>JAWHQI010000173.1:4760000-5360000 GCA_033032865.1 Dactylorhiza incarnata
TTGAGATTGTTGAGCCTTCTTGATCTGCCTTCTTGATCAGACAGAAAACTTCAATAGAACAGCAGCAGCAAATGATCTTCTTGATTCAACAGGCTGTGATGACTGTTCTTCTTCTCAGGAAGACAGATTCTTCCTTCTTGATCTTCTTCTTTCAGAAAGAGATATCAGCACAAGATTGCTGAATGAAATCTTCAATTTAGATTGGTTCTGAAAGGGAAGATGACTTCTCCAGATTCTTCTTCAATCTTTCTCTCAAACTGATGGAGACGATAATGGCTTTTGAGAGATAGGAAAAACTTTTCTAACTTAACTCTTCTTCACAATTCTTAACTTGTTAACTTCATAACCCATAGGTAATGCCTTCTATTTATAGCCCACCATCTGCAATGTCTGTTACGCTCCTCCACGTCAACATGACGTTACGTCTTCAACGGTCTTCAATGGAAACAAAGGCTCAGCTAGCTGTAGAAGATATTCCTCACTTCAGAGTATTTGTAGAAGAGGCGTTGAGCACTGAACATTTCTGTCGACGCTTTTTCAATTAGGCGTCGAGCGATATTTAGACGCTCGACGCATACTCCTTAGACTGAAGCTCTCGACTCCTCCTTCTCAGGCGATGAGCAATCATCACTTGGTCGACGCTTTTTATCTGAAGAAGTCGAGCAACGTACAGGGGCTCGACGCTTCTCAACTATTCCTTCATATCTTGACACTTCTGGTTGGCGCTGAGCTGACTGAAGTTAAGTCGACACTTCTCTTTCCAAGGCGTCGAGCGATATAACATGACTCGACGCTTCCAAACTTGGTCTCAGAACTTCAGCGGCGACCTTGTCTATTTAAGTAGTAGACATGAGTCAACGCTTCTGGATCACAGGCGTCGAGCGATGTATGATGTCTCGACGCTTGTGAACTTGAATGAATTCCATGAACGTTTTGCCTGACCTGATCTCCTGCACATTGATTCTAAAGAGTATATCAAATACATTCTGAGATATATCTTTGACTTAGGGATGGACTTCTCCAAATCTAAGACATTGTGGGCAATGATCCCAACAATCTCCCCCTATTTGAAGAAGTCATAATCTCAGTCAATGATATATCTCTCTTTTCAAAGATAAACAATGTGTTCTAAACTCTATACATGTAATCAAAATAAAGAGTATCAAACTTTATAAAATTAGATTACCAAAACATTCTATTCACAAAAATTATCTCAAACATGATTTCTCATATAAGCATAAAAACATAAGCAACTCAGAATAAGAGTACATGTCATGAAAAGAGACAGAATCACATCACAGACATATATATATATGATCATGAAAAATAGTTAACACTAGGAATTCATCAAGATTGTTCAAAAATATATCAATTACATTCTTCTGAAAGTAAAAAATAAAGATTAAATTTCTAAAGCTGTCCAGGATCCTTGAATTCAATTCCTCTTTTGGCTCTTTTGGAGAGAGCTTCAGCAACTTCCTTTCTCCTCTTGAAATAGCCAAATGGCTTTGGAAAGTATCTGATTGGCTCCATTTCTCCTGCCTGGACCTTCCCAGCCATTTTGTCAGCCTTGAATTTGATCTTTAGTACGTTCTTCTTGATCCCTATGCTTTAACCATTCAGCTTCAAAATACCACCTTCCTCTTTCCTCTGGGTTATTTTTCACAGCTTCCCATGCTGACAGAATCAATTCTCTGGAAGATGGAGACCAATGTTCAAAATCAACTCTTGATTGAACCTCTTCTCTGAACTTTCTTTTACTTGATTCTACTTGCTCACTAGTAAAATTTTCTCTTTTACTTTTATCCTCAGGACTATACATTTTAGCAATCTGCTTTTGAACCTGAGTAAGAGAGGCTGGCCTTGTCTCAGAGACTTGATCATTCTCATAGTCTATGGGAGGATATCCAAGAGTTTCTCTTATAGAGTTTGAGGTCCACATAGCATGTTCAGAACTAGCTTGAATAATTGACCTCTCCCCCTTTAGGACTTCTTCAACAATGTGCTCTCTCAAAGTATTCTTCTGAAATCTGACTTGACCTTCCAAGTGATTAACTCCACTTTCAATGGTTTTCTTTACTTTAAAGAGATGTTCATCTATAGTATCTGCAAGCAACTTTGCTTGATCTTTTAGAACTGTGGAGCTCTCATCAATTTTAGCCAAGATATCAGCATTCTGCTATTGCAATCTAGTTTCAATCTTATTTGTACCTGATAAAATTTGTGCTACTTGTTCTTTATACAGAACTTGCATATTGCTACTTAGTATTCCTTGGTTTGTCTGAACAACATCCACTGTCTTTGTAATTCCATCTTGAGATTCTTTAATAACCTTTGATGTTTCTTTGATTACATCAAGCTGTTTAGTTGTATAATCTACTGAAACACCAGCTCTCTTAAAGAATTTTACAATCTCTTTTCTTAATGCAGATATCTGATGATTTACTTCAAATCTAACCAATTTCAGTTGGAAATCTACCTCATTTTTCATTTTTGTATTATTCTCCTCAATATATTGTTCTAATAATCTTCTTTGATTATTCAGCAACACCTCCAGCTGAGGAAGAATAGGACTAAGATCCACATGGATTTCCTTTTCCATTTCAACACCTTTGCTGCTCTCTTCTCTGATTAAGGAATCATCTCTCTGGCTCATATGTGAGCTAGATGATTCTATCTTGATAACCTTCTCAGCAGATTTCTTTGGTGCTGCAGGCTCTCCTTCTACCTCCATAGCATCAATTACAGAATTCTCTCTAGCAGGGATCTCAGCCTGAGACTCCCCCTCAAATGGTGCATTATCTTCAGTTGGGAATTCATCTTGAGGCTCCCCCTCAGTCTCTGCATTGATCAGATCGATTTTATCCTGAGCAGGGATCTCATCCTGAGCCTTCCCCTCAACTGCTGCTTTGCTCATTTCAGAATTGTTCTGAGCAGGAAACTCATCTTGAGTCTCTTTCTCATTTAGAAAAGCCCCTTCAAGTCTAGCAGGGGATACATGAAGACTTCCTCTTTCTTCTTCTCCTTTCTCACTCTCATCCTTTGGAGTATCAGGAGAACTGTCCCTTGCATTGTTCCCTTCTTCATCTTCAGATGTTGTAAGGTTTGGATCATGAATTGGAGTAGATTTAGATTTTCTTTTGGAGGAGGATGAGCTGGATGAACTTGAAGAACTTGAAGAAGCCTTCTTCTTCTTTTGCTTCTTTTCTTTCTCCTTCTTGGGAGAATGATCTGCTGGAGGAGGATTAGATAAGACTCTGTCCCATCTCTCTATCATTCTAATATCCATTTTCTTCATGTGGTTTATCTTTGATCCAAGTTTATTATTCAAAGATTCCTGAGTGACTTTTACTAAATACAAAGACAATATCCTACCCATGTTGGGTACTTGGATACATTCAACTATCCTGTCAAACACAACTCTTCCCCAATCTGTTCTCAGAGAATGAATAATCATTGTCAGTAGAATAAACATTTTTCTGGAAATTTTGTCATGTGATCCAGTTTTGCACAGCAGTCCCTTTCCTATCACGTCTGTTATCAATTTACCTTTCGAATTCATTCATTTTCTCAGAATACTTCCAGTGATTTCTCGTGTCGTTTCAATTCCGCACCAGATTTGTGCTAATTTAATCTGTTCAGAGGTCACCTCTTCTTCTTCTTCATTCCTTTTTAACCTAGGCAGTTCTAGTGCCTTGGCGAGTCTAGAAGGTGTTATCTTAATCTTCTTACCATTCACACTGGTCTTAATCTTTGAATTGACGGAGTCTATTACTATGTTAGAGTATAACTCTAATACCTCTCGTTTCCAGATGAGAGTTGATTCAGACAGCACAGATTCCAGTCCTGCATTGTAGATTAATTTGATTGTTGATTTGATCTCCTCTGAAGCTGATTGGAATCCATTTCGAACAAGTTCACTTCCTTCATAGAGATACTCACTGCTTTTGGGAGGCATTGATGTTGATGATCGAAGAGAGAGAGAATTGATGAAGAGATTTTCTAGGTCAGCCAATTTCGAACTTAGAGAACTAGGGCATATGCACTAATGAAGTGTCTTCCCTATTTATAGAAGTTCTAATTCAAGAAGATGAGTAGCCGCGCGCCGAACTTGTTTGACAAGATTAATCTAATGGTTCAAATTGATCCTTTCGAGGCGGCTTAGCTATTTTTGCATAAGCGTTGAGATCTCTCGACGCCATATATCTTCAGTCGACGCCAGGTGTCTTCTCGACGCCAGGTGATTTATCTCGACGCCATGTATCTTCTTTCGACGCCAGATAACTTCTCCACTCACCTTATAGGTCTCAATCATTATTTTCATTTATTTAATTCAAAATAACTCTAATCCATTTTTAACATACCTAATTCAATTTTAAAATTATTGAATTTAGTTTCATCCAAGGGTTTAGTAAATATGTCAGCAACCTGTTTGTCAGTGGGAACATATTCAATTGAGATGTCTCCATTTTCTACATGTTCTCTAATGAAATGGTATCTTATTTCTATGTGCTTAGTTCTGCTATGAGACACATGATTGTTAGCTATAGCAATAGCACTAGTTGAATCACAAAATAGAGGAGATTTACTTAGCTGAACTTTATAGTCTTGGAGTTGGTGTTGAATCCATAGTAGCTGAGCACAGCAGTTTCCAGCTGACATGTACTCAGATTCTGCTGTAGATATAGCCACACTGGTCTGCTTCCTGCTACTCCAAGATATTAGTCTTTTGCCAAGAAATTGACATGTACCTGATGTACTTTTTCTATCCTCCTTGCATCCTGCAAAATCAGCATCTGAAAAGCCAATTAGTTCAAAATCATTGCTTCTAGGATACCAAAGGCCAAGATTAAGAGTGCCCTTCAGATATCTCAGGATTCTTTTGACAGCAGTGTAGTGAGATTCTTTAGGGTTCACTTGATATCTAGCACACACACATGTTGAGAACATAATGTCTGGCCTGCTAGCAGTTAGGTAGAGCAATGAGCCAATGATGCCTCTGTACAAGGTTTCATCAATAGGTTTCCCTTTTTCATCCTTGTCCAGCGACATATTTGCTGCCATTGGTGTCTTCATGACAGTGGAATTTTCCATTCCAAACTTCTTAATAATTTCTTTTGTGTACTTGGTCTGAGAAATGAAAATTCCTTCCTCAGACTATTTCACTTGGAGTCCTAAGAAGTATTTAAGCTCACCCATGCTGCTCATTTCAAATTTCCCTTGCATAAGGTTTGCAAACCTTTTGCAAAAGTTATTATCAGTAGAGCCAAATATTATATCATTTACATATATTTGTACTAGAATAATATGACCTTTAACTATCCTAAGAAACAATGTCTTATCTATCTTTCCTCTTGAGAATTTGTTCTCAATAAGAAATCTAGATAATGTCTCATACCAGGCTCTAGGTGCCTGTTTCAGACCATACAATGCTTTTAATAAAAGATAGACATGATTTGGATGAGTAGAGTCAATAAAACCTGGGGGTTGTTCAACATATACTTCCTCCAATATTGTTCCATTAAGGAATGCTGACTTTACATCCATTTGATAGACTATGAAACCAGTGTGTGCTGCAAATGCCAGGAATAACCTGATTGCCTCCAATCTTGCCACAGGAGCAAATACTTGATCAAAATCTATGCCTTCCTCCTGTCTATATCCTTGGGCAACCAACCTAGCTTTGTTTTTTATGATCACACCATTTTCATCCAGCTTATTCCTGAATACCCATTTGGTCCCTATGACTTTGTGTTTCTTTGGTCTTGGGACCAATATCCAGACTTTGCACCTTTCAAATTGATTTAACTCTTCTTGCATAGCTGATATCCATGAAGTGTCTTTATTGGCTTCATCAAACTTCTTAGGTTCTATTTTGGAAAGAAAGCTGTGATGCAAAGCCTCATGTATTGAGTTTCCTCTTCTGGTTTGCACACCATCATTTGGATTTCCTATGATCTGTTCTTTTGGATGATCCTTCAGATGTTTGGTTGCATTCCTCCACCTTTCATTTTCCCTTTGAGAATCTGGTGCATCTGTTTGAGTAGGTTCTTCTAGAGGTTCTGGATGAGGTGGTTCTTCAACAGCAATAGGTTCTTCATAATTGTCTTCTGCTTGAGGTTCATCCTCTCTAATTACAATTATAGTCTCATTAGTTTCTTCATTATCCTCATTTTGCTGTTCATTGATATTCATCTCTTTCAATTTCTGTGTAGAACCTGCACAACTAGATAAACTTCCCAGATCCTTATAAATAAGGTTGGTTTCATCAAATACAACATGTATAAATTCTTCTATCCTATTAGACTTTTTGTTGAAAATTCTATAGGCTCTACTTTGAGAGCTATACCCAACAAAGATTGCCTCATGTGCTTTTTCAGCAAATTTAGTGAGATGGTGCTTTCCATTATTTAATATGAAGCATTTACTCCCAAATATTTTAAAATAGGCTAAAGTGGGTTTCCTATCTTTCAGCACCTCATATGGGGTCTTATCTAGTCTTTTGTTTATAAGAACCCTATTCTGCACATGGCATGCTGTGTTTACAGCTTCAGCCCAGAAATACCCAGGAAGAGAGGAATCACTCAGCATACTCCTGCTAGCTTCAATAAGGGTTCTATTTCTTCTCTCAGCAACCCCATTTTGTTGGGGAGTTCTAGGAGATGAGAACTCTTGAGAGATTCCTAGATTCTCACAAAATTTGGTCATTGCACCTGACTAAAATTCAGTCTCATGATCACTTCTAATTTTGGCTACAGAATTTCCTATTTCATTGGTGATTTGCCTAACAAAACTGGTAAATATTTCTAAAGTGTCTGATTTATGTTTGAGGAAGAATACCCAAGTGAATCTGGAATAATCATCAACTATTACAAGGCTGTATGATTTTCCTCCTAAGTTATGGATTGACATTGGTCCAAATAAATCCATGTGAAGTAGGTATAGACATCTAATGGAATCCTTCTCACCAATTGGTTTGAAAGATGACTTGGTCTGCTTACCCATTTGACAAGCATGGCATGGACCCTCCTGCACACACTTCCACTTAGGCCCAGCTCTCACTAGGTCTTTTGAGATAAGTTTATTTATAGTCTTATAATTTATGTGAGCTAACCTTTTATGCCATTGAACACTACTAGAAACTTTATTTTCAGCTACTAAGCATATGGAGTTAACTAGATCAGAACATATGAAGTTTAAGCAGTAAATGTTGCCACTCCTAGTGCCTGAGAGAATTATCTCATTTTCTTTCTTAATCAGGCACTCATCCTTGTGGAATGAAATGTCATACCCAATATCACATAATTGACGTATGCTAATGAGATTGTGTTGCAATCCATCAACATGAGCAACTTTGGTGATGGTGACAATTCCATTTGAGATATTGCCATAACCTTTAGTTTTACCTCTTTCAGACCCTCCAAAGATAACCTTTGGTCCATTCCTTACAGGAGTGTAATCATTCAGCAGACTTTTTGTTCCTGTCATGTGCATAGAGCACCCACTGTCCAAGTACCAGATTGGAAGTTGATTGGTCTTTGGACAACCCTTTATATCAGTAGTTGTCTCCTGATCTTCTTGATCACTCAATGCCATGAGTCCTGCATTTTCTTCTTCATCCTCTTCACTATCAGACCTTGATAGTGGGGCTTTTATCATAGGTCTATCATTTAGACTGTCTTCATTTTCATTGGCAGCCATCAGAGCTATGAGTGCCTCCTCACTATCTGAGTCTGATGACTGAGACTCACTATCACTAAGAGTGACCTTGCCCTTTTTGGCTATTAGACTCTTTTCATGTCTTTTGTCAGATTTGTGCTTTCTTTCATCAGATTTCTTGTTGTTCTTTCTCTTTGAAGGACAATCAGCAATCATGTGTCCTGATTTCCTGCAACCAAAACACACAATTTCTTCTGAATTAATTTTATTGTGTTTAGAATTGTACCTGTCCTTCTTGGAGTCTTGTTTGAATCCCTCTGAAGAATTTGAATGCTTCTTAGATCTGGATAACTGAGAGGGTCTAGTTTTCCTGTGTTGTTTTCTTCTCAACATTCTTTTTAGCTGCTTGGTAAAGAGTGCCAATTCACCATCTGAAATTTCAGAATCAGAATTACTGGTTTCTGATTCTTCTGATTCAGATGGAATCCTGGGGGATAATGACATTCTTTCTTTGCTTTTCTTGGAGCTTTCTGCTTTCAGAGCAATAAGATTTTCCTTGTTGTGTCCTTCCTCAGCTTTTCTGGTATTCAGATGAAGTTCATGGGACAAGAGTTTCCCATATAGATTTTGTGGCTGAATGTTTCCCAGATTTCCCATTTCTCTGATTGCACAGATCTTGATATCCCATTCTTTGTTCAGTGATCTTAAGAATTTATCATTCGCTCATAATCTGAGAAAGTTCTTCCATAAGTCTTTAGACCATTTACAATCTTGAAGAATTTTTCATAGCAGACTGCTATTGAATCTTTCTTGTCTTGTCTGAAGGCTTCATATTGCTGATTTAGAAGTGACTTCCTGTCATCTCTGACTTCTTCAGTCCCTTCCATATAGACAATAAGAGATTCCCATATTTCTTTGGCAGTTTTGCAATGGACTAAATTTTGGAAGATTGAATCTTCAATAGCACTAATAATGATGTTCTGAGCTCTCTTATCCATGGAGGCCAGAACCACTTCATCTTTGGTCATCTCTGAATAGGTTTTAGGAGTCTTTATACTTCCATCTGTAAATGAAACTTTCATAGGAACAAAAGGTCCATCTAGAAGAGTTATGTAAATCCTAAGATCAGATGCTTCCATGAAAAGTCTGACCCTTTCTTTCCAAATCCCAAAGTTTTCTTTTCTGCAGATTGGAAGCTTCATAGATGTGAATTCTTTGCTTCCTTCTGTATTAGCCATCACGACTTCAGAAATCTACCCTTAGAAGATCTTGTTCAGGCTGTTAAACCTTTTCTTGAACAACAACCCTCTGATACCACTTGAAAGACTTTAATTAAGGGTAGCTAATCACCTAGAGGGGGGGGGGGGGGGGGGGGGTGAATAGGTTATTTTAAAAACAATTGCAGTTCTTGATTATAACCAAGATAAAACTGATCAGAGCTTTCAAGAAATAAAAATATACACAGAACAGAACACACAGATTTTTATAGAGGTTCCCCTTATCTTGGGTAATCCACTTTCCCCCTTCTCCCCTTCTAGCAGTGTGCTAGATAGAGGTTATAGCTCCTCCAGAACTCAGACCACAAATAGGTCTTACAGCTCAGATCACAACTGATCTTACAGTCTCAGATCTCACAGATCTTACTAACTCAGATCACACAGATATCCTACCTCAGCCTTTATAACTAGGCCTACAGCTCAGATTCACCCCTGAATCCTACAACTCAGATCACACCTGATCTTACAACTCAGATCCTTGACAGATCCTACACTCAGATCTGACAACTCAGATCCTACAGGAATTTATAAAGAAAATAACAAATACTTAGACTCAGATTTGAGATTGTTGAGCCTTCTTGATCTGCCTGAATGATCAGACAGAAAACTTCAATAGAACAGCAGCAGCAAATGATCTTCTTGATTCAATAGGCTGTGATGACTGTTCTTCTTCTCAGGAAGACAGATTCTTCCTTCTTGATCTTCTTCTTTCAGAAAGAGATATCAGCACAAGATTGCTGAATGAAATCTTCAATTTAGATTGGTTCTGAAAGGGAAGATGACTTCTCCAGATTCTTCTTCAATCTTTCTCTCAAACTGATGGAGACGATAATGGCTTTTGAGAGATAGGAAAAACTTTTCTAACTTAACTCTTCTTCACAATTCTTAACTTGTTAACTTCATAACCCATAGGTCATGCCTTCTATTTATAGCCCGCCATCTGCAATGTCTGTTACGCTCCACGTCAACATGACGTTACGTCTTCAACGGTCTTCAATGGAAACAAAGGCTCAGCTAGCTGTAGAAGATATTCCTCACTTCAGAGTATTTGTAGAAGAGGCGTTGAGCACTGAACATTTCTGTCGATGCTTTTTCAATTAGGCGTCGAGCGATATTTAGACGCTCGACGCATACTCCTTAGACTGAAGCTCTCGACTCCTCCTTCTCAGGCGATGAGCAATCATCACTTGGTCGACGCTTTTTATCTGAAGAAGTCGAGCAACGTACAGGGGCTCAACGCTTCTCAACTATTCCTTCATATCTTGACACTTCTGGTTGGCGCTGAGCTGTCTGAAGTTAAGTCGACACTTCTCTTTCCAAGGCGTCGAGCGATATAACATGACTCGACGCTTCCAAACTTGGTCTCAGAACTTCAGCGGCGACCTTGTCTATTTAAGTAGTAGACATGAGTCAACGCTTATGGATCACAGGCGTCGAGCGATGTATGATGTCTCGACGCTTGTGAACTTGAATGAATTCCATGAACGTTTTGCCTGACCTGATCTCCTGCACATTGATTCTAGAGAGTATATCAAATACATTCTGAGATATATCTTTGACTTAGGGATGGACTTCTCCAAATCTAAGACATTGTGGGCAATGATCCCAACAATATCGTTATGAGAATAAGTAGAAACAACTAAGTTAAGATATCATGATGACATCAAGTATAACACGACGATATCGTTGTGTCAATTAAGCACACACGACGATATCGTTGTGAAGTCTTAAGAAGGGCTAGTTGAGAAGTATATCGTTGGGAAGAAGTTCTATCGTTAAGAAAGCTATCAGATATCGTGGAGACAGAGGATACAGTCAAGATGATCCTTCATATCGTCGAGATATTTATTCAAGAAGAAGATCTCAGAAGACTTGAAGAATGTCTAAGTTGGATAACTGTGATGGCAGGTTCTGTCGTCGAGATGGTACTCATATCGTCGAGACAGACCAAGATATTTCGAATTGCGCTGTTTGCATTTAATGTTGTCGTCTAAGGGTCCAATCAGCGGACACTTTTAAGGAATGAGCTTCTGACATAAAGGAGTGCCCAAAATAGATCGTTAGAAGGGCTTGCCGTATAAAAAGACAAAATGTTTTCCCTAATTAATACGAATTATAGATAATAGAATTGGAACACATAACGGCTGTAAGAAGGAGAAACAATTTCTTGAGAACAATACGTTCGTACTTTCAGTTCTCTAAGTTCCAGTCAAGCATCATCGACTGATAAGGTGTGTTCCAGAAAGAAGAAGAAGGAGATAAGAGAAGCTTTCGTGCATCAGTAAATCTTTCAAAAAGCTTTCTCTTCAAGTCCAGAGGCCATCTGCATCAGGCCTCAGAAGAAATCTCCAGAGCTGTGTGGAGTACTCTTTAACCTTGTAAAACAATATTCTCTATAGGGTCCTTTGCCTGAGTTGTAGGGCCTTGTGCCTGAGTTGCAGGGCCTTGTGCCTGAGTTGTACGGCCTTGTGCTTGAGCTATGGGGCCTTTGTGGCTGAGCTGTAGGGCCTTTGTGCCTAAGTTGTAGGGTTCCTAGAACCTGAGGTAGGATCTCTGGTAGACCTGAGTTGTAGGGCCTAGAGTGCATGAGCTGTAGGGCATTTGTGCCTGAGTTGTAAGATCTGTGAAAGAGATCTGAGTTTTGAAGGAGATTGCTGATTCTAGCACACTGGTAGATAGACGCAGAGGGACAATGGAGTACTCAAGACACATTGTCTTGGGGAACCACTATAAATCCGGTGTTCTTGTGTGCTGTGTTTTGTGCCTCTGATCTGTGCTGAAATTTACTTTATCTGCTTTCGTGCTTGAACTACAAAAATAGTCACATCACCTATTCTCCCCCCTCTAGGTGATAGTTTCATATATAACAAGTGGTATCAAAGTTAGGTTGATCAAAGAGTGACTTAACAGTCAGATCTTGATCTGTGGAACTATTCCTAATGGCTGGAGGTGATCAACATAAAGAGATGAGATCCATGAAACTTTCAGTGTGCTCTAAAGAGAATTTTCCCATCTGGAAAGAAAGGGTCAGATTGTTCATGGATGTTGCAGATCCCAGAGTATTTGTTGTTGTTCAAGAGGGACCTCAAATGTCCATGACAGCCTCAACCATAGATCCAACCAAGCAAGTACCAAAGAGGTACTTAGATATGAGTAAGGATGAACTTGCCTTGGTGGCTCTTGACAAAAGGGCACAAAACATCATTGTAAGTGCCATTGATGACTCCACCCTCTAAAACATTATTCACTGTAAATCTGTCATTGATGACTCCACCCTCCACCCTCCTTGATTGTTTATATGGAGGGGACAGAAGAAGTAAGGGATGACAGGATGTCCCTTCTGAACCAAGAGTATGAGGTCGTCAAGCAAGGCAAAAATGAAACAATCTCAAGCTGTTATGAGAGGTTTTTCAAGATTGTGAATGGCCTGAAAAATTATGGATGGGAGTTCACAAACTCTGATCTAAATGATAAGTTCCTTAGATCCCTCTCTAAGGAATGTGATATCAAGATCTGTACCATCAGGGAGATGGGACAGCTGGGCATCATGGAGCCCAAGAATCTATATGGGAAGCTATTATCCCATGAGCTTTAGCTTAACACAAGAAAAGCTGAAGAGGAAAGCTCAAGGGGGAGCACCAGGGAGAGATCTATGACCCTTAAGGCTGAAAGCTTAAGGAAAACCAAGAACAAGACTCCAGTATTTCAGGATCTGTCTGAAAGCAGTGAGACTTCTGATGCCAACACATCATACTCAGACAACACAGATAATAAACTGGCCCTCTTCTCCAAATAGTTCAAAAAGTTGATGTCAAGAAGGAGAAGAGACATCCATAGGTCATCTTCTTCTAGCTCCAGGAGATATGGTCACCATGACAGATCTAAATCTTCAAGGGATGACAGGTATAAATCTAAACCCAACAAATTTGATTTAACTAATACATTGTGTTTTTGTTGTAATAAGACGAGTCACATGATAGCTGACTGTCCCTCCAAAAAGAGGGAATCTAAGAAATATGAAGATAAAAGAAACTCAAAGGACAAGAAGAAAATAGAAAAAAGGATTCATTGCAAAGAAAATCAGAACCTTAAGTGATTCTAATTCAAGTTCCTCAGAATATGAGGAGGATGCCCTCATTGGCCTCATGGCCATAAATGAAGACATCCAGGATGAGAACCACTCTCCTGGGAAGGTACATATCAGAGCCCCCTTATCTACTTCTGATTCTGAATCAGTTGCAGATTCTATGCATGATGAGGAGTGTGAGTCTCCTCACAACTGCACATCCTCAAGATCCCTACATGAGGATGAATCCGAGCTGATGTAGCAATATGAAGCTTTGTGGGAAGCTTTCAAGAAAAGCAAGAAGCTCCTTAGAGTTCAATCTAAGGAGTTAGTTTCCTTGAGAAATACCCATTCTGAGCTCCATGAGTCAGCTGAAAAGATGGCTGCTGTGAGCAAGAAACTGGATACATTCAAGGAAGTCACAAAGCTCAAAAATGTTGAATTAGGAAAGAAGAACAAGGTCATTAAGGACCTTGAGGAAATGTTGTTGGCATAAAAGAGAATAGTTGCCAGCTTCTCAAAGCTCAAGACTGTCCTCCCAATCATTGACATCTTCTCTGCACAATACAAAGGTGGTGTAGGTTTTAGCAAGGAGACAGTCAAGGGAAAGGCTTTTGAAGCCCCACCCTCTTTTAAGAAGGTGTTACTGGCATCTAAACCCTTTGATCAGGATTCTGTATATGGTCATATGACCAATGCCTGCTCTACCAATAGCTGCAAGCACTCTACCACATACAGAAGAGCAGGTTTTGGGCAAAGTGATTTTAAAGCGCCTCATGAAGAAATCCAAATGAAGAATCCAAGTCCTTTTGTCCATGGACCTGCAACAACAACACCCAAGGAAAAGGGAAAGGCAGTTCCTGCCAAAACAACCCTTAAGAAGGTGAATCACAGAGTAGTGAGACCATCTCCACAACACTCTCACACTTGTGAGGTTCACCCAAGACCCATTAGGGTAGATGTCTTTACTCCTGTTCACCAGCATTACCATCCCACCCAAATGGTGAGGCGGAAGAGAAGATACAATAAGTATGAGTGCTGGTGCTGTGGGAAAATTGGACATTTTGCCTTGGATTGTTGGTTCAACCCAACAGTGTCTAGGGCAAGAAGAGTGCAGACCACTCAGAAATTTTGCTTTCCAACTTATCCTCTTAGTAGGACCCAAGGACCCAAATCCAATTGGGTACCTAAGGTAAAGTAATTTCTCTTCCAGGTATGTCCAAAGGTCAACCAATCTCTCATTTGGTATTTGGACAGTGGTTGCTCCAGACATATGACTGGATTAAAGAGCTACTTGAGGGACTATACCTCAGCGGAGAATGGATCTTCAGTGATATTTGAAGGTTCAGAAAAGGGGGTGACCAGGGGATATGGTAACATTTCCAATGGCTTAGTCGCCATCACAAAGGTAGCTTATGTGGAGGGATTGAATCACAATCTCATAAGCATAAGTCAACTCTGTGATCTATGTTTTATTATTGTTTTCTACAAGGATAAATGCTTAGTTAAGAAATCCTTGAATTCAGAGGTTATCTTAACTGGCACTAGGAGTGGAAACATCTATTGTCTTCATATTCTTCACTTACATTCTTCTATACCAATGTGCTTTGTAGCTGATGAGAAAGAAGCTCTTTGTGCTCAATGACATAAGAGACTTGCTCACATCAACTATAAAACTATAGGCAAGCTTTTCTCTCAAGACCTAATCAGAAATGGACCCAACATTAAGTGCATTAAAGAAGGTCCATATCATGCATGCCAACTTGGCAAGCAAACAAGGACTAGCTTTAAGAGCATTACTAGCAAAGACTTTACTAGGTGTCTCTACCTGTTGCACATGGATCTGTTCAGTCCTATGTCAGTTCATAGCTTAGCAGGGAAGGTTTATACTCTTGTAGTAGTTGATGACTATTCAAGGTTCACTTGGGTATTCTTCCTTAAAAAGAAGTAAGATACCCTAACTAACTTGAAGAATTTTGTCAGGCAAATTCAGAATGAAATGGGTTGTACTGTGGTTAAATTCAGAAGTGACCATGTATAGAATTTCAGTCAGGTGCCATGACAGAATTCTGTCAAGAGCTGGGTATCTCACAAGAATTCTCCTCACCTAGAACTCCTCAACAAAATGGAGTTGCAGAGAGGAAAAATAGATCCGTAATAGAGGCCAGCATGACAATGCTGAGTGACTCCTCTCTACCAGAATCCTTTTGGGCAGAGGCAGTCAATACAGCCTGTCATGTGATCAATAAGGCCTCCATCACCAAGGACCACAAGAAAACTCCTTATGAGCTTATGAAGGGCTGAAAACCTACCTTATCCAATTTTAGAATCTTTGGTAGCAAATGCTATGTTCTTAACAATGGGAAATCCAAACTAACCAAGTTTGCGAAGAAAAGCAGTGAAGGTATTTTTGTTGGCTACAGCTCCTACAGTAAAGCCTATAGGGTATACAATATTAATACCCAAGTAGTAGAAGAATCTGTCCATGTTGTATTTGATGAGACTAGCCTTATTCACAAAGGCTGGTCTACTTCCTTAGTGGATGCAGGCACAACATAAAGGATGGAGAAGTTATCCATTTAAGATCATGGTGAAACTTTAGTGAAAGTTAAAGACTACTCAGTAGTAGTAGATCTGGAGGAAGATGTTGTAGAAGGTGTGGACACAGCAGAAGAAGAATAGCCTGCAGAATTAATCATAAGAGAAAATTTTAGAAGACTGCCAGCTACAACTAGACACATCAGACATCATCCATATGAGCAAATTATACGAGATGTCAGTCAAGGACTTCTAACAAGAAGCAGGGCCTTGAATGAAGCCATGTATCTAAGTTTTCTCTCCCAAATTGAACCTAAGAAATTTGAGGAAGCAAACTTGGATCCATTCTGGATTACAGCCATGCAGGAAGAATTAAACCAATTCAAGAGATGCAAAGTATGGAAACTAGTTTCTAGACCCCAAGGACAATATCGTAGGAACTAAATGGGTCTATAGGAACAAATTGGATGAGAATGGAGTTATTACAAAGAACAAGGCCAGGCTAGTGGCAAAGGGATATAGGCAAGAGGAGGGCATAGACTTTGATCAGACCTTTGCTCCTGTTGCAAGACTGGAAGCAATAAGATTATTTCTGGCCTATGCAGCTCACAAAGGATTCAAGGTCTACCAGATGGATGTCAAGTCAGCCTTTCTGAATGGGGATCTCAAAGAAGAGGTGTATGTAGAACAACCCTCAAATTTTGTCAATTCTGAACACCCTGATTATGTTTACTTTCTTAGAAAAGCATTGTATGGATTGAAATAGGCTCCTAGAGCCTGGTATGAGACCTTGTCAAGCTTTCTCATTGAGAACAAGTTCTCAAGAGGGAAGATTGACAAGACATTGATCCTAAGGGAAGTAATGGGCAAGAGCTTGCTAGTGCATATCTATGTGGATGATATTATTTTTGGCTCTACATATGATAATCTCTGCAAAAAGTTTGCTAACTTGATGCAAGGAAAGATTGAAATGAGTAGTATGGGAGAGCTCAAATACTTCCTAGGTCTCCAAGTGAAACAATATGAAGATGGAATATTCATCTCACAGACTAAATTCACTAAAGAGCTAGTAAAGAAATTTGGATTGGAGAGTGCTTCTTCCATGAAGACTCCCATGGGATCCAATGTTTCTCTGGACAAGGATGAAAAGGGAATACTCTTTGATGAAACCAAGTACAGATGCATAATTGGATCTCTGCTCTACCTAACTGCAAGTAGGTCTGACATAATGTTTGTCACATGTGTTTATGCTAGATACTAGGTGAATGCCAAGGAATCTCATCACTCCTCTGTCAAGAGGATCTTAAGATACCTGAAGGGTACACCTAATCTTGGCTTTTGGTACCCTAGGAGCAATGATTGTGCACTAATTGGTTACTCAGATGCAGACTCTGCAGGATGTAAGGAAGATAGAAAGAGCACTTCAGGGACATGCCAATTCCTTGGATGAAGACTTATTTCATGGAGTAGCAAGAAGCAAACTAGTGTGGCAATCTCAAACCCTGCTCCGAGAGAGGGGGAGAGATTCTAGGCTCCAATGGTTCCTGAGACAAGAAATGAACCTGCTACTATAGAGGTTTATGAAGAAAGGAGAGACCCTTTGGGTGACTCTCCAGCTATATACAAAAGAAAAAGAGACCAGGAGAACGAAGTAATTGTTGAGGGGGAGCCCTTAACAAAAATATTTGGTCAGGTGGCTGATCCAGTTGAGGGGGAGTCCCTACTTGGGAGCTCAGCCCAAAACACTGAGGTTGTTGAGGGGGGTACCCAGCTGGGGTACTCTGCCCCGATTGATAAAGATGAAAGCAATACTGCTAGAGAGGATGGAACCTCTACTGAGGGAGGAGATCAGAAGGAGGATGTGGAAGAACCTAAGAAGAGTGCAGGTCATGAGCCAGAGAAGGTTGAAGCTGCAGAACCAATTATTGGGCTTAACCTGGTCCTCTTCAAAGGGAAGCCAATCATAAAAGAAGGGGAGGAAATGCATACAGACTCTCCCAGCTTCCAATTCATTGTGAGTGATTCTGAAGATGCCCCTGGAGTTGATTTTGCTGAACCCTCTAGTGCACAGTCATGATCCTTGTTTGAAATGATGACATCTCTGCTGAATGCACAAATAAAAAAGATGGAAATTTTCATTCTGAAAATAGTTGACGATCTGAGGAAGGAAATTAAGGCTGAGTTGCAAGTTGTGAAGGAAGACATGCACCATCTCAATACTCAACATACACATTTTCTACACTTGGCAGCTCCAGTAATGGATAATCTTGGCGAGCAACTGAATCTCACCAGGCAATCAACTCATCAAATCAATCAAAATCAGGTCACCATGGCAGGGGATATTCAGCAAGCATTTCAAGAAGTCACCAACTACATGGGTGAAGATAGGTAACATATTGTTCACAAAATGGACAACAATACTCAGATTCTTGATGAACACTTGCTCCAACTGAGAAACAATATTGATGAAGCTGAATAAAATCTTCATGAAAGAATCAACATGATGAAAGTTGCATTGGATGATCAAATAGTTGAAGAAGTCATAAAGGGGGAGAAGACTGTAATAAATGCTGGCTCCCATCAGGTTATGTGGGCAGTCAATCAAGTAAAGCAATCCATGCAAAAGTCACCCTCTGCATTTGAAATGGAAGAACCATCAGAGAATACTGAGTTAGAAGATTATGCAATTGAGATTGGAGAGTCATCCATATTAAGGAAAAGGAAGAAAACTCAGAATAGTCAATACATGCAAAGGAGGCTAAGGGAAATTGAGCAAGATCCTCAATCAGGCAGATGGAGCCCTAATTCTAGAACCATAATTTCAGAAATTGGATTGAATTTGGATATCCTTAGGATTGTTCAGAAAGAGTTTACTATTCTGCTGATTGGAATCTTCATCTGCAACAAGAAGAGAAGAGGGGGAACCACAAGCTAGCTTTTACCTATGGTCCTCCTCCCTCTCCTAAAAGAATTTCCAAGCCAATCAACTTATATGAAAGACAAAGGAGAAAAGCAAGAGGAAGCAGCAGCAGGAACTGAAGGAAGCAAGTATCTAAGAATAATTGTTTGCAAAAATGAATTGGGCAAATGACTGTGACTATTTTGTATAAGACATTATCTCTTATTTATACATCGTTGGTAGTTGAATCATTCTATATTGCTTGAGTATCTTTAAATTTGATTTTACTAAATATTTGGCATTTATCATTGAGGTGAATTATGACTTCTTCAAATAGGGAGAGATTGTTGGGAACAGTGCCCTGCAATGTTCCTGATTTGAAGAAGTACTCAGGTCAATGATAAAAACACTATGTATTTGATGAAATGTCTTACTTATGACTGCAGAGTATAGACAGTATGTCTAGTACTTCTCTAATATCTCTAAGTCCAAAATTGTTGAGAAAGATTGGACATATCGTTGAAATATTTTGTATATATCGCTGAGATTACTCGCAGAAAACAGCAAAAGAAATAAGTCAGCAATCGTCGTGACGATAAGAATAACACGACGATATCATTGTGTGAATAACGTACACACGAATATATCACTGTGAGAACAAGAAGAATCAACCAAGTCAGTCATCGTCGTGACGATACGAATAACACGAAGATATCGTTGTGTGAATAAAGTACACACAACGATATCATTGTAAGAACAAGAAGAATCAACCAAGTCAACAATCGTTGTAACAAAGGGAAGAACACAACGATGTCGTTGTGTCAACAAAGTACACACGAAGATATCGTTGTGAAAACGAGTAGAAACAACTAAGTCAAGATATCATCATGACATCAAGTATAACACAACGATATCATTGTGTCAATTAAGCACGCACGACGTTATCGTTGTGAAGTCTTAAGAAGGGTTAGCTGAGACGTATATCGTTGGGAAGAAGCTCTATCATCAAGAAAGCTATCAGATATCGTGGAGGCAGAGGATATAGTCAAGATGATCCTTCATATCGTTGAGATATTTATTCAAGAAGAAGAACTCAGAAGACTTGAAGAATGTCTAAGTTGGATAGCTGTGATGACAGGTTCTGTCGTCGAGATAGTACTCATATCTTCGAGACAGACCAAGATATTTTGAATTGCACTGTCTGCATTTAATGTTGCCATCTAAGGGTCCAATCAGCGGACGATTTTAAGGAATGGGCTTCTGACATAAAGGAGTGCCCAGAATAGAGCGTTAGAAGGGCTTGTTGTATAAAAAGACAAAGTGTTTGCCCTAATCAATACGAATTACAGAGAGTAGAATTGGAACACAGAACAGCTGTAAGAAGGAGAAACAATTTCTTGAGAACAATACGTTCGTACTTTCAGTTCTCTAAGTTCTAGTCAAGCATCATCGACTGATAAGGTGTGTTCCAGAAAGAAGAAGGAGGAGGAGATAGAAGAGTAGCTTTCGTGCTTCAGTAAATCTTTCAAAAAGTTTTCTCTTCAAGTCCAGAGGACATATAAATCAGGACTCAGAAGAAATCTCCAGCGATGTGTGGAGTATTCTTCAACCTTGTAAAATAATATTCTCTGTAGGGTTGAGTGCCTGAGTTGTAGGGCTGTGTACCTGAGTTGTAGGGTCTTGTGCCTGAGTTGTAGGGCCTTGTGCCTGAGTTATAGGGCCTTGTGCCTGAGCTATAGGGCCTTTGTGCCTGAGTTATATGGTTCTTGGAACCTGAGGTAGGATCTCTGGTAGATCTGAGTTATATGCCATTTGTGTCTGAGTTGTAGGATCTGCGAAAGAGATCTGAGTTTTGGAGGCGATTGCTGATTCTAGCACACTGCTAGATAGGCGCAGAGGGGCAATGGAGTACTCAAGACACATCGTCTTGGGGAACCACTATAAATCTGGTGTTCTTGTGTGTTGTGTTTTGTGCCTGTGATCTGTGCTGAATTTTACTTTATCTACTTTCGTTCTTGAACTACAAAAACAGTCACATCACCTATTCTCCCCACTCCCCTCTAGGTGATAGTTCCATATATAACACTACCTATCAAGGTATAGCCCTTGATTTCAAAGAAGAGCCCTAGTACATGGAAGGTAGGATCCCACTTACCACTTACAAGCATTCGACGCCACGATATCCCTTTTACCCCTCTCAGAAGAACTCCACTGCAAACTTCTCGCCACCACTTTCGGCGGGAAGGCTAGGGAGTGGTTCCATAACCTTCCTCCTCACTCCATTGGTTCTTTCAGAGGGCTTAGAAGGGAGTTGTTGCGGAGATTTGTCACTTCAAAGAAAAGGAAAAGCGATATAGATACCCTCTTTCAGATCTGTCAAGGTCCGTGTGAGACCATGGGCTAGTATGTAGATCGCATCCAAGGAATGATTATGGAAGTTCAGGACGTGGACCCCTCCATCTCTCTGGTGGCGTTCATGAATGGTTTGAAGTCAGGCCTCTTCAAATTCTCTATGAGCGAGAGAAAGCCGAGGTTCTATGGAGAGCTGATAGAGGGAGCTAATCGCTTCATCGAAGGAGAGGCTACAAACGAAGAGTTCATCTCTTCCCTCTCCGACCTAGCATCCCAACATTAGAAGAATTCTCTCAACCGCCCCATGTAATCCCTCAATGACTGAAAAGGCCATGCTAGGAGTTCCAGCCCCCGGCTCAGCATGGGAGGAACTTCCATCATCAACCCACACATTGTCCCTATCAGTTCCAATAGATGAGGTAGGCGCAGCCTCAGTTCCCCCAGCAAGGCGGGAACGTGCCTCCTCTCCTCCTGACTCAAGTTTCATCTCAATGGGGAAGCACTCAAGAAGAATACACTGACATAAGCATGCCTATGGATGAAGTGGTAGAAATACTCCAGAGGCAGCCAGGCTTCAAAAACCCCCAACGGTTAAAAGCAGGATTTAGAAAAAAGAATCAGAATCTCTACTGCAAGTTTTACCTTGACGTCAGGCACAACATGGAGAACTGCAGAGTACTCCACCACATAATAGAGAGGCACTTAAGAGAGGGAAAATGGAAGGACATGTTGGCTAACCAATCCAAAGGTGCCTCCACCTCAAGCAAAGGGAAAGAGAAAGAAGCGTCGAGCTCAAGGGGACCCAGGCATGAAAATATAGAGCACATCGTGGCCGACACCTACACGAGCATCGGTGATGAAGATTGTGTGGAGTTAGAGGATGTCGGTCAGCTCAGCTACATTAACTACATGCTTGGAGGAGGCGGTCTTGAGTCCTAAAAAAAAAAGAAAATATGAATCTTCTCTGGGAATGAGAAGTCTCCTCCACCTCCCTTATGGTTCCCCTCCGGGGGATGGTCTCCTTCAAGGAGGAAGACCTCCCCAAGACCGTCAATCCCTTTCACGTCGCAGTTGTAATTAGAGCGGTGCTTGACAACTTTACGGCCACGAGGATCCACATTAACACTGGAAGTTCAACTAACGTACTGTCCAAACTAGCGTTCGACGCCATGAGAGAGAGTAAGCCTTTGAAGGCTTGCGATGGGCCTCTATGTGATTTATTATGAGAAAGGAAAGAAGCGGAAGGGAGTGTGGATCTTTCTGTAGTCATGTGCGGGGTAGCCAGACAGAAACCTTTCCTGGTAATTGATGCCCCGAGCAGCTACAATGCAATTTTTGGGAGACCCCTCATGGATAATTACCAAGGCATAATGTTTTCCCGGAAATCCGCAACCTCTCCTCTCTAGTCAAATTAGACCTTTCCAGCGGTCTCCATTTTGGGAGACCGCCCAGATCGCCAGCCTCTACTCTGGTTTCTTCGACTAAGGCACGAGCGGTCAGGCTCTGTTGAGACCGCCAGACCGGGCGGTCTGATCTTTTTATCTCTTTTGTTATTAGCACCCCTTACCACTGCCCCGACTCCCATGTATCCCAAGCAACCCATAATTTTTGGATCTGCCCGTTTGGGTAGCCTCCGCGTTTATAAATATAGGGGTAGGGGTACCTGAAAAGGGACTTTTGGCTTCGAGGCTCTAGCTTACAACATGTGTAAGCGGTCTCGAATTCTGTCACTTTTCTACCTCTTCCCCTGGCCTGTTCTAGATTTCCATCCAGTAATCTCTCTTGAGATTAACTGAAACAGTTTTTCCCGTCAGAGGTTTCTCTAGAATCTTCCATCTCGAGTAACCTGCACTTCACAGTTTCTCCCTATACTTTTTTAGTGTGAGTTTTGGAGGTACAATTTTTGTACCAACAGAACGAACATGCGACCTTCAGACCCGAAGTGTCCAGGTGAAACAGCAGACTTTTGAGATATCAGGCCGTGATGGTCAGACCGGTCAGTTTGCCAGCGGTCTCCCTTCCTCAGCGAGTGCGACCTCTTTAGAAGCTCTTGAGCTTTGAATGGAGCTCCACCTCGCTCAAGCCCGTCGGGAGGCCGCTCAAGCCCGCCAGGAGATCGCTCGGTAGATTGAGTCCATGAATCAATTGCTGTCTGAGCTCTCCAAGAGATTGTTGCCTCAAGCCGATCAGGTCGCGACCCCTGATCGGTTGGTCGCCAGTCACTCTCTAGACCGCGCGACCCCTCAGCCCGCTGCTCCCTTGCGGTCTCAAGGTGAAAAGTTCGCTGCCCGTCAAGCTTTTTTCAGGGGAGCAGTCCAGGGGTCTCCAGCTCGGGCCCTGCATTTCCAGGAGGATTATATCTATCCTCCAGCTCCCGCTGTTGCCCCTCTTGTTTCTTCAGGTGTTTATGAGGCAGAAGAGCCCTCTCCTTTTTCTGACACGATCCATTGGGAGCCAACTCCACATGGCTTTAGAGAGCCTAGAATGCCCATGTTTACTGGGGATAGTGATCCCAATTCTCATCTCCAAGCCTTTGAATCCGCAGTCGCTCTGAGAACTCTTATTGGGAACAGTGCCCAACAATGTTCCTGATTTGAAGAAGTGCTCAACTCAATGATAAGTGCAAGATGTATTTAATGTCACATCTAGTCCATGCTTGCAGAGATGAGACAATATGTCCAGTACTTCAATAGCCTGCCTAAGTATAATATCGTCGAAAAAGGCTGGACATATCGTCGATAAGTACAGGCACATCGTTGAGATGATGGGCAAAGCAAAGAAGAATGATTGTGTATGTGTTGTCGAAGAGGATCATGCGTATCATCGACAACAACAGGCATATCGTCAACAACATGCAGAGTAAGGCTGAATGGTGATATCATTGTGACATCTACACGACGATATCAGAATGTTGAGATAAAGAAGAAGACTCAAAGATGTCGACAATATCATCGACAAGAAGCCTTGTCGTCAGAAAGGCTAAGTGAGACTGATGGCGATTGACATCGTCGTAAAGAAGGCGTGACGTCGAGAAGGCTGAAGGAGATCAGTTGAAGACAAGCAGTTGCTAAAGTATAGTCTGTCGACATGATATCGATCATGTCGTCGAGAAGACAAAGTGATCCCAACGATATCAAGCAATCAAGAAGATCACGACGACATCGGTTAGATGACTTCGTGTCGTCTTAAGTACAAATGCAGAAGGGATGTTCTGTGTCGTAGAGACAACTCTATCTACAGAGAAAGAAAGCAGACTTGAAGATCTGTCCAATCCCAAGACAACGACAAGTCCTATTGTCGAGATATTATTTATGTCGTCATAACAATGGAAATATCGTCGAGCCAAATTCAAAAGTAGCCAGACGCGCTGTCAGCAAGCCGCCTCCTGATTGTCCAATCAGCGCGTGCTCTTAAGGCATGGGCAGTTGTCAGAATAGGACATCATATGTGACCATTAAAGTGGCTCATCCGTCCTATAAAAAGGGAAGAGTGATGCCCTAGAAAATAGAGAGAGAAAAATGAAAAAGTATCCCGCCTAGTAACACAACATTACAAGCGGCGGTGAAGACGAAGAAAGCAGAAAAGAACGAAACGATCATTCTCTGTTCTTCAAGTTGCAGTCAAGCCACATCGACTGATAAGTTTCTCTCAAGAAAGGTAGCCAGTCAACATCCGGCAGAGCAAGAAGCTTGAAGAAGATTTGCACTGCCAAGGTTCACATCAAAAGCATCTTCTTCAAGTAAAGAAGCTGATCTCCATCAGGCAGAAGAAACAGTTTTCTATACTGTAATTTCTTATAAGGCTTGCGGGTCTAGAACTTGTTAGATCTGTTTTCTGATCTGTGTCAAGCTTGAGGGCTTGAGATCTGTGAGGCTTGAGGGCTAGGGCAGAGGGACTTGCGGGTCCAAACTTGTCAAGCTTGCGGGCTCGGGTGCAGTGAAGGGGCTTGCGGGCCTAGGCTGTAGACAAGACTTGCGGGTCTGTGTTGTGTAAGGCTTGAGGGCCTGAGTGTCGAGCTTGCGGGCTCGGGTGTAGTGAAGGGTCTTGCGGGCCTAGGCTGCAGGGACTTGCGGGTCCGAGGTGTAAGGCTTGCGGGCCAGAGACGTTGGCGGAGTTTGCCGAGCCTAGCACACTGCTAGGTAGGCGTAGAGGGAAAGAGGAAAACTCAAGACACCCTGTCTTGAGGAACCTCTATAAATTCTTGTGTGTTTACTATGCTGTGCTTTACTAATCTATAAATCTATTAACCAGAAAACAAGATCACCAAAAGGGGATAAAATAATTTGAAAAACCTATTCACCCCCCCCCCCCCCCCCCCCCCCTTCTAGGTGATAAGTTGACACCCAATAAACAACAAGTGGTATCAGAGGGAGGTTGTTCAAAGAAAAGCTTAACAACTTGAACAGATCTACCAGTGGGTGTTTACTTTCCACAGCTACGGAATTAAGGATAGTTGTTTGCTCTAGGGAGAACTTTTCCCTTTGGAAAGTAAGAGCTAGAATATTCATTGAGGCAGTGGATCCTAGAATGTTTCAAATCGTTCAAGAAGGGTCATATGTCCCCAAGCCAATGCTCAAGAAATTGACTGCAGGTGAGATCATCCTAGTCAGCTTGGGCAAGGAAGCCAAAGATATCATAGCTGGTGCAGTAGATCTGCCAACACTCCAAAAGCTGACTCATTGCACAACATCAAAGGACATGTGGGACTCCCTAGGAGTCCTCATGAAAGGGCCAAAGGAAGTCGTTGGGTTGATGGCTCTATCAAATGAAGAAAATCATGATGAATCACATCATGATCAAGTATGCATCACTCACACACCTTTACTACCTGCTTCAATTAAGAAAACTAAGAGTGCATCAGATGATTACTCATCTTCTGAAGATGATGCAGAAGACTGCTCATCATGCAACAATAAGAACCATGCTGATCTAATAGAGCAGTTTGGTGATCTCTTGGGAGCTCTGAGAAAGAGCAAGAAGCTTGTTAAGAAGCAATTTAAGGAGCTAGAATCACTCAGACCCATTAAGGCTGAGATGAATAAGGAAATGGTCATGTCCCACAATGAGGGCACCAACTCCTGTGAGCTCAAGAAGATCATAGCCAAGCTTCATGATGAGAGAAACCAAAGGGAGGAGCTCATCAGAAAACTTGAGAATGATCTTCTTAAGGAAAGAAGCTTAGTGGCTCAATTCTCTAAGCCCAAAACTATACTGCCCATCATTGACACCTTCTCCTCCTATGGAAATAAGACGGGATTGGGTTTCAATGAAAGGGCAATAGGGTCTGGGAATGGAGAAAAGGGGAAAACTGAAGCTGAGCCTCATACCACCTTTCAGAAGGTAGTACTTCCCTCTAACAAGTATGACCAGGACAGTGTCTATGGTCACTAGATGAATGAAAGCTCAAATAGCTTGGGAAATGATCCTAACTATGGGAGAAGAAAGGGCATGGGGATGAGTGCATTGAAGGCTCCCCATGAGGAAATCCAAATGACCCATCATGGACCATTTGTGTTTGGTGCCTCAGCCCCCACATTCAAGGGTAAAGGAGCAACATCTTCCCAATCTCTTGCAGATATCACCAGTACAATCAACTCTCACTTGATCATATCTGATGCCATCAACACCATGTCAGCTACCAGGCTGACATCTGTTGCTGACAAACAGATAAAGTCAGGAAGAAATAACTATACTAGAGCAGCTAGTCAGCTCTTGGCTGAGAGAGATAAGAAGAATGTTGCTTCCTTCTTCACTGAACATAAGCATTGTGACTCTCCACCCACTTCAAAAATTGTTCAGAAAAGAAGGTACAACATCCATGAATGTTGGTGCTGTGGCAAAGTGGGACACTTTGCCATTGACTGTTGGCACAACCCTAGTGTGCCTAGTGCAAAGGAGAGACCTCCTAGAAGGGCTGAGGTGAGTAGAAAAATACCCTATTATGATAACAAGAACCTAGGACCCAAGCCACCTTGGGTTCTTAAGGGATATTAAATCTGTTTTGCAGGGAAGTCCATTTAGCCAATTAAAAGCAAACAAGGCTAATGGACAATAAATGCTCTAGGCTCAACTCTGGACTAAGAAAAACCTCAGCACATGCCAAGATGCACTGGTCAAGGGGGAGCTAAAAGTAAAGATAAATGGACATCCCATCAAGGGGGAGCTACTAGCTCAAGAAGATATTAAAGCCAAGGTGAAGGTAACTATGTCGATGTTCAATACATAACCTCATCTTATCACTTTGTTTAAGGTAATTTGTACTTGAGTAAGCAAAATCTATCACTCAAGGAACACGTATGTATGGTACTGCTAAAGAATTGCACTGATCATACAAAAGAGTGAAAAAGAACAATATCGGTTTGAACAAAAATCTATATCGTCGAAATGATGATTGGTATCGTCGGAATGAGTCCTCGACATCAAATTTGCGTCACGACGATACCTAATCATCAATGGACTCTTAAATAGACCTGAGCTTAACCAATCATTACAGCTAAACTCGAGTTAATCAGACATTTAACAAATGATACTTCAACTTCCAACTCAGAAACTATAAATAAGGTCAGATGTCGTAAGGTTAAAACACTTTCTACATTAGCCCTAAAAAGACGTCGTGCTCTCTACGCCTTCGAGGAGTGAACGAGCCGAATAAACTAGAATCCTCTCCGATCAAGTAAGAAATGGCGCCAAAGAAGGAAGGATTTCTCTATAAAGGAAGCGAAGTAGTGAGGGGCGGTTTCTCAGAGGGGCCAGAAGAGATTCAGAGCGCCATTAAGCTATTAGACACCGTCATCCTGGAGTTCGCTCTCTCAGAGTCAACAGTAATATTAAAAAGAGAAGTGCTGGAGTTCTACTCGAATGCCAAGGGTGGTTCAAAAGGAACATCTGTGAAAAGCTTGGTCAATGGGGTAAAGGTCAAGGTGAATCCCAAGAGGTTGGCCAGGGTTCTTCAGCTGCCGACCTTCGCCAAGGGGGAGGAAAATGAGAAAGTCACCCAGGAAGACCTTAATAGGGCTCTGGCATGGTGCAGACACTCCAGTAAGACATATGGGTCTCTGGAAAGAAAGAATTTTAATCTGCAAGGGAAACTCATGACTGATATTGTAGGAAAAGCCCTCCTATGTAAAGTAGGGTCGCATGATAGGATATCCAAGCCCATGTTCGAGATTATGGTGAGGATAATCCTAAGTAAGAAGACCAACTAGGGTCAGATCATCTTCAAGAGAATACAAGAAAGCTTTCAAGTTCCAAATCTGGGAAGAATACTATCTCTATTTCTACTGATATCTTACCCTGAAAGCTTTAACAATAAGTATGGTGTAAAAATCCATCACATGAGAAGGATGGATATCAGGATACTGGAAAGGTGGGAGAAAGTTCTGACTAAGTCTCCCAAGAAGCTAAAGACTGCAGAGGATGTGAAGAGGAAGGGAGAAAGATCATCTGAAGAAAGTGAATCAGGCAACAGCTCAGAGTCGTCTGACTCTGAAGTGCCTGTAGAGAAAATGAATGTTTCCCTCCAGACCTCTGCCCTAAGTCTGGGATCCGGGATAATGGTAACAGCAGGAACAGAACAAGAGGATGCTGAGACTGAGGGGGAGAAGAATGGTGAGATCCATGCTCAAGTGGAAGAATTGATCAACAAGATCATTGGGGCTGAGGATACTGTCCATTCTGGACTAGTAGACTAAGAGGACCCAAATAAAGATCCTCAAGAAGACAACCAAGAGAATCCTGCTGATAAGACTAGCAGAGATCTGCCAAATCCTGAAAAGGAAAATGAGTCAAACCAGTCACCCATCAGAAAATCTCCATCTCCAATGGTTGATGGGAATAAAGAAGAGGAACCAGGACAAGCTAGTTCACCTCCAGAAAATAGGCCAGTAGAGTTCTCCCTACTGCCTCAGATAAGAATGCTTCTGGAAGAGCAAAGGCTAAAAATTGAAGGTCATGTTGACTCATCCATCAATGAGCTAAGGAGAGAACTATCTGCAGAAACTGCAAGCCTAAGAAATGATGTGAAGAACCTACACAAATACACTGCCAAAGAGACAACACTTACTCACAATGGTCTATCTGAGGTAGGAGATAATCAGATAATGATCGCCAACAACATAGAGAAGGCCTACATAGCAACCACCAGATGGATGGTTGAACACAAAACTAATCTTCAAGAAAGTCTAGATCACCATAATAAGGATCTAGACAGTCATCTGCTTGAGACCAAGAACCATTTGGAAGCAGGAATTCACATGCTTAAAAGCAAGATACTGGTCCTTCAGGAGAACCTCCAAAGGGGGATATCTGATGAAGTCATAAAGTGGGAGAGATCAATGATAAAGGCCAGTGGTGAGCATGCCATCTGGACCACAAATACCATCAAGGAAGCAATGAATCTCCCTCCTCTACATTTTGACCAGTCTGCAGAACAGTACCCAGCTGAAGAGCAACATGCAGGCATTACTGATACTGCCACTGATAAGGGTAAAGAGAAGGAAGTAATGGAGGATGAAGAAGTAAAAATGAGGAAGAGAAAATACAGGGAGGAAATGGAGAAAAAGGATGACTATGAAAGGTGGAGTCCCAAGTCCAGAGCCATCATATTAAAGGCATGGGAGCTGGTGAAGGTAAATAAAGGTGAGAGGTACAAAGTGTATAGTCCTAAAAAATGGGCTAAGTATGAAGAGCAAGAAGAAGAAAGGGGAGTATACAGAAGGGACAAGCAAGCAGGCAGAATCCCTACAGACACTCCTGAGCCTCTAAAGTATCATCCCAAGCCATTTGAATACTTCACCAGACAAGCTGAAAAGGAGCAGGAAGCCAGTGCCAAGAAAGCAAAGGGTGAAAACTTTTGAAAACATTTGGCACTATTTATAAATGAAGTAACACCTGTCAAATTCTATGTCCACTCAAATATAGTTGCAATATCATTATTATATGCTTATTTGGTTAAAATATTAAACCTTTTATACGAGTGGCATTTATCATTGAGTGGGTTATGACTTCTACAAATAGGGGGAGATTGTTGGGAACAATGCCCAACAATGTTCCTGATTTGAAGAAGTGATCAACTCAATGATAAGTGCAAGATGCATTTAATGTCACATCTAGTTCATGCTTGCAGAGATGAGATAATATGTCCAGTACTTCAATAGCCTGCCTATGTATAATATCATCGAAAAAGGCTGGACATGTCGTCGACAAGTACAGGCACATCGTTGAGATGATGGGCAAAGGAAAGAAGAATGATTGTGTCTGTGTCATCAAAAAGGATCATGCATATCGTCGACAACAGCAGACATATCGTCAACAACATGCAGAGCAAGGCTGAATGGTGATATCGTTGTGACATCTACACGACGATATCAGAATGTCGAGATAAAGAAGAAGACTCAAAGATGTCGACAATATCGTCGACAAGAAGCCTTGTCGTCGGAAAGGCTAAGTGAGACTGATGGCGATTGACATCGTCGTAAAGAAGGCGTGACGTCGAGAAGGATGAAGGAAATCAGTTGAAGACAAGCAGTTGCTAAAGTATAGTCTGTCGACATGATATCGATCATGTCGTCGAGAAGACAAAGTGATCACAACGATATCAAGCAATCAAGAAGATCGCGACGACATCGGTTAGATGACTTCGTGTCATCTTAAGTACAAATGCAGAAGGGATGTTCTGTGTCGTAGAGACAACTCTATCTGCAGAGGAAGAAAGCAGACTTGAAGATATGTCCAAGCCCAAGACAATGACAAGTCCTATCGTCGAGATATTATTCATGTCTTCATAACAATGGAAATATCGTCGAGACAAATTCAAAAGTAGCCATACGCGCTGTCAGCATTTAATGCCGCCGCCTGATTGTCCAATCAGCGCGTGCTCTTAAGGCATGGGCAGTTGTCAGAATAGGACATCATATGTGACCGTTAAAGCGGTTCATCCGTCCTATAAAAGGGAAGAGTGATTCCCAAGAAAATAGAGAGAGAAAAACGAAAAAGTATCCCGCCTAGTAACACAACATTACAAGCGGCGGTGAAGAAGAAGAAAGCAGAAAAGAACGAAACGATCATTCTCTGTTCTTCAAGTTGCAGTCAAGCCACATCGACTGATAAGTTTCTCTTAAGAAAGGTAGCCAGTCAACATCCGGCAGAGCAAGAAGCTTGAAGAAGATTTGCACTGTCAAGGTTCACATCAAAAGCATCTTCTTCAAGTAAAGAAGCCGATCTCCATCAGACAGAAGAAACAGTTTTCTTTACTGTAATTTCTTGTATGGCTTGCGGGCGTAGAACTTGTTAGATCTGTTTTCAGATCTGTGTGTCAAGCTTGAGGGCTTGAGATCTGTGAGGCTTGAGGGCTAGGGCAGAGGGACTTGCGGGTCCAAACTTGTCGAGCTTGCGGGCTCGGGTGCATTGAAGGGGCTTGCGGGCCTAGGTTGTAGGCAAGACTTGCAGGTATGTGCTGTGTAGGGCTTGAGGGCCTGAGTGTCGAGCTTGCGGGCTCGGGTGCAGTGAAGGGGCTTGCGGGCCTAGGTTGCAGGGACTTGCGGGTCCGAGGTGTAAGACTTGCGGGCCAGAGACGTTGGCGGAGTTTGCCGAGCCTAGCACACTGCTAGGTAGGCACAGAGGGAAAGAGGACTACTCAAGACACCCTGTCTTGAGGAACCTCTATAAATTCTTGTGTGTTTTCTGTGCTGTGCTTTACTAATCTATAAATCTATTAAACAGAAAACAAGATCACCAAAAGGGGATAAAATAATTTGAAAAACCTATTCACCGCCCCCCCCCCCCCCCTCTAGGTGATAAGTTGACACCCAATAAACAACATCTCTCAGATGCGATGAGGTGCAAGTTGTTGATCACATCTCATGATGGGCAGGCAAGAGAGTGGTTTTATAATTTACCTCCCCAGTCCATCTCTTGCTTCACAGTTCTGAAGCAGGAGCTTCTTCTAAGGTTTGTCACCTCAAAGAAGAGGAAGAGTGGTCCTGCATCCCTCTTCAAGATCAAGCAAAATGAAAACGAGACTACAGCCCGCTTCATCTGCCATTTTCAAGGAGAAATTTTGGGAATAAGGGATATTGATCCCTCGCTGTATCTGGTCGCCTTGATAAATGGTTTGCAGGAGGGACCTCTCAAGTTTGAGGTCACAACCAGAGAGCCGAGTTCTTATCAAGACCTAATCAACATCGTGAATAGGTTCATAGAAGGGGAAGCAAACAACCCCGTCTATGTTTCCAATTTAACATGCAAGGTAGTTCAGAAAGGATCCACAGGTTTTCCTCCAGCCCCTCCATCGTCAAAGCCGCCGCGTCGAGAATTCCAACCTCCAGCTCAGAGAGGAAGAAATTTCCGTCACCATCGTCCTTACCAGGGGCATCAGCAGTTTCAACACCAAGTACCCTTATTTCCAGCTCCAGTCACCCCAGCTCCCCAGCAAGTTCCAATTCATCAAATTCACTTTGTCCAGCCTCCTCCCCCGCTCCCTCAACATTCTTTTAATGATTCTCAAGAATCATTTACCGAGCTCAATATTCCAATGAGCGAGGTAGTCCAAATCCTCCAGAAGCAGCCTTTTTACAAAAGGCCTGCCCCCATGCTATCCGACCCCAGATTCATAAACCCTTCTCTCTATTGTGAGCATCATAGGGAGAAAGGTCATCTGACAGAGAATTGCAGTGCTCTCCGAATTTTAGTGGAGAAGCTTGTAAAGGAAGGGAAGTTGCAGGGGCTGCTGCAAAAAGCTGATCCTTCTAAAGCCTCCACCTCCAAGAGCAAAGAAGTGGTAGAGGTCCACTGGGAGTGTGAAGAAGTCGACTACGTTGGCCACCTTCGCAACGTTGGTTACCCTAGTGAGTGTGTGGATGCAAATGAGAAGGAACGTCTGGTTACCTTTTTTGCATCTACGAGGGAGCAGGGCTAGAGTCATCAAAGAAGGCTAGCTTGGCCAGAGTTTTTCGATCAGAAGTTGTCGTTACCTCCTCTTCCGCTCTGATCCGAGGAATGGTTACTTTCGGGCAAGAAGATATTTCTCCTAACGCCAATCCTTTCAACGACGCAGTCATTATAGAGGCGGTCATTAAAAATTATACAATAGAAAATATTTTGATTGATACCGGGAGCTCAGTGAATCTTCTCTTCAAACCAACTTTCGAGGCCCTGAAGACCGGGAAGACTCTTCTTTCCACCGAAGGGCCACTCTATGGTTTCTCCGGAGAGAAGAAGGAAGTGGAAGGAAACGTCACTCTCTCAGTGATGCTTGGAGGCATTACAAAGCTAGTCAAGTTCATAGTCGTTGAAGCTCCGAGTAGCTACAACGCAATTTTTGGAAGACTAATTCTCAAAGAATATCAAGTGGTGGTTTCAACTTACCACCTCGCCGTGAAGTTTGCTTTAAACGACAAACAATAACGGATCAGGAGCGATCCAAAGAAAGCTCGGGAATGCTATGTAAAGTCAGTTAATATGATTGAATCTTATTCCCCTCAAGTAGTTGAAGCCTCTTCGGTCCTTCAAGTCTCTAATCCTGATGAAGCTATGGAAGAGGCCGCGGAAGAAGAGGCAAGAGATGAAGTTCGCTTGGAATCTGCCCAAGCAACTCAAGTTGTGCCCGTTAGCAATGAAGATGAGAGTAGAGCGCTCTCAATCAATGCGAATTTGCCTGAAGCTGAGAAGGATCAACTCATCTCCTGCCTCCTGCAGAATCTGGATATATTCATTTGGTCAGCGGATGATATGCTAGGAGTTAATCCAAACATCGCTTGCCACCATCGCAATATTGATCCAGTTTTTACCCCTGTCAAACAGAATAAAAGAGCGGTTGCAATGACCCTAGCTCAACCAATCCGGGAGGAGATGGAAAGGCTTCTCAAGGCTAATTTTGTTAAGGAAATTCAATCCCCAGAGTGGGTATCGAATGTTGTAATGGTGAAAAAAGCTGGTGGGAATTGGCGAATGTGTGTGGATTTTAACATACTTAATAAAGCTTGCCCTAACGATTGTTATCCCTTGCCTCGGATAGATTCTTTAGTTGATTCTCCGGTAGGGTACTCTTGCATGAGTTTCTTAGATGCATTCTCTGGTTATCACCAAATAAGAATGCATAAGCCCGATATCCCTCACACCTCATTCATTACAAATGACGGTTATTTTTGTTATCTTATAATGCCTTTCAGGCTAAAGAATGCTGGTGCTACCTATCAAAAAATGATGGACACCATTTTTAAAACTCAAAAAGGAAGAAATCTAGAAGTCTATGTTGATGATCCTCTAATAAAAAGCAAGCTTTTCTTAGCTCATCTTAATGACTTGAATGAAACATTCACAACTCTTCGAACCTTCAATATGAGGTTGAACCCTTTGAAATGTGTTTTTGGAGCTAGCAAAGGAAAGTTTCTCGGCCATCTCCTTACTCCGGAAGGGTTAGAGCCAAATCCCGATAAGGTGAAGGTTATCCTAGAAATGTCACCTCCCAAGACCTCTAAGAAAGTTTAGCAGCTGGGTGGGAGGATGGAAGGCTTGAGCTGTTTCATCTCCCGCTCACGGGATAAGAGTGCTCCATTATTTAAAACTCTCCGTAGAGGAGCTAAGTTTGAATGGACAAAGGAGTGTGATGATGCGTTTGATTTGCTCAAAAAGCAGCTAACGTCTACCCCTTTACTCCAAAGCCCGAGAGAGGGAGAAGATCTCTTTTTGTATCTTGGAGTCAGTTCCGATGCTATCAGCTCTGTGCTGGTAAGGGAAGAAAAGAAGAAGCAATATCCAGTTTATTACGTGAGTAAAGTCTTGAAGGATGTGAAAGCTCGGTACCCGATCCTTGAAAAGTTGGCTTTAATGCTTGTGGTCTCAGCGCGAAGGCTAAGACCTTATTTCCAAGCTCATTCTGTTCAGGTTGTCACTGATCTTCCATTAAAGAGCATATTGGAAAAACTGGAACACTCAGGTAGATTGGCAAAGTGGGCAATAGAGCTCAGTGAGTTCGATATCTCCTACATTCCTAGAGTGGCGATCAAATCTCAAGTGTTAGCAGATTTTATGATCGATGCAAAGGAAGTTAACTCAGATAAAGAGGTCGGAAAACCTTTGGCATGGACAATCTATGTGGATGGAGCTTCCGGGAGAAATTCATCAGGAGCTGGAGTTATGTTAATTAATCCCAATGGGGTTAGATTGGATCAAGCTCTCAAGTTCTACTTTCCAACAACTAACAATGAAGCAGAGTATGAAGCCTTGCTCGTCGGTCTTAGAATTGCAAGAGAGCTAGGGATCGAGGATGTCCAAGTTAAAACTGATTCTCTGGTGATGTTGTCTCAAGTAAACCGGATCTATGAAACTAGAGATTTTATTTTAAAGAAATATCAAATGTTGGTGAAGATTGAGATAGGAAAGTTCAGAAGATTTACTATTCAGCACATTATTCCAAGGGAAGAGAACGCGGAAGCTGACGAGTTAGCCAAATTCGCTCTCTTTTCAGGAGAAACTACTTCAGAATTATTTCATCCGGTTGTCGAAGATGGAGACATCATGCTGATTGATTAACGACCATCCTGGATGGATCCTCTTTTTCTTTATCTCTCAAGTGGAGAATTTCATTCGGCAGTAAAAGATAAGAAGCGATTTAAGTTAAAAGCAACTTATTATTATCTTGTTGCAGGAATTCTCTATAGGAAAACTTTTCTCTCGCCTTTGGCAAGATATTTATCTGAAGAGGAAATTCCAATTATTCTTCGAGAAGTGCATTCAGGAGAGTGCGACAGTCACTATGGAGCTAGAACCTTAGAAAAGAGGATTCTAAGACAGGGTTATTTCTGGCCTCAGATGAGGAAAGAAGCAGAGAAATTCGCCAAAAAGTGTGTTCAATGCCAACAGTTCGCTCCTCTTCAACATAAACCAGCTCAACAACTAAAATCAATAGCAACTTCATGGCCATTTGCTGTTTGGAGAATGGATTTGATTGGACCTTTTCCCTTGGCTAGTGGTCAGCGCAAGTTTATTCTAGTGATGATCGATTATTTCAGCAAATGGATCGAGGCAAAGGCGCTAGCTAAAACTACTACTCAAGTTGTGAGGAATTTTATCTGGGGAGAGATAGTATGTAGGCACAGAATTCCCATGATCACAAATAATGGTTCACAATTCAATAACTCAAGTCTTATAAATTTCTGTGATCAAATTGGCACTGAGTTGCGATTTGCTTCTGTGCATCATCCTCGAAGTAAGGGTCAGGTAGAAGCCGCCAATAGACTCATAATCGACCTTTTGAAGAAGAAAGTTGAGAATCTCAGAGGCAATTGGGCAGAACAATTACCTTCGGTGTTATGGGCTCTAAGGATGGCTCCAACCTCAGCTACCAGAGAAACTCCCTTCAAATTATCTCATGGCTCGGAATCTCTCATTCCCGTTGAGTTTGAAGTTAATAGTCCAAGAGTATTATTATCTCAACAACATCAAGATAGCTGGATGAAAGGGAATGATGAAGAGTTGAGATGCAACCTTGATCTCATTGAAGACCTAAGGGATACAACAACCATCAGGCAAGAAGAAGTAAAAAGGAGAATGGCCAAATATTTTGACAAAAATGTTCGGGTTAAAGAGTTTGTTGTTGGTGATCTCGTCCTCAAGAAGGTTGACGCAACAGCAAGATCTTGCTCGGTTGGAAAGCTTAATCCAAATTGGACAGGGTCATTCATTGTTAAGGAAGCGCTCAAGAATGGAGCTTATCGTCTCTAAGCTTATGAAGGGGAAGATCTATCTCACACTTGGAGTGGAGATGATCTCAAGCGTTTCTTTTCTTAAAAACTTGTACTCTTTCCCGTCTTTTTCTTTCTTTCATTTTTGCAAGTATTATGATGATGTGGTTGTAATCTCTTGCATTATATATCGGAAAAGAAGCATCAAGGATATATTGACTAACTATCAAAGGCTAAAGATCCAACCAAGCGAGATATCCACGGATCCTACTTGCTGCCCCCTCGACTTGAAGCTTGAGATGTAAATCTACCATGACCACAGGTAGCGGGGAGATTTCACACTTGTGTAGTAGTAGCTCGCCAAGCTCGTGCGGAGGAAATTTAGGATGCTTGGTCCTTGCTAACATCTGACACACCTTTACATTAAGGGAGGTCCGGGTGAACGTTGAGCAATGTTATGCATTTCAGGACATCATTGCAGCTTTGATGATCTTTCAAGGAAAGTAATGTCGGTATGGCCTCTGCGGCATAACCACACCTGCCCTATGGATCATCATGCCCTGTAACCCTCGAATACTCATTGACGTAAGGATAGCTAAGAGGCGGTTGGTTGCATCTATGACCGCTATCTGGGCCCTTGAGTGGCTAGGGTGGTACAATCTTGATGATTTCTTGAGGAAAGCAATGTCGGTATGGCCTCCGCGGCATAACCACACCTGCCCTTTTGATCATTTAGAGCTGTCCGCCTCTCTTCTCTCCTTTTCTGTTTATGGTGTTACATCTTGATGATCTCTTAAGGAAAGCAATGTCGGTATGGCCTTCGCGGCATAACCACACCTGCCCTTTTGATCATTTGGAGTTGTTCACCTCTCTCTCTCTCTCTCTCTCTCTCTCTCTCTCTCTCTCTCTCTCTCTCTCTCTCTCTCTCTCTCTCTCTCTTTCTGAAAAGTGTTAGAATTGTGATGATCCCTTGAGGAAAGCAATGTTGGCTTAGCTTTCAAGGATGACCGCACCTGCCCTTTCGATCATTACAGATTCTACCTCTCAAAGCTTTTTATTTTTTAATGGGCGGTCTGAGGTTCATGGAGACCACAGGTTTTAAAGTATTCGGCTATTTTGGAAATGGGGCGGTCTAGAGCAATTGAGACTGCCGCCTAAGTTCTTCAAAACAATGTAAAAATCATAAGTGATCTGAAATATTACTGTATGTTTATGGTTCCAATATATGGAAAGGCGGTCTGGAAAATCTGAGGTCGCCGCCAGGGTTCTTCTGAGTTCTTGTCTTAAGAAAGCAGGATCATTTATAACTTTTCTAATATCTGCTCATATCAATCAGTCTGGCAATATGAAGATCGCAGAGCTACCTTCTATAGCGACCTGAAATCTATGAGATCGCTGTTTATCTACCGTGAAAGAACCATGTTTCTTTTAAATATCATCCAAGGAAGGAGTGGTCCAAATTATTGAAGATCACATCTCTTATTTTTGCTAGAGGTTATTTGGAATCAATATTTGTGGATTATAATCTTTTATCTCTGTAGATCTTAAAAGATGCAGATCGCCATATGACAAGCAATCTAATACAGTTATGTTATTATGCAACTCGCATAATTTCTCATCATCCCTCAGCATTCCCTTACATGATTGTTTTTTCAGCCCAACGAAGACCTAAAGCATTGAGATCGAATGTTATTTCTATCTCGTAAAATCTAGACCGCTGAGATGAAGATTATTGCTGAGATAATTATCGCTGAAGATGCGTGAGACTGCAAATGATGAAAATTAATCCGCTCGCAAAAAGAAAGTGATCGACATAAACACAGGTAAATAGTATAAACATTCATCCACAAAAGAGAAAGGTATGTCAAATTTCTATTTATATTTCATGGTTTGGTTACATTGTCCAACCGATCTCAATACCGGTGATCGAATAAGAAAAACAAACAGTTACAAAGGAAAATCTAATTACTTTTTGATCTCTTCGGAGATCGCTCATCTGAGAAAGAAGAACTGGTCTCCTCTAAAGATTCTTCTGAATTTCCGGGAGAGATTTTAGAGCCAGAACTTGAGCCTGCAGCAGAGCTTATATCATTGCCTTCAACGTATTGGCTTCCGCTCTCTTCATCTCCCCTGATATATACATCTTCTTCTCCTTCTTCAGCAGCGATCTCACCTGTGGTGATCGATTGTTCATCTATAACTCTTGCTGCGTCTGGGAAGAGATCGGTGAATTTGACATCCTTAAACTCATCAGTGAAAGCGCCGCGAGCACGAAGCTCTGAGATCGTCTGCTCTACGGTCTCTTTCACGTGAGGTATTAAAGCATTCTGGAAATCTTGATTCTCCGCATCATATGCAGCTCTCTTTGATCGCTGCAAGAGGAAAATGGTCAGATCGCGCGGTCACAAGAAAATAAAGATAGAAATTTCAGGTAAAATAGCTTTACATTTAGTTCTTCCTGCAGGCGTTCAATATCCCTTAGGGAACCTCGCAGAGATCGCCCCATATGGTGGTTTAAGACCGCGCTCCTAGTGTTCGCTTGCGCGCAAAAATCAGGGAGCATGTCGGTCTCAATGTTGTAGGCCTCCCTGGCATTACTTTTTCCATCAAGAGTGGCACTGATCGCGAAAGCATGACGCGTCAGCTTTCCACCCCAGGGAGGGAGATCGGTTGATACTTTTACATTTTTGCCTTTTGCCCCCCACTTGATAAGGGGCTTTCCCTTGGTATCTTTCATTTTCTTCGAAAAGCCGATTAGAGGAAATGGTTCGCTGGCGGTCTCAGACTCACCACCGAACCCCGCCATCTCGTGTTTGCGGTCTCTTTTCTTTCTTTGCTCCCTTTGGGTAAGCACTTCAGCTGGTGCCACAGGGTCAGTCGTAGGAACGATAAAGGCCGCTGAAAAGAAAACAGTTAGAAAATATTGAAAAAGAAATTATGATGATATTGCAAGAGACCGCAAGTAAAACTGCTTACTCTCTTCTAGAGAGACCGCAGGGATCTGAGGCCATATCTCCAGATAATGAATGAGATTGAGGTGCTTTCCCGCCAAGAAGGCCAAGAAATTAAGCTCACTTTCTGAGAAAGTCTTGAGCTTTCTGAAAATCTTCTCTGCCCTTGGAGATGGTTGGCTGCTGAGACCGCCAAGATCGCCCTCAAAAACTAAATATCTCTACGTCCAGAAAGGGACCTTGTTAGGGAGATTCAAAACTTTTATTCCATTACATGAAAATATACTAATCCTTTAAATGCCTCTTTTTTCTGCCCTTCTTTTAGCGAATTCTTAGTAAAGGTCGCGCGGAAGAGAGCCATGGAGAATTTTATCTTTTCCGATCTCAGGTAATTTATAATAACGTTCATGAGACCGATGGAGTTGGGAGGTAATTAGGCAAGCGCAAAACCATAATATTCCATCACTTCAAGAATTTCCCAAGGAAGAGGGAATATCAGGCCGCATTCGAAGTGATCGATGGGAATAATATATTTGTTCTCTTCTCCAAAATTTTGATCTTCATCCTCTGTCGGCGGTCTCACCACGATCTGATTTTGAGCCATATGTTTTCCCAGAAAAGCTAAGTATTCATCCTTTGAAAGCCTGGAAGGCTTGTGATCGGCATTTAGGAAGGTTTCAGCAGAAGAGGCTTGAACGGACACCATTATGGGAGTTCGCTGAGATCGATGTTTCGGGCGCATTCAAAAAAGCATAAAATGAAGAAACTTAAGCAAGCTATTTATAGGGAAGGAAGGGTGATAATGTAATCATTACTTTTTATAAGACCTCCCAGGAAGCGCGCCAGACCGCTGAACCTGCTTGAGAATTAAGACGCAACATGCAATAGCTTCGATCTCAAAAAGAAGAGATCGCAATAATCATCTAATAAGCAGCACAGAAATCACAGAAATAAGCAAACTAAAGAGATCGACATCACATCAATTAAAGAGATCGCATGAAATGAAAGTCAAATTGTCGCAATATATTAAGAATTAAATTGTTCATAATTGTCGTCTCAAGACCGCTTGAAATTAAGAATAAAATTTATCTCCTTGGTTGACGTTTACAGAGGATGTTCGAACCAAAAATGTACCAAGCCCACACTTGCTCAAGATGGAGAAAGAAGGAGAAAACTGTTGGATGGTTGGTTACTTTGAGATACAAGTGAAAGTGTGAGAGAGGAGGAAAAAGAAATAGCGAGGTCTCCTGAAAAGAGAGACGGCGAGGTCTCCTGAAGGGAGACGAAGAGGTCTCCGCGGTCTCAAAAACTGGAGACCGCTCAAGTCCCTGGCTCAGAGCTGGAAACCTCCCGAACATCCTCAAACTGGTACACCTGCCCCTTTATTTATAGGCACGAGGGTCTGCCCGAACGGGCAAGTCTAAAAGTAACGGCTGCCCGGATCTACTGAGATTGTCTAAGACCGCTGAGACCATCTTAACCTGCTGAGATCGTCTGGACCTGCTGAGATCATCTGGACCTGTTGAGATCGTCTGGACCTGTTGAGATCGTCTGGACCTGCTGAGACCGCCTGAACCTGTTGAGATCGTCTGCACCTGCTGAGATCGTCTGGACCTGCTAAGATCGTCTGGACCTGCTGAGACCGTCTAAACCTGCTGAGATCGTCTGAACCTGCTGAGATCGTCTGGACCTGCTGAGATCGTCTGGACCTGCTGAGATCGTCTGAACCCAAAATCACCTGAAGAGAGAGGTCGCCTACAAAGGGACTGCCCTGGAGAGAGACCTCCCGGGGCGAGGTCACGCGGGGAGCGACCTCCTCGGGGAGAGGTCGCGCGGGGCATGACCTCCCAGTGTGAGATCGCATGGGGCGCGACCTCCCGGGCGAGGTCACACGGGGTGTGACGTCCTCGGGGCGCGACCTCCTCAGGCGAGGTAGCGCTGGGCGTAACCTCCTCGGGCGAGGTCGCGCGAGGCGCGACCTCCTCAGGGCGAGGTCGCGCGGGGCGCGACCTCCTCGGGCGAGGTCACGCAGGGCGCGATCTCCTCGGGCGAGGTCGCGCGGGGCGTGACCTCCTCGGGCCGAGGTCGCGCGGGGCGCGACCTCCTCGGGCTGAGGTCGCGTGGGGCGCAACCTCCTTGTGCGAGGTTGCGCGGGGCGCGACCTCCTTGGGCCGACCGCGCGACCTCCCTAGGGGGATACTGCCTAGGGCATGACGAAACCGCCCAGGGTTTGGCGACGATAGACCGCCCGGGAGGTGGGAGACCACCCGGGCTCGAATACCTGGCGAGAAATACCTGGGTCACAGGGAGAGGCCATCTGAGCACTGCGAGAGCGTGTGTATTTCTTTGGTTACCTGCAAAAAAGCCAGCGCGAGGGGATCACCGATTTCTGGGTAAACATGATCCCCACATTTTTTAAGTTTTAAGAAACTTGAAAAAATAGAACTTACCCACGAGAATCGAGATCCACCCTTTTTGTCAGGATAAAAACATGAGTATAAGAAAGTGAAAATACCTGTGGGTACTTGTTAGTGCCTGAAGAGAGCTTACGAACACCTGCTTATCTCATGCAAAAGGGTGATCAAGGCATGTTTAAAAGAAACATAATACACGAGTACCTGAAAAGAACCCGCGAGCACCTGCTTTTCTCTGCAAAAGATATGAGAACAGGTATGCAGAACATAGAATATGCGAGTACGTGAAGAGAACCCGCGATCACCCGCTTATATCTGCTTACCTTTTCTTCATATTTGAAGTGCAACCGATAGTTAAAGAATGGTAGTTTTGCGATCTTCAAACCGCTTTTATAATGATATGAGAAGATGTTAATTTTGACCATTCGAGATCGCTTTATTATGAAATAATCCTGATGTCAACTGATTGCAAATGGCGATCTTCAATACTGGAGATCTTCTGTAGAGGAACCAAATCATGGTAATCCATAAATTATTATCCTGAACTCTGTTGTATACTTTGAATACCCTTTAAGAGGTAAATGGCGTTCTCAAACAATTCAAATTGCTCCTTCTGCGGATGATAACTAGACCTTGAGGAACTTTGGGTCTTTGAAGATAAATAACCAGCAGTCTAAGCTTTTCAGACCGCTTCCTTGTGGAAGAATAGAAGATAGATCTCATGAATACCCTTATATACTTTCGCTCTCCAGACTGCTTAATAACAAGGTAAAGGAAACATTCAATCTGTGATCTCAATTTTTCCAGACCACCTATTATAAGAGTAAATATTAGAGAAGTCTTCAGATGATGATTCCAGACGTCTCTGATCACTTCTTGATTAGAAGAATTTTTGGAGGAGACCCAGGTGGCGGTCTCCAATAGTCCTGACCACTTTGATAAAATAATCATGGCCAGTGATCTCAAACGCTACAAACCATTTTTCAATATAGCGATATAATCATACCTTGCGATATTAGATGTTATAGACTGACTTACCATAGAAAACCCAAAACTGGCGGTCACCAATATTTCAGACCGCTCCATTCTTGAAGAAATAGTATAACCCTTCCTTTGCATGCCTCATCGTGAGATCAACCTGCCCCACCGGCTAATAAAAACCCGGTAGCGGAATCTCACAGGGTAATCCAGCTACAAAACCTTAAGAAGGGAGAGAGAAGGAGAAGAAGAAGAAGAAGAGCGATCATCGTGCTTGTTGCACTCTTGCCACTTCAGGGCTCAGGCGACGGTCATAGATGTTTCAAACCGCCCCTTGGCTATTTATGCACCAATGAGCATTCGAGGGTCACAGAAAAAGATGATCCATAGGGCAGGTGCGGTTATACCGCGGGGGTTACACTGGCATTGCTTTCCCTGGAAAGATCATCAAGGTTGTAACAATGTCCTCCTACAATGCATGATAGAGCTGAACATTCACCTAGACTTCCCTTGATGCAGAGGTGTGTCAGATGTCAGCAAGGACCCGACATCCTAAAGCTCCTCCGCAGGAGCTTGGTGAGCTACTGCTACACAGATGCGAAATCTCCCCGCTACCCGTGGTCCTGGCAGATTTACATCTCAAGCTTCAAGTTAAGGGGGAATGAAGTAGGATCCGTCGATACCTCTCTTGGTAGGAACTTAGCCTTTGATAATAATTCACTTTTGGTGCTTCCTTTTCAACATACAGATCACAAAAGATTTCAACCACATCATCCTAATGCTTGAAAAAAGAAAAGGAAAGAAAAAACACGAGCTTTTAAGAAAAGCAAAGCTTGAGATCATCTCCACTCCAAGTGCGAGATAGCTATTTTCCTTCATAATTCTGGAGACAATATGCACCATTCTTAATACTTTTTATAATAAATGATCGTATTCAACTGTGATTCGTGCTTTCCAACTGAGTCAAATCTTGCTGCTGTATCTACCTTTTTGAGGACTAAATTGCCCACAACTAATTCTTTAGCTCTGACACTTTATCGAAGTTATTTTTGGCCATCATTCTCTGCTTATTACTAGTAAAGATCGAAAAGAGAAAATACAAAAAAACTCCAAACAAATGGGAGGTATACGAAACAAGAAATAAAGTGACATTCTATCTCATCTCTATTCTATGCACTTCTTTTATTGAGGGAGAAAATCTATGCTTTGTAAAGTTGTCTCTGCTAGAAGAAAAAATCATCTTCATATTACCGAGCAACATAGTCTTGCAATTTTCCTGCCTTCAATAGTTCATCTACCAGCTTCCGAAGAGCGCGACAATATTCTGTGTCATGACCAATGTCCAAGTGATACTTGCAGAAAAGGTCACCATGCCGATATTTAGCTTTTGATTTCATGCGGCGATGAGTTCTAAATTCTGGCATATCTCGAATTATTAGAAGAACTTCTTCCATGGGAAAATTAAGCTGAGTACACTTTTCTGGATAACTTTTGAATTCGAGTGTACTCGGATTGTAAGACTGGATTGGACAAGCTTCCAAAAATTTAGGGGATCCATCTTGCTGCGGGAGTTAAGTAGGTATAATCTGAGGAAATGAGTAAGATCCAAAGTCTTCTGCTTGTGGAATATTTTGTGACGAAAACGGATGTTGGTGATAAGAATTCCTTTGGCCTCGTTGGGTTCTTTGATTCGAAGAAGAGGCGTAATTAGGATTTGTTATCTCTCCTTCGATAAATTGATTTGCTATTATGATACGATGTCCGTAAGTCTCAGGTTCATTTATGCTGACTTCAAATTTGAGAGGAACTTCTTGTAATCCATTTATCAGGGCGATTTTATACAAGTCCTGATTAACATCAAAAATTTCAAGAATTTTCTTCTGGAACCTGTCAACGAATTGAGCAAGAGTCTCATTATCTCCTTGCTTGATTTGAAAAAGACTTGTTGGGACTCTCTTTCTCCGCTTCCTCGAGGTAGCAAACCTCAAGAGAAGTGCTCTTCGAAGCTCTTTAAAGCAGGTAATTGATTGAGGTGGCAGCTTATAGAATCATTCTCTAGCTTGACCGTCAAAGGATATAACTAATAATTTGCACTTAATTCCATCTGAAATAGTCCTTAACGAGATAGCAGATTCGAAGGCTTGAAGATGACTGATAAGATCTACTCCCGGGAAGACAGGAAGATGAGGCTCTCTGAAATCATTAGAAACATACTCCGAACGAACTCTGTTTGTAAAGGGAGAAGGCTCCTCTAATTCAACAATAACAGGAGTTGAAGGATAAGCGACATTACTAGGGGCCAAAAAATGAGCACAGTCTTCCTGAAAAGGAGCTTGGGCGAACTCACGGTCAGCCATGGCCAGTTTCTCGCACAAAAACACAAATTGCCGAAATTGCCAAAACAGAAAAACCGCGATAACTTCTAAACGGAATTGAATTTTGGCAATATGAGGGCGCAAAACGAACTCAAAAAGCAAACATGTTCGCTATTGGATGGACAGCTTCGAGCTGGTCCCGAAAAGCTATTGTGGGCTGAAAACGGACTAAGGTTCAAAATTTATGGTTGTTTTAAGATTGGGTGTCACTCTCGGCAAAATCCCACATCTTCATCGCAACTGCTGTTCATCAACCACTCCAATCTGAAGGTCTTGTGTTAAATGTTCGAACAAAAAATGTAAAAGTCCACACTTGCTCAAGCTGGAGAAAGAAGGAGAAAACTGCTGGATGGTTGGTTACTTTGAGCTACAAGTGAAAGTGTGAGAGAGGAGAAAAAAGAGATAGCGAGGTATCCTGAAAAGAGAGATGGCGAGGTCTCCTGAAGGGAGACGAAGAGGTCTCCACGGTCTCAAAAACTGGAGACCGCTCAAGTCCCTGGCTGAGAGATGGAAACCTCCCGAAGATTCTCAAACTGGTACCCCTGCCCCTTTATTTATAGGCGCGCGGGTCTGCCCGAACGGGCGGGTCTAAAAGTAACGGGCTGCCCGGATCTGTTGAGATCGTCTGAGACCGCTGAGACCATCTGAACCTGCTGAGATCGTCTGGACCTGCTGAGATCGTCTGGATCTGCTGAGATCGTCTGGACCTGCTGAGATCGTCTGGACCTGCTGAGACCGTCTGCACTTGCTGAGATCATCTGGACCTGCTGAGATCGTCTGGACCTACTGAGATCGTCTGAACCTGCTGAGATCGTCTGAACCTGCTGAGATCGTCTGGACCTGCTGAGATCGCATGGACATGCTGAGATCGTCTGGTCTCCTACAAAGGGACTGCCCTGGACCGAGACCTCTCGGGGAGAGGTCGCGCGGGGCGCGACCTCCTCGGGGCGAGATCGCGCAGGGCACGACCTCCCGGAGCGAGGTTTCATGGGGCGCGACCTCCTCGGGCGAGGTCGCGCGGGGCGCGACCTCCTCGGGCGTGGTCGCGCGGGGCGGGACCTCCTAGGGCGAGATCGCGCGGGGCGCGACCTCCTCGGGCCGAGGTTGTGCGGGGAGCAACCTCCTTGGGCAAGGTCGCGCGGGGCGCGACCTCCTCGGGCTGAGGTCGCGTGGGGCGCGACCTCCTCGGGCGAGGTCGTGTGGGGCGCGACCTCCTCGGGACGAGGTCGCGCGGGGTGCGACCTCCTCGGGCGAGGTCACGTGGAGCATGACCTCCCTAGGGGAGACTGCTCGGGTCGTGACGAAACTGCCCAGGGCTTGGCGATGATAGACCGCCCGGGAGGTGGGCGACCACCCAGGCTCGAATACCTGGCGAGAAATACCTGGGTCGCCGGGAGAGGCCATCTGAGCACTGCGAGAGCGTGTGTATTGATTTGGTTACCTGTAAAAAAGCCAGTGCGAGGGGATCGCCAATTTCTGGGTAAACAACGGACAGAGAGGTAGTCAAGCTTTGATTTGCTGACATTGCAACGCGATGAATTTTAGCGACCTACCTGTCTACCTGCTCCATATGAATAACTATGATTTCTGAGGTCGGTCTTTCTTCTGGATGACCGCCAAAAGTCCCTGGCTTCATCGTCATTGAGGGAGGGCCAACTTGAAGAAAAGCGACCTCGGCGTCCAACACAACGGACTTCCCTTTATAATAGTCAGCATCTCTCTTTGCCCTCCGAAGCGACCTGGTGAGGTCGGCAATCTTCAGTTCGCTCTCCTTGCGGACTTGCTTTTCATTCGCTCGCAACTTTTCTTCGAAATCTGCGGTCAACACCCGGAGCTGATCGTCATGAGCCCGCTCCCGAGCTCGCATTGTTCTAACATCCTCAAACATAGGTTTGAGGGCATCGATGAGCTGAGGAGGAAACATCAACGGTTGTTGCTGGATTTCCCCCTCTTCAGGGGGTGTATCGACCTCATCAGCATCTGCAATTAGAACAATTAGCCCAACCATAAACAAATCATAAACAAAAGAGCTCGTGTAAGCAGAATACTCAGAGAGAAATCAAGACCACTGTCACGCAAGATATTTTGAATATCTTTTGTGACCGCAGGGCCTGCGGTCAGCAAAAGGCGGTCTGATCCTCTTAATTGCTCAAGGTTCATTCTTTATAATTCCCTCTTCTTCGACCTCTCTCCTTCTTTTCGCCTTCTTTTTAATTCTGCATTGCTAACGAGGATGTCATTTGTTTCAATAATGACGATCTCACGCTGCTCTTTTGGAGACCTAGGTCGAAGAGCAGGTAATGGAAAGAATTCGAGCGGTCTCATGGCTGGTTCTGCCTTACCAATTCGCAGGGAGGTGACCGCTGTAACGCGGACTGTCGTTGCTTTGTCCAGCTGAGCATCTAGTTCAGCAGAGGTATTTTTCAGACCAATGGTCAGCGCAGTCTTCTCTTTTTTGATCTGCTGAATTCTTTCTATCTCCACTCCTTCCTCAGTGGCCTTCTTCTTTTTCTTCTGATTTTTCTTCCCCTTTTCTTTTCCTGCGGCGATCTGCATCGCCATTTCTTCTTATTTTTTCTTATCAGCAGTGATCTGTGCTGCCTTAATTTCTTCCTCCTTCAGCTTCTCGGCAGCAACTTGTGCTTCCCTCATTTCCGCCACTTTCTTTTGTTCAACAGCGATCTGCATCGCTTTATCCACCTTCTCTTTCTTTTCCTTCTCTTCCCTCTCCTTCTTCTCCGCCTCAGTCCTTTTCCTGATCGCATCTTCTGCGATCTTCTTATTTTGCTCCTCTGCGACCTCTCGAAGATTCTCAGTTTCGAAAGGATCGAGCACCTGCGAGATCGGACGAACAAGGCTGTTAGAAGAATCACAATCAAGATAAGCAATCAATTCTGGGTCCGCTCCTGCAGAAGAAAGAGAGACCGCAGAAGAAAAAGGAAGGTCGGTTTGACTTCTTACCTTATCAGAAGCCTTTTCAGGAGGTAGCAGATTCACACCTTCAGGGAGTGAGACCGCCTCTTTAGCTGTCACCACTTTACTCTCCTCATTTTTCCTTTTCTTGCTAACTTTGCCGGAAGGACTTGTGTCTTTTTTTCTTTCCTATCACAGCTTCATGTTGTTCTGTGATCTGCTGCCTCAATCTTCCAGCTGAGGCCGCCTGTTCTTGCAGTCGAGTTTTGATAATTCCAGAAGACGCGGTCTCTCCGATCTATTCAACAGCCTGCCTGAGAGCTTCCTCGGATTTATGGCAGTCAAACGTAATAGACACGCCTTTTAGTTCAAGCACAGGAGGGCCAGAAGAGGTGGTCGACAAGTCTACAATTTTTGAGGCCGTCAAGACTGCATCCCCCGACGATCCAGTTGGTTGTTTCTCAGAAGCGCTGGCGGTCTCCTTCGCCGTTTCCACCTTTGTAGTCTCTCTGGGAGGTTTGACCGGTAGCATCTTCTTGGAGCTGACGACCTCCTTCTTCTTCCTTTTTGGAGAAGGCGCCTCGGGTGATCGCTTAGAAATTCAGTCCAGAACGCTCACCATCTCAGCTTTTATCTCGGACTCAGAAGTGGTGACCGCTTACAAAGTTAGCTCGCAACTCTTTCCAGAAGTTTCTGGACTCTAGGGCCCCTAAGCTGTATTTATAGCTTCCCTCGCATTTATGACGGTCACGGTCTCAACAGTCAAAGCAAACATTTCCGAAGTTTCAGCGAAACTTGAAAATGTGCGGGGATCAAGTTTGCCCGGAAATCTGCGACCTCTCCTCTCTAGTCAAATTAGACCTTTCCAGCGGTCTCCATTTTGGGAGACCGCCCAGATCGCCAGGCTCTACTATGGTTTCTTCGTCTAAGGCACGAGCGGTCAGGCTCTGTTGAGACCGCCAGACCGGGCGGTCTGATCTTTTTCTCTCTTTTGTTATTAGCACCCCTTACTACTGCCCCGACTCTCCTGTATCCTAGGCAGCCAGTAATTTTTGGATCTGCCCGTTTGGGCAGCCTCCGCATCTATAAATAGAGGGGTAGGGGTACCTGAAAAGGGAGTTTTGGCTTCGAGGCTCCAGCTTACAACCTTCGTAAGCGGTCTCGAATTCTGTCACTTTTTTACCTCTTCCCACCTGTTCTAGATTTCCATTCTGTAACCTCTCTTGAGATTAACTGAAACATTTTTTCCCATCAGAGGTTTCTTTGGCATCTTCCGTCTTGAGTAACCTGCATTTCATAGTTTCTCCCTATCATTTTCTAGTGTGAGTTTTGGAGGTATAATTTTTGTACCAACACATAACATCAACTTTCAACCAGGTACTGAAGTTTCCGCTGGGAGGAAGACAGTTCACGGTCCACAGCGACCCCTGGACAACTAGGGAATGTTATATCCTTTCAGTCAACACAATCGATGAACATATCCCTCCCCGGGTCCACGAAGCAACTATGAAGAGTCACCTCCTTGACAAAAAATAGTCAGAAGGTAGGGCCGGGTTCACGAGAAATTATCGTCAGTAATTTGGCTTATGCGTCCTCTTATTTTAATTTACTGTTTTATTTTCTTGCAAGTACTGAATATGTTTTCGCAGTTGCCGATATGATGCCAACACTTTTATTGTGATAAGGGAATCCATGAATCTCTTCATATCATTGTACGATAGATCCAGTATTGAATTAGGGCCTATCTATTGCCCCTTAACCCGATGACGTTCGTCTAGTTAAGCGGAGGACCCTAATCCTCTCCCTTTCTTTTGCTCCCCTTTGGGTAGTCCCGAAACTTGCTTGAACCCCCTCCATTCGCAATTTCTAAACCCAATGGCTTGCAGAGGTCTTCAAATCTCCAACCCTCTCTACCGGCAAGTGTTGCGCCCTCTTATCACTCCCGTAATTCCACTACAATTTCCCTCGTTGGAGACTCTCACGGTGGACATACGTGGTAGGCTTTGTAGATTTGAGCGAGCATGATAGCTGGTCGCGCATAAATAGAGATGTCGCTATCGTCTGGGTGTCTTTCGGAGGACAAGCTCCGTATGACGGATGCCTCATCCCTCTCGAACGTGTCCGGAAGACTCTTGCGGAGCAGAGCTCCACAGATTCCGTATGCCCAACTGATGACCCAAACCTCTGGTGGTAGACTCTCCTGGCTGTGTAGTAGATGTCATTGTCCCCACGGGACGTTTTGTAAAAGGAGTGCTCTGTCTTCGGACACCCATAACACCACTAGACGATCCCGACAGACAAAAACTCCACATGTGACTTACCTCTGTTTAACTGATTGGTCCAAGCGACCCCATGACCTAATAATATTTAATACGGTAGCGGCAAAATCATGGGCACTCATATATTGAAATCTTCTGAGTCTCTCTAATCCAATAATGGGCGGTTACAATGTTAGCGACCACACTGAACCGGTATTATCTTTATAAGCGGTTACGCTCAATATTTCTTAGGCAAAATATTCAAATTGGTCCTTTAACTTTGGGCCTAATTTCAAAAAGGTTCTTTAATTTTCATTTGATTCAAATAGATCCCTTTACTTTTGACTTGATTTCAAATAAGTCATTTAATTTTTATTTGCTTCAAATTAGTCACTTAACTTTGAGTCTAGTTTCAAATAGGTCCTTTAATTTTTCATTTGTTTCAAATTAGTCCCTTAACTTTATACTTTATTTCAAATAAGTTCATAAACCACCATTATTCAGAGTACTAGGCACTGACGAGGCATTTAGGCGGCGTTAATGAATCTCTTATGTGATAATAAAATAATTTTTTATAATTATCTAATAAAAATAATAATAATTTTTTCAAATTTATAATTTTTCTTGATACTTTTTCTCAACACATTATAAATTTATATTAATTTATTAAAAATAAATTAAAAAAAAATATGGATTATAAAAGACATCACACCATTGACATATAAAAATAATAAAAGAAATTTAAAACGTAGCATTCTTGCATACTTTTATAATTCCTAATTTCTTGTTATTATTTCTAATAAATTGATATAAATTTATAGCATGTTGAGAAAAATTAATTAGAAAATTTATAAATTAGAAAAAGTCGTAATTATTTTTATTAGATATTTACAAAATATTTTTTATCAGTGCAAAACGATTCATCAATGTCTCGTCAGTGTCTAGTAATCAGAATAACAGTGGTTTATGAACTTATTTCAAATAAAGTATAAAGTTAAAGGACTAATTTGAAGCAAATAAAATTTAAATGACCTATTTGAAACTATTCCAAAATTAAGAGACTAATTTGAAGCAAATGGAAATTAAAGAACCTAATTGAAATCACATCACAAGTTAAAGGACCTATTTGAATCAAATAAAAATTGAAGGACCTATTTGAAACTAGACCCAAAATTAAGGGACTAATTTAGGTACTTTGCCTATTTCTTACGGATACTTGGGTAGAAGTTGCACCACATGCGGGCAATCACACATTGTATGGTATATGATCTAGGTATTCGAAAATCGCTTGCGTAATGGTTATCCTTGTCATTGTTTCTAGGATGCTCACACCTCACAATGCCTATCGGGGCTTATTATGAGTAGAGCTTGGTGGATGATAACTAATATACTATTATAATTTTTGATGTGCCGGTCCCGGAGCGCTCAAACTATAATATAGATTAATTCACTACACATACTCACAGCATGAGAGGAAATTCTTGGGGATTAAAAAAGGACTTCAATAGAATGCATGAAAACATTCAGATGGGAAATTTTGGATTAGTGTACTTATTGATATGAGCAACGTGAAAAGCATATAAACATGCAAGTGGCAAAAATTCTCTCATCAATAAACAAAATCTCGCATGCAATGTATGATCAAAGCAGTAGAGTCGCAAGTGAACATCTCCAATTCTGTGTTTCATAAGTAATTAGAGTAGACATTAATATAATCACCTTATGTGTTAGGAAAATCATAGTACGAGATATCAAATAATTATAAGTTTGTAACTATGCACACATGAAGTAGAAATACATAAAACTAACACACGACACACCGTACGTCTGTACCCCAAGAAAATCATAGTACGAGATATCAAATAATTATAAGTTTGTAACTATGCACACATGAAGTAGAAATACATAAAACTAACACACAACACACCGTACGTCTGTACCCCAGGAAAATCATAGTACGAGATATCAAATAATTATAAGTTTGTAACTATGCACTCATGAAGTAGAAATACATAAAACTAACACACGACACACCGTACGTCTGTACCCCAAGAAAATCATAGTACGAGATATCAAATAATTATAAGTTTGTAACTATGCACACATGAAGTAGAAATACATAAAACTAACACACGACACACCGTACGTCTGTACCCCCCCCCCCCCCCCCCCCCCCATATAATTAAACAATGTTCATGTTCAACATTAATAGCATGAAACGGGCATATGTGATGAAAAAGAACAATTGCATGAAGCATTAAAACCATATTAGAATAAGGAGTTTTATCATATAATACTTGGCCTAGAAACGTGACCGTGCTCAGTAGAGATCAAAAGATGTTGAAGTCAAAAAAACACCTTCTACACGAATTTTACAACTGTAAATCGTTGCTATTAGTCATCTGCAAAAAGTCTCGGGCAAGCTCGATAACCTCATCGGACATTGGATAATAGTCACGGCCTTCGACTATGGCTTTTAACTTGTCGCTGATGTTTGTCAACAGTTTCGTCTGCACCTTGCCCATTGCATTATTGATCTCAGAATCTGTTTCACTCCACTCAAATCTTTTCACGAGAATCAAGATATCTCTGACTAGATATGTCCTGTACAATAAATATAAGAGAACCAATTGAAAAAATTAATATAACAACACTATTGAAGTATCAACCACAACTTTAAACAGACAACTAGGGCCTCGTTTGGCGCGGTGGCCGGGCGGAGCGGATTTCATCCGCGCCTCAGATGAAATCCGCGCTTTTTTTAAAAATTTAGTGGCGGGGAGGATCCCCGCCGCCCGGCCATGGCCCCGCCAACTGTGCGGAATTTCACATATTTTTATGTCTAATGGTTGTCATAATTGCTTGTCATAGTGGGAACCTGGGTTCAATTCCCACCGTTGATAATTTTTGAAAGATCAAAAATCATGTCATATTGCCTCTCTTTTCAATAAAGTTAGAGGTAAAATCATAATTTCACGACGTAGGGTAATGTTGGGCAGAAAATATAGGTCTAGGACACCCTGACATAGTAGATATATGAGCTCTAGTAAAATTCACTTGGACTTCCACCATTACACCGCTCTTCGATTAGATCGATCGGACAGCCACTGGGACTTTGCATAAGTACAGGTTGCACCCCTCAATCTTTCAAAATTACATCTACCTACCCTCTAAATTTTCCTCGTTTGTTTACAAATGACCCTTCTGTTAGAAATATGGATTAGACATATGGATGGAAAGTGAAAAAACCAACCAAGTTATTTTATAATATTCCAATTTTACCTTTTAATGACTCTAAATTGAAAGGGGTACGATTGTAATATTTTTACTTTATGCATAGATGCGGTAATACCAATTTTTCCCTCCTTTTGTGAAAACATTACAAGCACGCCACTACATAAAATTAACACATTAAAAACAAACTTCTTTCAATGTAGAGCCATTGCAAAGGGTAAAATTGAAATATAATAAAATGATTTTAGCTATTTTTATCGCTTTCCATCCATATTTCTGACGGAAGGGACAGTATGAACCGAGAAAACTTAAAGGAGGTAAATGTAATTTCAAAAACTAGAGGGGTGCAACCAATAATTATGCAAAATCTTAGGGGAGGTCCCGGTAATTAACCATATATATACACACACACTTATCACCACAAACGACGGCGTGAAGTGCCAAGTGCGCTCAAATCAAAATACCATGCTTTACGTGCATCTATGATTTTAAAAATCCTTCACTTCCGAAGATACAAGAATTTTCTCCATGCTCTAGTACAAATGCTTTTAAGATTGGACAGGACCAGCCAGTCGGACCGGCCCAACAAATAACCAGCCCACTAGCTGGTCAAATCAAGCTTTAAGAACTCTTTGACTTCCCACCTTTTAGATCTTAAAAGGGAGAGGGAGTTCGAGAATCCTAGCCTCCCCTTTGTTCTTGTTTGGAAATAATGGGAGTTTGGAGTAGGAGTTTTCTGGCAGGAGACCGTAGTCATTCGAACATCTATTCTACGTTCATGAACCGTTCTGGAAGAGGTATGATGGTTGGATGTCGACGAAAGAAGGTCCGTTGTTCGACGGAATCAACCCACTTGGTTAGATTGTCTATATGCTGAGCAATTTTTAATCTACACTCCACCCCCGCCAACCAAAAGGTTCTCATGGAGACAATTTATATGGAGGGCTCTGCTCTCCACTAGGTCTTATGGACACACCAACATGTCTTTGATCTCTCTTGGCCTAACATGTAGGAGGAACTCCTTCGCCACAAGGTAATGCCACTCAGCCTTTTCTATTACTCGTTGTTCGATCTCCTCCTCGACAACACGAATCCGCTCGAGCTCATCCTCCCGAGCAACTTCACTGACCTTAGCCGAATTTGCTCCCGTAAGAGACACCTTGAAAATTGGTTTCTTTCTCATCTTATTAGCAGAAGATGGCTTGGGAGTCATCGACACATATCGCTTCATTCACGTTCTGGCGTTGTTTTTCTACCGAGTTCGATATTTCTGACAACTTTTTGGAAATATTGTGTCTCCGCCTGCGAAACTATAAGCAGACTCTGATCGTTACTGATTAAGTCAGAAAAATTTCCTTTGTTTGGATCAAAATCTAGAAATCTATCAAAATAAGAAGTATTTGACATATCAGAGACATACTCTCTACCCAGATTAACTGTCTTCAGATCTGGTTGGGGAGAACTCGGAGTGTCTACTATGTTTTCAAACGGAGAAATCACCGGGGTATGCGCCGCGAGCACCACCCTAGGGCTCACGTTCTCTTTTGAAGAAGTTCTCTTTGTTTTCTTTCTCAGAGAAAATCTGCTCTGCGCACGCTATTTCATCAAGGCCATAGAAGCTTCATTCCCAAAGCTCTCCATTCATCTTCGAAGGGTGATAACAGCAATAGGTGAATGATGATCCGTATTTGAAATGATCCTTTCGGGAACAGCCCTTAAGATATTGATAGCAAGACAGCATTAAAAGTGGGCCACAGCATTCACGGGTAGTCTTATTTATTTGAAGCTATCGCGAAGTTAGAAGAATGAGGGATTTCGTTTTACCCAGAATATGGCGACCACAAAATAAACCTGCAAGGCATTCTTCCTCAGCATGGGAAGATTACCCTGACAATGTTCACTCATGCTTCGGTGTCCGGCTATATAGCATGCGCGAACACTCCTTGCGTGTTCTCTCAGCCTCTCATGCTCTCGGTGTAACGACTCTTGTTATATGTATCTCTTCCCCCTTGCCCAGTCCTCTTGTACCCAGGAAGCTTTTTCTCTTGAGCCCGACCATTCGGGAAGCTCCCACTAGTATAAATAAAGGTAAAAAATACCATGAAAGATACCAAGAAAAACCATACAAGTTGTCTGCAGCTTTTGGCGAGGTCATTTTTCTGTCTTCCATAGTATTCGTGAACTCCACTGTAGCATTTTCTGGATGCAAACCCTGTAGCCGTGAATTCAATCAATAAAATCATGCACAGTTAAAGACTCGCGTTTTGTAATGCATGGCCTCACCGTCCACGACATCTGCATTTTCATCTTGCCACTCGTAGCCCAAAGTATTTTTCCACCCAAAGGACCCCTACAATCTCCTCATTTCCAGTTGAGTGTGGAGTTAAGGCATTTTCATCCTCAACACACCTGATCAATCTTGTCCATTTCCACTGATTAATTGTTGCTTCGGCTATTTTAATATCAATGCAGTGATCATGTTCACATCTAAAGCTTATAATAAGTTTGGGGAGAGATAGCAGTCATTTATTCTTTCCGATTAATCCTTCAGTTAACACCTATATGAAGCAGCAAGGTTCCTAGAGGAGGACCAAGTGTTCTACGACGTGTTTGTGATGGTTAGGATCACTGAACCAAATGGGTGAGCAAGAAATGTGAGACTAGTTCTACATTATTATTATGTAGTATTTACAACACGTTATATCTTCCCCGGACTGCATGTTTAGTTTCCACAGTGTAATAACATGTTAGAGACTTTGTATGTTTTGTAGGTCGCATGTGGACCTAATTATGCATCTTATTTTGCTTTTATTTGATGTCTAACTTGTGCTACTTTTTAAGTTTTCTTCCGCTTTGAATTATTTGTATTGTATGAGATGATGTTGCCTGACAGAGCAAGCGTCTAATAGTTGATACTGACAAGCGAATGGTAAGCATGGTTGTTCCCTTCCATACGTGACTTTGCAACTTCAATAAGATGACTGCTCTCGACATAAGGTGGTTTTAATTTGAATTCGTTCATTGTAGAGTTAACGATAATAGATCTTGCATTTGAAAAGAGAACAAACAGTAACATTTGATTCAAACATGTTATCAGAATGTACCGCTCCATGTATAAGTCATTAGTTGTATTATTCGTGGAGTATTCTGCATCCAGCACAAATGATAGTATTTTGAAGATGAGCGCCAAGAAATGGATTTGATCAGAAGTTACTACATGAAGAAGGAATTCCATTCCATCTATTTCATACAATGTTCGACACAATGTGATCACTTCGTGATGAAACTTGATCTCCTGAATATTCCATTAAAATTTGTTAAATAACTAATAACAATATAAATAGTATTACTTTCTAACATCAATAATCAGAACAAGTTGAATGTTACCTCAAGGCCGCATTGATCAAAATGTAAGCATTCCCCTATCTTTTGAAGAATTGATTTAATTACAATTTTCCATTTTAAAAGAAAATATGGGGTAGGATATTTGACGACATGATCTGCATTATTAAAAAAAACATTAATCATTAAATAAAGAGAAAGTCTTAGTGGCATTCAGAAGATATATTGGAAAAACATTGTTAAGCAAACCAGAGTTGAATTCTCAAAAAGGTTTAAGTGAGACTTATGAAAAAAAGAATACCATGCACAATTTGGAGTTTCACCAAATTATGTAATTTTATTTGTATTTATCACGATGCTAATTATGCTTCAATAATGGTTATTGTACTTCAAAAATGTTAAACAGTAAAGCATATATTCTTTTCTTTAGTATGTAGTAATAATTTATTTGTATATTTGTATATTTGTTTTGTGATGATATTTATCAAAAGTATCATTTCTCCAGGTCAATACATCAAACTTGTAGCCTGTTATGAATATGTAGATTTCATTTTCCCTATGAATGATGAGCTCCCAGATGCAATGACCTAGCTTCTCCCAGCGGTACTCCCAACATTACATCTCTCAATCCCCCAAGATCCAGACTCTTTCAATTTTTGCTCAAAAAGAAGATCCAGTGTTAGGGTGTTAGGACTCTAGAAAGCATATAACTAATGATAAGTCAGCCAGTCCAAGGGATACTCATTTATTAGGGTTCCAAGATGAGTACATGAAAGGAGTGGTGGTGGTCGTTGTCATCCACCTTCACGCGCCTCATGCAAACACTCAGTATTTTGAGTGGTGTTTGGCGCATCATGACCCGACTCCTCATCAATGTTTGTTGGGCCAAGCTCCTCCATAATGATACAGTCATCTGAAAAAAAATATTGTCCTCACAGGAATACATTGGGAACTGTTAGCAAAAATCCTAGAAATCAATCCATGTGACCTCAAAAGCCGGACAATGCTTTCATGATAGAAGTTCCTCTATGAGGTAATTGCAGCCTCGCGAGGTAAGTGCGGCCTCACGGAGCCTCAAGGAGTGGCAAGATAGTTTCCGACTCAAAATTAAGTGTGTAATCTTCAATCAACTCCTTTTGAATGGTTCCCACCACCAAATTGTATCCTACAACCTTTATGAGTTACAAGACGAAAATAAGAAAACACAGGGTTTCTGAAAAAATCAAATCTCATTTTCGATCTTTTGCATCCGCTTCAAGATATGACAATTAATCAAATAATTTCAATTTTGGGAACAACAGCTTATGTTTATTTCAATCTATGGTTCAAAAGAAAACACTGAAGTTCTAACCCTTCGCCTATCGGCTAGGACGAATGTTTTAATGTGGTGCTAACAATTTAATAACTATCTTTGTAGCTCCAGAATGCTTCAGTTTATGCTCCTACCTATTATCTGGATATACAAGTCACACACTCATATTCCGGAAATGAAATTTCAAAACAAATAAATTTCACGCTCATTGGATCGTCGGCTCCCGTGTCATCAGGTCACCAGCTTTCTTGGCCTTCCGGTATTAAGAGGGCGGCAGCCCCCATACATGTTCTTACATCATAGAGAATTATTTTGTTCTTGCAGCCCAAAAAATATCGATGAGACATCAAATCAATCAATTACATAAGCCGGAGGTTTAGCAGAACACCGATTTGGATGCTTAAAGAATGGAACGTAGGAGATGGCATAGTGATTTGTGAGGTGAGGACATCCAATTTGTTTGGAATTCTCAAAGCTTATGAATAATCAAATAATGGTAAAAACTGGATTCCATTGTCAACTGCTCCTATCAGAAATAGAATTGACTATGAATTCGAGCCATAGCACATGGTTTTCGTAAGATTTTCCCAAGATAACTGGAAATTCCAACCACTAAGAATCTAAATGAACCTAAAAAAGGGATAGAATTCGGTTCAGATGTAGAATACATATATAAAAGTTTTTGAAATTCCACCGTGTATGTTGGAATCATCAAATATGAAAGAAAAAAGAATAGGAAATACGTTATTTAAAATTGTGATGACCAAGAGAGGTTGAAACTGCATAAAGGATTTGTATTATTCCAGTAATTTAGTTTTATGGAGCATCTAGTAACAAAAAGATGAAATCCAAAAATATCGACAAATTATGGGTATGGGATGACAATTGGAGGCGGTAAACTACTTCGACGATCTATGCTTCGACCATGAAAGGCCAAAAATATAGTGTGACAAGATTTTGGTGAACTCTCAATGCCACTGAAACCTGCATGTTCGAACTCAACCCCACAAATAAGGAGTCACCATATCGAACTGAACGTCATTTTTGGTTTGGGTGCGGGTCATGCGCAACTGAGATGACGTACGTGGTATATCAAATGAGCAGAAGCTCATTGCAGTCCTAGAGCTTAACAGAGAGGGATTATATTTGGCGTTCCCTAAAGAGAAATCACATCATGGCGTTCCCTAAGGAGAAATCACTACAGCAAAATAGTGGAATATCTTCTAACCAAGAGGTACGAAGACTATGGTAGTCGGTCTGAACAATGAAGCACTGCCCCCAAAACATAGTTGCATGTCCTAAATGGACAACATAAAAACCATAAGCTCATTAAGTTGAGTGCAAATCAGTTATGTTCAAAAAGATCTAACTAAGGTAGCTGCTGAGTACTCATGCATCAATACAAACAAAATTCCCAATCTTCAAGCATCGCACTCGACGATTAGCGTATTGGAGAAATTAGGAATATGATGAATTGGAGCTATTATAAGGGGCTAGTGCAACTCTATGAAAGATGATTGGTCCCAATTGTTAAGGTGAAAGTTGTAAAAAATGAGAATGACTACGAAGTATTGCTCAAAAGATGTCATTCATAGTGGACAGAAATGTCATTGGAGTGTTTGTCAGGCTAAATGGCATGAAGAAAATATTGTAGTTATATGTTTAAAAGTGGTCTTGTGAATGATCATACTAGAATCTAATGGTATTTTGATCATATACTAATTTGTAAAAGAAGGTTGAACCTCTTCACTCATCAATTTGCTACTATCATTCCTCACAAGGAGGGCTAGGCTCGAGAAGGCATTGACACTGGGTAAAATAATATATGTTGCAAGTCAGAAACAAGCTGCATGATCTCATTTTCTATGCATATGTGTAACAATAAGGCCATACCAAACTGCCCAACTTCCATGTCATAAACGAATGACTCTTGCAGAAGTAGCATTCCACAATATACAACTCATATTCGTCGAGAGCCAAACTACTGTAAGCGGTCTGATTATGAAGATAGGGCGGACATAGTTGACACCAAGAGGAGCTTGCAGCCACCTCGATTGTGCCCCTTAAGCATCATGTTGTCGAGCTAATCGTCTCGCGAGACATTGTCGGGGAGATAGTGAACCTCGCATGGGGGTGGGAGTGTGGGACCTACCCTCTGATAATAGTATATCTCTTTCCTTATATGCTTATAAATACAACTCATTGTAATGGGAGGAAGGAAGTTCAAACAACATACTGGGGACCTCGCATCAACTTACTAGCGATTTCTACTAAGCCCGAGAGTGAACTCACTGGCCCTTCACTCGACCTCGCACGATACTTGGTTAAAGAGAGGAAGTTCTTATAAAATTCTGGGTATGCGGTGGGACTTTCAATTTGTAACAAAACTGATTTGTCTTGAGCAATAAAGGTCCTTTCTTTTTTCTCTCTTATTATTTTGTGTTTTTGATAATTTCAGTGGACAAGTAAAACTTAGGCCATACCTTAGTCTGAATTTCTAGCAAGCCGAGTTCATGGCTCCAACACACGAGGCTTTATGAAAACTGCAAATCACAAAAGAAGTTGTATTTGCAAGTGTATAGCCGCCTATGATTGGTAGTCATAGTAAATTGTCTTTTGTAGAATGTTAGCATAGAATGCCACATAAATCAACATGAACCAACCTCATAATGGCCCTGAGTAAGGCTGAGGAGCATGTACATCCCCTTGAGAGGTGTGCGCCTAACCCGGGATGGCAAAACTCATAGTCATGATCGACATCTTCTAGGATCTAGAATCATGTTGTGGCTCGCAACTGAGATCGGGTGTTAGGGCGTACAAGAGAGAAGTCTTGTAGAGGGTTGGAGTCCCTCTTCCGAGAAACCAGAGGAGCTATGGTGGCGGTGTGCTTGATCGAGAGGGGAAAGGAGATTTTTGGCTAGCGAGCAGTGACTGATCGACCGAAACCTGCAAGCACCAAACTATCAAGTAGAGGAGATAGCATTACGGAAGAAAAGAGAGAGGGAGAGAGAGAGAGAGAGAGAGAGAGAGAGAGAGAGAGAGAGAGAGAGAGAGAGAGAGAGAGAGAGAGAGAGAGAAGATGATATTAATTCATTCATACTTCAAAATGAGGCCTCACTCCCTTTAGTACGGAGTGACATAATTGTTCAAGGGCCCACACTTGGGCCGAACTACAAATAAGATTAAAACATAATGAAACACGATGTTTGGAAAATAAGACAGATAACGTGTGATCAATCCTTGGTGGCTTGCGTGCAGCGCTGATAAGTCCAGCCCCAACGAGGATCCATATCATCTCCTTCCACGTTGAGATGCAACTTGTCCTCAAGTTGTGGCGGTAAGTCAACCAACAGCTCAAGTGGAGGGGTTCCTACATATAACTTCAATTGTGACCCACGGTAACCAACACGTCTAGTCCTTGGGCCAGTCCCCTGAGATGCAGTGCAGGTATGAGTTGTAGGCGGTGGAGAAGGCATGTTTGGTGCACTGAGATACGGAGCTACGGGGCAAGATTGGTGAAAAATCATCTTACGCCTTCTGTACTAAGCGGGTGTGCCAAGGCAAAGAAATGCGCCCCCATGGAAAATCGTTCCACCACCACCATGGGAACGGATTTTCCCCTGGATGTGAGCAAGCCCTCTACAAAATTCATTGAAATGTCCGCCTAAATTTAAGTCGAAATTAACAGTGGTTGCAATAGATCTGCGGGAAGGAGTGATCGGCCTTGTTCTATTGGCAGACGACACATGATGCAATGAAGTCATGAACCCTCTTTGCAATCCTTTCCAAAAGAACTACGCTCGAATGTGTTATAGGGTCTTGTGGACCCCTTCGTGCCCCCTATCGTGGGTTCACTCCAGAATGGTGGTAATAAGGGGAAACGTCATCCAAATACAACCTATTTATATACAATATGAACCATGCATGTGCGGCCCAAAATGACAAAAGGTGGCTTTCTCAAATGCAGTAGAGCAGCTTGGATCTCTTGACGCAAGGAGGTTAGTAGCACAGTTGTGGAGCAGGAAATAGCAAAAAGAGTACCCTCTGTGTGCTCTCTGTGGGATAAGGTGTTAACAATGCGATTCAAGGCCCCCGCTTTGTACTCCAGGTGAAATTCAAAACCAATGAGTTTGCTAACCCACCGTTGTTGTAGCATGGCACTGAGGCGCTTCTCGAGAAGGTATCAAGCTGAAACGGTCAGTGCGGAACAAGGTGCAGCCCCAGAGGTAAGGGCGTCAGTGTTTCATCTCCTTGGTGAGGCCGATCAGTTCGTGCTCATCCACATGTAATTATTAATTGTGTAGAGTTATCTTTCTGCTAAAATAAGCAATAGGGTGCCCCTCTTGCTGCAAAATTTCCACGTTGCCCTGCTTGGAGGCATCACATTCCACTTGAAACTCTTGGGATAAATTTGGAAGAAGCAAGACTGAAGCTAAAATCAAGGCATGATGTGGCTCCTGAAAGGTCTTAGTGGTTGTGTCCCTCCACACAAAAGCATTCTTCCGCAGTAAGGCCACCAGCGGTTCAGCGATAGCGCTGTAACCGTGAATGAGGAGTCGATAATACCCGATGAAGCCAAGAAACACGCGGAGCACGCACAGTGTCTGAGGTATAGGTCAAGCTATCAAGCCTTGTATTTTCTCAGGGTGGGTCGAGACACCCTGGGCATGCATGGTGAGACACGCTATCTATGTCGAAAGAATACTTTATAGCCTTGAGAACAAGACGAAGTTAGCGAATCAGCTAGAAGATGGTGCGAACGTGCTCAAGGTGATCTGTTGATGTCTCATAGTACACAAAAATATCGTCAAAAACATTAGCACGTATCTACGGAGCAGAGACTAGAATACCTCATTCATTAATGCTTGGAAGGTGGAGGGGGCACTCGTGAGCACGAAGGCATGACCAAAAACTCGAAGTTGCCATGATAAGCTTGAAATGCGGTATTTTCAACATGTGTGGGGGGCAAGCGCACCTGATGATGACCCGAGTACAAATTCAACATTGAGAAGAAACGAGCACCGTGTAATCAGAAGTTCCTCAACAAGTATGGGGAACTAGTCATTCACGGTTTTGGCATTCAACTCCCTATAATCCACATGGAAACAATGTGTGTCGTCCTTTTTGTGCACCAAAAGCACAGTCGAGGAGAAAGGAGATACATAGCGGTGAATGATCCCATGTTGAAGCATATCATTGGCACGTTGCACTGGCGTTCAATTTCATCCTGCTGAAGGAAAGGGTAATGGTATGGTCGTACCACCACAGGCTCCGTGCCCGCCACGAGACATAGGCGGTGGTCCTAGCTGCAGATTGGGGGAAGCCCATCCAGTGGGGTAAAAGTGTCACCAAATTCTTGTAGGAGCTAGTGGAGGTCGGGGTGAGCCGGTTCAAAAATAATGTGGAGTCTGAGTCTGTAGTAGTCAGCACATTGTGGGAAAAAAGAACATGTCGGTGAGTACCCGTGCCACTAGACCATCTGAGAGCCCTGCTGCCAGCGTATAGTGAGGCAATCAAAATACCAAGTCAGAGGCGCTAATGTCCGCAGCCATCGGATGCCCAGCACCACCTCAAACCCCTGGAGATCCACTACGAGGAAGTCAACCTGGGAGTGGTGGTCCACCACGATAGGGATTCGACAACAAATGCCCGGACAAGGCATCTAGTTGTCCTTGGTCACATACACGTTCACGCGACTGCGAGGCGTCACTGTGAGATGCAGTCGTTGAGCGGCGATCTGACTGATAAAACGATGAGTAATCCTCGTCTACATAAACACGAGCAAGCATTATTCCCCAAGAGTGATGAGCATCTTAATTGTATAGCCATCATGTGGGCCGAAAATGGCGTGTAGGGAGATCTTCAGATCTTTGGTGTCCTCTTCTTCCTCGTCGCCATCGAAGGGGTCATCCATCAAAGAGACGTTTCCACCGATGTCTTAGTCCAAATTGATTGTTGCAATTGAAGCATAGGCCCTTCGCACGGTGCTCGTCCATCTCGGAGAGAGAGAGTCTTTGCAGAAAGGGGAAGGTTGGAATCTGTCCCCTTAATAGATCTGGAAGGTGTCGGCGGGTTGATGGTGTTACTTCCTCGGGAAGGACCGGCCACGTCTCGTTGGCCACCATGGGACCAGTCCAAGAACAGTCGCTTCTCACACACCCGTGCGAGATTCATTGCGGAACTGAGATCTGGAGATGTTTAGAATTCCACGTCGAGATATATGCGCTCATGAAGGTCTATCGTGAAGATATGGACATGTGCTCAGGACTCGTGAAAGGAGCACGAGCTAATAAAACTTGGAACCGTTTTAAATACTTGTTAATAGGTCACTTTGTTTGAGAGCGATGAGGTCTAAGAGTGGGTTGTCGCGCAGCAGAGGGCCGAATCGAAGAGTGCAAGAGGCCGTGAAATCTTACCACGTCAGATCGGGCCACTCCCATTGAAGTTGAGTGAACAATAGTTGAGCCAGACTCATTAGGTGAAAGGATGCGATGTCGAGCCTGTTCTCCCATGGTGTTCGTTGGTTGGTGAAGAAGAGCTTGCAGGGGTGAGCCATGCAAGGGGGTCTTCGCACCCTTCAAAAATGAGATAATCCATTTTGACGTAGTGAGGAATGTCATTACCTCAAGTGTTGGGTTGGTCGACTCATAGCATTGGTGATTGTGTGGTACATCAAGGGAGGAGCTGGATGCAACCCATTGTGTGGGTAGTATGGGTCTAGCCATTTATTGAGGGCATCCATCTTCCTGTTGGTGGCGTGCATCATGGCTTGGAACATCTCCATGACCTAGGTCAATAAGAGTCCGCAAGTGGTTGCAGCGACGGGAGCTCTACGGTGGAGCCGAGCGTGGCAGTCGGTTGTGCTCGAGGGTACAGGACCCGGGATGAGCTGAGTGCGGCCAGTGGGTGCAACGATGGGAAGAGGTTGTTTGCGTCGTCTTCGGCGAAGTTTGTCTCTGATACAAGTTATTGTGGGCTCCCGGCTGAGATCGAGTGTTAGGACGTACGAGGGAGAGTTCATGTGGAGGGTTGAAGTCCCCCTTCCAAGAAACCGGAGGAGCTATGGTAGTGGTGTGCTTGATCGAGACGGGAAAGGAGATTTCTGGCTTTAGCGGGTAGTGGATGATCGACCAAAATCTACAGGCTCCAAACCGCGAGTAGAGGGGCTAGGATTACGGGCGAAAAGAGAGAGGAAAAAGAAAGAGAGAGGAGAAAGAGAGATAAGAGGATATTAATTCATTCATACTTCAAAATGAGGTCCCACTCCTTGATTATGGATTGACATAATTGTTAAAGGGTCCTACACTTGGGCCAAACTACAAATAAGATTAAAACATAATAATGTCGAACTTTATCAGTCGCAATGTCGTCATCAACTTTTGTAGCATCACTTTGAGTTTTAGGTCGTCGATCAAATCTCCTACGACACAAATTCAAAGTGGTTGCGCACCCTGATGAAGGATCTCGTCATTAGTTGTTGGAGAATAGGGTCGAAAGAACATACCTTAGCTTTCTTCTTATCGCCTACACATCCACGAGGGTTTCCTGTGATGTCGCAATAGTGAGAAGGAATATGTTACGGACCCACGTTGGGGGTTAACATACAAGCGTCGCGCCCCGGCACGATCCGATTAGTCATTCATAATTGATGGCTTTGTATCTTTATTTTATGTGACGTTTTATGCTTATAAATTAGACCATGTACCTTGGGTTTGGTTTGGGCTCAACCCTATATTTGGTTGAGAGGTCTTAATGAAAGTATGCAGAATTTATTTCAAAACTCTCTCTCTAACTCTCTCTCTATTTTCCTACTCCTATTCCGTAACCTAGCTAAAACCCGCAGCCGCCCCATCTCGCAGCCGCCCAATCCCGCTTCCGCACGACGAACCGCGATCGCGCCTCTCCGCTCCAGCGTCGCCCGCGCGCCTATTTCCTGAGCCAGCTCAGCCATCTCCGCCTCTCCCAACCTCCTCCTTCCCCGTGGAACCCTTCCCGGCACCATTGGATCTCACAAGCGCAACGCCAACCCTCTACGAGACTTCCCTCTTCTTCCCGGCCGAACTAGGTCTCAGTCGAGGGGCCGTATCAACTTGGTATCAGAGCTCACCTCTTCCTCGGCGCCTCCTCCACCTTCGTCGCCGCCCGTAGTCGTTGTCCTCGCACCGACAGCCCCCTCACAGCCCCGTCCGGCGAGTCCGCATCCCGAATCCGGCCGCCCTAGCCGCTGTCCTCCCTCGACGATCTTGTTGGGGCTTCCTCCTTCGGTTTCCCACTCCTCTCGGACAGCACGGGCATTTTGCCCACTCCTCCGGCCCTCCACCCTAACTTTCGACCCGCTCTCATGGACGACGGCAACTCGGGAGGGCTTACATTGGCCCAGATTGTGGAATCCTTTCAGCAAATGATGGTGGCCAACAATAGGGCCCTCATCGAAGCCCTTAGGCCGAATGCGTCCCCGCCGGCCCCGCAGCCCCTGCGTGCCGCTTCGGGCTCCTCCTAAACGGTACATGAATCCTCGGCACCGAGAAACGAAGGAGGCGGGTTTCCTTGCTTTGTGAAGATGGACTTCCCTCTATTTGATGGTCGGGAGGATCCACTCATGTGGCTCACTCGTTGCGAGCAGGTCTTTGAAACTCAGCACACTCCGGAAGAGGACTGGATTGGGATTGCGTCGTTTCATCTTCTCGGATCGGCACAGATGTGGTTCTCACAGCTTCGTCGAGAGCAACCCCAGTTGGGATGGGAGGATTTCAAGGCTCAGTGTACCTTGCGTTTTGGACCCCCACTTCTCGGCAACCCCATGGGTGACCTTATCTCTCTCCGACAGACTGGCTCCATTGAGCAATATATCGAGCAGTTTCAGGTGCTTCTCGCTCCTACCGTCCTCACATCACAGCAGGTTCCAGTCTTCCTGGCTGGCCTCCATGAACGCTTGCGGATGGACGTTCAGTTGCAGTCCCCGGTAGACCTCTCCACCGTTATGAGCTTATCCCGCATCTTTGAGCGGCGCCTGTTGATGGACCGGCAGTGCATGGGTCGTCGATCTGGCGAGGGACCCCCCAGGAGTTTTGGCCCGTCACCGGTTGCATTTAGCCCGGGAGCGGGCAGGGGCAAGGAAGGCGACAGACAGTCTACAATTCGGCGGCTCTCCGCTCAGGAGATGGAGGAGCGTCAGGCCAAAGGTCTTTGTTTCAACTGTGATGAGGCTTTCACCCGTGGACATTGGTGCAAGCGCCTGTTTTGGTTGGAGGTGGAGGATCCCCCTGATGAGGACCCAGGGGATGAGGATACGAGAGAACCTAAGATTTCCATCCACGCTATGACTGGATCCCAGACTGGGGACATGATTCAGCTACAGATTTCGGTGGCGGGCCATCCGCTAGTCGCTCTTATGGACTCGGGCAGTACACAGTTTCCTAAGCGATATTACCGCACAACAGCTTCATTTACCGGTTACTACCCGCCGAGCCTCCGCGTTTTTGTTGCCAAAGGCATGGCCATGCTGTGCACGGGCGTCTGCAGAGCGGTGCCGATTAGCGTGGGGGGCTATCAGTCCCACGTCGACTTCTACGTGATAGCCTTGCGAGGCTTTGAGGCATTGTTGGGAGTCCGCTGGCTCCGCACTTTGGGACCTCTTCTGTGGGACTTCGACGCACTGACGATGACCTGGGGGAGACACCCTCAACAGACGGTGTGGCAGGGCCGCATGACTACTACCTCCCGACAGGTTTTCCTCGCCTGCAGGGACCATACATAATCGTCTGATCTTAAGGCTCTTCTACAGGAGTACAGCGACACGACGGCAGCCCCGACAGGTCTCCCTCCCGTTCGGCGGCGGGATCACCGTAATTGTCTCCTTCCCGGAACGGCCCCGGTGGTGGTCCGCCCCTACCGCTACCCATTCAGGCAGAAGGATGAGATCGAGCGTCAGTGCGACGCCATGCTGCAGCAGGGCATCATCCGCCACAGTGTATCTCCTTTCTCCTCGCCGGTCTTGTTGGCCAACAAGAAGGATGACACATAGCGCTTCTGTGTCGATTACCGCGAGTTGAATGCGCGGACAGTGAAGGGCAAGTTCCCCATCCCGGTCGTGGTGGAGCTCCTGGACGAGCTACATGGCTCCCGCTTTTTCTCCAAGCTGGATATGTGCTTTGGGTACCATCAGGTGCGCATGGCTCCAGAGGATGTGGAAAAGACGGCGTTCCGCACCCACCACGGCCACTTCGAGTTTGTGTTGATGTCGTTCGGGCTCACCAACGCCCCCTCCACCTTCCAGGCATTGATGAATGAGGTATTTAATGGCTTTTTGCGTCGTTGCGTACTTGTTTTCTTTGACGACATTTTGGTATACAGCGCGACTTGGGAGGCCCATCTTGGCCACCTCCGAGCCGTTCTCCAATTAGTCAGGCAGCACAGGCTCTTCTTGAAGCGCGCCAAGTGTTCTTTTGGCACGGAACAGGTGTCCTACTTGGGGCATGTGGTGGATAGCACAGGGGTGTCGACGGACCCTCTCAAGATCCAGGGCGTGATGAAGTTTTTGGGTTGTTTCTCTTTTTTTCCGCTGCGCCTACATACGATGTATGGTTGTAGAAAAACCCAACAGTGGTATCAGAGATAGGTTGCGGTCATGAATGTTGTTTCAGAAGTTAGGTTATTCCAGTACGTGCAAATCTAGGTATTTGGAAGCATTCTAAATGTCAAGATTTCTTCTTGGAATATCACATTTGATGTGATTTTGTGTGGCTTCTGGTGGTGGGATTTCAAAAATTTGGTCGGGGCTCTGCCCCGCACCCCGCAAGGGCTCTGCCCCTAAGACCCCGCCAGGGGCGCGACCCCTTGGAACCCCGCCAGGAACGTCTGGGATTTCGTGGTAATTTCTAATTGTTAGAAATTGTTGTCTCCTTAGCAGTAACCGTCCCTCAAGTGGTTAATGAACCCTTGTATTGTTTTGGATTTTGAATCCAACAATGAGAGACAAGCTTGTCTACTGCTTTAAGTCGAGTTGTCTTTGCCTTTGTCCAATGCATGTAAATCTGAAGATTTGGAAGAGTTCTAAATATCCAGATTTAGCCCTTTCGTCTATCAAAGGTTGATAGTCTTATGTAGTGCACATAAGGGATGCATGAGGATTTTAGAAAGCTTGTTTTCTGTGGATGTGCACATTGATCAAATGTTGATCATGGTTAAGTGTTAACCTATTTTTAAAATTCCCTTCATCAAATATTAAGTGTTCGGATGCCTTTCGATGGATGACACTCTTCCTGCCTCGATCGATGAAGTGTGGGCTTGCCAAAGCAAGGTGCATTAATCTATCTTGGTAAGGGTGCGAGCGGATAATTGTGATATCCCACTATCGACATCGGGTCTAACTTAACTAGGTGACCTCAAAGGTTGAGTGCCTAGAGGCATAGGGTTGGCATGCACCATATGATGGATGCGAATAAGGAGTTATTCACCAGCCATACAAGAATTGCATGAGGATGCAATTGGCAAGCGTTGCCTACCTAAATAACCGCATTATGAGAGGAACGCCAAAGCGGACTCGTGGTGTTGGTGAAATACGGATCTTGTCCACTAAGAGAGTAGCTCGCATGGACTCTCCGAATTGATAGTGAGGGCTATCAATTTGAATAAAATAGTGGGAGTATTTAATTGAAGTCCAAATTAAAATAAGTTGTATTTTGAAATTAAGGTACTAATTAAATTCTGCATGAATTCTTGTAGAATTCCATGGCAAGTGGTTCACATTCCACCTTGTCCCTGAGAGCTATCCTTGAGAAGGACAAGCTAAGTGGGACGAACTGTATGGACTGGTATAGGAACCTGAGAATTGTTCTCAGGCAAGAGCGAAAGCTCTACGTCTTGGAAGAAGAAGCCCCCGAGGTGCCGATCGGGAACTCGTCCCGTGTTGATAAGGATGCTTATAAGAAGTATACCGATGACGCCTTAGACGTCGAGTGCCTTATGCTTGACACCATGAACTCTGAGCTTCAGAAGCAACACGAGAACATGGGGTGCAAGGAGATTGACGAGCACCTAAAGAAAATGTTTCAAGGGCAAGCTCGTCAAGAGAGGTTCGATGTCACGAAGGCATTATTTCAGTGCAAAATAGGAGCTCGAGACTCGGTTGGTACTCACGTACTCAAGATGATTGGGTATATAGAGAACCTGGAGAGACTGGGTTTTCCTCTGGGTCAAGAGTTGGCCACAGATCTTATCCTGCATTTGTTGCCGGATAGTTATGAGCAGTTCGTCTTGAACTACAACATGAATGAAATAGACAAGACACTGCCCGAGCTCCTAGGCATGTTGCGAACTGCCGAGATAAACATGAAGAAAGTCAAGCCTGCTAGTCCCATATTGATGGTACATAAAGGCAATGGTAAGGCCAAGGGCTTCAAGAAGACGAAGGTGGGACCTAAGTCACATCTTGAGCCCAAATCTTCTGCGCTGAAAAGGAAGAGCACCGTGAAGGAAGGGAAATGCCACCACTGTGGCAAGGCTGGCCATTGGAGGAGGAATTGTCCTTCGTACATTGAGGGCCTGCAGAAAATGAAGGGAGGTATGACTTCCGCTTCGAATATTTACGTTATAGAGATAAACCTTTCTGCTCCTTCATCTTGGGTATTGGATACCAGATGTGGTTCTCACATTTGTACAAATGTGCAGGAACTAGGAAGGAGGAGATTGCTGAGTAAAGGAGAGGTGGACCTGCGCGTCGGTAATGGAGCAAGAGTTGCTGCTGTAGCCGTAGGGGTTTACCGTCTTTCTTTACCCGGTGGGCTTGTAATAGAACTTAATAATTGTTATTTTGTTCCGGCCATAACTAGAAACATTATATCCATTTCATGCTTAGACATGATTGGATTTTCTTTTATAATTAAGAAAAATTGTTGTTCTATATTTAAGAATGATGTTTGTTATGCTGTAGCTCAATTGTTTAATGGTCTTTATGTTTTGAACCTGGACCATCCGATCTATAATGTAGATAATAATAATAAAAGACTAAGAACAAATGACTCAAATCCTACATATCTCTGGCATTGTCGTTTGGGCCATATAAACGAGAAGCGCATATCCAAGCTCCATAAAGATGGACTATTGGACTCATTTGATTGTGAATCATTTGAGCGATGCGAGTCTTGTTTGTTAGGCAAGATGACTAAAGCCCCTTTCACTGGTTATACTGAGAGGGCTGAGGATCTTTTGGGTATAGTACATAGTGATGTATGCGGACCCATGAGTTCTATGGCTAGAGGTGGGTATTTCTACTTCGCTACATTTACTGATGATTTCAGTAGATACGGATACGTGTATCTTATGAAGTGCAAATCCGAAATTTTTGAAAAGTTCAAAGAGTTTAAGAATGAAGTGGAGAACCAATTGGGTAAAAAGGTTAAAGCACTCCGATCTGATCGAGGTGGCGAATACCTGAGTCATGAGTTCCGTGATCATCTGAAAGAGTGTGGTATTGTATCACAGCTCACTCCACCTAGGACACCGCAGCATAATGGTGTGTCTGAGAGGAGAAATCGTACTCTGTTAGACATGGTACGGTCGATGATGAGTCATGCAGACTTGCCTGTTTCCTTTTGGGGTTTTGCTTTAGAGACTGCTGCAATGACACTGAATCGCGCTCCGACGAAAACGGTTCTAAAGACACCATATGAAATATGGACTGGGAAGCGTCCCAGTATGTCATTCATTAAAATTTGGGGCTGTGAGGCATACGTACGACGTCAAATGCCTGACAAGCTGGAACCCAAATCAGATAAGTGTTATCTGGTGGGATATCCTAAGGAAACGAAAGGATATTACTTTTACCTACCGTCTGAGGGCAAAGTGTTTGTCGCAAGGACGGGTGTCTTCTTGGAGAAAGAGTTCTTGTCAAGAAAGACGCAAAAGGTAGAACTTGAAGAAGTTCAAGAACCACAAGTAGTGAATGAACCAGAATTGGATTCTGAGCCAGGACTACAAGATGTTGTAGCTAGAGAACCTGCTCAAGAGACACAAGTCCTACGTAGATCTGATAGACCAAGATTTGAGCCTGAGAGATATGGATTTCTCGTGTCTCAAATAGGTAATGTGTTGCTTATGGATCATGATGATGAACCAGCGACCTACCAAGAGGCTATGAATGGACCGGACTCCGACAAATGGCTTGAGGCTATGAAATCCGAAATGGACTCCATGTATACAAACTAAGTTTGGAACTTGGTGGAACCACCTGAAGGGGTACGACCCATAGGGTGCAAGTGGGTCTTCAAGAAGAAGACCGACATGGATGGGAATGTACAGACATTCAAAGGGCGACTGGTGGCTAAGGGTTTCAAGCAAATTCATGGTGTTGACTATGATGAGACCTTTTCCCCTGTTGCCATGGTAAAGTCTATTAGGATATTGCTTGCTATTGCTGCGTATTATGACTACGAGATCTGGCAGATGGATGTCAAAACGGCTTTCCTAAATGGAAACCTCCTTGAGGAAGTGTACATGACACAACCCGAGGGTTTTGTATCCCCAAATGAAGCCACTAAAATATGCAAGCTGGATAGGTTCATCTATGGATTGAAACAGGCCTCTAGAAGTTGGAATCTTCGTTTTGAAGAGAAGATCAAAGAGTTTGGTTTTGTCAAGAATGAAGATAAACCGTGTGTTTACAAGCGAATCAGTGGGAGCATTGTTGTCTTCCTGATATTGTATGTAGATGACATACTGCTAATCGGGAATGACATACCTACCCTGAAAGTTGTTAAGAACAACCTAGGGAACTGTTTTTCTATGAAGGACTTGGGTGAAGCGACTTACATACTCGGTATTAAGATCTATAGAGATAGATCGAAGAAGTTGCTGGGTTTGACCCAGAGTACGTACATTGAGAAGGTGTTGAAGCGGTTCAACATGCTTGAGTCCAAGAAAGGATTTTTGCCCATGTCTCATGGTGTGAATCTCTCTAAGGACCAGTGTCCAAAATCTTGTGAAGATAAGGACCGCATGAAGTTGATTCCATATGCTTCGGCAATTGGGTCAATCATGTATGCAATGTTATGTACTCGACCCGATGTCTCTTTTGTTTTGAGCATGACTAACAGGTATCAGTCTGATCCCGGTGAATGTCACTGGATAGCCGTAAAGAATATCCTGAAGTACTTGAGAAGGACTAAGGATGTATTCTTGGTGTATGGTGGAAAGGAAGAGCTCGTTGTAAGTGGTTACACGGATGCCAGCTTCCAAACTGATAGGGATGATTCGAAGTCTCAGTCAGGGTTTGTGTTTTGCCTGAATGGAGGAGCTGTGAGCTGGAAGAGTTCCAAGCAAGAGACAATTGCTGATTCTACAACTGAGGCAGAGTATATCGCTGCGGCAAATGCAGCGAAGGAGGCTGTATGGATTAGGAAATTCATCGGCGAGCTAGATGTAGTTCCTAGCATTGTTGGTCCCGTAGTTCTCTACTGTGATAACAATGGTGCAATTGCACAATCTAAGGAACCTAGATCCCATCAGCGCTCCAAGCACATACTTCGGCGGTTCCATCTTATTCGTGAGATTGTCGAACGAGGAGATGTGAACATTTCCAGAGTGCCGACTGAGGAGAATATTGCAGATCCACTGACAAAGCCTCTCGCTCAGAGAAAACATGATGGTCATACTAGATCAATGGGTATACGATACCTGAGTGATCAACTCTAGTGGGAGTCTTGTGGGTTGCATGTAAAATATATATTCTGTTGGCTATTTATTATTCATATGATGAATAGTGTACCAATTATTTCCTTTTACAGTTAATGACAAGTTCTTTTATTATGATATACTGTTTCTATATGATAGAATAAAATTCGTGATAAATACCCTTAGAATGTTCGCTTCCATAGGACATCAAGTACGTGACTTGAATGTGAGAGCCTATGATTTCGAAGCTTCATTCTTAAAAGGTCCCTGGTCGAGGTATCATCGTAGAAGCTAAGGGTGATGATGATACGTTAAGACTAGCATGTGTGTTGACTGATGACCGGTTCTCACAGGTCATGATATTGTGATATCAAGTCATCACGTGGGTACTTGTTAGTGAACAAGTTGTACTGGACAGACCCAACCTGAGACTACTTTGTGGATTGTTACTTAAATGTGTCACAAGTAGGTCTCATTTGACAATGGTGTTGTGGTCCTTTGACCTGAAGTCACAGCATTCATCGAGTGAGGAAGAGCGTGCTTTGATGTCATCTAAAGTCTTCCTTGAAGAAGGTTGATGATAAGGGTGGTCGTTGGGTACGTTACGAATCATTTGGGTGTTTGGGTGTGAGCAGATATGGGATTTGTCCTCCTATATAACAGGAGTTGCATCCATGTGCCCCTTGATGGAATTGGACTGAGAAATGCATGGCCATGCTTGGTTGAGTCAATATGTGATATTGAGCTCACCATTCTCTGGAAGTCCGTTCTAGATCAAGAAACTTGGATTGAGCTATTATGAGGGTGACACGGTCCATGCCTCTAGTTCTTTCCGGATGTAAGGGACAAAGGGACAAAGACAACGCTGAAACATTGGTCATAAAGACTTATGAGTTATGAACTCTTATTGCTTGGGGAGCAATGATGCATTGCTAGATGCCGCTCATTGTTTGTGAGTTTTTTGTTTGATACTTTCAAGATCAAGTGGGAGACTGTTGGAGTTACCATTGTGATCTAGAAGTGGTCAAACATGTAATCTCACTGCCAACGCGATATGAGCCTGCAGGGTCGCACATAAGAGCATGTGGAGAAGTTGAAAGATTGACTGTGTTGGTAAAGGTTACCAATCATCATATAGAATCGGGGAGGTAAAGCAAATGTTGCTGTCGGAATTCGTCGGATATGATTTGTCGGATTCGTCGGAATTCGTCGGATCGTTCCGTGGAAACTCGACGAATTATCACAGAGACCCTTAACTCGGCAAATGTTGTCGTCTGATATGATTCGTCGGAATTCGTCGGATCGTTCCGTGGAAACTCGACGAATTATCACAGAGACCCTTAACTCGACAAATGTTACCGTCTGATATGATTCGTCGGATTCGTCGGATTGTTCCGTCGAAACTCGACGAATTGTTACAGAGATCATTAACTCGGCAAATGTTGTCGTCTGATATGATTCGTCGGATTGTTCCGTGCAAACTCGACGAATGCTGACAGAAACCTCAAGTTCTTCTGTATGGACTGCGGATAGCGATTTGCCTAGGTCTTTTTATACTTCGGGTATAAATAGGACCGGTTTTAAGGGTTCAATATGCTCTTCTTACGCCTCCTGGAAGAAGACCCGACGGAAGAGTTCCGCCTCACGAACCCTAGCCGACGGAAGTGTTCCGCCGTTTCGCTCGTCTACGCAGACCTCCTTCCGGCGATCGTCGCCGTGATTGTTCTTCCTGGAGCGAACCTAGCAGTTCGTGGAAGTGCAAGGTGCAGTCGTTCTTCTCCCGGCTCGTGTGGATCACTGTAGAGACGTAGACATCATTCTACGTGAGGACTCTCGCATAGCCGCTGACAGGATTCATCTTCTTGGAGCACCTAGGTTGGATTCGATCCAACTCCACTAAGGTAATTTATGCCTAGTAGTTTTCATTACTTCTTGATTCAATGTTCATGGCCGATCCGAATCTTTTTGGGTTGTTTCTCTTTTTTTCCGCTGCGCCTACATGCGATGTATGGTTGTAGAAAAACCCAACAGTGGGGTTTCCTCAAACTAGCGGGCTATTACAGACGCTTCATTCAGGGATACAGCATCATTGCCGTACCACTACTCGCCCTCCTGAGGAAGCAGTCTTTTGTGTAGGGAGACAGCGCGACGGGGGCCTTTCACGCTCTCCAGTAGGCACTGGTGTCAGCCCTGGTGCTGCGTTTACCAGACTTTGACCAGGAGTTCCAGATAGAGTGTGCACCTCCGGGCTCCGGCCACGGATACGGTGCGGTGCTCCAACAGGAGGGCCACCCAGTGGTTTTATTTCAGCCTGCGCACTGTCGTACATCATCAAAAGTTGCAGGCTTATGAGCAGGAGCTTATCGGATTGGCAAAGGCCGTCCAACACTGGCGACCGTACTTATGGGGGCGGTCGTTCACTATTCGCACCAACCATTTCAGCCTCATGTACCTCTTGGAGCAATGCCTCATCACTACACCGCAACAACGTTGGATCAACAAGCTGTTGGGATTTGATTTCCGTGTGGAGTACAAGGCGGGCGCCTTGAACCGCGCCGCAGACGCACTTTCCCGCCGCGACCATCAGGAGAGGTCCTTGTTAGCCATTTCTTGCCCGACATCGACCATCCACCACCGCCTTCAGCAGGAGATCCAAGACACACCGACTCTCAGCGAGTTACTTCACCGTATTGAGGAGGGAAGTGCACCCTCACACTAGACAGTTCGGGACGGCCTCATCTGGTACAAGGGCTGCCTCTACCTTTCGGCCACCTCGCCCTTGATATCGGACATTCTGACAGGTTTACATGGCAGCACACATGAAGGGATTCATAAGACCATTCAGCGGGTTCGAGCCGAGTTCTTTTGGAAGGGACTAAAAAGGGGGGTACAAGACTTCATCGCCCTCTGCCCTGTCTGCCAACACAGCAAAACCGACAACCTCTCACCCGCCGGTTTACTCCAGCCCCTTCCCGTTCCGACACAGATTTGGGTCGACATATCGATGGATTTTATTGAGGGGCTACCCAAGTCAAGGGGGCGATCAGTTATTTTTGTGGTGGTCGATCGCCTGTCCAAGGGCGCTCACTTCATGGCGATGAGCCGCCCCGTGGAGGGGGATGTGGTCGCCGCATCTTTTTCGACCAGGTGTTCCGTCTGCACGGCATCCCAGAGAGCATAGTGTCCGACAGGGACAAGGTGTTTACGTCCCTATTTTGGCAGGAGCTTCTTGCACAGTGCGGTACCAAGTTGGCGATGTCGTCTGCCTACCACCCGCATTCGGATGGCCAGACGGAGGTGGTCAACCGGACCCTGGAGATGTATTTGCGTTGTATCACAGGGGACCGCCCCAAGGATTGGGTACGATGGCTCCCTTGGGTGGAGTATTGTTACAACACGTCCTACCATTCCGCCTTGCAGACTATGTCGTTCCGTCTGATCTACGGTGTACCGCCGCGCGTCCTTACTTACACCAGTGCATCCGCTCGTTCCCAGACGGTCGACACCGAGCTAGCCACGCGTGACCAGGTCCTAGCGATGGCCCGGGAGAGGCTGCTCCAGGCTCAGGCCCGTATGGAGACGGCCTACAACAGGGGGCACCGTGAGTTGTTCTTTGCCCCAGGAGATTGGGTGTGGCTGAAACGCCGCCCGTACCGACAGACGACCATCGCACAGAGAGCCTACAACAAGTTGGAGCCCAAGTTCTATGGGTCATTCATGGTTGTAGAGCGCATTGGAGAGGTGGCATACCGTCTCAACCTGCCAGTCGAGGCCAAGATCCATGATGTCTTACACGTATCCCAGTTGAAAACGTTCGTGGGTGCGCCCCCCCCCCCCCCCCCCCCCCCAAGGAGCCCTTGGTCGACATATGATGGCTTGTTTCAGATTGTTCTTTTTAATTAATTTGGTTTGCGCAACCTTTATATGACGAGATTAGAGTTAGGCAGGTGTTTCCAAAGAGTCTCGCAAGTACTCCTACTTTGAGAAATTAACCGTTATCCTATCGAAGGATAGAAGTAACGGTCTTTTTCTTCTTTCGGAATATTGACGATTACACCCCGACTACAACGCCGAATTCTATTGATTTTTAAAATAGCAAAGGAGAGTTTTGCAAGTTTCGGATTTGAAAAGTGTTTGTTTAAATTTTAATCCAAATTAACCATATAATAAAGGCAAGTATACCTTATCGTGAGTAATACTGGATATTTTGTTTTAGAAAATATCGAGGTCGTATATTTCCGCGGATCGTTTTGATTATACTACTTTGAGGAACGAACTATTATTTTATCGGAATAAGTTTTTAGTGTGGGTTTTTAAAAGCAAACGATAGTAAGCGTATAACTATAGTTCTAAGCGATGATAATAAATAGCACCCGATGTCGAATTACCTTGAGACGAAAATAGTTTTTTTTAGAAGTAAAAGAGATGACTTTTTAAAACATTAAAACGGCTTGGCCGTGGAGGTTCCATAATTATGAACGCTCCTCTCTCGAGGGTACGCCCACCTGAGATTATGAATATTCGACCGAACTCTCGTTCTATAATCGAATCTTCTTAATACTCGCTTTATGTTGTGAACCCCGCTATTGGGTTTTTACTTCGAATTCGGGAGACTTACCTCATCCTCGCTCGAGGGTAGAGCGCACTTCTCTTTACCCGTGAGTGATTAATCCGTACGCACGAGCCTCTCGGCTAACTAGTGTACGGAGACGGAAATGAAAACCACACATCAATTATGTGGCTCCACTCAACGTTATTCTCGGGAAAACCTCAAGCGTTAATTATTTTAGAAAGAGATGTTTTATTTTTAGAAAAACTATTTTTGTGTCTCAATGCTCTTCGACATCGTGTGCTAAAGGAAATTAGCCACTCATCGGAATGGAGACGGCATAATTAATTGGAAAATACATGTTTAATTTATTTAAGCGGATATAAGCGGATAAAAAGAGAAATAAAAAAGGACTTATATAAAAGCAGTAATAATATCCGTCCCAACCGTCTTAATCAAGCGCTAAAGAAACTTAGCCTCTCATCCGGGACGGAGGTGGTATAAACAGTTATATAAGGACTGAAATAAAGCTAAGTTACAAAAAAGAAAAAACATTACCTCATATACGCACGCACTATACTTGTAATAAAATGACTGAATCGAGAGAAAGCGTTTAAATGAAAGCGATAAATAAAGCGTTTAAAGAAAGCGATAAACTATTTTTATGAAAGCAATAAACCTAAATTATGAAAGCAATAAACTATTTTCATACACACACACTAACATAAATAAAAAAGGAAGATGATCCAAATGAGAAAACAACATTTTTATTTCTAAAATACGCATTACAACTAGACTAAAAAGGCGAAAATTACAAACGAACATAAACTTAATTGCATAAAGAAAAACTCACATCCACTCAAAAGAACTCAGAAAAACATTACAAACACTCAAAATTTGGATGAGATTTCCTTCAGCCGAGCCCTCCTATTTATAGGCAAAATTTTATTTTTACACGCCCTAGGTCACGGGCGTGACTTGGATGTCACGGCCGTGACTTAGGGCGTGACATTTGCGCGTGCTTTAGGGGTCGCATCCGCCGTCTTCTGGAAGGTCCTGCCGTCAAACATGGCTGCACACGGGCGTGACCTGCAGTGTCACGGCCGTAATAGTGGGCGGCAGTTTATCAGCAGCATGGGCGTGAGTTTGGGGTTGGCGGCTGGCGTGCTGGAGTGAGATTCGTCGAACGCAGAGAGAGTTCGTCGAACGCAGAGACAGTTCGTCGAACGCTGGATGGGGGAGGGTTAGTCGGACGCTGGGCAGAGGGAGTTCGTCGAACGCAGAGCGCCGTTCGTCGAACGCAGCTTGATTTCGTCGAACGCAGGGCAGAGGGCGTTCGTCGAACGCAGAGCGCCGTTCGTCGAACGCAGAGCGCCGTTCGTCGAACGCAGAGCGCCGTTCGTCGAACGCAGCTTGTAGAGCTTTCGTCGAGCGCAGCTCGATTTCGTCGAATGCAGGGCAGAGAGCGTTCGTCGAGCGCAGCTCGATTTTCGTCGAACGCAGCTTGCCTTTCGTCGAACGCAGATTGAGAAGTTGGCGTTTTAAAATTACACGCCCTTGGGTCACGGGCGTGACTTGACAAAAATTGTCAAAATCTGCAAAAACAAAAATAAAGCTAAGTTAGTAACAAAAATAATAAAACAAGCAATTTATTCATTAATTTACAATATTAATTAAAATTATACTAAAAATACATATATTTTACTATTCATCAACATACCACCACAGCTGCAGGACAAGCTTGATGAGGACGCCGACGGAGATGTTACGGACCCACGTTGGGGGTTAACATACAAGAGCCGCGTCACAGCACGGTCCGATTAGTCGTTCGTAATTGATGGCTTTGTATCGTTATTTTATGTGATGTTTTATGCTTAGAAATTAGACCATGTACCTTGGGTTTGGTTTGGGCTCAACCCTATATTTGGTTGAGAGGCCTTAATGAAAGTATGCAAAATTTATTTCAAAACTCTCTCTCTCTCTCTAACTCTCTCTCTCTCTATTTTCCTACTCCTATTCCGTAACCTAGCCAAAACCCGCAGCCGCCCCATCTCGCTTCCGCACGACGAACCGCGATCACGCCTCTCCGCTCCAACGTCGCCCGTGCGCCGATTTCCTGAGCCTGCTCAGCCATCTCCGCCTCTCTCGACCTCCTCCTTCCCCGTGGAACCCTTCCCGACACCATTGGATCTCGCAAGCGCAACGCCAACCCTCTACGGGACTTCCCTCTTCTTCCCGGTCGAACTAGGTCTCAGTCGAGGGGTCGTATCAGAATGATTTCGCAAAGGAGTGATTAAGGGTTGTTGATGGTCATGAGAGTGAGTACGAGAGACCTAGTGACCTTGTGGTCGTATGCTCTTCCATACTCCCCGGACAAACCTAGTTATTGTGTCGATCATGGAGCAAGAGTATATGTTCCTTAGAGCATCTTCATGTTGTAGTGCCTAGTAATATTCAGATTGAGAGACGAAAGCATATTGACATCAATCTTGTAGTTGTTGCCTCACCTATCTTTTATGACACTACTGTCGCCGATGATACACATTTGGAGGATCATCCCGTTATTGATGAATTCTTTAATAAACCTCCTGAAGAGCCTCCTGATTAGCCACCACTTTTTCATGAGGATGAGATCTAGGTCAGTGACCTGTCCATAAGTACTGGATCCTTGAAATCTCTACAAATCATATCGCTGAGTTCAGGGCGAGCGAGGACCATGAGCATAGCATAGTGTGCGTAGAATTTGTATCATATGTTTAAGGACATTCTCGAGGTTTAAATAGTCTACCATGTTGCCCCTCGCACTTTTGATGAATTTTGGGAAATCGCGCTTACAAACCCACCGAGCGAGGACCCCGCTTGATTTCACCGAATTACTCATCCTATTTCAAGGATGAGTAATTCGGTGAAATCAGCGGGGTGATTCCGCGGTGCTCCGCATTATCCATCAAGGCGGCTGCTCTCAACTCCACTGTGCATTGGCGGGTCGCCAGTGGTGATGCAATTGATGTCTTAAATAATGTTTGGATTTTAGAACTCGCCCTCTCCAGATGGCCAACATTTTTTAATTGCGAGGCGGCGGAATCTCTATCTATTGTTGCATTGTTGACAGCCACCGGTGAGTGGGACAAGCCCTCAATCGAGCTATATTTCGGTCCTGAGCTTGTCTCCTTGATCATGCAGGTCTCGTTGATGACAACGTGGTTGGGGATACTCCGAAGCTTCTCCGTCGGTTCAGCGGCAAGATGATTTGCAGCCTCGCCTACTCAGCGCTATTTGATAGCTCTTCTACGGATTTTGGTTGGCTCCAAAAACTGAAGCTTCGCCCATGCGAAAATTTTTCTGGCGGAGATTAGCCTTGGACGTGATTCCAACCCGTGCTTGGCTCTCGCGGTGGGGACTCAACACCGAGTTAGACGTGATTCCTTTTTTTAGATGATACTATTTTGGGGTAAGGCTAAATAGGCATACTATATGAGGAATCAGGTTTGTGACATCGGTGGAATGGAGAAGTCTCTTTCCTTACAAGAATCCTTGTCTTAACAATGGTATGTTGTTCTCAAACTGGTGGATGCTCTCTTTTCAAAAAAGAAGAAATCTAACAAAGTGAAAAGAGCTAGCCTTCATCAAGGGATGATGGGCATATTTCTTTTAAAAGTGATGAAATCAAAAAGGGCCAAAGTGTCTTCGATGTCACAATTGAGCACTTTAAGAAAGATTGTCATATCAACTTGAAGTCGAGTAACGTTAAAAAAAAACTGGCTCTAAGGAAAAGGAGGATAGAGGAAATATTTAATGGGAGAGACAACAAAGTAATAAAAGATAATACTTTTTCAAATTTTCAAATGATGTTAATAAATGCATATCCCTGTTTAGGCTATCTGTAGTGTATATGCTGGGTTCTACTTACTCTAAATACACTAGTGCAATCACAATAAATCTTGTTAACATGATGGTCAACAAAAAAAATAAAGCTGCTATGACCTTCTTGACATAAAAACTTCAAGAAAATCAGGAAAAGCATGAAATATTTGGCAGATATAGTAAGAAAACTCAAAATTGTGCACCCAAAACTTTTAACCTTATCCTTCATGTCCAAAGGATTTAAAATACATTCTCTTAAATCAACTAAAGAACAAAGTAACTCACTGGATATTGTCCCAATGAAAATGATAATTGGAAAGTTAAATAATGTTGAAATACAACACATGCACGAACTTATCTTGGCCTTCAAACCAAAGTTAGAATGCATCATTCCCCTACCACCACCCATGCAATTGTACACTTATTGTTTCAGCAAAAAGAAAAAAAAATGAAAAAGCCTAGGTAATCATAAAGGTGAGATTAAGATAAATATCTAACAAAATTAAGATAAATATAGAACAGAAGATAAGTACCATTCTAATATAGATTTACCATAAAAAAATTGAAATAAAACACCACAAATGCTAGGAGATTAACAATTTAAATAAAATGAATGACATATATCACACTTGAGAACATTGTCAAAATATTATATAAAATGAAAACTTTACCCTCCAATATCACAGTCAGGAGATGAATTGCTTTCATCCTTACAAGTAATCCAGCTTCCGTAGTCATTATAGTTGGCAAAATCAGTAACACATTTGCTGGGCAAAGCCTGTATAAAGTAGCAAACTATCAGGATATGGCAGACTAAACAATTTTTGTGAAATGGAAAATTTAGAACTTATGTTCCTGTTTGCACTGCCTTCACTCCTTATATTCACATATATATATTACTCACAATAATTTTCTATTTCATCTCAAAGATATTAAGTATTTTTTGGGAAAATAAACCATAGTGCTGCTACTAGATTCTTCATTTCTCCAATGCATGAACTACCCAAAATAGGAAACAGGCAAGGATCCATCAGCTCCGCTACTCTCCCCCCCCCCCCCCCCCCCTACCCAACAGCTCCCATTTGCAGCACTCGTCGGGAATCGCAAGAGCACTAACCTGCGATCATCACTTGTTCCTTTCGCACACACTGAATAATAGAGATCAATACTTCACACTTTATGTGCTTTAGCTATCCCTTGCCGAGACCACTTCTTCCTCTGGCTCTCGCTAGCACTCTGCATCTACTCTTGATCAGGCCTCGATCACCGGTCGAGGAGCTTTCTTTAGTTGGCTCGATATTGAACTCCCACCCTTTCTGCTCCTCGAGGACCGTCTTCTTTGCAACAGGTGGGTCATCTTACTGTATTTATCGAATGCCGAAACTTGTAATCAAGTAAATTGCTCTCGAACAGTCACACCCTTTCTTAACCCTCTCTTTGTTCTTTGGGCGTGGATTAATTTGTTCAAAATCCATGCACTGGAGCTCCCTTAACCTTATTGGACACTCCTTTTTTATGATTCTCACAGTATGCAAATGTTGAGATAAATTTTCATGTCGTCATTCTTGCAGTCTTTTCAGTGTCATGGTTTCACTTCTGTGAGTAGAGTGCACATATTATAATGGGAACACCAGAGCCTATTCTTGTTAGTCTGTCACCACTATGCCTTCACCTAGACCCCCTCACGGTGCCTCCAAAAATCTTGGCACGAGGTCCAACTTAACAAGACCTAACTAGGATGATTGAAGTGATTTCTTCTTCTTACTTGTGTGGTCCCAATGGAAGTGAGATCACCTCACTAGTGCCTTATCAATTACTACATCTCCCACATATGTTGATGGGATGCGAGTGATGCTCTGGTATGCACTTAGCTAGCAAATATTTTGTCAACTGAATTTCTACCAATCAGTTGGCATGATAACACAGTAAAAGTTGTTTGGGACCATTTGGCAGCCCTTTACTACAAAGTAGCAAAGACATCTAGAATCTACACTCCCTACACAGACTTATTTGCTCGTTCCACTCTCTCATCTGCTGCTGCATATTAGCAAATGCAGTCGTTGTGTGCTAAAATTTCTTCAAAATCGTTCATTCCCTGCTAAAGCTGCAACACAGTAAAGGCACTTTAAGAAGCTTTTCGTAATCAGTTATCTTCAATGACATCAGATTCCAATGGCATGATCTTCCAACAAATTGTAGGAGAATTTATTATTTCAACGTTAGGTTCAATTGGGACTCGCGTGTCCACTATGACCGATTTTAAGTCGGCCTCAGTCCATCTCTACCCCTCCTCTAGAGATTTTTTCATCATGAAGAAGAGGAGACCATGGCTGAGGAAGGTGAACTAGAAAAAATGGAGAGCATTGTCCCATCTGTTATCGTTGTGGAAAAATTGGTCATCTTGTTGACTGATGCATCGACAAACACCCTTTACCTTCGCCCTCGGGTTCATGTTGGAGTTGTTGACTTAGATAGCGCATCGCCATTCCCTTCCATCTTAGCATCCAAAACTGGATGATAGTTCTTTCAGGATGATATTGAAACTCTTATTGTTGCATCAAGAAGCTCAGGTTGTGTTAATTTGTTGCATCGGTACCTTTTACCTAAGGTAGCGGATGTCTTGCCTCAAGCACTACTAGTCATATGACTAATGACTTGATGTCGTGCACCCGTCTGACAGGCACAATCAGATTCCTCCAATAATTTGCATGTCCCTTGCTCCAATCTGTAGGTCAAGGGTTGTCACCACATCATCTGATCTCTTAATACATAATGTTCTTTTTGTATCATATGTTATCATGTTGATGTAAAATGGTGCAGGGATCCGTTGTGCCATGGGTCCAAAAGGGCGGAGTAGGAGTTTCATGTTGATGTAGTAGCTTGTTATGTGTATTATATTATAGTATAACAGTATGATATCTATGTCATTGAATTATATGTATGTATGGAACTCTGGGCATATATATTAAGCTTTTAATGTAATTAGAAGTTTTATTTTGTACATTGTTTGGTACTCATTGTGCTTATTTTTTAATGTTATTGTGGTGGTGAAATAAAAAAGTTCAAAATTATGTTTTTATATGATATGAAATGAAATTTTTGACGGATTGCGGGCTGTTACATTATGCATTAACACAAATATGAATAGGATTTTTACAACATTATTATACATTACTTTATTGATAAATCTTTAGTGAATACAGAAGTATATGTTTCAGAATTTGTTCATCTCCGATCATTATAACATAACATTTACTTCTAATAGCAACATATTATAACTCACGAGATTTTTCCTTCCAAATTCTACAGCTCAACATCTTTATCCTGAATTTCTGAAAAAGAATATTGTAATTGCTCGTTTATTTTCTCTATATCGTCCTTCAGCACACTGCATTCCTGTTCCTGAGAAATAAAACATTAACTCAATTATAATGTCAAAACACAAAATTCTTGCATGTTAGGTTACATAAAAATTAGATTTTCCATACAAGAAGTGTTTACATTAAAAATGATGATAGTTCAGCATATGCAAAAATTGAAATATAACAAATAAAAATAGAAGGGAGAAACAAGTTAAAGTTAGTACCATGTCTTTAAATTTCTCACTTAGAAACTTCAAATCTTCCTGCAATAAAAATAAGAGTAATATGTATTTAACAAGAAACACATGATAAAAAAACACTTTGTAAGCTCTAATGAACATGTTAAAACTTGAATCATAAAAATATATTATTTCCTATATATTAAATATTACAGTTTTCACTTATATAGACACATGCGCACACGCGCACACACACACTATATATATATATGTATATATACTGTAGAGGAATGGTATAAACCTTGCATATACTTCTTGAATCATATAATTACATGTATGAGTACAAATATATAGGAAGAGAAGGAGGCAAGCCACTCCAATCTCAAGATGTGGGACTAAATAAGAAATAAAGAAAAGCTACACAATGGGCCCCTACATGGGCTCTTTACATGGGCTTTTTACATCTCTTCTCTAACACTCCCCCGCAAGCTGGAGCATACAAATCGTAGGCACCCAGCTTGGATAAGAACTGAAGATACAGTGGCCGAGGAAGTGCTTTTGTCAGGATGTCAGCAGTCTGTCTAGCAGCAGGAACATGCTCCAACTCTATCTTCTTTGATTGCACCTTTTCCCTGATGAAATGACAATCAACCTCAATATGCTTTGTTCGCTCATGAAAAACAAGATTATTGGCGATATGGATTGCAGCCTGACTGTCACACCGAAGAGTTGCCGGAGAAGAAAGTCTAACACCCAAGTCACCTAGAAGACTCTCAAGCCAGGTTAATTCTGACACAACAGCAGTCATAGCCCTGTATTCTGACTCAGCCGAGGAGCGAGCAACCACAGACTGTTTCTTGCTCCGCCAGGTTATGAGGTGTCCACCAAAGTAAGTGCAAAAGCCAGTCGTGGAACGCCTATCATCAGGAGACCCGGCATAGTCAGCATCCGAGTAGGCAAGAAGAGATGGTGAGTTGGATGGTTTGTAGATAAGGCCTTGTCCCGGAGCGGTCTTTAGATATCGGAGAATACGCTCAACAGCTTGAAGGTGAGAAGTGCGTGGAGCATGCATGAAGCGACTTACAACACCAACAGCAAACGAGATATCAGGTCTAGTAACCGTTAGGTAGATCAGCTTCCCAACCAATCGTCGGTAGTATTCTGGATTCTCAAGTAGTTGATCAGAATCAGAACCAGCAGCACATAACTTTTGATTAGCATCCATAGGAGTATCCGCAGGTTTGCACCCGGAGTATCCTGCTTCATGAAGTAAGTCGATGCAGTATTTCCGTTGGGACATAACCAATCCATCGGGTCGTCGAGCAACTTCAATCCCGAGGAAGTATCTAAGATTGTCAAGGTCCTTGGTATGGAAAGCCGAGCTCAGATGTTTCTTGAGTTGTTGTATCCCAGAGAGATCATCGCCGGTGATTAGGATATCATCAACGTACACAAGAAGGATCACAGTGCCAGTTGGGCCATGCTTGGTGAATAGAGAGAAGTCGGCGGAGCTTCGAGTAAAGCCGAGAGCCAAGAGAACCTTGCAGAACTTATCAAACCAAGCTCGCGGAGATTGTTTGAGACCATAAAGAGCCCTGAGAAGGCGGCAGACACGAACTGGACGAGACTCCCCCGTGGTCTCAAACCCGGGAGGTTGGATCATATAGACAAGTTCCTTCAGATCACCGTTGTGAAATGCATTCTTAATATCCAGCTGAATAAGAGGCCAGCGCCGGTGCACAGCGACGGAGATAACAACACGAACAGTGTTTAGTTTGGCTACTGGAGAGAAGATTTCCTCATAATCCAACCCTTGTTGTTGAGTGAAGCCCCGGGCCACGAGACGAGCCTTGAGGCGATCGACCGTCCCGTCGGCATTCTGCTTGACTGTGAAGACCCATTTGCAACTAACACAATGTTGACCAGGAGGAAGCGGGACCAGTTCCCAAGTCTGATTAGCCCAGAGGGCATTCATCTCCTCTTCCATAGCCGCCCGCCACCCTGGGTGCTGAAGCGCCTCCTGCACAGAGTTAGGAATAGAAATGGAGGAAAGAGAAGTAGCAAATTGGCGAAGATCCGGAGAGAGACGGTGAAGAGAGACAGAGTGTGCCATTGGATGTGCAGTAGAGGAAGAAGTCAGATCAGCAGGCCGCGAGTCATCATCAGAGGAGGGCACCTCCCGTAGGGCAGTGGAGGACAGAGGACGACGAGCGTACACACGAGTGATAGGTGGTTTCTGGGAGGGAGGTAGAAGAGGGACGGGAGAGACTGGTATGGAGGAGACGGGCGGGGAGGAAACGGGCGTTGGAGAGAGTGGAGGAAGGGGTGAAGTAACCGGAATAACAGGCCGCGGAAGAGGAGGCAGCGGAAGAGGACAGTCCGCCGGTTGGGAAAAATAGGGTTGATCTTCGAGGAAGGTAACATCAGCAGTCATGAGAAGCTTGCGATCCTCGGGAGAGAAGCAGAGATAGCCCTTCTGAGTCCGGGAGTAACCAACAAACATACATTTGGTGGCACGAGGAGCAAGTTTGTCAGAGGACGGACCAAGGCGATGAGCGTAGCATACGCAGCCAAAAACGCGAGGAGCGAGGGAGAACGGAGTCATAGAAGGAAAAAGGAGACTGAAGGGGGATGCAAAGTTGAGACGAGAAGAAGGCATGCGGTTGATGAGAGTACAGGCGGTAGAGACCGCGAAATTCCAATATTGTTTGGGGACGTTCATTTGGAGCATGAGAGAGCGGGTGACCTCAAGCAGGTGACGATTCTTGCGTTCAGCAACGCCATTCTGTTGGGGGGTATATGGACACGAGGTTTGATGAATTATCCCAAACTCAGCACATAAGTGAGTGACTGTATGACCAGTATATTCGCGGGCATTGTCGGTACGGAGAGTTTTAAGAGTAGTAGAAAATTGGTTGCGAGTTTCGATGATGAAGTTCCGAAGAACACCAGGAAACTCAGAGCGGTCACGAAGGAGGTACAACCATGTTACCCGTGAGTAGTCATCAACGAAGGTAACAAAGTAACGATAGCCAAAAACACTGGCAATTTTGTAGGGACCCCAAATATCAGAGTGAACCAAATCAAGGGGAGCAGCACTTCGAGTGGGATGGGGGGTGAACGTAGAACGATGGTGTTTGGCATAGATACACGACTCACAGGTAAACTCATGAAGAGAGACGTCGGGAAGAGCTTTGCGGAGTATTTGTAGAGGAGCGTGACCAAGACGGCGGTGCCACTCAATAGTGCTGATAGAGGAGAGAAGAACGGTGGGAGAGGTATCGAGGAGATAGAGTCCGTTCGAGAGATGCCCTTTGCAGATGATGCGCCGCGTCTGTCGATCCTGCACAATACAAGAAGTAGAGGTGAATGAGACACAACAATCCAAATCTTGGGTGAGACGGCTAATAGATAAGAGATTGAAGGAGGAGCCCGGAACATGAAGAACCGAACGAAGAGTAAGTGAGGGTGACAGAGTGAGATCGGCAGAGCCAGCAACAGGAGTAGAAGCACCATTTGCCACAGTAATGAACGGAGGATGTTCAGAGGCCAAGTATTGTGAAGGTGCTTGCGAAGTAATGTGGTGGCTGGCCCCGGAATCCAGAATCCACGAAGAGCCATGAAGGAGGCAGGAGATGCCACCACCAGAAATAGACACAACCAAGCCGGGGGACCGGGAAGGAGACAAAGCCATGGAGAAACAAGCACCAGGGAGTAACCAGCAGAGCAGAGGGCTCGGCGACCAGAACTGCGACTAGAACTGCTTGAGGACTGCGGATAGAAGAGCACTGCAACTCGCACTGCTGGTAGGAGACCGCTACTGTTCGACTAGAACAGCGAGTAGAAAGCAGAAAGAAGACCGCGAGCACTGCTGGTAGGAGATCGCTGGCGAGCTGCGTCGAGGAAGCAGAAATAAGACCGCTGGCGAGCTGGGAGACCGCTGGCGAGCTGGGAGACCGCGGCTAGAGAGGCCGTAGGGAGAGCAGCGAGTAGGAGACCGCTGCGAGATCGCAGAGGAGAGATCGCTGTTGGAGAGATCGCTGTTGGCGGGCTGAGAGATCGCAGAGGAGGGCTCGGGCGGTCTGCGAGATCTCCAGAGGAAAGCTCGGGCAGCAGCTGGCAGACGGAAGGAGGTCGCACGAGCTGGAGGCCGCTTGGACTGGAGACAAACCGCAGGAGGGCAGACCGTGCGAGAGAGAGCGGCGATCTCACTGAAAACCGCGGGAGGAGGGCGCAGAGAGAGATCGCAGAGGAAGCTGCCGAGCGCCGCACGATCGCAGAGGAAGCCGCGTGAAGATGGGGGGAACTCGCACGAGACCGCGGGAGGAGGCCGCGCCGGTGACCACCAGGTCGCAGGAGGAGCGCGATCTGTATAGGAAGAGGCCGCGGGATGCGAGAGAGCAGAAATGGGCGGGGCCCACTTGACAGCGAGAATGGCTATAAAGGAGCCGGAGAGGGAGGAGTCTGGAGGGGGACGTCGCACGGGATGAGCTCGCAGAGGAGCTGTGGACACCAAAAAAAGAGACCGCACAAGGTCGGTCGGGCGGGCAGATTGTGAGGGTTAGGACCTTTGGTGACCGGAAAAAAATTGAACCTATATCTCTGATACCATGTAGAGGAATGGTATAAACCTTGCATATACTTCTTGAATCATATAATTACATGTATGAGTACAAATATATAGGAAGAGAAGGAGGCAAGCCACTCCAATCTCAAGATGTGGGACTAAATAAGAAATAAAGAGAAGCTTGTGTAAAATCCCCATCCGTTCGGGAGCATATAACAGAAGGTCCGGCCGGGGCCCCACGCCATATACTACAAAACAAATGGGAACGTCACTTAATTGAAATATCGAACGACGTTATACAACGAACCTAACTCAGAGCATTCTATGCGGAAACAAAAGAGAGAGACAAGATATATAAACCACCAAAACCCGAACCCGGGTATGTCCACTTCTATTACTTGGAATGAAATGTTTTATACAACAAAATTTAGGCACGACGACCTTACAATTTACCAATATCGGCGCGCAGGCCGGCCATACATGAAAAGCAAAAGAACATCAAAAGGCCTTCAAGGGCCGCAGCAGCACAAGGGCTTCAGCCCGCTATGAGCCCGCTATGTTCCCGCTCGGTCCAACACCTGTACAACAAGCCCACCAAAAACGGTGGCAAAACAGGGCAACGGTCAGCTAAAGCTGACCAAATTATAACGACCCCACCCCTTCGAGGGGGTGGCAGTTCTAACCATCCCTGCAAAACAACCTCAGCAGCATATATATATATAAGAGTGCGACTAGCAAAGCCCACAACAGTTCATACATATGCAACAATCACAAACGTGGGAATGACCTCCACGTCTCGTGCTCTCAGGCACTCTTTGGTGTACTCCGCCTTCCACCACCATCCACTCTTGATGGCCTTGCCCTTCGAGGCTAAAATCGGTGGCCCGAATACCAGGGCTCTCCCGTACTTTAATTGTGAACATCCCGCAGTCCGAAGACTCTTTCCCATTGCTTCCCGACATGCTATACGAGCCTTACTAATCAGGTGCTGCAATGGTGCGGTTTCAGGTTCGCCAAATGCCCGTTGTTCACAGCTCTCGTTGTACAACACGAAGAGCGGGTATGGCGTCCCCTCAGCCCAGGTATTCTCAATTAGCCGGCTCTACGGGCCGCTAAGTCATCCACCAGGACACCCTCACAGGTCGGGCACACAGGCCTCAGGTCCTCTCAACAGGTGGGCACAACATCATCACCAGAACTCAGTCTGGGAGCTATCGCCGGCGTTAACGCTAACGCCTGGCGCTAGCGCACAGAAACCCTATTTTGGCTTCTAGCCGTGGGTGCTTCTCGGGGCACACCCCCAGGCATTGCTGCACATGCAGTAGCACTCCCGCTGCCTCAGAACGCACAAAATCACCAGAACCAAGTCTGGGAGCTACCGCCCGACGATAACGCTAACGCCGGCGGTAGTGAACAGAAACTCCATTTCTGTTTCTAACTTCGGGTGCTTCCCGGGGCACACCCCCAGGCGTTGCTGCGCATGCAGTAGCACCCTCTAGTCCTACGAAACAGTATAACAACACGGAGCTTTCCCCCGGCACGCACAATATCAAAAGCATCACCAATCCGGATGAACCGTCTCGGATGGGCTTCACACAGCGCGCCTACGCCCATTTTACGCATGGACTCTACATGTATGCAAGATTTGACGGGGATAACACGAATCGACCCGTCGGAGGCCACGACCTCACCCTTTTGGGTAGGGGCCTCAACGATGCACGGAAAAGGACTAGGACACGTCCAAATGAGGGTAGAAGAGATCGTTACCCTTAGATGTCGCTTCTGAACCATGGAGCACGTGAGTTCTTCCTCGCACTTCGTTGGCCAAGCTCAAGCACCACGGCTACGCACACAGTAACACCCAACCCAAAGGGGTCGGCCTCCTCCTAACCGGCGGCGGCCGGGACAAAGAGAGGAGGAGAGGGGCTCGACTCCTCCTTGTCGACGGGAGAAAAGGAGAGGAAGGGGAGCTGGGTCCTCCTTGCCCTAGGCGGCGACGGGAACGGGAGAAGAGGGACTCGGGTGAGGGAATTCCTCCCGGCGACTTCTCCACACGAGAGGAGCTCGGCTCCTTGCCGTCGGGAGAGAGGAAACGAGAGGAGGAAGGGAAACGGGAGTTCTCCCTGCCCTAGGCGGCGACGGGAAGAGAGGGATCGGGGGGAGACGGGGGCTCTCCTCCTTCTTCTTTCTCTAGGTTTGAAGAGAGAAGGGCTAAGAAATAATGAGGATTAAACTCCTCTCACAAGCCCTAATAGCCTCCAACATTCCATCCTAGCTGTCGGATCGGATTCCAAGAGATTCGATCGGCCCGATCTCCTTCTCCGCTCAAATTCGCGGAGCAGAATAAACAGGGCGCACGAGCATCGGCGCACGGTCAGTGGTCGTGCGCGAAGCACCTCCACTGATCGTGTGCGCTTACCGCAACAGCACTCTGTTTTCTTGCGAATTAACGCACGATCGCTGGCGCACGATCACTGGTCGTGCGCGAAGAGCTGCTATGAAATTTCCATCCTATTCCGAGCGCAGCACCACCTCTCCGCCTAACTCGCTGAACTACGATTTTTGGGGTGTTACACAATGGGCCCCTACATGGGCTCTTTACATGGGCTTTTTACATCTCTTCTCTAACATATACTAAAAGGGGAAAATACCCATTTGTGAAACATTCAACTTCCCAATTTTACCCCTCTTTATTACAAAATTTCAAATTTCTTTAATTTGTGTTTTTTAAAATGTGCTCATATAGGCAGTCTCTTACCTACAATAAAAAATGTGCTCTCCCCGCCCCTCGAAAACTCCTGTGCACACGAAAAAAATGAGTGACGGGCGGACTATAGCGCTCGGGGGTTTTCGAGCAGCGGGAGCGTCGGGCCAATGTCGTGGTTGTAGTACTGTCGTGCGTGGCACTGGTGGTACCCTCGTGCACTATCACGGTCAGGGTACTGTCGCGGTTGGCCATAGGGGCGGAGCTAAACTAGAGATGTGGGGCTAAACTAGAGAATAAGAAAGAATATAAGGGCTCAAGAATATGCTCTTCTATTTGGATTTTAACACTTCCCCTCAACCTGGAGCATATCAATCACGCTCAGTTTGGTAAATATATCAAAAAATTATGAATATAGGGGTTTGCTGAATTTGACGGCTAGTTTTATGTACGATGTCACAAACGTGTGCATATAAATCCATTGATGGTGTCTTCTCTGATGAAGAGGCAATTTGCTTTTATGCTTTGTTTTTTCGTGATCCACATGATTTTTAGATATATAAATGCAACATTATAATCACATAACATCGATAACATTATAATCACATAACACTGTTAACATTATAATCACATAGCATCGATAACATTATAATCACATAGCATCGATAACATTATAATCACATACATCGATGGAAGCTAGTGGTAAGTTTCACAAAAAATCCTCCAGGAATGTCCTCAACTACTTTAGTTCACAATTAGTCTGATTCATGCATCAGTATTTAGTTTCATCCATTGATCTGAATACAATTGCTTATTTTTTGGTTCTTCGGGTAACGAGATTTCCACATATCATAGGTACAGCAGCGTGGAGTGAATTTTATGCCTCTCTTACCATCTATATAGTTCACGTCTAACTAAGCTTCAATATGAAAGTGACCATTTCATCTAAACAAAAGTCCTCTGTTGGGAGACCCTATGGTATATTCCAATATCTTTAAACGCAGCTTCAAGATGATATTCTCTGGGAGCCTGCATAAACTGATAAACTTTTTCAACAACGAGGGAGATGTCAGGTCAGGTAATAGTGAGATAAATAATATTATCCATCAGACGTTTGTAATAAGTAAAATCTTTAAGTGGAGATGGCTCGTCCCATAGTTTGCCAATGTCGTGGGCATAGGATATCTGGTAGGTTTGGAACTATTACAAATACGAACAAGGTAGAGGGACAAGGAGACAAGAACACGACACGTATATCGACGTCGGGACCGAGGAGACGGGGAAACGGATCCCAACTGGACGGAGGACGTTGGCCAGTAGTGCGCAGGACATCGCGCACCCGTCATCCGCGATCTACGTGGATGTCAAAGCCTCCCCAGCCGTCAGCATCTCCCGCAGGTTTCTCACGTGTGTCCAATACCCACTGCGACTCACGACAGGGCCGAACATTCCTATTCTGGTTTTCCCCTGCGTGCATGCCCCCTAGACTCCAATCTATGGTTTTATTCTGACGCGCCTGCAACCATATGGAATTATGGATATAGCCATCTCTTGCTGCCTCAATGCTTAAGAGACGGCCATCTCTTTCCTCCAGGCCATCATGCAACAGATGGATGCTAAGTTTGATGCCCTCCTCGCTAGTCGCCTGAGTACTTCATCTACCTACAACGTGAAGTCCACATCGGTAGGCTTCCTTCCATTACACAACTCCTTTGACGTCCCAACATGCAATGCCACTGATCCCTTGGGTTTGATTGCACATGTGGAGCAATTATCTAGCATACATCACACCCACGAGGCCCAAAAAATTCTCACAGTTCTCATTGTCTTGGAAGGATCGGCCCTCCATTAGGTCTATTTGCTACGACATAACAACTTTTCCTTCTCTTGGGTTGGAACTCCAACAGGACTTTATCCTTCGCCACGATGTTCGCTACTCAGGGACGGTTGTGGAACTTTTGTGAAGTGTTCGCCAATGAGGCCTCCATGACGATCGACGAGTTCATTAAATTGGCAACGCACGTTCCTAATTTACGACAAATCGTTACTTAGGTTCCTTCACGCAAGGGCTCCTTTCCCACATCTGGTCCCATCTTCGCACCCACCACCCCCAGACGATTATTGATGTCATGGATCTAGCTTGTTTGGTGGAAGCAGACTATAATGCTACTTCCATCGACATTGTCCTCCCATCGGGGAGTTCTACGCCCCGACTGCTTGTTTCGCCCCGACTGCTTGTTTGATCTCCAACACACTTTCGACCGCCACATCGGGTGCAAACCACGGCTCCCCCGCATCTCAGTCCACATCCCTGACCACCCTGGCCGCCGACTGGTCGTTAGATGACCAACCAAGAGTACCACAATCTTTGAACTACAGGGCTTTGTTTCTGTTATAAACAATCCTACTCCTCGACTCATGACTGTTCCGTGAAGGAACTCCTCACCATTGGCGAGGAGGACCCCGAGGTCACCCTTGGGGATTTCAAATCCCTGAAGGGTGATGACACAGCACCCGACACTAGACCCCAAGGAAGGCTGCATCGTTTAGACTTTATGTGCTTTGTGGTTGGCGACGCCTTTGTCCCCCACACTATAAGCTTCATGTATGGCATTCCCATGATTGTGATGATTGACAATGAGGCCAGCCATATCTTTATCTCCAAGGGCCTGGTGACAACTCGACATTAGCCCGCCTCCTATTCCTCATTTCTATATTTTCTTAGGCGGAGGTAGTTGTAGTGCTACTGGGGGGCCTCTGTACGGGCCTGGACATGACTGTGGACCCCTGCCCTCTCCGAGCATATTTCTACTCCTTTGAGCTCGGTGGCGTTGACGACATATTGGGTGTCACATGATTTTGTACCCTCGGTGATGTGTATGTCAACTTGGATCGCACGACGATGCGATTTTCTCAAGCGGGAGTCCCTTTCCTTTGGCCGAGGAGACCTCCATCACCCATCAGGGGGATGCCTTCCATTCTCCCCCACACACAGTGGCAGTTAACTTTGCCCCGTACTTGTGGCACGATGTTGAGCCGACCCGCCCGATCGCCAATACACCACTCCAATTGCAATGAGTCTTGGATGTTTTCCCAAGTGCCTTTGTCAGCATCAACTTTCCATCTTCGCGTCAATGGACATGACCTTACCTTCGGCCCCGTCAGGCCTCACACCGCCAGACTACTTCCCTTCGCTCCCCCAGGATACGTGCATTTTTCTTCGGGTGGATCTTTCAGGGGTTCCAGCCTTGGTGATGTGATTAAATCAACTCCCATTCAAGGCCTCATGGGTGGACCATAACACATCCTGCACCTGAATTTTCCAGAGGGCGACATTGTTACTATTGAAGATTATTAAAGATACTATCAAAGGCCCATGAGGAATTTATTCATTTACATTGTACTCAGCCCATGTATAATGCTCATTGGCCCCATTCCTCTCTTAGGCTCCTTTTCTCCCAAATCTTGGATTCATTCTTAGATCCTTTTTCCTCTCTCTATAAAAGGAGTACATTGTACATGTATTTGTAATTAATTAATACAAGGAGAATAATACAATATTTTTCTCATTTTACTTTCTGCTCTTTTAATTTCGAACAAGGTATCAGAGCGACTCGATCCTACAGATCAGATTGTTCGCGATTAAACTCTTGCTCTCGCACATCTTCTCCGGGCGGAAACACCCTTCTGTGACCACCCCTCTCCTTGACTGGGTGATCACCTTGTTGTAAACGCCCACCCTGCTCCAGCACTCTCCTGCCTCCAATGCCTCTTCTGCTTGGACTCCTTTTTTAGGCTCCCTCCTGTGTCACCTATTGGGACCCAACACCCACCCTAGCACATGACTCCCACGGTCTACCAAATCGCAACTGCCCCTCCTCCCACTCCTACACCTCTTGCGGCTGCTCACAATGTAAACCGCTCACTCTTCTTGATGCTGCTCACAATGCCGCTTCTGCTGTTTGAGTGCCTGCGGTTTGCGCACTTGCGGTTTCCATCCTTGAAACCGCCCAACCCCAACCCCCCCCCCCCCCACCCCCCCCCCCCCCCCCTTGAGCAACTGCGGTTTCCATCCTGCATATTTCTTGCGCTGTCGTAGGTATTTAAAATTAATGGCCTCGCACCATCATGCAAGTTATATTTCGCAAAATTGTGCGGCCGTGAAAATTATATAAACAATCAGCATAAAATTTTATCGTCGAGCCATCTTATCTCCTAGGTCGTGTGCGGTTCTCCAGTCCCCGTCACGTCTTGCGATTTTCCATCGTCGTAGATCTCTCCACTCCCATTTCTTCAATCTGTCTTCTCTGACACTCCTCTCCATTTCATCAATGGGGGCCCTCACCAAACACTTTGCTCGTCACCCTCGTGGTAAGGGAGCAGCTTCCACCTCCTCCGTCGATGTCCCCCCTTCAGAGGCTATGCTTATTTTCGACAATCAAGAACACTACAATCGCATGAAGGACAAGGATTTCCTTGACTACAGGTTCATACAATAGGATCCTCCCCGGGCTATCCGACTCTATGTCGAGGTGCGGCGGTTGATCTCTTTGGGCAATTGGTACCGTATCTTCGCTAAAGAAGAGAAGGGCTACCGAGAGATCACTTTGGAGTTCCTTTTTACCCTTGTTTTCGAGTCGTCGATCGACGAAATCGTTGAGCATCTTCAGGTTTGTTTCCAAGTTACGGGGCTCACTCACATTATCGGAGTTGGAATGTTGGTCGTCTACGTTGATATTTATGATCATCATGAGATCCATAGTGCGGGGTTTCATTCCCCATCTACTGAGTTTCCCGCTGGCGTGGGCATCCACCAGCTCTGGCGTTCCTTGACTTCAGAGAAGGAGGCGTACGAAGCTCATGCTGCCAAGTCCACCAATATTCGATCCCCTGCCTTATGCTACATTCAGTGTCTTATTAGTCACTCGTAGCAAAGCTGTCCATTAGCCGCAACGTCGCTGGATGGCAGGATCTCCTTTACCTCTACAGTATGCGGGACCGAGTACCGCTCCATTTGTGATGTATTCCAAAATCTCCATGTTGATTTTAAATAGTAAATTTTAAGCTCAATTTAAAATATGTGGTACTAGCGGAACTTTGCAAAGTAATATTGAGGGATAACCGACCTCAGTTTCGCAAATAGGCATATGAGTCTAGCAATCGATCGAAATTAACAATATGAACTGATTCTTCCACAAGCCTACAAAAACAACAACACTCAAGCCTTTATCCCACTATAACGGGGTCGGCTATATGGATCCTTTGTCTACATTATGCCATATCTTTAGTCATAATCTCACTAATGCCTAAGTACATCATGTCTTTCCTTATAGTTTCATTCCAAGTCTTTATTGGTCTACCCCTCCCTCGTTTAACATGCCTAGTGACGAGACTCTCACAACGCCTAACAGGTGCATCTAATGGTCTCCTTTGTACGTGTCCAAACCATCTTACTCGAGCTTCTCGCATCTTCTCTGCAATTGTTGCTACTCCTGTCTCATCCTTGATACATTCATTCCTAATTTTATCCAGTATCATGTGTCCACACATCCACCTAAGCATTCTCATCTTCGCAACTTCCATTTTTTGCTCATCTTCGCTACTCCTATCTTATTCTTAAAACCGAACCGAACCGCTTGTAGGCCTAAGCGCCGACGGTCTGGAGCAAAGATGTTGGTCGGCAAAGGTAGAGAAATGAGTCGTCGTTTCTCTACGTGTCCAGGCGTCCCTTCTCCTTCACTGTGGCCTAACGTGCCTAAGTACATCATGTCTTTCCTTATAGTTTCATTCCAAGTCTTTATTGGTCTACCCCTCCCTCGTTTAACATGCCTAGTGACGAGACTCTCACAACGCCTAACAGGTGCATCTAATGGTCTCCTTTGTACGTGTCCAAACCATCTTACTCGAGCTTCTCGCATCTTCTCTGCAATTGTTGCTACTCATGTCTTATCTTTGATGCATTCATTCCTAATTTTATCCAGTATCATGTGTCCACACATCCACCTAAGCATTCTCATCTTCGCAACTTCCATTTTTTGCTCATCTTCGCTACTCCTGTCTTATTCTTAAAACCGAACCGAACCGCTTGTAGGTCTAAGCGCCGACGGTCTGGAGCAAAGATGTTGGTCGGCAAAGGTAGAGAAATGAGTCGTCGTTTCTCTACGCGTCCAGGCGGCCCTTCTCCTTCACCGTGGCCCTTGCTTTAAAGGGGAAGAGCCATTTCAGCATTCCAAATGTTTGGAAAACATTTTACGAAGGTTTCCTGATTTAGCTATCTTAATATTTTCTGATTTTATAATATTATTACTATTGATTTCATTCCAAGAAGGCCGGTTCCTGATTGTTTTACTGTTGATTTCATTCCAAGAAAGCCTTCTCCTGATTGTCTTCCTATGCTTCTATCTCCAAATAAATTTTCCAGGTATTAGTTTCCTAACTCGCTCCATTTGAATTTTGAATTAAAATTATGCAATTTTTTTTTAAATAAATTAAGCTTGCCTTCAACGTCCTAGCTATCTAAAATTACCGGACCTTTTTATTCAAGGCCTCATCAGACGGTAAGACCGGTGAGCCCTAAAACATGAGCCGGTGAGCGGGAAAAGAAATTGACAGAAAATAAAATAACAGAAAATAATACATATAAAAATATAAATGTTGCGTGATGATATCACGCGTCCTTGGATGCGGCAACGGTTGCATCAGATAGGTTGGGGACGAACCTGACACTGTTGTTGGGACGTTCTTTCACGTCCCGCCACCATGGGACACCCCCACACCCCTCCCTCCATGATGAGTGATTTAGATGTATTATGAATAGCACTAGTTATGACTCTCTACTATTGTTGTTTTTATGTGTAGATGGACTACTTTATTTTGTGCAGTGTGACTATTAATTTTTTTATACATAACTAGTATCATTTTCAGTTCTTTAAAACATGTGTTCAAGTTTTTTTATTTGCTTCTGCTAATCATGCTTATTGTCTTTTTGTTTCTTTTATGTATGCTTGCATCTATGTCTAGCTGGGGAAGTTTAAAAATAGTCTTTGATTTATTTCTAATTGTATGTATGCTTGTGTGTATGTCCAGTTGAGGACATAAAAAGAAGCACGTGTTTGGTTTGGAATGTTGTGCATGTTTGCATTTTATTATTAATCCCAATTTTTCCTTGTTTTTATATTTGTTGGAGCTAATCTTCTGTGTAGGATCCAGTTCTTCAACTCTTTGTGGACGGATCTGCACACATCTTGGGCCGTACTTCCTGCCTACATTTGGATGCGCCTCCTGGGCACGTGGGGTAACACTTTCTTACTTTCTCCTGCATTTTCATTTTCCATACATTAAGGGCAATGCATAGTTTACGTTTGGGGGGTAGTTAGTTGTCACTCTTGTGCACCACACTTTTATTTTATATTGCATCCAAATTGCAAAACTTTTAAGAAATTAGCCCATTTTCACTCATATTTTAAAAAAATTCGCACCCACAATTTCAGGTTTTGCTTGTTTCTTAGTATTTCCAATTTTACTTGCTAGTGATATAGTTGTAAATATAGAGAAGTGGTATAAAAGCTTGTAGTATATTCACTTGATCGGTAAATACAAGTATGAGTACAAATATATAGGAAGGAGGAGGAGGAAGAAATCCTATACAAGAGATGTGGGACTAAAAGAGGGAAGAATAAATGGGCCTAATATATGGGCCTTTACATAGGTTTTTCTATATTCTCTAACACTCCCCCGCAAGCTGGAGCGTACAAGTCGTAGGCACCCAGCTTGGATAAGAACTGGTGGTATAATGGCCGAGGAAGAGCTTTAGTCATGATGTCAGCAACTTGTTTTGCAGCTGGGACATGTTCCAATTCTATCTTCTTTAACTGAACCTTTTCCCGGATAAAATGACAATCAACTTCAATATGCTTTGTCCGCTCATGAAACACAGGATTCTTGGCAATATGAATAGCAGCCTGACTGTCACAAAGAAGAGTTGCCGGAGAGGAGAGTTTGACACCTAAATCTCCCAAAAGTCCTTCAAGTCAAGTTAATTCAGATGCGACAGCAGCCATAGCTCTATATTCAGCCTCAGCCGAGGAGCGAGCAACCACAACCTGTTTCTTGCTACGCCATGTTATAAGATGTCCACCAAAGTACGTACAAAAACCAGTCGTGGAACGCCTGTCATCTGGAGAGCCAGCATAGTCAGCATCCGAGTAAGCAAGAAGAGATGGCGAGGTGGATGGTTTGTAGACAAGGCCTTGTCCAGGAGCGGTTTTCAAGTATCGGAGAATGCGCTCAACAGCTTGGAGGTGAGAAGTCCTCGGAGTGTGCATGAAGCGGCTTACAACCCCGACGGCAAACGAAATATCTAGTTGAGTAACTGTAAGATAAATCAGCTTCCCAACCAAACGACGGTAGTACTCTGGATTCTCAAGGAGTTGATCAGTCTCAGAACCAGCTGCACATAACTTTTGGTTTGAATCCATAGGGGTATCTGCAGGTTTATAGCCAGAGAAACCTGCTTCTTGAAGTAAGTCAATGCAGTATTTTCGTTGGGACAGGACTAACCCATCGGATCGACGAGCGACTTCAATTCCGAGGAAGTATCTAAGATTGCCAAGATCCTTCGTTTGAAACGCCGAGTTCAGATGCTCCTTGAGTTGTTGTATCCCAGAGATGTCGTCCCCAGTGATCAGGATATCATCAACATACACAAGGAGGATCACAGTTCCCGTGGGTCCTTCTTTGATGAATAGTGAGAAATCAGCAGAGCTTCGTCGAAAACCAAGTGCCAGTAGGACTTTGCAGAATTTATCAAACCAAGCTCTCGTAGATTGTTTGAGGCCATAGAGAGCTTTCAGAAGGCGGCAAACATAGGCAGCACGAGACTCCCCCGTGGTCTCAAACCCGGGAGGTTGGTACATATACACTTGCTCCTGTAGATCACCGTTCAAGAAGGCGTTCTTGATATCTAACTGAAGAAGAGGCCAACGGCGGTGGACAGCGACGGAGATCACCACACGAACAGTGTTTAACTTGGCGACGGGGGAGAAGGTTTCATCGTAGTCCAAGCCTTGTTGTTGAGTGAAACCGCGGGCGACGAGACGAGCCTTTAAGCGGTTAAGAGTCCCATCAGCATTTTGTTTGACAGCGAAGACCCATTTGCAGCTGACACAGTGTTGGCCAGGACGAAGAGGTACCAGCTCCCAAGTGTGATTAGCTCGGAGAGAGACCATCTCTTCTTCCATCGCAGCACGCCACCCCGGATGCTGTAGCGCTTCCTGCACAGAGTTAGGGAGGGAAATGGAAGAAAGAGAGGTAGCAAACCGGTGAAGAGGTGGAGATAGCCGGTGGAGAGACACGTGGTTTGCCATTGGATGAGCTGTAGAGGCGGAGGCAGGATCAACCGCTGATGGAGAGGCATCGGTAGCCGAGGGCGCCTGACGGGGACCATCCTTAGATTTACGACGAGAGTATACTTGAATGATGGAAGGAGGTTGTTTAGTAGATGGAGATGGTGAAGGTACCGTAGGGGGCGGAGATGGTGAGGGAGTAGTGTCTGTCGGAACAAAAGGACGAACAGTAGTGGAAGGTAATGTGCTTGGAACAGAAGGAGAGTGGAATGATTGATCTTCACAGAACGTAACATCAGGTGAGACAGTAGTTTTGCCGGTGGTTGGAGAGTAGCACACGTATCCTTTTTGAGTCCGAGAATAGCCGACAAACATATACTTGGCAGCTCGTGGGGCAAGTTTATCGACAGGCGGACCGAGAAGGTGGACGTAGCAGACGCAACCGAAAATTCGAGGTGGAATAGGAAAGAGAGGAGTGGAGGGGAAGAGGAGTGTCATGGGAGTGGCAAAGTTAAGAACGGAGGAGGGCATGCGGTTAATGAGATGACAAGCAGTGGAGACGGCAAAGTTCCAGTATTCCGTAGGAACCCGCATTTGAACCATGAGTGCCCGAGCAACATCCAGAAGGTGACGATTTTTTTGTTCGACAACATCGTTTTGTTGGGGGGTATAGGCACAAGATGTTTGGTGAATTATGCCAAACTCTGTGCAGAGAGTAGAAAATGAGCGGCCAGTGTACTCGCGAGCGTTGTCAGGAATGATTTTAAGTGTAGTGGAGAATTGTGTCCGTGATTCAGTCACAAAGGCACGAAACACAGATGGTAGCTCAGAGCGATCATGAAGTAAATATAACCAGGTAACACGAGAATAATCATCAATAAAAGTTACAAAATAACGATAGCCATAAATACTGGGGACCTTATAAGGGCCACATACATCAGAGTGGACTAAAGATAACGGAGTCGTGCTCCGGGTACATGAAGGGGAAAAAGAGGAACGATGTTGCTTGCCGTAGATGCAGGCTTCGCATGTAAACTCGTGAAGAGGTATATCAGGGAGAGCTTTGCGGAGGACTGGAAGAGGAGCATGCCCAAGACGGCGATGCCAGTCAGCTGTGGAGACAGTCAGGAGAGTGGTAGGTGGGAGATCCAAGAGATAGAGCCCATTCATCAGCCGACCGCTACCAATGATACTCCGTGTGCGGCGATCCTGAAAAACAAAAGAAGAGGAAGAGAAGGTTACACAGCAATCAAGATCCTATATCAAACGACTCACAGAGAGTAAGTTGAAAGGAGAGCCCGGAACATGAAGAACCGAGGAGAGCATTAGAGTGGGAGTGAGGTGCAGATCAGCAGCACCAGCAACCGAAATAGTAGCACCATTTGCAACAACAATAGACGGAGGGTGAGACGTCTGTATATACTGAGGTGGTTTCTGGGAGGTGATATGATGCATCGCTCCAGAATCTACGATCCAATGAGACCAGTGAGATAGGCAGGTAATACCTTCAGTGGAGAAAGAAGCAACTGAGCCAGGAGAACGGCCAAGACTGCCTTGAAGCTGTTGGAACTGGGAGCGTAGGTCATCGTATTCCTGTCGGGTAGGACCAAGCTGATTGGCTGGTGAAGACGCAGCAGGAGGTGCCAAAGTAGCAGCAAGGTGAGGGGGGAGACCATGCTTACGGTAGCAGGTTGTTTCACGATGACCGTCACGGCCACAGTAAGTACACTTTAAAGGAGGTCGACCACCATGTCCTCGTCCCCGAGACGGGGGACGGCCACCGCGAGCAGAGGAACCAGGGTTAGGTGTTGGAAGGAGCGGTTGTTGGAGAAGAGCCGGAGAAAAACTTTGCGGGGCCTCTGATGGAGGTGTAACCTTGATAAGCATGGAGCAGACAGCAGACAGCAGACGGTGTGGTAGTAGAGGAGAGTATCTGAGCGCGAACGCTATGTAGATGAGGGGGTACGCTAGAGAGTAGCATAGCAATGGTCACTGCCTCTTTCTGGGATCGCTGAATAGCGAGATCCGGAGTGGGAGGCTGATGTTGAAGCCAAGCCTCATGAAGAGTCTTTGCCTTGGTGACATGAGAGAGCATGTCATCGGGCGCGCCAGGCTTAAGGTTCTGAAGGTCAGATATGATGTCATACAGATGTTGGAGACTGTTCTGCCCAGAGTAGAAGGCATGAAGTTCATCCCACATGGCTTTGGCGGTGTCATGATACATAGCCATCCTGTACGGCTCCGAGTCCATGGAGTTGAGAAGCCACGTTTGGACACGGCCATCGTCCTTAAGCCAGTCAGCAGTAGGCTCAGTAGTAACCTGGGTTATGTGATGAAGGAGCCCTTTGGTCTGTAAGACTCGACGCACCGAGTGCACCCATTCCACAAAATTACGCTTCCCGGTAAGTGAGATAGTGGTAATTCGAAGTTCATCACGAACATCGGAGATCGGAGCAGCAGGCGGAGCGGGCGACGGAATGGTAGTGGAGGAGGAATCGTCGAGGGCCATTGGAAGGGAGACCAATGAAAGAGGGCAGAGGCAAGAGCGGAGAACAGAGCAGCGGCTGGAGGGGCAGGGCAGCGATCTGAGCAACGATCTGGAGGGGCTGGCTGGCAGCGAACAGAGCAGCGGTCTGGAGGGGCAGGGCAGCGATCAGAGCAGCGATCTGGAGCAGAGCAGGGGCGAGCGAGCAGAGGCAAGGGCGGTCTCGGCAGGTCGCAGAAGGCCCGGGGAGGTCGTGCGAGGAAGAGCGGTCTCAGACAGGCGAACGGCGAGCTAGCAGATATCGCTGGCTGGCGGGTTGCACGGAAAACAGCGAGTGAGCAGAAGCGGAGATCGTTGGCTGGCGGAGATCGCTGGCGGAGATCGCTGGCGAAGATTGCTGGCTGGCGGAGATCGCTGGACTTGAGATCGCTCGAGCCTTTGCGGGAAGGAGATCGCAGGGCTTGAGATCGCTGGAGCCTTTGCAGAGCAGAGCAGAAGCGGGAAGGAGTAGAAGGAGGGTCCCACGCACCAAAGGATTCAGGCTATAAAAGCCAAGAAGAGGAGAGGGAAGCTTGGGGGGGCAAAGTTGGAAGCAGAGGAGTTCGCAGCAGGAGGAGCGGTCTCAGAAAAGAAGACCGCGAGATAGCAGCAGGGGGGGCGGTCAGAAAATTGGAGACCGGAAATTTTGGACCGAGAGCTCTGATACCATGTAGAGAAGTGGTATAAAAGCTTGTAGTATATTCACTTTATCGGTAAATATAAGTATGAGTACAAATATATAGGAAAGAGGAGGAGGAAGAAATCCTATACAAGAGATGTGGGACTAAAAGAGGGAAGAATAAATGAGCCTAATATATGGGCCTTTACATAGGTTTTCTATATTCTCTAACAGTAAACACTCATTTACTTTATGTTACGAGAGTAATTTATAGACTCGTGCAGTGTTCTAGTTTAGTGTAATTGTTCTCATTTTGAAAATTATTCTTCAAATCGATCTATTTTGCATAGCCTATTTTTATTTCTTTTCAAGCATATTCACCACTTTTCACTAGGTTGTAGTCTAGTTCGACAGTTAGTGTAGTAGTGTGTGACGGGTAGCTAGAGTCGCATTATACGATCGTTATGAAAGGGTATTCTTTCTTAGTGTCTAGACTTTTCCCTGATGTGATTCTCGAAGCATGTGCATAGATTGATTTTGTGTTTAGAAAATGAAGTAGGTCTTCCATTGGATAGATTGAGCTTTTGCACCTTACCGCCATAATCTATCATTGCACTAACCACGTTGAGCCTACACTCAATTTCTTTGTATTAACATCTGTTACAATAGTAACTGGGATTGGGCTAGACGAAGGCCAAGGTTGGCTGGGTTGGGAGAAGAAGAATACTCAGGGAAGAAACAGAATAAGACGTAATATTTCATTCACAAAATCCTTACATTATTACAGAGTTAATTGGTATTTATGGAGGATAATCCCGCCATATTACACGTAACAGAAAATAGCAGTTTTAAGCATAAGATGGGGACACGTGTCCCCATCCTGTATTTCCGCATTTGAGTAAATAATGATACAGCACTTGTCTGCTGAGGACTCCTTGTCGTCGTTAGATAACTTATGCTTATTCATCTACCGTTGATATTGCCTAGCACTTGCTGTTGTTGATTGCAAATGGCTCCGTAATATTGGACCGCCAGATACTGTGCTCTGGCTCTTATCACCATTGGATGTTTTATTGTAACAATACTCTCACTCTTAAAAATGATGTCCTCGGCGTTACTTCTATCAGTTGTCTTATGAAGATCTTGTGTTAGCAGATGGTGTAGGCTTTGATGATCCGTAAAAATGATAAACGGGTGCCCTAAAAAATAATGTCGCCATTTAGCTACAGCTGTGGTAATAGCGTACATTTCACGTCCATAGGTTGATTTTTTTGCATTAATGGTGTTAATTTTTTACTGAAATATGAGATTGATTTTCTTTGTTGAAGTAAAACAACACCGATTCCAATTCCGGATGAGTCCGTTTCTAGTTCAAAAGGTAATTTAAAATTTGGTAATGTTAAAACGGGGGGCGGGGGTTAACCAATTTTTGTTTTAAAAATTCATATGACTGTTGAGTAGTGGTAGTCCAATTAAACAGCATATTTTTTTAATAACTCAGTTAATGGGAAAGCTGTCATGGCATAATTTTGAATGAATTTGCGATAATACCCAGTTAGTCCCAAAAAGGCTCGAACCTCTTTCTGATTAGGGGGTATTGGAAATTTTTTAATGGCCTCCAGATTTGCTTTTGTTGGCCCAACTTGGCCATTGGAGATTTGGTGTCCTAAGAATTCAATTGTTTTTGGTTAAAATGAACACTTAGTTAGTTTAATATATAAACTATTTTCAATCAATAGTTTGAGCGTTTTTCTAAATGAACCAAATGATCATCTTCCGTAGAACTATAGATTAAAATATCATCAAAAAACACAAAAATGAATTTCCGTAAACATGGTTGAAAAATTGTGTTCATAAGGGCTTGGAAGGTCGACGGTGCATTGGACAACCTGAAAGGCATTACGGTAAATTCGTAATGTCTTTGGTGAGTCCTGAAGGCAGTTTTATGGATGTCCTCGTCTGCCATGCATATTTGATGGTAGCCTGAACGTAAATCAAGTTTTGAAAAGATACTGGATTCAAAAAGTTCATCAAGTAATTCATCTATCATTGGTATCGGAAATCTATTTTTTATGGTGACTTTGTTAGGGCGCTGCAGTCCACGCAAAAACGACACGTTCCGTCTTTTTTCTTAACTAAAATAACAGGAGATGAAAAACTTTGACGTGCTAGGTTGAATATGTTTCTTTGTTAACATATCAAAGATGAGGCATTCAATCTCGTTCTTTTGATAATAAGGGTAATGGTATGGTTTGATATTCGGAGGGTGTGTGCCTGGTTCTAAGGTAATTTGATGATCTATATGTCGAGGGGGAAAGTGACTGAGGTTCCTGAAATAAGGAAAACTAGCGTAGCAATAATTGTTTAAAAGGACTGGGTAGGGTTTCAATTAACTGGAATTCCAAAGGTTCGCCGTCAATGGGAATGGAGTCATGAATGGCAATTAAAAAGCACGTGGTTGTGGGATTCAGAGCTAACATTCGTGACAACTGCGATGATGAAATTTGGCCGTCCGGGTTTGGAAAATGCCCTTGTAATGTGATTTGACCATGCGGTCCTAAATATGATAGAGTGAGGTTTGAGTAATCGGTGGTGGCAGGCCCTAATGGCCGTAACCAGCATACTCCTAACACTATATGAGAGCTTTAATATCTAGAACGTATAAATGAACCGTGTATGTGTTGGCCTGGATGAGCAGTGAAATGTTTTTGCAACGTCCCCTACAGCCCACTGATGACCCATTGCCCATATAGACAGGAACTCAGGAATTACATGAATGGGTAGCTTTAGGTAATTATCCATTCCAGGTGAGATAAAATTATGTGAACTTCCACTATCGACCAAGACTTCAAGTGGGTGTTGATCAATATGTGCGATGTCTGATAAAATGTGCCGGTGGAGGACCGGTTAAGTCGTGTATAGACTATAGTAACTGCGGAAGTAAGAATATCCTCCTCTAAATTGGTTGGAGGTTCATCAATATCGTGACTTTTGTAATCATCAGCCCCCTGAAAATAGCAATGAACCCCTTGTCCTTTGCATTTATGGCCCGGATGGTACTTTTCCTCGTAGTTATAACAGAGTCCTTTCTCCCGTCATAATTGTAGTTCCGAGGGAGTTAATTTTTTTAAGTATGGTTTGGGTTGGCCAGTTGTGAGGATAGGTTTGGACGTGGATGGTTGCCAAGAAGTTTGTTTGGGGTTATGCCATGGTTGTTTTTGGTAATTGAAGCGTTGGCGAGTGTCTTCACATATTTGATCTTCAAACATGCGTGCCATCGCAAAGGCTTGGTGCAACTCGGTTGGTTGGTGTATGAGATCCTTGAATTTAAGGTTTAAGGTCGGAGATAAACATATTAGTGAGAAATTCAGGAGCTAGTCCTAGCACATGTTTTGTTAAATCCTCAAATTCTTTTTTAAATTCCAAGACAGTAGTGATCTGCTGGATTAGTGTACGTCGAAGGTCCAAAACGTTTGAATATAGCTCTGTGAACATTGAAAAAGATGCGGGGTGGTCACGTAATGTGGATTGGTACCATCGTGACGCAGGTTTATCGAAGTGTATGCCGCGTAAATGAGAAATTCTTGAGGCGGAATTGAATTATGCTGGAAAAAAAAATTTAGCCGTAAAGCCAGTCGGTGGGGTCTCCCTCAGAAAAGCAAGGACAATTAACAGTTAATAATCTAGGTTGAGTAGAAACAACCTGGATTAGAGGCATTGCTGGTTGCGTGCCAAGAACCCCAGTAAAAGAATTTGATTGTGTATCTTCTTGATGTTTCTTTTGAGTTCTGGCGGATTGTACGTCGAATGAATGTTGTAAACCTTGTACCAGTTGTCGCATTTCCTGGCGTAGGATTTTAATTTGGTCCGACGCCTGTTCCCGGGTGGCCATGATCTGTTGAGTAAGAAGGTTCTCCTTCATCTGAATCTCAAGACGCAATGTCTCGAGTATCTGATGTTGGTCTTGTTCTTCTTGGAATGTTTTGTTGGTTGTATTTGGTCGATGATGGTCATCTTGTGATCGAGTTCCGGCGACCATATTGAAATGTTATTGACGAGAGCACCAATTGTTACAATAGTAATGGGGATTGGGCTAGACGAAGGCCAAGGTTGGCTGGGTTGGGAGAAGAAGAATACTCAGGGAAGAAACAAAAGAAGACGTAATATTTCATTCACAAAATCCTTACATTATTACAGAGTTAATGGGTATTTATGGAGGATAATCCCTCCATATTACAGGTAACAGAAAATAGCCGTTTTAAGCATAAGATGGGGACATGTGTCCCCATCCTGAATTTCCCATCCTGTATTTCCCATCATGTATTTCTGTGTTTGAGTAAATAATGATACAGTGCATGTCTGCTGAGGACTCCTTGTCGCCGTTAGATCACTTCCGCTTATTCATCTACCGTTGATATTGCCTAGGACTTGATGAGCTACGTCGGGAATAATTCGAATATAAATCGGTCCCACACGGCATGATGGACATGTTAAATTATACCCGGTGTGGCGCGGTCTGAGGTTTACTCTTACATTATCTACTGCACATCACCTGCATGTGCTTATAGGTCCCGGTACCCTCTTCCTTTCACCCTGAGGTTTTAGGATGGATGGCGTTGCACACACAGGAATCACGCCAACCAACACGAGATTCCAACCATTTATTTAACAGAAACTAACAATTGCATAGCGTGAAATGATTATATGAACTTAATTATAAGAAATAACACATATTGAATAGAATGGAAAAATAAGTTTAATCGATTTAAACATATATAATGCAATACATAGATACGATTTAAGCATATAAATGCAATGCATAGATACGATTTAAGCATGTAAAGTGCTAACATAACCTAAAAGAAAAAACATAAGATATTTTTAGAAGATATGTTGGATCATATATTGGAAAAAAATGAATATGTCAATCTATATTTTACAAAAATCACATAATCAACTGTTTCATGAAAAATACGTCATTTTGCCCTCAAACCATACATGTCGGAGGATATTTAAAGCAATGATTACAACCTAGTTCCACATGAGATGTGGGACAAAAGAGATGAAAGAAATACAAAGAAATGCAAAGAAATACAAAGAAATGTAAAGAAATAAATGGGACATAATCATGGAATTTTCTAATGGACTTTATTCTCTCTCAAACTAGAGCATATATCTCACTCATGTCCAGTCCAGCTTGGTACATAAATCAGAAAAAAAAAGTAAGAGATTTGGATAATATGTGGCAATTTTGTGTGATATAACAAACAAAGATTGATGATCTCTGTGATGAAATGGCAATCCACTTCAAAATGTTTTGTTCTTTTGTGAAACAAGAGAATTTCAAAGATATGGATTGTTGATTTATTGTCACAAGGTGCATTATAAGTTTCTCTCAAGTCATTCAGAAAGGTCCTAAGTCATTCAATTCATAAGTCATCTAAGGCATCCACAATACTTTATTAATGGATCTAGAAAATATAGTTTGTTTCTTGCTTTGACATGTGACCAAGTTTCCTCCGAGATAAGATTTAGTATATAGAAGTAAACCTTCTATCAGTCTTGTCATCGGCGTAGCTAGCGCCACAACATGCTTCGATGCACAAACGACTGTTTTTTTAACCACAGAACATTGTCAGGAAAGTATTTGACGTCCACTAAAATCTTCCTCACTACAGTAAGATGGCATTCTAGGAGTATGCATAAATTAACAAACTTTCTATGGGGGAAGTGAAATGATACCCCTAGGGTTATCGATTGATGTAAGCCCAAATTAGGATTTTGAAAATACGATATTTTTATGCAACCGATTTTAATTTTGGAAGTAGGCCGAGCGGGCCAACATCGAACTTTGTGCGCGAATCACACTCGTCGTTATGAACTTTAAGAAAATTCGTTAATTTTGTCTGGGACGATCTCTCACGTATCTTACGAGTCGAATCTTTCCATGGGACTATTGCGACAACAAGCAAATCCACAATAATAACTTATGAAAATAACGGACATTAAAGGTAGTTAAGAACGTAGTGGCAAACTTAAAATTATTTAAATGGATGCATAAACTTATCACTAACGAATTGGAGCAAGGATACGAAAAAGCATACGGCAGGTAGTAGTCCTCTCTGAGTTCGTCACGTAGCGGGAGGATGAACACCCGTCGATGTCGGTAGCTGGAGTGGAGTCGGAGTCGACAACAACCAACCGAGTAGAACAACCTTCAATGGTCGCCGGAATGTGAGGCGGGGTCGACGACGACCAACTTGGCAGTCGGGCGTTGATTGCACGCGCACAGGACGATGGCGTCGCACTGGAAATGGTCGGCGGCTATCGATTTGCTGGGAGAGCTCACTGGATGTCGGCGGCGGTTAGGGCAGTGGGAGGAAAGGCGCTCGAAAGGGGGAAAGCTTGGTCGGCGGACAGAGAAACGACGAAGATTCGTTTCTCTGCCTATTCTGATTCCCCTTTTTCCTCCTTTCAACCGACAATATAAAGGTAGCCACCTCTTTGCTTTTCTTTCCAATTATTAATTGTCGTGTAAATGTTTCTAAACAATATTGTTTCCTAAAATTGTTTCTAAACAATATTGTTTCCAATATTGTCGTGTAAATGTTTCTAAACAATAATGTTTCTAAACAATATTGCTATCTCATTTAATTGTTTCCAAATAATATAGTTTCCTTTCTCCTTGCATCCAGATGGAAGCTATCCCATTTAAATGTGTCCAAATAATATTGTTTCATATAATAGTGAAATCCTTTTATTAAATTTTATGTATCCATAAATAAAATTAAGCTTACATTTCTCGTCTTAACTACCTAAAATTACCGGACCTTTTATTCATGGTCTCATAAGACGGTCAAACCGGTGAGCCGTAAAACACGAGCTGCTGCGCGGGAAAAGAAGTTGATAGGAAATAAAATAACAAAAAATAATATCTAAAAAATAAAAAAAACGTCGCGTGATATCATTGGATGCGGCGACGGTTGAATCAATTCACCCGAAGTTGACAGAGCTCGACTCCGACGAGAATTTGTAAAAACTGGTAACAGAGAGAGCAGTCGTCGTCGCTGATGCTAGATCGAGTGGTACGACCGGAGCCTCGACGGGTGGCTTGATGCGCTTCTGAAATTGAAAAGGCCCAAACCTCCTACAATAACCAATCACCCGATCTCCCTTTGAAAAGTACAACTCACAGCGATAACGACCGACCATGAGTTTATAATATTCAAAGGTTGCTCGCAAAACATTAGCAATAATTTCAATACATTTAAATAATTATTATGAGCTTGCGCATCGAATGAGATACGTTCATGGAATGAGAGATGGTGGCGGTCAGGTAGGTGGAGTAGCACAGATAATCTCGAAAGGAGATTTATTAGGGGAGCGATTTTTAGAATTATTAAATATGAATTGTGCTTGTGGAAGGACAAGATCTCATTGCTTTAGATTCTCTCTGATTAAACGCCTAAGAAAGCTTTCCAAACTCCTATTAACTACCTCGATCAGTCCATCGATCAGAGAGGTGCGATAAACGCTATTAAACTCGAGTTTGGTTCTCTTTCGACCCCATGGTACGTTCCAATAATACGACATAAAATAGTAAATATATTGTTGCAACTCCACAAATCCGTTTATATCTAACTTAATACTACAAAATTTAAAATTGATCCCAATTTTATCATTGAAAAATTTCCATAGAAATCATTTAAAGCGTGTCCTTTTTTTGTCTGAAAATCTTAGGAGTTCACTCTAGTCTTATAACACTAATCCTCATGAACATATCAATAATTTGATAAAAGAGTTTGTTGGGTACGTTTATATTCATAGGGTAATGTAATGACATTAACTCATGATCTTCAAATATAAAATCAATATGTTGTGATGATTCCTGTCCCACGAGCAAGTGATCGTCATATTCAGTGTTTTTGCCTAGACTCATCGGAGGGTGGAGTGAACCAAGCACGTGATCACCAAATACAAAGTCAATATATGGTTGTGACTCTAGTGTGAGTGACAAATGATCATCAAACAAAATGTTTTTAGGCTCAGGGATAGGTAACTGTAGTAGACTAGGGCTCCATTTGGGGGGACTTATTTTCACCGGTCAAGCGGTTACGATCGCATGAACCTAGGTGACTCGAGAAATACTGAGATCGAGTCTATGTCATCTAAGGTCAGTGACACGTCGCTAGCAAATTCTTCTTCCTGGAGCAGGGGCTCGGGAAAAACTCGGTGACTACAGATGGTGATTCAGTGGGGGCAGTGGAGTCACTACTTCAATCGGGATGTCATGAATAGGAGGAAGAAGCTAATCTTCCTGGAGTTGTGACTTAGGGAGAAGCTCCTCAACTGAAGAGTGTTATGGTGGAGATAAGTGGGGATAAAGTGCTTATAGGGGTGGTAATAGTAGGGGAATCTAGGTCTATAAAAGTGGGTATAAAAGTGAGACTAGAACGAGGCTTATAATTAGCCCAAAACACAGATTCCACACTATGATATGGAGTTGGGAGGTAGTTAGGTAAAACAGGATGCTTGTGTACTTTCGTGCCAAGTCCTTTTATCGATATCCACAACTCGTTCACGCCTTGTTTTAGATTAGTGGAGAGTACCTCGACTTTTTTCATTAAAATTTTAAGACGTTCATCAAAATCACCTACGTTATTCTCTACGTGATTCCCCATTTTAAAATATATATATACATGACTTAAAGATGTTTTAACGAATTTTTTTTTAAATCTTTATAATAGTGGAATGTTTTATGAGAGAAACAACACTAGTTATTATTATTATTTTTATACTCTAAAAATTAAATGAGCAAACTGATATTTTATTATTATTATTATTAAATAAATATTTTAATGATAAAAATCAGGTTAAAATTATAAAACTAAAAATAATAAAAACCCTTTTTTTGAAAAATACGAATAGCTTGATTTACGATAGAAGTAAATCAACCTCGCTTTGATACCAAACTGATGTAAACCTAAATTAGCGTTTTGAAAATACAATATTTTTATGCAACCGATTTTAATTTTGGAAGTAGGCCGAGCGGGCCAACATCGAACTTTGCGCGCGAATCACACTCATCGTTATGAACTTTAAGATAATTTGTTAATTTTGTCTGGGACGATCTCTCACGTATTTTACGAGTCGAATCTTTCCACGGGACTATTGTGACCATAAGCAAATCCACAATAATAACTTATGAAAATAGCGTACATTAAAGGCAGTTAAGAATGTAGTGACAAGTTTAAAATTATTTAAATATATGCATAAACTTATCGTAAACGAATTGGAGCAAGGATACAGAAAAGTATACGGCAGGTGGTAGTCCTCTCCGAGTTCGTCACACATCGGGAGGATGAACACCCGTCGATGTCGGTAGCCGGAGTGGAGGGTCGAAGTCGACAACAACCGACTGAGTAGAACAACCTTCAATGGTCGCCGAAATGTGAGGCGGGGTCGACGGAGACCAACTTGGCAGTCGGGCGTTGATTGCATGCGCACAGGACGATGGCGTCGAACTAGAGATGGCCAACGACTGTCGATTTGCTGGGAGAGCTCACTGGATGTCGGCGACGGTTAGAGCAGTGGGAGGAAAGGCGCTCGAAAGAGGGAAAGCTTGGTCGGCGGACAGAGAAACGACGAAGATTCGTTTCTCTGTCTATTCCGATTCCCCTTTTTCCTCCTGTCAACCGACCATATAAAGGTAGCCTCCTCTTTGCTTTTCTTTCCAATTATTAATTGCCATGTAAATGTTTCTAAACAATATTGTTTCCTAAAAATCTTTCTCCCTCCATCCGAATGACAGCTATCTCATTTAATTATTTCCAAATAATATTGTTTCCTTTCACCTTGCATCTGGATGGCAGCTATCCCATTTAAACGTGTCCAAATAATATTGTTTCATATAATTCTTTCCCTAAAATAGTGTGTAATCATTTTATTAAATTTTATGCATCCGTAAATAAAATCAAGCTTACCTTTCTCGTCTTAACTACCTAAAATTGTCGGACCTTTTATTCAGGGTCTCATAGGACGGTCAAACCGATGAACCGTAAAACACGAGCTGGTACGCGGGAAAAGAAGTTGACAAGGTAAACGAGGAAGGACGCAGTCAGGTCGGCAAACAACTGCAGACGTGTCACAAGGTCTACGGAGACAAAGTTGTGGCACGCGAAGCTGTTGATCATAAGCACCACCGGAGTCCCTTGAAGATACCCCTGAAGTAAGTTTCATGGTCTGCGGGCCGGAGATGCCCACAAGAGAGAGGTGCGGGAGATCCAACCGCAAGGAGTCGTTGGGTTCCAGAGCCGGCGTGGTGTGGTCCTCCAGGACTAAAGCATCAAAATCCATGATCGTGATCGCGTCCTAATCCTCACACATGAGCACCCGCAACTCCTTGAGCGGGCAATCGTGTCCCGGGGCATAGGGTTGTTTGCAGCGAAAATACAACCTCTTGCTGCACAGATCATTGTATTCTTGAGAGGAGAGGCGGATCTGCGTCGATGGACGAGGCGGTCGGTTGGGAAAAGGCGGTTTAGGAGGGTGGTGGGTCGGAGGAGCCGGTTCGCCAGTAGGAAGCCGTTGGGCTACTGGTGGAAGGAAGGAGATGCGGGAAGAGGAGGCGGTGGCCGTCGGAGTCGTGCGAGACCGGTCAACGGGCCGAACAGAAAAATCATCTTCGACCAATCGGGCGACCTCCATAGCGTTAGAGATGTCATGTGGGTGATGAGTGCGGAGTCGAGATCGAACATGTGGTTGGAGGCCTTATAGGAAGTGTAACGGCCCCACTATTTGGCTACCGCTACAATTTACATATTCATTATCTTTTAACATTTAAACATCAAATGCGCCAGGTAGAAACATTCAGTGAATTAAATATCATGCTAGAGTACCAAAAGAAAATGCAGGATAATTAAAACATTTCATTTCATTAAAAACTGATGAGTACAAAGATAGCCCAACATTATACATACAAAAGGAGGGCTTATCACAAAAGTGTAGCATAATATACAAGGCTGACTCAGCCCAAAAACTCATCAGAATACACTACTATATACAGATGTAACAACTACTGACTACATAAAATAAAACTGGAATTCTTCATGAGGGCACTCGGGGTCTCTGCATCTCTCCCGATGAGCGTCCAGAACCTCGAAGACTGCGGTAGACACTTCGACCCAAAGACTATATTTCTTTTGTTGGCGAGGAGAACATGGCGGACGGGGATTACTGGGTGCTGGGGTGGCTTCTTCCTTGACCTGTTTAGTTATATTATTTAATTAGTCAAAAGACTAAGCGAATTCTTATTGTCCCCCCCCCCCCTTTTTATTAATTCTTATTCTTATGATAAATTCATAGTGCAGCGTTAAATCTTCAAGCATTAATTTCTATTTCTTCTTGACTTTTCACTTTATCGTGCACTTTACTTTTTATCATATCATTGATCGTTCACTTTACTTTTCATCTTTCTGTTCTAGTTGCATACGATTGTAGTTATGTCGTATGTCGTTACATATTCATTTAACACGTTGGATATGTTATCCCATTTCATTTTCTTTATTGGGCACTGTTAAGGATACATTGTTCTTTATTTCTTGTATTTATATAGCACGCTTTATTTATCTGTGTGCCTTTTCATATTCGCACACATATAAATCCTTTACGTGCCTTGTCATATTCGCACGTTTATTTTTCATGTAATTTCATGTTGGGAGGACATTCACCCCACCTCCACTAGTTGGGTACATCCTTAACATAGCCCATTACAGTTTGCATCGATGCATTGTTCATTTTCTTCTTATTACTTGCTTTTTCGTTTTACTTACAACTTTATTTCATGTTCGCTTATATAGCTATAAGGAATTAGGAACAATATAAGCAACTGAAATTAGGGAAATAAAAACTCACCGCGGCTTTCCCTTTCCTCGGATCCCTTCCGGAATCATCATTGCGTTTCCCGCTTCCTTGGGATGCCATCACCTATAAGAGGAGTCATCTACATTATTTTCTATACTAGGTGGCTTTCACTTGACTTAATTAGGTCAAATAAGACTCTTAAGTCCGCTGCCCTAATTTAACATAAGGGGTTTTCCACCAATTTAATGAGGGAACATCACCCTCAAGCCTCATCATAATATAGAAGGTGAAAAAGCCATCAAAAACCCAAGTCAAAGTGCTGCCCTAATTTCTGAGGAAGGGGTTTCGCTCCAAATGAGTTATAGAATACACTAGGAGCATTTTCCCAATCTTAGAAATGCTTAAACTTTCTGAAATAACATAAGAACAACTAGGGTTTCATATAGACCTACTTGAAATCATGAACTAACGCCTCTAAATGCTTAATAATCCCTTTCAGAAACTTTTAACGTGGAAAGGAACTAAAAACTCCAAGAAAAGAAAACCCTAGATCTCTGGCTCTACTCCAAAAGATGCCAAATCTTTGTATAAGACCAAAGAGGAGTGTAGAGGAAGGGATTACCTCTTGAATGGAGAAGAAATCACGAAAAACGGAGAAGATTTGAGCTCTCGGGAGGCAAGGGCGTCGATCGGCTCTGTCCGCCTATCGTCGGGCTCGCGGAAGCTGCTGGGAGGAGAATAAGGAGTCGGGTTTGTATTTCTCCCCTTATCGAGACCCGGCTGCCTCCCCCTTTCGACACGCACGAGCGTGACTCACGCTAACCGCAGCCCTTGTTAATTCCTCCTGTTTTTGCTAACCGCAGCCCTTGCTAATTCCTCCTAATTTGAGGTTTTTGCTATAGTAATTATAATCCTTTGGCCAGCCCTATTTTATGTCTTATCAACATTGATTAAAGTCTTAATTTTATTTCGGAATTACAAACACATTTTACGTATGTCACGTGCGGATTAATTATTACTCTATTTTTCGTTTCCGCCGCTTCGATACGCACATTTATTACATAGAATAATATAATTAGTCATACCTGTCATCGACGGCGTCACAATTCTCCCCTCCTTATTGGATTTTCGTCCGCGGAAATCTTCAATTTGAATCTACATCAAAGAGTTGAGGGAAGAGGTCTCTCATTACTTCTTCTTTTTCCCAAGTTGCCTCATGTTCATTATGCCCTTTCCACCAAACTTTAACGAAACGAACTTCTCGGTTTCGGAGTTGCTTATTTTGCCAATCAATAATCTTGTATGGCTCGGTTGGGCTTGATAAATCAGCTTCAATTTGGATGTGCTCGGAAGGAACTATTGTATCAGGATCAGCTATATATTTCCTCAGGGAAGACACGTGAAATACGTCATGAAGGTTTTGAAGAGCACCAGATAATGACAAGCGATAGGCCACCTCTCCAACCCTTTCAATGATTGGGAATGGCCCCACATACCTTGGACTAAGCTTTCCAATTCGACGAATTCGAGAGACTCCCTTGAAAGGTTTAATCTTCAGACAGACCATGTCACCCACATTAAATTCTACTCTTCGGTGTCTGGCGTTGTAATACTTTTGTTGTCTGTCTTGAGCTATTTTCAACCGTTCTCGAACAATTGAAATTTTATCATATGTTTTATCCACTTTTTCCTTTTTGAATAACTTCTGCTCACCATCTTCGGCCCAGCTTAGAGGAGTTCGACATCTCCGCCCATACAAAGCTTCAAATGGTGCCATCTGGATACTGGATTGATAACTATTATTATACGAGAATTCCACTAAGGATAGGTATTTTTCCCATGATCCTTTTAGATCGAGTACAACCATTCTCAAGAGATCTTCTAACATCTGAATGGTTCGCTCAGATTGACCATCCGTTTGTGGGTGAAAAGCAGTGCTAAATAATAATCTGGTTCCCAACTTTTTCTGTACTAACCTCCACGTATCAGATGTAAAACGCCCATCTTTGTCAGAGATTATAGATCGGGAAATTCCATGGTATTTCGCAATAACATCAATATACTGGTCGACTAATCGTTGAACTGGCCCATCTTTCTTCATGGGGATAAAATGTGCAACTTTCGTTAGTCGATCAATAATCACCCAGATACCATTGTTTCCAGGTTTACTCCTCGGTAGCCCCATAACAAAGTCCATAGCTATGTCATCCCATTTCCACTCAGGGATAGGTAGGGGTTGCAGATATCCACCTGGCTTTTGGTGTTCTGCTTTCACAACTTGACAAGTGTGGCATTTGGCAATATATTTAATTACATCCATTTTCATTCCTGGCCACCAAAATTCTTGCTTTAGATCTTGATACATTTTTGTTCTTCCAGGATGAATCGAGTAGGTCGTGTTGTGTGCTTCATAAAGTATCTCTGATCGAAGCGCATTAACATTCGGAATACACAACCTCTCATTCATAAATAATAACCCATTATCCTCCACAAATGCCGTTGACTTGCCACTTTTTACTTTTTCACATATTTTCACAAATATAGGGTCTTGATTCATAGCTTTTCGTACTCTTTCTTTAATTGGATGCTCTGCCATTAACTGATAGAGTTGACCTCGAGTCTGGAAGGTAGTTATACACGTTAGCACTTCTAATTTTTGCAGTTCGCGCAGTAACTCCTTCTGCTCGGTTAACGGTACGATCAGGGATGCCAAACTTTTCCTGCTTAACCATCGCCTCTGACGTAAATTTATTTCCTTCTGAGAGAAGATATATTTGAGGCTTTTGTGATCCGTGAAAATTTCACACTGAGCACCATATAAATAATGTCGCCAGATTTTGAGTGCAAACACGACCGCAGCTAATTCCAAATCATGAGTTGGGTAATTTCGTTCAGGTTCCTTCAGCTGTCTTGAAGCATATGTTATGACTCTCCCCCTTTGCATTAATACGCATCCAAGACCTTTCAAGGATGCGTCACTATAGATTTGAAAATCATCAATTCCATATGGCATTACTAACACTGGTGCTGTCGTCAATCTTTCTTTTAATTCACTAAATGCATTTTGACATTCATCAGTCCAGCAGAAAGGAACATTCTTTCGAGTTAAGGTAGTCAGTGGTAGCGCAATCTTTGAGAAATTTTTCACAAATTTCCGATAATAACCTGCCAAGCCCAGAAAACTCCGAATTTCTGTAACAGTAGTCAAGCGTTCGATCTGAAAAACTTATAGAATACAAAGAACAAAGAAGAAGATTTATCTCATTGTACTTCATTCTTCCCTTCTCAAATCTGAAAAACTATAAGAGATTATTGTTCGATTGAATCCACATCAAAGAGAACTTCTAAAGTAATCACAGTCTTTATTAAGATTGCTCTCATTGTGAAAAAGTTGATTGTTCACTTTCACTTTATATTGTAAAACGAGTTCTGAGAATCTCTCACCCAAAGATTCAGTGGTTCTAAGAGTTTCCTTATCAAAAACTCAGGTATGTGGATAGGCAGTGGATTCCTTACTATGGTAAAAGAGTGGAGTACCTGAGTTTGAGAAACCTCAATAAATTTTTGTCCATTCTCTATAGCTAGCTTTATTTTCTTGCATTTACTTTACTGCATTTCTCTTTGTGATTATGTGGCTACGTGGTGTGATTAAAGGCTAAAAATTTTATTACGCTATTCACCCCGCCCCCTCCAAAGTGATCTATGTTAACATTCCCTCGACTTTCCGCACTTAAGTTTATGATGTATCATAAAACATAATATGTTTCACTACTAATTAGCTATGCGGTAGATTTCTTATGATGTTTATTTGATAAAATATCAAACACCATTTTAATCATATATTAACCAGAATAAATTAACAAAATAAACAATTTTTTAAATGTTTTTAAGAAGTTATATATTTATTGTAACTACTATCCAAAATGCAAAATAAATTACCCGCCTTTAAAAAATCTCAACATTTTTTCCCTGGCTATTGCAAAAGGTTGAAAAATACAGCTTATAAACTTCACATCTACTTCTCAGAACTCTAATTGTTCAGTGACAAATGGATTTCAGCGAAGGATCTCCTGGCTTAGCGAGTTTTAACGTTGATGTGTGGGTCATCAATGAGGTATTCTTGGTTGAGCTAAGTTTGTCCTCAAATTTTGTCATTTGAATCACAATGATCCAGTGTCCAGTGATTCTGATAAAGTAGAGAAGGATTAGGAAGGGTAAGGAAGAAAACAGCCAAAAAATTTTGCTCCCAACCCTTGGATGAGAATTACTAGACTAAATCAGATACATCGCTTGCTACACCATGCTAAAATAGGATAAACAACCAACAATAATAAGTGCAACATAGTAAAGTCTTAATCCTTCATATGGCCCAAAACAGAAATGACGGAATGTTCCTAACAGTTAAGTTAAGACTATCAACATTCACCCCCCATAAATATGCGGGGTAACTAAATGCATGAATCTCCTCCCTTAGGATTCCTCTGTGAATAAATTATCCAGATTCATGTTAAGAGGCATAATCCAAGTCTTTCATAGTTATGAAATCCTCCTGCTCCAAGTAGACCGTGACACATTACCACAAGGCTTCGCGCATCACTTTGTATCGTTCCTCACTTCGCTTCTCTTGCTCCCACCTCTGCATCAACTCTTGATCACAACACTCGGCGGGAGCCACAAATCCTCCTGCTTTAAGTAGACTCAATTGAAACTCTAATTTTGCGCACACTCAATCGGCAGGAAGAAATCAGAACCTACAACCGCCCTATTAGAAGTGACAGAGGATTGGTTTGCCCCACACCCTCAAACGTAAAGATAAACGTAGCCCTACGCGACTCTAACATACGCAGATGATGTGTTGTAAGATAAAAGATCGTAAACGTAACTGCAAGGTGATGGGAAACTCTCCCGTAATACGAAAGCACTCAAAAATTGTCGTTCTACTGGGCCCAACGCATGCCCACCTAGGAACGGGGCCTTCACGAAGAAAGCCCACAAATTCCTGCAATCACTGCGACGAATGGCACGGTACATTCCTATTTGCGCAAATAGATCTTATCGTAATGCGCATCACATAACATCACTGATCCAGGCTTATCGTCACTGGTAGACTTCACACAGCATGCCTAAATTCATACTCGCACGTCGGATCACTAATACACAGTTATAACGGGGACGGACCCAATCAACCCGGTGGTTCGCAAGGAACCGAAAAAATCACACATACATCCGCCAATTGGCGACGGGTGGCCCTCCTATGCAAGTAAAAGCAGAAAAACTACGACGAGGTCGCAATCCCACGCCCTGGAGGAGCTCCCACTCTCTACCGTGTAGCAGGAGAGGGACTCTACATGCAGCTCACACTAACATACATCGGAATTGCAAATCCACGCCCTGGCGGAGTCCCCGTCCTCAACCGAAATGGCGTGAGGGGACTCTCATTGCACTAAAATCATCACATACACAAAAGCACAGAAAATAACGGTCCAAAGACTGGAGAATGAAATCGTTACCTTTGGCGCGCGCGGAGGCATTGTACATGTGCAGGGATTTTTCCCCTTTGCAGATGTGGACTCCAGCGACAATCCTTGACAAACCCTAGCAAGTTTCCTTCCTCCTCTCAAGGTCGTCCAAACCTCGACTCCAAACCCTTTCATATACCCTTGACGACTCCCCCCAAAGATTCTGGCAACTCCAAAAACATTGGAGTCTCAGCAAGAGGTTGCCCAACAAAACTCGGCACCACCTCCAATCGTCAAGGCAAGGATGCCCTAGCTGAGGACTCGGCAAAAGCTTCGACCCCCACGAGTTTAGCAGCCACGACACTCAAGAGCAGGGAATCGCACTGGAGATCGTATTCCAACTCTTGACCGACAACAATGGAGGCTCGGCAAGGAATCCACCAGGAGATCTCTGCTTGGGCAAGGGGCGACGACAGAAAGGTCGTCAGCCTTGGATTTGTCGGTCATCAGTCGTGGAAGTCGACGGCGCCAATGTTGTCATGAGGCAAGAGAAATCGAGAGAGAGAGGAGAAGTCAAGCTCGACAAGAGGGGGGTTGTGCTCCCTGACGTCACACACGAGAGGGAGAGAAGGATCGAGAGGGAGGCGGCGCTCCCTGAAGTCGCACACGAGAGAGTCGAGAGGGGAGGGGGTTGCTTGGTTGAAGAATGCTTTAGGGTTTAGATTTTGTCTTGTTTTAAACCTAATGAGATTCTCTAACCTCATCCCACACCTAGCTATCTGCACCCCACGTAAATTTGATTTCGATCAATTAAATTTCAGGGCGTAACATGATGGGAGTGTTATATGGATGCGAGGGTCTCGAAATCACATTGAGCGGCCAAGGACTTTTAATTTGAGGGGCAAAACAATCAATGCCCTAAATATAATAGTTGATGGGTATAAATAGGAAGGGGCGGAGAATTAAGTTAAATCCAACGACCCGCATCACATGATCGGTTTATTTAACCTAATTTTCAAAATACACTCCAAAAAACACATAAGAATATGAAAATTGACATTGACGCGATGAAGGTCACAAGTCGTCCATTCAACTATCCTACAAATGTCGATGGAAAAATCAACCTTAAATGCATCCTGATGCAAAATTGATCTGCATTACAGACTCCTATTAATGGGATAATGGTATGATGTGTGGTTAAAGCCTACAAGATTGTTGGATAAATCTATCAGTAATTACTCTAGGAATAGAGATAGGAGTGGAGATATGAGTCAACCTAAAAAATTGCTAAATAAATAGAAAAAGATAGTGAAAAAGTCCTAAGATTCTAACAGAATTAGAAAAAACTGACTTGATGGCCTTTATTGTGGCATGTCGCATGATTGGCATCATTCACATAAAAACATTTTATATCATCCTCATTCCACTGGGTAGTTAAAATTTGCAAACTTCAAAATTGAGAGACATAATATGTTGTTAGGTTATTCAATGATTATAATTTGCAAGTGATGAACTTATGAAGTATGTTTTAGGTTTAAAAATTTTGAACATTTCATCATCCTAAATAATAGGGTAAAGTACTTGTGGCCCTCTTACATTTTAGAGCAAAGACATTTGTCGTAAATTTCAAAAAAACTGTTGTAACCCCTCATTTTTAATAATGGAGACAAATGTATTTAAAAATAAAAGAAAATTAATTTTGATATGATATTCCCTTTTTACCCTTTATACCAAGGGGTTCCCTTTTATTTTGAAACTTACAAGAGGTCAAATGTCTTTGCTATAAAATGTAAGGGGCCACAAGTACTTTACCATAAATAATATTGGAACCGGCTGCACAAATATTGTTCTCGGAAAGATGGTTATTTGACAAACCACTTTTACTAACGATCTAATGTTGGGGAAAAAGAATAATAATAAAGAAGAAATTGAAATAAAGATCATACCCTCACTCTACCACAAAGCATAGTGGGAGTAGTAGAAGGATGTTTCTTTCCCTCTGTTGCATTCCGTTGCCCCATTTTTGTGGACTGAAATGAAACAATTGCAACCAATCAAGAAGAATCCAATGTTATTGGAACATTTTAAAATTGTTTGCAAAAAAAGAAATAAAATCCATTAAAATACCTTCCGTTTACGCTTCCTTCCAATGGATGACGAACATAGGTCCTCATTCAGAACCTGTACTCAAACAAAAACATATTAAAATCTTGAAGAAACTCATGGAGAAGAGAAAGGAAGACATGGAAAAGGACCCAATGAGAAGTCATTAATATTTTTAAATATTATAAAAAGAGCATTCTCATTATAATTTTTTGTCTAGTAAGTATTAGGGTGTGTTCGGTTCATGGGTTTTGGCCCCAAGAAATTGCCAAAACCCACGAAATTGTGTTATACCTATTCCCAATTCTTACCGCCTCGGCTAGGTTTTCCTGCGGCATTCTTCCCGTTCCCTCCGAGCAAGATCCATACGATGATTTCCACGACGATCGGAGTGCACGATCTCTGCGATGGTCGGAGTGCCGCCTTGTCTGTCCTCCGAAGTGTCCATCGATTGCGACGATCGGAGTGCACGGTCTCTACGACGATCCAGCCAAGAATTTCAACGACTTCAAACGACAGCCCTAGCTAGTGGACCACAGTAGGAAACAGTGGCAAATGGAAGTAGATAAAATCAATTCACCCAGTGCGATAGTGTTGGAACATGGTCTTCCACATCTCCTAGGTTTGAGAATAACAAATCTTATGCGTATTTGATCTTGTGTGTTAAGTGTGCAGGAAACAATGTCACATGGCTCAAGGATAACATAAGAAGGTTGCCCCCAAGTTTGAAGCCAGATTTCCAACATGTCCACTAGCGTCGGCGGTAGCACCTAGCGCGGGCGCTAGCTCTGATTAGGCAAGTTCAGGCAGCGAGAATAGAAGGCGATAGCGCCAGGCGGTAGCGGATAGCGCAGGCAGTAGCGCGGAGCACAAGAGGAATTTTGAAAAGGTTTCCTTGGAATGAAGATACGCACGCGGAGAATGTTTCCTAAACTGGGATAGCGCCGGCGGTAGCGCTAACGCAGGCGCTAGCTCCAAGGCTATAAAAAGGACCCTTTGGCTCTGTCTTTTTCATCACCTCCCACCCCTAAATTCCAGAGCTTCGTACCACATCATATAGAGGAAGGTTCAGAGAGATACTCCCACAAATCCATGAAGCTTAAGGAGATCCGTGGAGAACATTTCAGCACGCTTCATCATCGTGACGAAAGACCGCATCGACTACGATCATACTCTGCGGGTCTTCGTCTACTTCTTCAGAGATCCACATAGAGGGAGTTTTTCATATTGTTGTTGTCTCTTTATTATTTTAATCGCATAGAAATTCGTCTAGTGTTGACGACTAGGTCTGGGTAGGACTTAGGGCAGAAATTCGCCTCGTATTGGCGACTGGGTCTAGGGTGTAGATCTAGGGGGTGCTCGAGGCCGTATCCGAGGGAGGATTGGCTAGAGCGGCTTGAGGCCGTATCCGGGAAGGATAGGCTAAAGCCACCGGTTCGTGGGGATACGAGTCGGGATAGAAAACGAAAAAGTCTTTTTACTTGATTTGTTTTGGTTTTGCACTACTTTGATCACTTAGCTTTTCAAGTCATTCAAAATATAACAAAAGTTTTAAAACCCTTATTCACCCCCCTCTAAGGGCGCCTACAGATCCAACAAGTGGTATCAGAGGTAGGTTATTCCAAAACGGTCTAACAACCGGGAATAATGGCGTCTCATGATCTCGCTTTTCCCGAGGGTCGGGGTGTTAGTAGACCACCTCTTTTTACTGGGTCAGATTTCAACTACTGGAAATCTAGGATGATGTATTTTCTTATAACCATGGATATAGAAGTATGGAACATAGTAGAAGTTCGGTACTCTCCTCCTACAATTGTAGTAGGAGAGGCTATCTTAGAAAAACCAAAGGATAAATGGGATAATAACGATAAACTCAAGTGCAAAAATAACGCTAAGGCAATGAATGTTTTATATTGTGCCTTAAATAGAACTGAATTTAATAGAATTTCTGCATGTGTAACTGCTTATGATATTTGGAACCAATTGGAAGTTACTCATAAAGGTACATCGCAGGTGAAAGATGCAAAGCTATTCCAACTGGAGTCGGAATATGAAAAGTTTAGGATGGATGTTGAAGAAGATATCAACTTCATGTACACACGATTCACTAAAATCGGCAACGCTACAAAAGCTCTTGGAAAGACCTACTCCGACGGCAACTTGGTCAGAATGATTCTTCGCTCTCTACCTCCAAGGTTCAATCCAAAGGTGACGGCCATCTCGGAGTCACACAACCTAAGAACACCCCAGATCGAGAACCTCATTAGGAATCTCAAAACCCATGAGGTAGAACTCCAGATTCAACATGAAGAGTACAATATGGAGCCGAAAACGAAAGCATTGGTGCTGAAATTAAAAACTGAGGCCGACGACGAAGAAGACGATAATGAAGAAGGTCTCTTGGTGAAGAACATCAAAAGATTCATGCGGGATCCCGAAAGAAGAAAAACTTTTCGCAAATACCTCACCAAAGGCTCCAATAAGCAAGGGTCATGGAAGAACAAGGCTTCATGACAAAGTGCTTGATCAAATACACATTCTATATATTATTCACATTCACGTCCGAAGTGGGTGTCCAAAAATTCTAGAGAAGGAGAAGAGGCACAAAAAGAAGGACAGGAAGAAAAAGTATACGTCTTCCGAGGAGTCAAGCGCAACAACTTCAAGCGACGATGAGGAAGCAAGCATATGCTTCATGACAAAAGGCAACGATGACGACACCAATGTTCTTAATGACACTAAGGTAACTCCTCCTACCTTGGAAAAACTTTTTGATAGATTTGTTCAAACCTGTAAAGCCTATGATAAAAGTATAAAAGATAATAATATTTTAAATCATGAAAATGAATTCCTCATCAAGGAAAATCATAAGCTTACTAAAAAATTAATTTCTTTGGAAAAGAGAAAGGTTTCATGCCAAGAGTGTCAACACTCCTTATGTAAGGCAAAAGATCTTGAAGTTTCTCTTTCTAAGGCTCTCTCACAAATAAAAACTCTTACAAGAGAAAAGGGGGCTTTGAGAGAGAAAACTAAAAACCTCTCTTTTACAAATTGAAAATAACAAAAAGGGCTTTGAAAATAAATGTCATGCTTGTAAAAAAAATCATCTCTTAAAAAACAAACACATGATCTCAATATGGCCATCAAAAGATTTGGAATTGGTCAAAAATCCCTTGACATGATTTTGGGGAACCAATGTTATGGTTCTGGAAAATTTAGGCTCGGATATCAAAGTGATAGCTACCGCCCGGTGCTAGCCACTAACGTCGGCGGTAGCCCCCCATATAAAAATCTTCTGCTTTTTCAAAAATTCAAACCTCATCCAGTAAAAGCAATGTAGAATTTCAGAAAAGGATCTCAACCCCCTTTATTTAGTGTGCAAACTGTCATAGATTTGGACACACGTCTAGCTCTTGCAGGAAAATAAAACATGGATCTATAAAGCAAATCTGGGTACCTAAGGCTTCCACTTATTCTATGGGTGGTACCTCTTGGGTATCCGGATCTTTTCTCTCATCTTCCTTCTAGATTTGCAGGCAGGCTAAGGACAAGGAGGACGTATGGTACTTGGTCTCGAGATGCTCCAAGCACTTGACGGGCAACAAAGCAAAGTCTTTAGCCTAGAGAAGAAGAAGGGAGGGTTCGTTACTTTTGGAGATAACGGTAAAAGAAGGATCATGGGAGTCGGTACAGTGGGTAACGAATCTTTTACTATTTCAAATGTTCTTTATGTAAAAGGTTTAAAACATAATAACTATTAGTCAACTATGTGATAAAGGATTTGTTAAATCACATTCATAAACGCAATTGTTTTATGCAATTTTTACCTATCTAAACATCTTTAAATCTTCTGAAATTTCTGCATGAAACTAATCTTTGGACACTTAACCAATATCAAAAATTAGATTTTTCAAAATCCTAAAATTTAGTGTATTGTTTGTCGCGCTAGCGTTAGCGCCCCTGTCTGATTTTCTGTATTTTTTAATTTTTGAAAAATCCCTAAAAATATGCTCTATTATATGTACTACTTATTTTTGTATTTCTGTCTTTAATTGATTTTTAAAAAATTCAAATACAAAATATAAAGCAAAAAAATTATCAAAAATTATTTTTTGAACTTAACTTTTCTATTTACATGTATCTTGCGAAAGAGAGATTTGGGATGTCACCCCATCACATCTCCTAGTACCGGTGCGAACCCCTCACAGGGTAGACCTCGGGAAGTCCAAGATCAATTTTAAGAGTTCAAATTTTAAACAAAATTAGTTTTCAAAATATCAAAAAAAACTGTATGGACTTTATTGTGAAAATAAAGCATGGTTTAATCTATCATTTAGATCTTCTACAATGTTGCAATTCATCCTTTTCAAGCTACTTTGAACAATGTTTTTATCATGCTTTGATATATCTAATCACATGCATCAATTATTTTGAAAAAGTTGTGTAGAACCAAGTTTTGCGTATCTCTAAGTATGAGTAAATGTTTTATGGTTGATAATGATTTTTATTCACTCACTTATTTTGGCACAGTCTACATGTGCTTTTAATCTAAGAATGTTTACTTATGTATTGTAATTGTACAATGAATTAAAATTGCACGAGTATCTTACCTACACTACTTTTATTTGCACTCTTATTATTTAGAAAAGTGGTAGTGCTTTCAAATTACTTTGGTTTGTAAAACAAGTGTATTCGGAGATCTTTGTACAAACCAAAAAAATCATAAAATAAAATTGGCAAAGATAACTCCACCAAACACTATTTGAACCTCCTGATAAGTCTTAATGAGCATTGTGAGGTTGAGCAATTTGGAAAGAATAGTAAAGTGTCTTGTGCAAACTTTAGTTCTTTCTTTACACCACTTATTCTTAAGTACACCGGATCACAAAAAATTCAATATGAAAAAAAATAAAGTATGTGATCCCCCAAGCACTACTTTGCACCCTGATAAGTCTTAATGAACATTGTGTGTGCAAAGCATCTTAGTAGTTGTACATTTTTTTGTGCATTGAAGTGTGTGAAGTAAAATCAGTTGTGTTTTATTGTGCACTTTACTCTACATATGTCTTGTATTTTTGATTAAATCATTTGTTTACTCTATTCAAAATACACTTTTGTGCGCATCATTATCTTTCATAACACTTCTTCTCTTGAATATTGGATCATAATGCTAATTTATACTCTCTTTATATATAAAATGCACTAGATAACCTAGCATGCTCTCTACAATGTTTGGTATGTCTTGAATTTGTGAATTAAAATAACATTGTAATAGTCTCTTTTTGATATCCTTCTTTCATGCGTGGTTACTTTATTGTCAAACTTAAAGATTTTAAATGAATATTGATTTATAAAAACATCTTCCTTTTTGGAATTTAACTCATATCTCTTCTTATGAATTATAATGATTACAAAAAGATGTTTCTTGTATTTCTATAAGTCTTCCGCATCATTACCATATACTTTTTTTACATTGCGATTTCATGTTTACTTAAAGTTTTTTCTTTTGTGTGCATCATCACTTGAATCTTAAAATTCCTTTCCTTCAACAAGTGGTAGACTTGCTTTGTAAATTTTATATTGGTTTGTGCTAAACATAAATATTATTTTTATGCTAGAAACTCTGATTTATTTCTATGAAAATTCTTATGCTAAAAACTACTTATCATTTCATTTCCTCTAAAAAACTCGATCATGCCTTATCTTTTTTATCAAAAACAAATTCTTTTTCTATGTCTCTTGCTACCTTAACCCACTTTTGCTAATAACAAAAGGGGGAGAACTAACATGATAAATAAAATCGCTATCAAATTGGAAAACTAACATGATTAATGATTAAGATGATAACTTATATATAAGGGGAGCATTCACATAGGGGGAGCATGTATTTAGGGGGAGCAATTCTAAATACTATAATCGACAATTATCCTAAGTCATCTCTCTCACACACACAAGTAGATTTCATCATGCTATATGTATTAATTCTCTAATTTATCATTAATGGATTTGTTATTATCAAAATGGGGAGTTTGTTGGAACATGGTCTTCCGCATCTCCTAGGTTTGAGAATAACAAATCCTATGTGTATTTGATCTTGTGTGTTTAAGTGTGCAGGAAACAATGTCGCATGACTCAAGGATAACATAAGAAGGTTGCCCCCAAGTTTGAAGCCAGATTTCCAACATGTTCACTAGCGCCGGCAGGAGCACCTAGCGCGGGCGCTAGCTCTGATTAGGCAAGTTCAGGGGGCAAGAATAGAAGGCGATAGCGTCAGGCGGTAGCGGATAGCGCAGGCGGTAGCGCGGAGCACAAGAGGAATTTTGGAAAGGTTTCCTTGGAATGAAGATACGCACGCGGAGAATGTTTCCTAAACTGGGATAGCGCCGGTGGTAGCGCTAGCGCATGCGCTAGCTCCAAGGCTATAAAAAGGACCCCTTGGCACCGTCTTTTTCATCACCTTCCACCCATAAATTCTAGAGTTTCGTGTCACATCATATAGGGAAAGGTTCAGAGAGATACTCCCACAAATCCATGAAGGCTTAAGGAGATCCGTGGAGAAGATTTCAACACGCTTCATCATCGTGACGAAAGACCGCATCGACTACGATCATACTCTGCGGGTCTTTGTCTACTTCTTCAGAGATCCACATAGAGGGAGTTTTTCATATTTTTGTTGTCTCTTTATTATTGTAATCGCATAGAAATTCGCCTCGTGTTGGCGACTAAGTCTGGGTAGGACTTAGGCAGAAATTCGCCTCGTGTTGGCGACTAGGTCTAGGGTGTAGATCTAGGGGGTGCTCGAGGCCGTATTCGAGGGAGGATTGGCTAGAGCGGCTTGAGGCCGTATCCGGGAAGGATAGGCTAAAGCCACCGATTCGTTGGGATACGGGTCAGGATAGAAAACGAAAAAGTTTTTTTACTATTCGCCTTCGATTTCTAGCGTTATAAGAAATCAAGTTTTGTAATCCTACATTTCATATTAATAAAATCATGTCTCTATTTTTTTTACTTGATTTGTTTTGGTTTTGCACTACTTTAATCATTTAGCTTTTCAAGTCATTCAAAATATAACAAAAGTTTTAAAACTCTTATTCATCCCCCTCTAAGGGCACCTACACATCCAACAGATAGAACAATGGCAAATGGAATTAGATAAAAACCTACAGTTTTCCCTTGTGGTGTCTCTCCAGTAGACAATAACTTTTTCTAATTTTACAGAAAAGTTGCACCACAGTATTCTGCTCTAATTCAAGTACACACCAAACTCGTGGACCAGTAGTTGAAACTGTGGGCTTCGACACCCAAGCAAAACGAAGTGGATTCGTTACGCTCAAAGAAGAAGAAGAAGAGCAGGAATTGACATTCAGCGGGGGCGGGGACATTCGGCGGGGGTGGGGACATTCGGCGGGGGTGGGGACATTCCGCGGGGGCGGCGACATTCGGCGGGTGCGGTGACATTTGGCGGGGGCGGCGACATTCGGCGGGGGCGGCGACATTCGGCGGGGGCGGCGACATTCGGCGGGGCAGCGACATTCGGCGGGGGCGGCGACATTCGGCGGGGGCAGGGACATTCGGCGGGGGTAGGGACATTCGGCGGTTGTAGGGATATTCGTCGGGTGCATGGACATTCGGCGGGGGTGACGACATTCAGCGGGGGCTACATTGGTTTGCTTATTCACTAATTGTCTAATATCTCAAAGCACACCTAGTACATAAATGTAAAAATAAACAAACATCAACTATGTACACGTAAAGTATATAAAAAAATCTAGCTGCTCTGCTTGACCCTCTACCGGTCAATACTACGGAACAGCCTTATAAGCATTCATCACAGAGACAATCGCGCTTTGCTTAGTCACTAATTGTCTAATACCTCAAAGCAAACCTAAATTATAGAAATGTAAAGATAAATAAACATCATTTATGTACCTGTAAAGTATATAAAAAAATCTATCTGCTCCGCTTGGCCTTCTTACGGCCAATCCTACGTAGCAGTCCTATAAGCAATCATCACAGATAATATCGTGATTTGCTTAGCCACTAATTGACTAATACCTCGAAGCACACCTAGAGTATAGAAATAAAAAAAATAAACAAACATCAAATATGTACCTGTAAAGTATATAAGAAAATCTATCTGCTTCGCTTGACCTACCAACCAATACTACGGAGCAGCATTATAAGCATGCAACACAGAGAATATTATGCTTTTCTTAGTCGTTAATTGACTAATAACTCAAAGCACACATAAAATTCATGAATGTAAAAGCATGTATAGTTGAAATTAGTACCTGAGTACATGTATTTGGATCATTCCTTGCGTCACTACGTGAGCTTGTAGACATTTTTTTGGGGTCTGTGAAGGATGGTTAAAGTTTTGTAAGTGAAGTAAAAGAAGTGGTTGAATTTATAATAAAGTAGACATCCCAACAAATCAAAAGGTAAACTGAAAAAAGACAATCACATTAAAATATTGCATACGATTACAATTTGATTTAAAATCGTCATTTGAAATTTAAAGCCTCTCTTAAGCTCAATGATTTGGTGAACCCATAACCAAAAAAATAACAACAAAATTAAGTATCAAGCAACTGCAGATTTTCTAAACCATGAATCAATTAACAGTGAACACTATATACTCATCATCACTATATAAATTTTTTTCTAAACACTTGAAGATTAGTATAGTACAATGCATGCATCCATATTCACATAATTGTAAGGTATCAAGAAACAGCAATCATGATCAGTACAGTGGAGAGTTAAACGATTGAAATTTAAAACCTTTCTTAAGCTCAATGATTTGGTGAACTCATACCCAAACAAAAAACCACAAATTAAGTATGCGACAACTGAAAAAAAAATCTAAAAATTTGAAGATCAGTACAGTACAATACATGTTTACAATAAAATAGACATCCCAAGAAATCAAAAGGCAAACTAAAAAAAAAGGCAATCACATTAAAATAATGCTCTCATGTACCTTAGATCCTCCTCCGCAGTTGTTTACATTTTCTCTATGAACCGAAGGTTGGAGTGAAGCCAAAACACCTGCAAATGTATCATCAAAGATAGTAATGGTTTTGGAATATCAGAAGCCATGAGAAAGGATCCTGGTAGTGCATTTGTAGTAGAAAAATGAAGGGCAAATAAGATACCAAAGATTAATAGAAATCTGTGTAGTAAAAGAAGGAAGAAGAAATCTGATTACATGTGCTCCTAGTTCAGTAATCTGGCCATTTTTTATCTCAACGGTATGAAAACTAAGTCTTCATTTAGTGTAAAAATGAAGAAATACAGAGTTAAAACAATTGAAACAACAATTGCATAGAAATCTTACAGGAGAAGTTTGTTGCTCTGATGCCAGTACCTGCAGGCAAGAACGAAAGGGGAGGAAGTATAGGGTTAGGAAAATAATCAAATGGGAGAGGGAAGATAGAAATAGGGAGGCGGATTTTCTTACCAGATAGAGAGAGGGAAAGATAGCGAGAGAGAGGGAAGGTGGAGGGTGTCTGTGGCAAGCCCCTCTCACTGCTCAGCACCGATGCCTACAGAAGAAACCCTTCAGAGAGAGTACCTGCGTCGAAGAGGGTAATCCTCAGAGGATCGCAATGTGCGGGAGCAGGTTGCCGTGGAATGAAGAGCAGCGCCGTGGAGAAGAATGCGTAACCCGCGATTTAGAGGAGTAGCGGCGAGTGTGCTGTCAGGCGTCGCTGGAAGGAATAGTCGATCTTCTATCGTTCCGTGATTCAGCGTCCTGCGGCCGGCGGCCGGCGAAGGATGTTGCCGAAGCCTTTAGCCGCGCCGATGAAGAGGAGGAAAGCGAGGTTAACTGATACGTTCCCAAGCGGTAAAGAAGCGTGAAAAGGCTGGCGGGAATTCAAAAGAGTAATATCTAATAAGTTGGGAGGGGGTAGTTCTGTCTTTTGTTGTTTCTTTATAATAGTTGTTCTGCCTTAGTATGATGTTATGTTTTTCCTGACCGTTTGTGAGTGTGGATGAAGTGAAGAGCAGCTCCTTCCTGTGTTGTGGCTGTGTCCGTGGATAGCAGTTCTGAGTTTTGTATCAGCCCTTTTAATTAATCTATCTTCAAGGTTTGGTTCCTGCAATCTCTTAGGGTCCGTTCGTTTGGACGGAATTGGGGGAACGGAATTGGAATTGGACCTCCAATTCCAATTCTGTCGTTCGTTTGACAATTTAAAGGCATGGAAATAGAATTAAATTGAAAACCACGGAATTCTCCTATACCTAATTCCGCTCCACGCCAATTCTTATCTCCCGACATAAGTTTTCCCAATTCCCAGCCCTCCCGTTCCGCCTCTTCCTCTCCCGCGACGGTTCCGCACCCGCACCTCCAGAAATACCCTCGCCTATTCTTCGTCGGCGACCTTCCTTATCTCCGGCGACTATCCCATATCAACCTCCAGCCGGTCATCCCCGTCGACGGCGTGCACGGTAAAAGAGCTCCAGTCGACGGCGTGCCTGCGCTCCCTTTCTTTCCTGCTGCGCTCCCTTTCTTTCCGACATCTTCTCCGGCCACGACCACCGCCTACGGCGACTGTAAGTCCCTTCGTGGCCATTCTTTGTTTTTCTCCGGCGACATAGCTTGTGTCCGGCTCAGTTTTGTGGCATTTTTTAGGGATATGAATATCTGTGAATGCTCAGTTTGTTCTTCGCGATTTTTATGTGAAATTTAGCCATGAATGCTCAGTTTGTGTGAATGCTCAATTTGTGTGAATGCTCAGTTTCTGTGAATGCTCCAGTTTTGTAGCATTTTAGCCATGACCAAAAGCATGTTTCCTCTAGCCGAGCTGTATGTTGGTGTAAATCAAATTTGTATGTGAATGTGTATGTGTGTGTATGTTGGTGTGAGTGTGATTGTAAGTGTGTATATGTTGATGTGATTTTGGTGTAAGTGTGTATATGTTGGTGTGAGTGTGAATGTGTATGTTGGTGTAAATCAAATTTGTATGTGTATGTGTATGTGTGTGTATGTTGGTGTGAGTGTGATTGTAAGTGTGTATATGTTGGTGTGATTTTGGTGTGAGTGTGAATGTGTGTGTGAATGTGTGTGTTGGTGTATGTGTATGTGTATGTGTATGTGTGTGTGTGTGTGTGTGTGTGTGTGTGTGTGTGTGTGTTGGTGTGAATGTATGTGTATGTGTGTGTGTTGGTGTGATTTTGGTGTGAGTGTGTCATGGCCATGAATGTGTGTTGGTGTGAATGTATGTGATTGTAAGTGTGTATATGTTGATGTGATTTTGGTGTAAGTGTGTATATGTTGGTGTGAGTGTGAATGTGTATGTTGGTGTAAATCAAATTTGTATGTGTATGTGTATGTGTGTGTATGTTGGTGTGAGTGTGATTGTAAGTGTGTATATGTTGGTGTGATTTTGGTGTGAGTGTGAATGTGTGTGTGAATGTGTGTGTTGGTGTATGTGTATGTGTATGTGTGTGTGTATGTGTGTGTGTTGGTGTGAATGTATGTGTATGTGTGTGTGTTGGTGTGATTTTGGTGTGAGTGTGTCATGGCCATGAATGTGTGTGTTGTTATGAATGTGCGTGTTGTTATTAGATTGTTTATGTATTATTTTATTTGTATTTGTGTAGATGAATGAAATAGAAAGACGTCGTATACGTAAGAAGGCAGCTATTGCAGCGTCTCTTGCTGCAGCGATAATAGTTTTGAAGCCTAAGATATGCAGAGATCTTATGGAGTCCGAAGCAAAGAATATTCTACGCAAAACCTTATTCAAACGCTTATACAGTGGAACAGATATAAACTGTTTTAACCAACTGCGTATGAATAAGAGTTCATTTGAAGCCCTATGCCACATTCTTACGTGTCGTAGATTATTAAATGACACACAACACATTATGGTTAAAGAGTCAGTATGTGTGTTCTTGTATGTGCTAGCACATAATAAGAAATTCCGAGATGTTGGAGGCACATATCTTCGTTCAATTGATACAATTAGCAGACATTTCAACAATGTTTTGGTGGCAATTCTAAAGTTATCTCCGGACTTTATAAAGCTCCCTGATGCAACTACAACACAACGATGGCGTGATTTTGCGGTGAGCTAGTCATTTAAATATGTACATATATTGAGTAGTATGCTAAATGCAACATTTAAATATATATATTGTATTCTCACTTAGGACTGTGTTGGAGCCATAGATGGCACTCATATTGAAGTAACAGTGTCTGTTAAAGATCAAGGTAGATATCGAAATAGAAAGCAAGCAATAACAACAAACGTCATGGGTGTATGTGATTCAAACATGAGGTTTTTATATGTATTGCCTGGATGGGAGGGTTCATCATCGGATTCCAGAGTTCTACGTAATGCACTAGAACGAACTGATCGTTTTGAAGTACCGGTGGGCAAATACTATCTTGTGGATGCAGGATACACAAATGGCCCTGGCTATCTTGCGCCTTACAGGTCCACAAGATATCACCTTAAAGAGTGGTCTGCACAGGGGAATAATCCCTCAAACTACAAAGAGTTATTTAATCTTCGTCATTCAAAGGCAAGAAATGTGATTGAGAGAACATTTGGCCTACTTAAGAAACGATGGGCTATCTTGCGTGGACCATCCTTCTTCGATATTAATGTGCAGGTTCAAATCCAAGTCAATTATTTTATGTTACCATAAATTAATGTTTATGTTAGCCTAAAATAATGTTTACTTTACGCAGGTTCAAATCATAAATGCTTGTTGTATCTTGCATAATTTTCTTATAGAGAGGAGATTGGATCATGATGCTAGATTACTTGCTGAGGTTGACGCAGAGATATTACTGCAAGATACAGGAGGTGATAGTTATGAGTACGCAGACGTAGTTGGGCAAGTTCAAGCAACACCCGAGTGGTCTCATTTTAGAGATACATTGGCTATGAACATGTTCAATGAGTATCAGGCTCGGCGAGGAGCATAAAATTTTAAATTTAATGTTAATTTTGGATGTAGTTTTGACTGCTAGATGTTACATTACTGGCTTTTGGTTTTTTGGATGTTAGTTTATTTTGTAGAAGCTATTGTTGGAAAAGTGGGTTACATGTTTAGTTAGTTACATGCTTTATGTTTTTTTTTTCATTTGACTCTGTTACATGCTTTATGTTACATGTTTTTTGGTTTTTTCCATTTGACCATGTTATACTTGTGAACAGCATCTAAATGGAAATTAACAAAGGAAAGGAACGTTCGTATATTCACTGGACAACACAGATGGATACCGCTTTATCAACATCTCTACTCGAGCAGCAGGGTTTGGAAAATAAAGCGGCAAATGGTTGGAAAAGTGTTGCATTCACCGCTGCAATCCAAGCCGTGAAGGAGGAATGCAATGTGGTGATTAATAAGGAGAAAATAATGGCACGCTTAAAGACTTGGAACAAGTATTATCAAGAAATATCGGCTATGTTGGATACAAGCGGCTTCGGTTGGGATTGGGAGCGCAATATCGTCAAGGTAGATAGCGAGGATGTTTGGGCCAACTATGTTACGGTAATGTTTTTTATTTTACCAAAATTTATCAAAATATACAAATTATTTTTCTAATCTTTAATTTATTACTTGTAGGCACACCCAACTGTAAAGCATTACAGGAGTAAGGTGATCGTCAATTGGGGCGACTTAGGCATGTTGTGCGGGGTTGATAGAGCTACTGGAGCTCAAGCTGCGACTGCAACAGAGGCTGTGAATGAAGTTAATATAGAAGCGCCTGTGGATGAAAACATCGTTGAAGAGGTCGAACCACGACCAAAGAAGAAGAAGAAGAAGGTTGCAGCTGATATTATTGCAGATGCGATTACATCAATTGCAAGGAACATGGTGCAGGACACCAACGTGCCAGTTCAGCCGATACATCTATCGAGAGCCGATAGGATATATGCGACCTTAGCAGATATTACTGATTTGACTGAGCAGGAGATCATCAAGGCTATTGATATGTTGAACGTGGATGCAGCAAAGAGTGACGTGTTTATGGCTCTACCAGTACCTATCAGGAGGACCTGGCTCCGCATGCATCTTGATGATTGAATGTGTGCGACCCGAGACATTATCAGTTTTTTGTTGAACGTTGTTTTGTGGGATGGACTTTAGAATTATTATTTCTATGTATTATGCGAACTTAGTTTATGTTGGTAGACATTTTAATAGTTTAGTATTTCTCTGCAATTTTGTGATATTTTTAAAAATTGAATTTCAATTCCTATCAATTAATTCTAACATGCAACCGAACAGCGGAAATGTTAATTCAAATTCCACTGCCAGAATTCCTGCATTCAGCCGAACAGCAGAATTAGAATTGAGTTGAATTCCAATTCCTGCAGAATTGGAATTGGTCCAATTCCAATTCCGTTCCCCCAATTCCGTCCAAACGAACGGACCCTTACTGTATTCTGTGGAGTTCCCTGATGGAATACAGGTAGGTTGCATCAAGGTATCAGAGCCTCTCAGCCTCCGACCTTCTCATCATCTCATGGCACCCTCGTCGAAGGATCTCCTCCAAGACATGGACACTCTCAAGCTCCAACAGGATACCATGGCGAAATCCCTCCAGTCCCTCACCGATCTGCAACAGCGGCAGTTCGAGGAAGTCCGCGGCATGCTTGAAACTCAGCAGAGTCGCACCTTGGACGAGGTCCGGTCACTGTTCAGCACCTGGCGGACCGACCGCTCCAGCGATTCCGGCGCTGCGGCGTCTCCATCAGAGGGGCAATATCCGTCAAACCCGCTGACGTCCCCCTTCCCGCCGCTCACCACACGCTTGGCGTGATTGGAGTTCCCTCGCTTCGAAGGGGAGAACCTCCTTGAATGGATCTACAAGTGCGACCAATTTTTCGATATCGACAACACACCGGCTGATCTCCAGGTCAAGGTTGCCTCGGTTCATTTGGAAGGCAAGGCGTTATACTGGCACCAGACGTACATGAAGGCGCGTATCACACGCGAATGGCCGACTTGGGAGGAGTATTGTAAGGCATTGCAAAACCGCTTTGGATCGCTTTTGTTCTCCGACCCGATGAGTAAGCTGAAGAACCTCCGCCAACGCACCTCGGTGCAAGCCTACCTCGACGAGTTCGACCTCCTCCTGCATAGAGTCAGCATTTCGGAGGAGCATGCGGTCAGTTTCTGCTTGGCTAGTCTCCACGATGAGATCGGATATGGAGTGCGGATGTTCCAACCCAAAACGCTTTTGGAAGTTTTCTCCCTCGCACGCTTACAGGAGCACCGAGACGCGTTGGGAAGCAAACATGTACCCTCATATACATCGCCCACCACTGCTCCAATTTTTCCCAACCGAGGGGAAAGGGGTTCGACCCCGGCATTTCGGTTTCCGCCCAAAACCGCAGCAACCGTTCCATGGACAGCACCTCCGCCACCACCAGCAATTCCTGCTGCCCCGCTAGCACGCCCACGCCAAGGTAGAAGGCTCACCTCAGCTGAAATGGATGAGAGACGTTGCAAAGGACTTTGTGTAACATCCCCCAGACAGCTAAACCCCCCAGGTGAATCTGTCATGACAAGGTCTTGGTAGTGTAGAAATCCCTTTAACTTGGGCAAAATTAGGGTTGAAAGTGCCTTGGTCTGCAAATAGTAATTTGCAGCTACCCTACCTAGGGTTTGACCTATGGGCCTTATCTTGACCCAGTGACCCCACCACAACATCCCTAGACCATTTAGGAGCCCAGGGGGACATTTAGGACCCATTGGGGACAGTCACACAGGTCAAGTTGACCAAAGTCAACTTTAAGCTCTAATTAGGTCAAAATGGCAATTCCTCACTAAGTGCCCTAATTAACCACCACCATATTAAATTGACCCTACCCATAGTGTTATAATATCATAGGGGACCCAGTGGAACAAAAAGCCCTATTACTGGGTCAACCCTAGGGCTCAATTTGACCAAAAGTCAAACTTACCCAAATTAGGGCAAATCACTTGGACCTAGCCCAATCCCTTTGGGCTAGGCCCAAATTGATCAATTGACGAGCATAATTAACTGGTAATTAACCTAGGAGAGAGAGTAAAAATCGGCCTATATGAGTAGGAGAGAGAAAATCCAATATGGAGGAGAGAGAAAGATGGGGCCATCAATGGAGGAAGGTGAAACCCCCCTCAATCCTCTCCATTAATGGCTGGATTCAACTCCCCAAGGGAAGGGGAGAAGTTTCCAGCCGTTTCCCGGCCTCCTAGAGGTGAATCCCATGGGATTTCACCATGGCCGAAAATCCACCATTCATGGCCATTGATGGCATTGAAGTCATGACCCTTCCCCTCCCTCAATTGGAGCTTTTAAAAGCTTCCTTAGACCCAGAGCATCAGTTTCCCCCTGTTAGACGAAAGGGTTCGACAACTTGGTGTGGAAAATGCAGAGCTCGCAAAAATGGTGGTCGGCCATGGAGGTTCACCCAAGCGGCAAGGCATCAAGCCCCAAAACAGGTCCGATCCTCCTCCTCCCTCTCAGTGCTTAGATCTTAATCTAACTGGGGCTTGATTCGAGTTCAAACGGGCTCGAATCGTGCACCCAAAGGTGCTCGTTTTCGAGCACTTTTCCCCTCCCCGAAACCCCTACTCCGGCCACCACCGGCCGGCAAACGACCTCCTATCGCCGGCCACCACCTCAACGGAGGTGGTGGTGGCACTTGCCGGCCGGGGGGATGTGAGGGTGGCCGGGAAAACGAGGTTGAAGGCGGCCCAGGCGCGGGCTGTCGCAGCCGTCGATTCGCTGGAGAAGACGACCCGATGCCGTCCAAGCTGCTTCAAGATTCGTGCAGGAATCATTCATACGAATGAAATGAATGTTATTATTTATGTGTATTTTGTCACATATCTGGCAGCATTTTGAATTAAATATTAAAAATACCTAGGCCCTTCAAATGAAAAAGTGTTCAACACCAATGTTGCAGCCCTCGATGTCTAGTTTATTACAAAATTTAGTTCACTCGGTTTGGATCCCTGGTTAGGTCACACCACTCATTTTGGTGGGGTCTGTCCATAGGGCTGACCAGAGATTGATTTGGATGCCCACATCAATCCAGAACTCCAAATGACTTGAAATTTGGGGTGTAGGCTATTCTTATATATATATAGGACATATCCAAAAATCAGAATTTTTGGAGAATATTTTTCTATAGTTTTTGGAAAATTTTAATAATCCATGTGTGATTTAATTAGGTGTCCTAAACACCTCAAAATCCTCCCAAATTTCTATGTGTGGTCTTAGAGAGCATTTTAGGTCTCTGGTAAAAATCTCAACCCATTTGGAGTTGATTTGATAAGGCAATTCACAAAGTCAACCCTAGGCTCCCTAGGTTAGGGAAAAACTTTGGGTGAGTGCCCCCACTCCCCCACAAAGCCAATTGGTCTCAAATTTGGGGTGCACATTACCCTCACCCATGCCAACCCTTGGTCTAAATTTGGTGGGCATTGGAGGTGGTTTACCTTAGTAAATTGCAAAGGGGCTAATTGCTAAATGCACCCCAATTAGGCACCCTAAAGAACCCTAATCCTCACCAAATTTTGGTGGGACCTTGGGTGACCATTCACTGACCTCTGGCCAAAGTTTTGGGTTGATTGGACTTGGACAAGATAGGGAATTTCCCTTGGACATATGTATGCTTAAGGGTTAAATTAGGGTAAAGATGGACCTAGGCTAATTATGGAGTGTGGAGGGGCTTCCTCCCACTTATTGAAGGAGTGACTTTGGTCACTGACTTGGGGTGTATGGGACACCCCAATGAGCCATTTATGGAAGAGTTGGGCTTGGTGTGCCCTTAAACCCTAGTGGTTAACCCTAGGGTGCCCTTTAGGGCTTTGTGAAGGACATGAGGGTGTTTGCCCTTGGAGAGGAGTGTAATAGACTCCTCTGAGTTCTATGAGTGATATAACACCCTCACAAGAAGTTTGGGTGGATTTGGGGAAGTATGGACCATAATCCTAGGGTAAACCCTAAAGGGTGCATATAGAGGTCAATGAAGGAAGAGGGGTCAAACCTTTATGGATTGACCTAAAATTTTGGGGAGTTGGTCATGGTGACCATAGAAGCCTCCCTGTGAAATTGAAGAGGATTGGGGTTGTAAACCTTAGTGAATAAATCCTTGGGTAGATTTGTAAATATTTAGGTTTTGGGGATTTAGGAAGGATTAATGCTTAGGGATTAACCAACTTCTGTCACCAACTTAGTCTTGATGTTATTAATCCCTGGAGATTCTGTCAGAACCATTGGAAGACTTTCGGAGGTCCAAATTATAAATATTCTTATTGTTAGCAATTTTTGGGATGATCAATTTTAGGGTGTTAGTTTTATGTCAATTCATGAAACTTTGCTGGATGTCATTTTATACCATTATGATTCCTTGGTAATTTTCTTATAATTTTTAGGTTATTATTTTTGGTACTTCTAGTTCAAATTGGAATTAATTGCAAATATGATCTTTATGGAAATTACAAATGTAACCTCTATGGAATATGGTCAAATTTTGTAGGACTGGATATTTTAGTATGATTCACCTCTGTAAAAATTTGCATAAGGTTTGGAGTTCATATGAGAGTACCTCCTTTGGAAATAATTAAAACTTAATGGGTTTAGAATAATTTAATAATTATAAACCTTGCTGGAAATTCCTGAAAATTCATATTTACTGATTAATAGGTACCCTTGATTTATGTAAAAATTTTAGTAGGCATTGGAAGTCAGAAAAGTGCACTTGTAGTTCAAACCTTAGGAAGTTGTTTTAATTATTAATAATATTGGGAAAAATGTGATTCTCTGGAATTTGCCTTATAATATCATGATAGACCTCCAATAAATAGCTTTTGTCAGTTGGATGAATATTTGGAGTACCTCTAGTTGTAAGCTTCATGTAGTCAGTTTGGTCTGCGTATAGTAAAACTGTGAAACTTAGGAATTTAGTGACATACTAGGTGGAAATGGGCTGCAGGTGGTGCACATGGGTTGATTAGACAGTTGTGAGTCCACCCAAGGAAGTGTATGTGAGGAAAGTGTACTTGGTGGGTTAAGAGTAAGGTTGTCTTGGGGATTGACGAAAGATTGTCTTTTCCCTAGTGTGTCTTAAGCACTTAAGTCTAACTCAAGTGAAACGATAGAAGGGAATTCTTAAGGGTAGATACCAATAATAGTAAGTATCTTGAGAAAGGGAACTTTAGGATGTCAACCCATTACAGTTCCTAGTACCGTAGCGAGCCCCTTACAGGGTAACCATCGGGAAGTCCAAGATTAACCATAAGTCGTAGGAGTATAGAAGATGCTCAAGACTAACAAATAACACATTCACTCACACTCCGTTGTCACGGGATTTTGGTTGGTTTGGTACCCCGAGTTGTAGGCTCGGTGGTGGTTGGTGCGGATTGTTGATCCGGAGAGTTTGTGACTCAGTTTGGTTCTTGGTTGGGCAAGTTAAGCCCAGGTGGTTTATATTGTAGTTTGTAGGTAGGTAGTAGAACATGTTGCATGTGCATTGAAGGTGGTGGGTCTTCGGTATTGGACAGCCGTTCACACCGACGTCAATACGTTGACTCGTCAAGTGTGGTATTTACACTTAGCCATGAAAGTCTGGTGGTCCAGCCAGTAAGAGTACGCAGATGCTCCGCGGATTTTGCGTTGAGGCGTATGATAGGTCTAGGTTAGGTGGTGTGAATACCAACCTAGAGGTGGGAGAGGCCCAACCCACCGCTTCCGTTTGCCACTACGGGAGTATCCTGGGAGTCTAGCTCGCTCCAAAACGGGAGAACTAAAGGTCTATGCGCATAGAGTCGAAGTGGGTGAGTTGCACTTGTATGAACATAGCATAACAGCATACCTTGCCTGTCATAGCATAAACATTGCATTTCAACCCCTACCCCTATCGTATAAGTCGGTTATGGGACTTCTTATACGATAGGCCTTGCTAAACGACCCCTTGGTCTATAGGTTTGTATGGGCATTCCTATAAATCAATGGTTACTTTTCTATTACTATTGACTTTACTTACTGCACTTTACTTATTCTTTACCTGCTCTTACTATGCCCCTTTACTGCTTCAGTTATATATATACACATGTGTAGGGTAGAAACATTTCATGTACCACTGTCACCTGCTCTTTGTTATGCCCCTTGCTGTCCTCCGCTTCATCCTCCCGCACGGTGCCTAGGAGCCACTGGGGGTGGGGTGGGGAACATAAGGCTTAGTCTTTTTGACTAACGGTCGGTGGACCATATCATTTTAGGAGACCGAGGAGATGCAGCAGCACCAGAGGCCGGTGCAGACGGAGGCGGGGCAGCCTATTACAGGAGCACCAGATTCAGAATCAGTGAGTGATTAGTAGTTAGCTTCCGCGAGTGATCTTGTAGTGAGGATATGATGTACAGGGCATGAGCCCTTTATTATTGTAGCCCTTGTTATCTTTTATTCAGTTATATCATGTGGACATGTATACTTCATGTTGATTCTCTGGACTTGTCTTCTTTAATGTACTTTTCTTCGTGATCGATTTGGCCGGCAGGATCGGCGTTTTGTAGTGGCGACCTTCCCGAGTGAAGGTGTCACCGCAAAGCGGCGGTTCTGGGCCTAAGACCCGGTGTTTGGAAAGAAAAAAATGGGGTCTTACACTTTGTTTTTGGTGCGACAGTCCCTTTACGGCGGGCCACAAATGTCCAGGCCAGAGACAATCGTACGCCATTGAGGTCCTATCAGATGATGAAGAAATGGAACAAGAGCTCGTTGTGCAAGAAGTGGAGTGGATTGCTCCCCATGTCCAAGCAGAGGATCAACCGACCCCTCACCTATCCGTGCTTGCCTTGACGGGCATCCCCCACTATTACACCATGCGCGTCACCGCGTCCTACCAAGGCCAACCGATCAATGTGTTAATCGGCTCAGGGAGTACACATAACTTTTTGGACAGTACGGCGGCCGCACGACTGCAGTGTCAGTTGACTCCAATTGCATCTTTTAACATGGCAGTGGCGGATGAGCAATATCTCTCCAGCTCGCAGAAAGTGACGGACTTTCGTTGGCGCCTCCAAGGAGTCACGTTCACCTCCGACATGCTACTTCTACCTTTGGGTGGGTGTGAGGTGGTCCTGAGGATCCAATGGTTGGTTACCTTGGGAGTGATTCAATGGGACTTCAACAATCTCACTATGGAGTTTACAAGCCATGGGAAAACATTGACAATACGCGGTACCAAAAATCCCACCGGCACCACGATGAAGCAACAACGGATGGACAAATTGTTGGCGAAACCAGGCCAACTAAGCATGATGGCACTCTGTACTATCAAGCCATGCAACCAGCCCACCCAACCGGAGACGATCCCGTTCCAACCGCCGTGCATCCTCTCGGGACCAGCATTGCCTATAGAGGCCGAACACCAGCTGAAAGGGCTGCTCGCTGAATTTGAAGATCAATTTGTCGACCCGGTCGGCCTGCCTCCGGCTCGGGAGCAGGATCACCATATTCCTCTCAAGGAGGAACCGATTCAGGTCAACATACGTCTGTATCGTTATCCACCGCTGCAGAAATCTGAGATTGAACGGTTGGTTCAGGAAATGCTCGCCGCGGGCATTATTCGCCACTCCTCCAGCCAGTATTCTTCGTCGGTAGTGTTAGTAAAAAAGAGTGATGGCACGTGGCGCATGTGCATCGACTACCGGCAATTGAACAAACACACAGTTAAAAATAAGTTTCCCATTCCGATAATTGAGGAGCTGTTGGATGAACTAAATGGGGCTGTTTTTTTCTCCAAATTGGATCTCCGGGCGGGCTACCACCAAGTCAGAATGGCGGAAGAAGATATCTATAAAACATCATTCCGAACACATCAAGGGCACTATGAGTTCTTAGTTATGCCGTTCGGCCTAACTAACGCTCCATCCACATTCCAAGGGTTGATGAATCGGGTGATTGAGCAACAACTACAGAAATTCCTCTTAGTTTTCTTCGACGACATCTTGATCATTAGCAAGTCTTGGGAAGACCATCTTAATCATCTCGACTTCACATTTCGTACTCTCCGGTCGCATCAACTATGCCTTAAGAGGAGCAAGTGTAATTTTGGCCTCCAACAAATTCACTATTTGGGCCATTTAATTTCCTCCGCGGGCGTGGCCACCGACCCTCTCAAGATTCAAGCTATGACGGAATGGACGGAGCCGACCACATTCAAGAAGTTATGAGGATTCTTGGGCCTCACCGGGTACTATTGTCGGTTTATCCAAGGGTACGGGGTAATGGCGCGGCCACTCACTGAGATACTAAGGCACAAAACTTTCTGGTGGACACCTAGTGCTGCTGCGGCCTTTCGGAAACTGCGGGGGGGGGGGGGGGGGGGGGGGGGGGGGGGGCTGTTTCTCAACCACCTGTCCTAAAGCTGCCCGATTTTACACTGATGTTCACGGTTGAGACCGATGCAGCGGACTCCGGTGTGGGGGTTGTTTGTCGCAAGAGGGGCGGCCCGTAGCTTATTTTAGCAAGGCATTGGGTCCGAAGAACTCCAACCTATCAGCCTAGGAGAAGAAGCTCTTGGCTATTGTTGTGGCAGTGCAACACTGGAGGCACTATTTGGCGGACTGCCACTTCATAATACGTACCGGCCACCAAAGTTTACGGTTCCTTTTGGATCAAAAGATCGCCACACCCGCACAATAGAAGTATATCGCGAAGCTCATGGGATACGATTTTCAAATCCAATACCAGAAGGGGAAGGACAACGTGTGCGCCGACGCATTGTCAAGGCAGCATGACAACACCGGAGGGGAACTGTGTACTCTTGTTACTTTCAAATCTGCTATCTTAGATGAGATCAAGGCTTCTTGGACCCATGATCCTCATATCCAGAAATTGATACAAGAGAAGGAGGCCAACGCGAACGCCAAACCAAATTATCAGTGGAGGCACGACATCCTCAAGAGGAAGGGTCGGTTGGCGGTGGGTCGGGACGAGGCATTGAAAACCAAGTTGTTGCGACTTTTTCATGATGGCGACGTGGGAGGACATTCGGATATCACCACCACGTATTAGAGACTGAAGCGGATGTTCTATTGTAAGCGCATGAAGCCGGAGGTCTACACTTATATTCAAAAATGTAGTGTGTGCCAAAGATGCAAGTCAGACCATCGCAAACCAGCGGGCTTGATCCAACCGCTGCCTATCCCCGAGCGAGTTTGGCGGGATATTTCTCTTGATTTCATTGAGGGGTTGCCTAAAAGCAACGACAAGTCCACCATACTCGTGGTCGTGGACCGGCTAAGCAAACAGGCTCACTTTATAGCCATCACTCATCCCTATACGGCGGAGACCATCGCACAGCTCTTCATGGATTCAATTGTCCGCTTGCATGGGTTACCGGCTTCTATTGTAAGTGACCGCGACACGGTGTTCCTAAGTCAATTTTGGCAAGAGTTGTTTCGCATTTTGCAGGTGCAACTGAACCTCTCGACGACATATCATCCACAAACGGATGGCCAAACGGAAGTGGTCAACCAATGTTTGGAGAGCTACTTGCGGTGCATGTGCTTCGAACGACCGAGACAGTGGACGCGATGGCCACCCTTGGCGGAGTGGTGGTACAATACAACCTTCCATAGCGGCGCCAAAATGACCCCCTATGAAGTAGTGTATGGGCAAGAGCCTGTTCTACACACACCTTACATAGAAGGTGCAGCCGTCGTGGAGGAGGTGGATCGTTCTTTGGAGGCAAGAGAACGGTTCATCGCACTTTTGAAGTTCAATTTGACCCAAGCTCAAAATCGGATGCAGGTAATTGATGAGTCTCATTTATATACACATTTATGGACTCATCTGGGCCGTATTTCTAGTCGATGCACTACACTTTAGGCATGTTTTTGATTATATTTGTTATTCCTTACTAGGTGCACTCTTAGGCCCGTTTCGGTGTGTATTTGCACTCCTTGTTATTGGGGGTAAGCACATGGTGCTCCCCATCCCTTTCTCTATGTTTATCTAGTGCTGAAGGTGTTTTCCCAGCTGTTTTATCTTGTGTACAGGTGGTCGGATCATCCAGTTTTCCCCCAGAATTCATGATTGTGTGCAATGCACGGTCGTGCGTTTCCTTGACGCACAGACGGTTGTGGTCGTGCGTTCTCATCTGGGCAGAAAATGGGAGATCTGAGTTTGGTCGTGCGTTTTGACGCACGAGCGGAATTGCCCGTGCGTGAGTCAAACGCACGGTCGTCTGTTTCTTCCTGTTTTTTAGCTTTTCTGAATTTACCCGTGCGTTTTGACGCACGGGCGGATTTGCCCGTGCGTGAGTAAATCGCACGGGCGGCACAGCTTCGTCTTCACGCCAGTTTTTATCATTAATTATCGCACGGGCAGCGCACGATCGTGCGTTCGACCGTGCGTGCCCAAAATTATGCCAGTTTATTATTTAAAGCAGGAAATGCCGCTCGGAGAGAAGCCGATTTCCCCTCGCGGGAAAAGCGCAGGAACCCCGCCATTTTCGCCCTTTCCACCAGAGGAGTCAAGAGGAGACCATTTCCAGCGATCTCCTTCGCCATTCCTCCATCCGGGAGCATTTGTAAGCATTCTCCGCCACTAGTTCAAGCATTCTTCGCCGAGGAGACCATAGAAGCGCTGAAGATCGTTGGAGCGGTGACAGCCTCCTTCGAGTCCACACACCATCTGAGGGCCGAGCCCGGAGAGAGCCCGACAACCTCTCACTCCGGCCGAGAACCCAAGACGCGGTGACATCTTCTATGTGGTCCTTTCTAAACTTTGATGCTTGTGCTTTCTCTTTGTGTTATTGTACGAACGCTTGTTAGGTTAATGTTATGGATCCTTGCTTGTGTTCATGTGCAATGATGATGTGGTGGTGAGAATAACTTTCGTTATTGTTGTGATAGCCTAGGTTGTTTGTGTGTGAAGCCATCTAGTAATTGCTAGTGGTGATGTTGGAGAAGAGGTGAATACGACCCTCACAAAATCTCGCACTGTGGCCATTCCATCCGCTTACCGAAGCGCGGCATCGCGGCCGCTGCATTCACCCACACCTTGCGAAGCGGTGCTTTTCGACCCGCATTTCTCTTATTTCCGCAATAGCTTAGGAATCCAATCACAACGCCCCTGTTTCACATTATTCGCTCGTGTAACAATCGAATCACCACACGTTTCGTTCACCAGAACCTGCATTCCTTTGAGATCGACATTCGGGGAGTTTCTCCCTATTTTATTACTTGAGCGACCGGTGCACTGCCGTCGTATCGCATTTCGTGCTTGCTAATTAGCGTTGCTGAAATCGCGCATCAGTAATTGCTAACAAGAAGAGGCGGGAACGCTCACTTGAAGTGGGCTCATGGGCTTACATACGCATTCAACCATACCGACTGTCACAACCCGCATTTTCCCAACATTTAAAATGCCATCAGAGTAGGGAAAGCTACGCATTGTGATGCCACGTCACGTAGGGGACACCTACTGACGTTAAGGCAACTCATCCTCCCTCGCAGTTCAAGAAATTATTATTAACTCAAAGTAATTCAAATAATATTTATGCAGAAAATTAACAAAGCCGTGTCCCTCGGCTAGGTGGATCAATTAGTCCACGCTTTTAAAATATAGTTTTACGCAGCGAAAAATACTTGATTTGGTTACTTAGTGGCCTAAGTGTACATGAAGACCAAGTGAGGTGCACCATGCATGATAGTACGTCTAGATTTACTGTATATAAAAGTAGATTTATCATACGCAGAAAGTAGTGAGATTAACATTTCAAATCATGATATGCAATGCTCCAAATGCCTTAGCATATCTAAACAAAGGGGCTATCAAGCCAACCCATATCTAACCATTTCAGAACAAGTGTCCAAAAGTAAACAACAAGTAACAGCAGCAGGGAAGCAAAAGTATAACCAAACGACACCATGTGCGTCAACACCCGACACGAACCCATGGGCCGACAAGTTCACAGAAAACCCTACCTCAAGAGGGTCAGAAAACAGCAACCAACACAACTCCACACTATCACCTGCTACTGCCCAGAACCCGAGGCATTCAATGAAAGAACACCTCAGCAACAAGTTACAAGTGGTACAGAAAATAAGAAAGTAAGCAAACCTCCGCGAGACCGGAGGGAAACAGTAGCTACAAGGATCAGTGATGACAACGATAGCCGTAAATAATCAACAGGAAAAAGAAACAGCAGAAGTAACCAATAATCAACAGAAAAACACTCACCAAACAAAGGTGTGAAAACAGGCAAGGTCAAAACTCGCCATAAGCAAATAACCATCAACATTCAAATTATTAATCATGTTTCTGTTGGATATTGCGGCGCCCTTAGAGGGGGGGGGTGAATAAGGGCTAAAATTTACTTTGATAATTTTTTAATATATTATGATAATTTTAACGGATAAACAAGTAGATTTTTAGACAACCCAAATAAGCACTTAGAAAATCATAAGAAATTGGAAATCAAATTTTATTTCCACAAGTGATGAATATAAAGAATTGTCGATCTTAATAAAGCTTAAAATCAAGGCTATAATAAAAATAAAATTCTTTTCAATTTACCGGTCCTTCAACCAAGGACTGGCCGGCTATAGCGAATCTCTTCCTAGATCTTGCTACTAGCCTCCCCTAGTGTTGAAACCAGAAACTGGTTTCTTGTGGAGCTCGGTGCCCCCAACAGGTTGGGGGGTGACTAGCACTTACTTATCCGTCGGAGAAGGCAAGTCGGGGTCTCAGAACTCAACACAGACCCTTAGTCTCAGCAGGGAGGTCCCACCACACACCCGGAAGATCTTTAGATTGCTTCCCCTCCAGAGCCAAAGCTGAGGCCCGGGCACCTTGGAGAGCTCTGAGGAGTCTCGACAAGGATGGCCAGAGGAGAGAGAAGCCTGAAAACTCGAATCTCTCTCCAAAGGTGCCCTTTGGGTCTTATTTATAGTTTTTCTGAAATGGTCTGCAAATAGCAGAATTCCGCCTCTTGGTTTTACTATACGCACCCCAGCTTGGTCTGCTAACAGCCAAACTCCTCCATCCGGGGTGGCTATTGGCAGACCCTCGGGGGCAAAAAGGTAATTCTAGCTTCCAGTTCCCTGGAAGAGGGGTCTGCGAGGACTGCTCGCCCTCTTGGTCTCGCAAAAGTGTATGCGCGAGCCCCTGCTGTCTCTACGACCTCAAGGGTCTCGCTGAGAGAGCGAGACCCAGCTTGGTCTCGCAAAAGTGTATCGCGGCTAGAGCGAGACCAAGCCACCGATCTCGCCTCACCCTAGCTGCCGAGACCTTGGGTGATTTCGCCTATATTATCCCGAAAAATGTTCCGCGAGATCCATGGAAGGAGCCAGGCGAACCCCGGGTTGTACACAATCCCCTCTCTTTGCGAGGTTGTCCTAAGCTCGCAAAGAATCATCCAACCCTGGGTGCTCGCTTGGCGACAGCTGTCTTGTCGGGAATATTTTTGTGGGTCCCACCGTTAGGCTATAAATACCACTCGGGCTGAAGGGTGTCTTCACTTTCTTCTCCCCCTTATTCTTCTCCTCACTGTAGCTGTCCTCCGATGCCTCTCTCCAAAGAAATGGAGGCTCGCCTGAAGGCTTCCAAGGATCGCGAGGTGTCGATGATGATGAAGCCCCCGACGTGGATGAGTCGCCCGTCCCCCTCTCCTGTGCCGAAAACGAAGAAGGCGAAGGCCGCTCGCCGACTGGGAGACGATACTGTCGACCTGGAGTCTTCCCCTAGCGACAAATCCGTCGACAAGGTAAGGATTACCCGTCACGCGAGAATACTCGATTACTGTTTCTAAGCTTCGCCTCTGTAGGTTATTAAGACCAACAAGGATGCTGGCGGGCCCTCGAACGAACCCCCCACAACTCCTTGGGAAAATGTGAATACCGTTGGCGAGAATCCTGACGGTACATTACTTGATCTCGCCAATTTTACTTAAATTGTGTTACCCGATGATGTTTCTTACCTCTTTATTTTTCTTCTTCAGCTCCGCCCCCTGCGAGCCCGGGGCAACAGGGTCAGCGAACTCCTTCCCCTAAATACCTGGACGCGACCATCCCGACACCGAACTTTAGCCTTCTCGCCAATGAGGACTCAGGCAGCTCGCGCCGGCCGAAAGGTCTCCTCGTAGGTACAGCGAAATACCCCCTGGAAAGGGGAAGACTCACGTCCCTTACAATGGCACCGCCTTCGATCCTCCGCCTGGTTCTTTTCGCCCTCCCCCGGGTAAGCCTTCTCGCATCTCCGATATTTACCCTTTTGTCCCTCCTAACCTCGCGTGTATCCCTCTTCAGCGGACTGCGAGACCCAACACACCGACTCCGAATTCGGGGATGAGGAAATGTCCCCCTTTCCTGAGCAGGTGGAGGACTTCCTGGGCGATTCGCGAGAACCCGAGGTGATAAAACAGCGAACCGCGGAGTTATTCCAAAAGCAAAACCAGATGTTGCAGGACCTCAACATCCAGGCGAGAGTGGACAGGAGGGCCGCCGAGGAGAGATATGCTTCTCTGATGGATGAGTGCGATAAACTTCGTGCTGCGATGCCTCGCGATCCCGATGAGTCCGCGACCTCCGAGGAGATGCTCATAGCGAGGATCAAAGATTTCACCCACCTGATTGATCGCGACGCCCGTGCTTCCGCTGAATTCCATAACCCCAGAAGGCCGCCGAGGATGGGACCGCGAGGCGGTGGCAGATGGCAGTGGCTGCCTTACTGATCTCGCGACTTTAGTTTTTCTTCGCAAAACATTTCCTTTATTTTTGTATTATTATTCCGAACAATCTCACATGGCTGTGGCCTCTATTAGCTTTCACTCACTAAGAACTATGGACAATCATTAAATGTGCTATTGCTTGCGGCTTCTATATTGCTTCCTATCCTTTATCTTGTTTTCGCCTGCTAGTGCCATTTCTGCTCGCGAATCGTTTATTTGGACTTACTCTGCAGATTGATCTCGCTCGCCGGTCATCGGCGGGATGATTTTCATTTTTGCGCGTCACCATGATGTGACGTTTTGACTAACCGTACCCCCGGCGCTTGGGCTTCTTCCCGCCATTTTCATTTTTCTATAAATAGCTCCTCATTAATGCCGCTTATCTACCGTCTCCCTCAGATCATTCCTTCTTCTCAGTTGCAGAGCTCTCGCCAGTCTGTTCTCGCATTCCTCCATTCTAGTTCCCGCAGGTATTCCAGATGGTGAAAACCGGGAAGGACGACCGCGAGGCCGAAGGTCGGCTAAAATGCGCCTGGGCTTTCTGAGAACACGACTTCTTTTGCTGCAACATGAGCGAGGACGAATACCTCACTTCCCTGGCCGACTTCGTCCCCCCCCCCCCCCCCCCCCCCCCCCCCCCGAGTTCACAGCTCGCCGGCCGGGGGAAGACGAGGTGATTAACACCCTCCGGCCCGACGAGATCGCCATCCCCATCGCACATTTTGCGGTGGGCCTGCGACTTCCCCTCTGGCCCGAGATTCGCCAGGTATGTTCTCTTTTCCTCTTCATTCTTCTCGCGAGATTAGTCTCGCTCGCAACAGTTTTCATCGTTTGTGGTTTTCCAGGTGCTCATGCACTATGGTGTAGTTCTCGCCCAACTCACCCCTAACGTGATGGCGGTGATCGTGGGTTTCGCCTGCTTCCTGCGCGAGGAGCGTATCGAATTTAGCCTTCCGGTCTTCCGAAAACTGTTCTCATTCCGCCCCTATACAGAGGGCACCGTCTACTTTGTAGGCTCGGGGTGTAAGGTCGTCGAGACCGTCAACAAGGCCCACTTCTGGGCCCAGAAGTTCCTCCTTGTAAAGGGGAACTTCGGCAATATCCCCGCCTCGCCTATCCAGTACAATGACAGCGTCTACCGCCCTCCAGTTCTCGGCGGCCACGATGCCGACCTCTATCAGTTCTTTCAGAAGAAGAACTTCGAGGTGGGCCATCTCCGCCGCAACGTTGACAAGCTACCACCGGTGCTCCCGGGGAAGGTAAGGATCTCGCCCCACCACTCGGTTTCTCTTTAGTTCTAGGCATTCTTTCTAACGCGGCTCTTGTCAGGCGAGCGAGACATCCCCCTCCACCCTCCTTATGCGAGCAACATAAAACCCTCCGCCGACCTCGCTCTCGCTACCATGGGGGCGGCGGCATGCCGAGAGGTTACCCCCGCGACCGCTACCACTTCCAAGAAGAGGGCGGAGGCCTCGAGTAACAAACCCTCCCGCCAGCCAACTCCAAAGAAACACAAGAAGGGCGAGAGCTCGCGCGCTTCCGTGAAGGGGAAGCGCCCTGTCGAGCTCTCGGGTCTTGAGGCCGGCACTTCCGCGCTCCCCGAGGATCTGGAAGCCGAGGAGCCAACCGAGGTCACCGTCAGGACCTCGGCACCGCCACTCCCGTCGAACCACCTGCACTTCGGCCTCGGCGAACGAGCCCGGGATGAAACCGGCGAGCGCCTAGTGCGCTGGAGAGAAGAGGTCAACCGGATCGACGTCTCCTCCATACTTCCCACTTGGGTGGAGAAGGACGTCGCAACCTCCCACACCTTTAACTTCTCCTTCATCATGTACGGTCGTGAGGACGCCATGGCTTATAAGGAAGAAACCGCGAGAGGCCTCGCCTATGAAAGCGCGAGGTCCCAGTTGCGGGCTATGGAGCTCGCCCACATGACGGGGAGAAGATGCCTGCAGCTGGAGCGCGAGTATGCAGAGCTTGCCGAGGCCTACAAGGCCTCCCATGCGAAAGTCGACGAGTTGAAGGAAGAGCTAGCTGTCGGCGAGACCGAGGTGCTGAGTCATTTATCTACAGCATCTCCTTTCTCCCCAACTTGTCTTATTTTACGTGTTTCTTGTTTGCAAGATGCCGAGATGGCCAGGCTTTCGGATGCTCGGGTCCTGAGCCTGGAGGGCGAGGTCGCCGGGCTGAAGGCACTCAACCGCGACCTTGCTCGCGCCGCGTCCCCCCTTCTCCCCACCGTTTAAAGGAAGAGAGGCGAGACCGCGACGAGGCGCTTCGCGTAGAGTCGACGAATGCGGCCCGTTTCGTCTTCCAGGCCATGAAAGGAGATGAACTGTTGGTTGCCGAGGCCGAGAGCGTGACGGTCGAGGACATCGTCCCGGAGCTCTTCAAGCCGCTCCCGCCGGTGAAGGACAGCGACGACGAGGGGCCTCTGAGCGAGGCTTAGGAGACAATTTTTATTTTGTTTTTAATGTATATTTTTGGGGCTGGCGAGATCGCCGCCTAATGTAACTAAACTCTTACATTGGAATGAAAATTTTGTGCACTGCTCTTTCTTGCTCGGTATTTTCTTTGATTTTATTTTTATTCGTTAGTTTGTGTATAGTACTCGCTCCTTGCCGTCTCGCTTATTTTATATATGCCGAGAATTCCGCTTCTTGCCCAGCGAGAAGTTGCGCTAAATTTCTGACCATATTTCTTAGGGACCAACCCCCCCCCCCCCCCCCCTTTCTCATTATTATCTTGTGCCGAGGACCCCCCTTCTCGCCAAAACAAGAAGTTGTCCTCGCTTTCGAACTCTCTTAGGGACCAAACTCCCCTCCCTTGCCAGCCTCTCCGCGAGATCAACCTGACCCACCGGCTAGTGAGAGCCCGGCAGCGGGCTCATCCGGGGCAATCCAGCGTAAAAGAATCTGTCAACCTCGCCAGCCTCTCCACGAGATCAACCTGATCCACCGGCTAGCGAGAGCCCGGCAGCGGGATCGTCCGGGGCAATCCAGCATAAAAGAACCTGTCAACCTCGCCAGCCTCTCCGCGAGATCAACTTGACCCACCGGCTAGCGAGAGCCCGGCAGCGGGATCGTCCGGGGCAATCCAGCATAAAAGAACCTATCAACCTCGCCAGCCTCTCCGCGAGATCAACCTGATCCACCGGCTAGCGAGAGCCCGACAGCGGGATCATCCGGGGCAATCCAGCATAAAAGAACCTGTCAACCTCGCCAGCCTCTCCGCGAGATCAACCTGACCCACCGGCTAGTGAGAGCCCGGCAGCGGGATCGTCCGGGGCAATCCAGCATAAAGAATTTGTCACCTGGGACCCATAGTCGAAGAAACACCATATGAGAAATAATATATTAGAACGGGTATAGAAAAGGAACTTTATGGATAAAAATGCTTTAAGTCATCCCCACTTCTGGCCCGACCGAGGGGTACCCCTTCCACATCCCGGAGGTGGTACCCTCCCGACTTTAGCACTTCACTTACAATATATGGGCCCTCCCAGTTGGGGTTGAGCTTACCTACCGTGGCCTCCCTTCCGGTCGCATCAACCTTCTTTAGTACCAAGTCCCCCTTCTGGAAATGTTTTACTCAGATATATTTGTCAAAGTACTTGGCCATCCGCCTTTTCACTTCCTCCTGCCTAACGGTGGCCAGGTCTCGGAGTTCCTCCACTAGGTCCAAAGACAACCTTTGGCCTTCTTCGTTGTTCGCTCTCCATTCTTCACCTCCTTCCCCTGCGGAGACCACCCTAGGTGTCTTGACTTCAAACTCAACCGGGAGGACAGCCTCGGATCCGTGGGATAGTTTGAAGGGGGTCTCCCCGGTGGCTGTGTTTGGGGTGGTCCTCAGTGCCCAGAGGACCGAGGGAAGTTGCTCCACCCAACTCCCTCTAAGGTTCTCGATCTTCTTCTTGAGGAGGTTCACTATAATTTTGTTCGCCGCCTCCACTTGCCCATTGCTCCTTGGGTGGTGGACTGACGCGAACCTGAGATCTATGCCGAGCTGAGTACAGAAACTAACGAACTCATCACTGGCGAACTGCAGCCCGTTATCCGTGACAACGGCTAGAGGAAGCCCGTGCCTGCAAATAATCTCACCCCAAATGAAGTTCTTTACCACTTGGGAGGTTACCTTGGCCAGTGCCTTCGCCTCGATCCACTTGGAGAAGTAGTCGACCATCACTAGCAAGAACCTCCTTTGACCGCTTGCCTGGGGGAAAGATCCCACCAGGTCTAGTCCCCAGATTGCAAATGGCCAAGGAGCCGTGATCGTTCATAGCCTCTGAGCTGGGAGGAGTTGGAGAGGAGCGTAGAGTTGGCACTTGGGGCACCTCCTGGAGAACTCGGCCGCATCCTTGCTGAGGGTGGGCCAAAAGTAGCCTTGCCTCAGAACTCTTCCTTCCAGGGTCCTGCTTCCTGAGTGGCTGCCACACTCTCCTGAGTGAATCTCCTCCAGGACCCTCGGGGCTTCCTCCTCCGAGACACAACGGGCCAGGAGCCCCGAGAGGGTCTTTCTATACAGCACCCCTGCATGCAAGGAGTAGTAAGCTGATTTATACTTGAGTCGCCGCTTGTCGGCCTCACCTTCGGGGAACCTCCCTGAGGTTAGGAAAGTGACGAAGGGATCCATCCATGACGCCCGATGATCCACCTCCATCAGCTCTCCCTCCTCAATGGAGGGTCGGAAGAGTTCTGACAGGGTCCCCCCAACCTGAGGACCAAACTTGGCCAGGAGGTCTGCCTGGGTGCTTTCTTCCCTGGGGACATGTTTGATAGAAAAAGTTCGGAACTGTCCCACCACCCCCTTGACCTTCTCCAAGTACCGCTGGAGAGTTGGCTCCTTGACCTCGAACTCTCCCTTGACTTGGCAAGCGACAACCATGGAGTCCGTCGAGACCTCCACGTCTTGCACTCCTAGCTCCCGAGCCAAGCGGAGGCCCGCTATTACCGCCTCGTATTCTGCCTGGTTATTGGTGAGAGGGAAGTGAAAGAGGATTGTCTGTTCTATCCTGGTCCCTTGGGGACTGACCAGGACCACCCCCCCCCCCCAAAGAGTTCTTTCCGGATGCGCCATCCACTAACATTTTCCAAGACACCGGACGGGGTAGTTCCGACTCCTCCACTTCAGTAACATAGTCAGCCAGGAAATCCGCCACTGCCTGTGCCTTCACGGACACCCTTGGTGCATAAGAGATATTGAATTCACTTAGCTCCACCGACCACTTGGCCAGCCTTCCCGAGTGTTCTACTCCCTCCATGATATTACGGAGGGGGTGGTCGGTCACTACTTTTATGGAGTGCGCCTGGAAGTAGGGTCGGAGCTTCCGGGCCGACACCACCAGAGCGAAGGCCGACTTCTCTAAAATGGGATATCTATGCTCGGCCTTCCTCAGCACCCTACTCACGTAGTAGATTGGTAGCTGCTTCTTCCCCTCTTCTCGGACCAACACGGAGCATACGACCTCCAATCCTACCCCCAGGTAAGGGATAAGTCCTCCCCGGGCCTCGGCCCTTGTAGTAGTGGAGCCCTGGTCAGTTGTTCTTTCAACGCTTGAAAAGCCTCCTCGCACTCAGAGGTCCATTCGAATTTTTGATTACCCCGCAGCACCTTGAAGAAGGAGGAGCATCTCTCCCCTGCTTTCGAGAGAAACCTACTTAACCCAGCCAGCTTCCCTGTCAAGCGTTGGATCTCCTTAGCGTTTCTTGGGGGTACTATTTCGAGGATTGCCTTGACCTTGTCCGGGTTAGGCTCTACCCCAGCCGGGGTGAGCAGGTGCCCCAAGAATTTCCCCCGACTGGCTCCGAAGACACACTTCAAAGGGTTGAGCCTCATCTTGAACTTCCGTAGGGTCCCGAAAGTCTCCTCGAGGTCTCGGAGGTGAGACTCGAGGTCTCGGCTCTTGACCATGAGGTCATTGACATATACCTATAGGTTTCTCCCCTTCTGTTCACGGAAGACCCTGTCCATCATCCTTTGGTATGTGGCCCCTGCATTCCTGAGCCCGAAGGGCATCATCTTGTAACAGTAGCATCCATCCCTCGTGATGAAGGAGACATCCTTGATGTCGGGGGGATGCATGCGAATTTGATGATAACCTGAAAAAGCATCTAAGAAAGACATCATATGGAAACTGACGGCTGAGTCAACCAGCGCGTCGATTCTAGGCAGAGGGTAACAATCCGTCGGGCATGATTTATTAAGCAAAGAGAAATCGATACACATTCGCCATTTACCTCCACCCTTCTTTACCATGACGACGTTGGAGACCCAGCCTGGGTACTGGATCTCCGATACAAAACCTGCTTTCAAGAGCTTTTCCACCTCCTCGCGGATGGGCCCCTCCAGCTTGTCCGCCGTGGCCCTCCTCTTCTGACGGATGGGGCGGGTGCCGGGCTCGAGATTGAGGCGGTGGCAAGCCACATCCGCATCTATCCCGGGCATCTCCGCGGCGCTCCAGGCAAAGACGTCCACGTTCTTCTGAACGCAGGCGAGGATCTCTGCCTTCTCCTCCGGGTTGAGCTCTCCGCTGACCCGGACCTTCTCCACCACCCCCAGTCGGGTGATGACCTCCAGCTCCACGACCTCGTCCACGGCCTCCAACCGAGACTGCTCCCCCCAAGACCTCTCCTCCTCACCTCCACAGGCGAGCTCTTGGGCTCCTTCTTATTCCTCCTCTATCTCCATCAACTCCTCTGCCCTTCCCTCTTGGGCCTTCCCTTCTCCCTCTTCTCCTTCTTCTCTCCTCGCCCGGGGTCCCTCAGCAACCCCCTCCTGGGCATGAACTTCTCCTTCCTCTGCTTCCTCTGCTTCCTTCTCGTCTCCGGCCTCGGCCACCTCTTCCATCGCTTTGTCCCACTCCTCCGCTTCTATCATCTAGGAGATGGTGTTGACCGCCGTCACATAGCACTGCCTTGCCACCTTAGGGTCCCCCCGGACTCGGACCTGGATTCTGCCTGTGTTGAACTTAAGGCACTGGTGGAGGGTGGAAGGGACGCATCGGAACACGCTGATGAGGGGCCGCCCGAAGATGGCACTATAGCTGCTCGGGGCATCCACGATCACGAAGCGGCAGTTCTGCGACTGCCCCCCGAGGGTCACATGGAGTCCTACTCCTCCTTCCACCTCCTTTCTCTCCCCCGAAAAACCAAACAGGGGGCCGTCCGAGGCCAACACCCTTCGGGCCTCTACCTTCATTTCGTTGAACGCCTTCTTGAAGATGACGTTGACTGAGCTTCCATTGTCCACCAAGATCCACGAGACGGTAAAATTCTCGATGGCGGTTTGGATAACCAGCGCATCACAGAACGGATCTTCCTGACCGGGCATATCTTTCTGGGAGAAGGTGATCCTTTCCACCGGGGGCGGGGCTTGGGATGTCGAAGCTACGCTCCGACGGTACATAGCGTGGAGGCTCGCCTTCTGGGTCGCCTCAATCCCCGCTCCCCCATGGATCACCCCGATCCCCCCTCGGGCTCCCACATCCAACCGGTCCTCGCACCTCTCTTCCTCGTCTTCCTGGGCTAGGACCTCCTCGATCCTCACCGGGCGTTGCTGCGGCTGCGGTGTTGGGCCCCTTGCTTCCCTCATCTCCAGAAATTCCGGACAGGTGGCTGTTGCGTGACCTTCCTCCCGGTGGAAGTCGCAGTATGGCAACATCGCCACCCTCCCCTCGCCTCTTGCTCCATGTTTCTCCTCCTGGGACCGGCTCCTCCGGCTCCCGCTTCCCTTCCTCTTCCTGCTCTTCCTCTCCCGATCTCCATTGCTTGTTGAGGCGGGGGAGGAGGCGGCCTCGGGCCTTGCCTCCACCCCAGCTGATAAGGTCTCCCTTGTCCTCCCTGGAAGTTACCTCCTCCATGGTGGAACCCCCTTCCCGGGCCCTGCATCCCACCACCTTGCTGCCTCCACCCCAACTCCGGGGCCCCGACTTCCTCCCTTCTCCTTCCTTCCGGTTGCTTATTCTCCGGCTCGCTTAGCCGTGCCAACCTCTTCGTGAACTCGGGGTTTGCTGCCTCCCCGTCCACCTCCTCCTTCGCTCTTTCCATCAATTCCTCGTAGGATAGAGGGGCCCTCCTCTTGAGGTCCATCTTGAAGAATCCCTCTCGCAGCCCCACCGTGAAGGCCAGCTGGAGAGTATGCCCGGGCACCTCTTGAATGAGGAGGACCTCCTCCCTGAACCACTCCAGATACTGAGCTAGGGACTCCCCCTGCTTTTGCTTGATACAGAAAAGGGACTCGGGGTCCTTCTTCCTCTTCTTCAAAGTAGAGAAACGCAGTAGGAACCCCCAGCGCAAGTCTTCGAAGGCATAAATTGAACCCGAGGGCAACTAGTAGAACCAGTACGTCGCCTTCTCTTTCAGGGTGGTGGCGAAAAGTCGGCACTTGAAGGCGTCCGACATAGGTCTGATCGAGACCATATCTTCAAACCACTGCAAGTGGGGAACGGGATCGCTGTTTCCAACGTACAATGTCATGGTCGGCTCCCTGAACCCCTCGGGGAGTGGTGCCGAGAGCACCAACTCACAAAAAGGGCTCCCCCCACTCACCCTCTGAACTTGTTCCACTCTTCCTGCAAAACCTCCTGCTGACGTCTCCCATGTTGTCCTTGGATTCGCCGAGTACACGGCTGTCGGGATCCCTTCTGCCGAGTTCACCCTGACCGGGACCTCGCTCGCTCCCGCTGGACTAGGGAAGAGTTCTCGGCCAGCGAGGTCTCGGCCTACCTCATGGGCCGTCGTCTCCTTTCCTGCTCGCTGGCGTGGGGCGTTCTCGCCAGCCCCAGATGGAGGAGCCATCTGAGGGGCCGGGGTCGCGAAACCACCCAGCGCCGAGGCGATGGAGCTTTGAAAAGCCCCAACCATATCCCTTTTGAGCTCGGCCAGCATATCCATCATCACCGGCGTTCCCGTGGGTGGCGAGCCTCCGAACCCTGCGTCTCGCTCGTCCTCGCCCGTCATGCTTCCTCCTGAAGACTTTCCTGAACTAGCCACACTCCACGCTCACCGCACCAAGAATGTTGAAACCAGAAACTGGTTTCTTGTGGAGCTCGGGGCCCCCAACAGGTTGGGGGGCGACTAGCACTTACTTATCCATCGGAGAAGGCAAGTCGGGGTCTCAGAACTCAACACAGACCCTTAGTCTCAGCAGGGAGGTCCCACCACACACCCGGAAGATCTTTAGATTGCTTCCCCTCCAGAGCCAAAGCTGAGGCCCGGGCACCTTGGAGAGCTCTGAGGAGTCTCGGCAAGGATGGCCAGAGGAGAGAGAAGCCTGAAAACTCGACTCTCTCTCCAAAGGTGCCCTTTGGGTCATATTTATAGTTTTTCTGAACTGGTCTGCAAATAGCAGAATTCCGCCTCTTGGTTTTACTATACGCACCCCAGCTTGGTCTACTAACAGCCAAACTCCGCCATCCGGGGTGGCTATTGGCAGACCCTCAGGGGCAAAAAGGTAATTCTAGCTTCCAGTTCCCTGGAAGAGGGGTCTACGAGGACTGCTCGCCCTCTTGGTCTCGCAAAAGTGTATGCGCGAGCCCCTGCTGTCTCTACGACCTCAAGGGTCTCGCTGAGAGAGCGAGACCCAGCTTGGTCTCGCAAAAGTGTATCACGGAGAGAGCGAGACCAAGCCACCGATCTCGCCTCACCCTAGCTGCCGAGACCTTGGATGATTTCGCCTATATTATCCTGAACCGCGAGATCCATGGGAGGAGCCAGGCGTACTCCGGGTTGTACACCTAGATCTCCCCATGATCTAGACGCTGCACACAAGGCGGCGATTTACTCCTAAGCCGCACAAGGACCTAGACGCCACGCACAAGGCGGCGATTTCCTCCTAAGCCACACAAGGACCTAGACGCCACACGCAATGCTGCGATTTCCCCTAAGCCACACACAGACTTAGACGCCACACACAAGGCGATGATTTTCTCCTCCGATTACAAAATGATAAGATAAAATACAAAATAGAAATTCAGATATGAAACTCCCTAAATATGAAGCTCTGAAGACGACGCCGAATCCTTGCAAAGATTGCCTGAGATACTGCGCACGGACCGTCTCTTCTTCGCTCTTGAACGTTCTTGCCAAAATGTGATTTCTCAGAGTTCTGGAGCTCTCTGGATGGAATGCACTCAGGAAAGAACTTGGAGATCTGAAAAACTGAATTACACGAAGTTCTGAGCCCTTTTTATAAAAGAGAGATAACGTCATCCGTTAGCTAGCTATCGCCAAAATCCGTTATCTCTAGAGGCTGCCACGTGTCCCACTAATTCGAAGTTTCTGCGCGAAGTGGAGGTCGTGGAGCTGTCGGATATCCGATAGCACTATCGGATATCCGATAGCACTATTGGATATCCGATAGCACTATCGGATATCCGTTAGCTTGCGTAACTGCTGCACGTCGTAGAGTTACGGGAAGATCGTGCACTGTCGGAAATTCGTTAGCTAGCTGTCGGAAATCCGATAGTTCCTCTTCATTTTTGCCATCCGAAACTTCTCCATACTGTAGATGGAGTCGTTCTCGTCTCCGAAATGGGTGGCACGTTCTGTAACTCTTCCTGGATTGAAAGTTATGGCCATTTTAAGATCAGCACACAAAACTCATCCTTTTGCTTTTTCTAATGTGTACACACTCTTGGATCATGCCCATGAACGAGGACTTGTCTCCTCATTGAACCTGTACAACCTGGACACTATAAACACACAAAAGACTAGATCAAATACAACACGGTATTTGTTATTCTCAAACCAAGAGATGCGGAACATAGGCTCCAATAATCTCCCCCTTTTGATAATAACAAATACCCGTATGAGAAATTAGTGAGATTAAGACCATTTGTGTTTATAGATAAGTGTGGTAATAAGATATGCATGAATAACATATTAAGAGCGTGATAGGATTGAAAGCGATAATGCCTACTCTTTCTATATCAAGTCCTCCCCCTACATTAGTGCCTCTTATAAACTACTCCCCCTAAATATCTATTTTACTAGATTTCTCAATTTCTTCTCCCCCTTTGTTATTAACAAAAGTGGGTAGGGATGAGTGTATATCTTTTAAGATAGGTAAGGAGCCATTTATTGAAGGATTTTCATGATCGAGCATATGATAGTGTATGCACCTCCTATATGATTACTCCCCCTACAAATATACCCATTTTTTGAGTTTAATATCATTATAATGCACTCCCCCTAAATATTAGATTTATGCAATTTAATCTCCCCTTTTGGTAGTATCAAAAGAGGGTTTAGGTAATATTATGCAATAAAAATTTAAATGATTTATGTTGAGAAGAAAAATAGGATGCAATATAAAGCTTAGTAAATACTCCTTGTTGAGAAAAATATAAGCATGATGGAACAAAAAGTAGTAAACAACATAGCTGAAATGATAAGGTAAGCATTCTTAGTTTAAGATACCACTTGTTAAAAAAAAGTCATGAAAGAGCATAAGTAGTAAAGATGTGGAAAGCATGACGAAATATTTTTTTTTTATTAAGTGAACATCTATGTAGGAATTATGAAGCATAGTAAATGATTAAGAATTTTAGGCATAACAAAATAGATGTTGTAGCATTTTAAGTACACAGAGGATTTTGCTTTATAAATGTTTGAAGCATAAAAAGTAATGATTTTCCAAGTAACCAATATACCCAGACAATATGTCTACACCCTAGCCCCGTACTAAGTGACGGATGGGCATGAGGAGCTGCATACATGCTGCAGGTTGGGGTGTTAGTCCCATATGCAAACACTAGACAAAACTCACCCTAGCACTCTTTCCCCCAGTGCCTCGCAAGGCCCCACTGGAACCCTCCCCGGTTAAGGACAAGACATGACTAGAGATAAGGTTATCTAATGTCTACAACCCTACTCCCCCGTTATGGTGAGATATGAAGTCATGGATAATAATTATTGGAAACATTTAAGCGTTTTAAATCTAATGATGAGTTCATAGCTTATGGATTTATATTTTTATTTGAATTTAGTAAACAAACAACTCACATAGCTATTTAGAAATCCCTTAATGAATCAGAGTTTTAGCATAACAATATTTTCATGTTGAGAGCAACCAATATAAATTTTACCAAGCAAGTCTACCATTTGTTAAAAAAAAGGAATTTTGATATTTAAGACTTTGATATAAGCATGAAAGCGCAAGGTAAAAATATATTGTGATGATGCGGAAGACTTATAGAAATACAAAAAAACACCTTTTTTGTAATCATGATTATGCATAAGAAATATGAGTTAAATTTAAAAAGGAAGATGTTTTTTTTTTCAAATCAAGTTATTGTTAAATTTTTTGACAATAAAGTAACCAAGCATGAAAGAAATATATCAATAAGAGACTACTACAATGTTGTTGTAATTCACAAATTCAAGACATACCAAACATTGTAGAGAGCATGCTAGGTTATCTAGTGCATTTCATAAATAAAGAGTAGTATAGAATTTGCATTAGGATCCAATACCACTCATGAGAAGTGTTATGGAAGATAATGATGTGCACATAAGTGTATTTTGAGTAGAGTAAACAAATGTTTTAATCAAAAATACAATAAATATGTAAAGTAAAGAGCACAATAAAACACAAATAGTTTTACTTCCACAAACTTTAATGCACAAAAAAAATGTACAACTACCAAGGTGCTTTGCACACACAATGCTCATTTAGACTTATCAGGGTGCAAAGTAGTGCTTGGGGGATCACATATTTAATTTATTTTAATGTTGAGACTAGTGATCAGGTGTACTTAAGAGTAAGTGGTTTTTATTTTGAAAGAAAGATATGGTTTTGCACAAGATACTTTACTATTCTTTCCAAGGTGCTCAACCTCACAACGCTTATTAAGACTTATCAGGAGGTTCAAGTAGTGCTTGGTGGAGTTATCTTTGTCACTTTATTTTATGATTTTTGTTTTGTACAAAGATCTCTGAATACACTTGTTTTGCAAACCAATATAATTTATGAAAACATAACCACTTTTCTTAACCTTTTAAAGTGCAAAAAAAGGTCGTGTAGGTAAGATACTTGTGCAATTTTAATTCATTGTACTAATACAAAACATACGCAAGCATTCTTAGATTAAACACATAAGTAGACAATGCCAAAATAAGTGAGTGAATAAATATCATTATCAAACATAAAACATTTACTCATACTTAGAGGCATGATAAGCTTAGTTCTACACAACTTTTACCATATAATTTTATGCACAAATGAGTAGATATATCAAAGCATGATGAAAACAATGTTCAAAGTAGTTTGAAAAAGTAAATTGCAACATTTTAGAAGTTCTAAATGATGGGTTAAATCATGCTTGATTTTCAATGAAGTCCATATAGTATTTTTTTTATAGTTTTAATGTTTTGTATTGGAGTTTTGCATATATAAATCAAACAAATAACCAAAGAAAGGAAGTAAGAAAAAATAATTTTTTTTTGTAATTTGGTTTTTGAAATTTTGTATTTTAATTTAAAAAAAAAATCAATTATAGGCATAGATGCAAAACTGAGTAGTACATATAAAATAATATATTTTTAGTGATTTTTCAGAATTTTAAAATGACAGAAAATCTGAGACTTGAGCTAGCGCCGGCGTTAGGTACTAGCGCCTGCGTTAGCTCACAGAGAGTGCTTATTTTGATCATATATCCTAGATTTTCTTCGATCTTGCTTCCAATATTTCTTAATTATCTTTGTGCAATGTAATGTCTGTCTAATGAAGTGAAGAGACGAGAAGAAATCGCAAAAAGTTGCGGAAGTTAAAATTTTAGTACATGGGTTTCACATTCATTAAAGCTTAGTTCTTGAGTTTTGCACAACATATGCATGAGTGAAATGATCATAAATAAGTGAAATAATATTCATGCAATTTCTCAATTTCGGTTAGACATGATTATGATTTAACATACTAAGGGTAATTAAAAATGACGCAAATATATTAAATACCTAGGCAAAACTTGCGCATTTTATAAATTTAGTATAATACCCCTAAAATACACCTTTTAAATCCATTTTGACACTTATTTCATTTAGTCTTAATAATATCATATGACAAATTTAGTTTTCAAATTTTATAAGACTTTTTAGGAAATGGATTTAGAAGGATAAAAATAATAAGGATAAGTAGATCACTTGAAAAATGACATAACTTATTATTCAACTTTACTCAATTTGATTTATTTATAAATTTTGGTTTAATATGTGAAAGTCATATTACAAGTTATATAAAGTGATCATATCATGATGGTTCAACAAAAAAAAAATAAACAAACAAAAAGAAAAAAGGTTAGGCATATCATGAAGTAGAATAATGATATTTCATTTTTAGTTGATTTCTACTTCATGCAAATGATTTGATACTAATGAATGAGAGATTTAGGTATCCAAAGAGGACCGGGTGTGATGGTTCTTTTGGGTACCCAAATACATCGTATTTGCTTTTGGGGAGATAGTGATGAATGGGCCCTTTTGAGTGGAGTTTGTGTTTCTTCTTTAGCTTTGGGTCTCCATTCAAACCTTGGAAAAATGTTATTTTTATTTTTCAAATTTCCATAATCATTTACTTGAATATTTGGATCAAAATGATTTTTGAATTTATAATTTGGACGAAATTTGTTTGCATTTAATTTTAGGTTGGGAGAAATATGATTTTGTACATAATGGTGATTTTGATTTTGGTTTACAAATCCTTTATGTTTCTTACTCTCATTATTAAACTTAGTTAAGATGTTCATATTCATATTCAACTTGTTTTTAGATATAGTTTGATATTGTGAATTTGTATTTACCATTTTCTTAAGCAAGTTGATTTTTGATTTTAATTCATCATTCTTAATCTTTAAATTATGTCTAGCTTTATTATAAGCGATTGTGCTATTTTTAAGAGTGGAAAAAATTGAATCAATATGATCTTGATAGTTATTTCTATATTCATCAAATGTTTCATCCATCTCTTTAATTTCAATTTTATATTCTTTACACTTACCACGATTATTTTTTAGAGAAGAGTTTTCTAAACATAATTTTTCATTTTGTTCTTTTATGAAAGTAAGCTCTTTTTCAAGTTCCTTGAATTTTTCTTTAATATTATTACAATCAAAACAAGATATAGAGTTTTCAAATGAAGAGTATGCAGGAGATACAAACATTTCATTTTTGGATTCTACATTCACATTTGCTTTCAAAGTTTTATTTTCTAAACGTAGTTTTGCATTAGCCATTTTTAGTTTCTTAATCTTACGTTTAGTATTTTGTAGCAATTGTAGTGTAGAAATAGATGTACAAAAAATAGGAGATTTTGATTTCCTTACAGCGCTCGTGGATGAGGCAAGATTTGAACATAGTGTTCCTTTGTCTTCTTCATCTTCCTCTTCCAAACAAGAGTCTCTATCATCCTTTCCGCTTGATGAGCATTCTATGGATCCATCATTTGTGTAACTTTCTTGAATATTTGCATAGGCTTGCATATTCTCCGGTTCTTGTGAATGTTCCGTACCATTAGAAGGAGAATCATAAGTTCTTTCAAGAAAACTCCAAATTTCATATGCGGTAGGTAAAGTATAAATAAGTTTGAAAATATTTTGGTCTAACGCACAAAATATACTATTCATAGATTTTGCATTTAAAATAATTTCGTTTCTAGTTAGTACGTTTGATGGCTTTTTAATAGTAATATTCCAAACTTTTTCATCTAAGGCCTTAAGAAAATTTTTCATTAATATTTTCCACCCTTTAAAATTTTTGCCCATAAATAAAGGTGGTGATAATACTTTTTCATTTATATTAAAATTTTCCTCACTAGTAGAAGCGAGATCATGATCAAGAGACGTCATTATTCTCGGTTGTTAAGCCGATTTGGAATAACCTGCTTTAATACCACGTGTTGGATCTTGCGGCGCCCTTAGAGGGGGGGGGGGGTGAATAAGGGCTAAAATTTACTTTGATAATTTTTTAATATATTATGATAATTTTAACGGATAAACAAATAGATTTTTAGACAACCCAAATAAGCACTTATAAAATCATAAGAAATTGGAAATCAAATTTTATTTCCACAAGTGATGAATACAAAGGATTGTCGATCTTAATAAAGCTTAAAATCAAGGCTATAATAAAAATAAAATTCTTTTCAATTTACCGGTCCTTCAACCAAGGACCGGCCGGCTATAGTGAATATCTTCCTAGATCTTGCTACTAGCCTCCCATAGATCTCCCCATGATCTAGAAGCTGCACACAAGGCGGCGATTTACTCCTAAGCCGCACAAGGGCCTAGACGCCACGCACAAGGCGACGATTTCCTCCTAAGCCACACAAGGACCTAGACGCCACACGCAATGCGGCGATTTCCCCTAAGCCACACACAGACTTAGACGCCACGCACAAGGCGGCGATTTTCTCCTCCGATTACAAAATGATAAGATAAAATACAAAATAGAAATTCAGATATGAAACTCCCTAAATATGAAGCTCTGAAGACGACGCTGAATCCTTGCAAAGATTGCCTGAGATACTGCGCATGGACCGTCTCTTCTTCGCTCTTGAACGTTATTGCCAAAATGGGAGTTCTAGAGCTCTCTGGATGGAATGCACTCAGGAAAGGACTTGGAGATCTGAAAACTGAATTACACGAAGTTCTGAGCCCTTTTTATAAAAGAGAGATAACGCCATCCGTTAGCTAGCTATCGCCAAAATCCGATATCTCTAGAGGCTGCCACATGTCCCACTAATTCGAAGTTTCTGCGCGAAGTGGAGCTCATGGAGCTGTCGGATATCCAATAGCACTATCGGATATCCGTTAGCTTGCGTAACTGCTGCACGTCGTAGAGTTACGGGAAGAAGATCGTGCACTGTCGGAAATCCGTTAGCTAGCTGTCGGAAATCCGATAGCTTCTCTTCATTTTTGCCATCCGAAACTTCTCCAGACTGTAGATGGAGTCGTTCTCATCTCCTAAATGGGGTGGCACGTTATGTAACTCTTCCTGGATTGAAAGTTATGGCCATTTTAAGATCAGCATACAAAACTCATCCTTTTGCTTTTTCTAATGTGTACACACTCTTGGATCATGCCCATGAACGAGGACTTGTCTCCTCATTGAACCTGTACAACCTGGACACTATAAACACACAAAAGACTAGATCAAATACAACACGGTATTTGTTATTCTCAAACCAAGAGATGCGGAACATAGGCTCCAACAGTTTCTCTTGTTCAAATTATAGAGACTGATCAGCTCATCAGAAAAGGAGAAGCCGTGCGGGGATAATACCATCTCCTATCGTCACGACCCTCAAAACACCGCACCGGTGGCACCGCCAACATCGTGTACGACCTCCAACAGAATTATTATTTTAAAAGAGTATCGCACCGGTGGCACCGCCAACATCGTGTACGACCTCCAACAATATTCACATTTTCATGTTTCTTTCAAAGGAAAAGGGGCGAGGCCTATCAGAACATAAGGTAGCATTTCGAGTAATCAAGATGAGTAAAATCATATTGAGTAAAAAGGAAGGTGAAGCAGATGATGTAACTTTGCATATACTGGAAGCAAAAGGCGAGAAAAAGGGGGGTAGCGAAGAGAAAGAGCAAGATCACCACTTGCCTTGAAATCATCGGAATCGTCCTCCGAACAACTCCTCGTCGTAGATCGGCCCAAAAGGAGGCACGACGAGGCGAGATCTACAGAAAAATGGCCAAAATGAAGGTTAGGGCCGAAAACCCTAACGCGAAAAGTCCAAGAAATGAGAAATACTCACCACGAACGCGAAGCTCTCGCCGAGAGCTTTCCGGATCTATGCTCGGTTGAAAATTTCGTCCGCCGGAGCTCCGTCGGCGGCGACTGGAAGATTCGCGGAAAGTTTCTCTCTCTCCATCTCTCGCTCTCTGGTTCGGCCAGAATGAAGAAGAAGAAGAAGAAGAAGAAGAAGAAGAAGAGAGAGGGTTACGGACAGGACCTTTAATATATATATATATATATATATATACGAGTGACAGTGCACGAGGAGCCCCCCGTGCCCCGCGCGACAGTACTATGTCCGCCTCCGGCACGCACCCAGTTATATTTATTTATTTTTCTTTTTTTTTCATTTATTTTTATAAATTTAAAAAAAATAAAATATTATGTATTTTATTTTTAAAATATTTAGATTTTATACAATATTTGTATTTTTTTCCATTTCTCTCTCTCTATTTCTCTCTCCAATTCCGCCACCCTCTTTCTCCTCTCTCTCTCTCTCTTAATTGTGGGCCCCACTCCCTCTCTCCCCTCTCTCCCTCTCTCTTCCTCTCTTTATTTATTTCTCTCTCTTTCTCTCTCCAATTCAAAGATACGGCCCACTTTCTCCTCCCTCTCTCTCTCTCTTAATTGTGGGCCCCATTCTCTCTTAATTGTGGGCCCCACTCTCTCTCTCCCCTCTCTCCCTTTCTCTTTCTCTCTCCTTAGCGACCGGTCGATATTAATTGGCTGGGCATTACCCCGATAAGGGGATTTCTTTATATATTAGTATATATATACGAGTCGAACGGCACGGGCCTCCGGCCCTATGTGAGTGCAATCGGCGGGCATTTGTCGTGGGGGCGACATTTGTCGTGGGTGGTGACATTTGTCGTGGGTGGCGGCATTTGTCGTGGGAAGTGGGCTGGGTTGGGGATGTTCTGTTTAGTTTACATATGGTATACTCTGTTTATGTTAGCTGCTATAATAACATCAAACATATGATTATTGATTTTCTGTAAATTTTCACTTACAGTTTAGATTTTGAATGCAGAAAAATGTTGCTCTCCATCATCAACACCTCCCTTTAAGTGGAAAAAAGTTTCATAACTGTATTTGGATATGTTAACAGGGGTTCAAAAATAGAGTTTATCGATATGCATTCAACACAGAGGCTAATGTGCTTTGCTTAGCCACTAATTGACTAATACCTCAAAGCACACCTAAAAATAATGAATATAAAAGCAAGTATAATTGGAATTAGTACCTGAGTTCATGTATAGTACGTGAAAATTATTTGTCAATTATTTCTATCGTTTTTTCCGGCGTAGCTTCTCTCTGATGAATATCTGGAAGGAGACATATGTATAAAGCATATATCTTCTAACTGCTTCCAAAAACATATGTATAAATAGAGTTGGCATATGTATAAAACATTTATCTTCTAACTGACGATAATTTATAACCCACTATGATACTAAAATCTACGGCAGACAAAATGTATAATGAATAAGAATTTTAATTTCACATTAAATCTATTGGAGAGGTGCTAAAATCTTTAGGTAAATAAAAACCTTGAATACCAATTGCTGAAATAGTATAACCACGCATAAACCATTAGAAATACAATGAAGGATATAATTCTTATTTCACTAATCCCATGACTAAAATAATCCAAAACTAAATAGCTTGTAAAAAGTTTTGAGCAAATTTGCACAGCATAAAATTTTTAAATGAAATAAATATTGTGACTGGAATTCCATGACCCAAAACTATGCCTTTCTTCTGAATTTGTAGCAGGATTTCTTAAAAGTTCAGCCTACATGGTTAGAAAAATTTGACATTTACTCTTCCTCTTGCATCACCATTGTTAATAATTGAAATGCTGCAGTGCAGTTTATCATTGTAGAGCTTGGACGGCATTCAACAAAAAAAACTAAAAAGCAAAAGAATTATGAGTTCTGGGCAAAATAATTTCAGTATGTATCTAGATCTGTTAAAAAAATGAATGGCATTGTCCAACAAAAAAATGAGCTTGGATGGCAGTGCAATATTATAAGAAAGTTTGACATGTTTTGCCTTCGCAGATCCCTCAAACAGGAGTTAATCTTGTTGACGTCTGAAGAAGAGTTTCAATTCACCGAAGAGTTTCAATTCACTCCATCAAACATATAAAACTACAGTATTTCCAAGCAGTTCAACCGTAAACCAATTAAATTTATTGGACAACTTTGCAAATCGTTCACCATAATCAACATAAGAGTGAATAAGAACCAATGGCATGGTGTTATAAACATGGAAACAGAATCTGTTTAGTTTGTTTTAACCCAAACATAAAAGATAAATCTTATGAAAAAATAGAATGAAACCTGAACACGGGTATAGATTCCTGCATTCAGGCAATCGAGTAAACCTGAACATGCAAGAAAAAACCTGTGGTTTGATCTTGGCGTTTGCGCGGAAGATCGTCGGGGAGGGCAGCTGCGGAAGTGTTTGCGGGGAAGATCGTGAGGGAGGGCTGTGTATGGCTGCGCAGCAGGGTTCTTTGCGGTTTGCGGAAGACGGATTGAGAGGAGGCAGGTCTCTTTGCGATGGTGTCGGAGGAAGCGTGAGGGCAGGTCAGAAGAGGGGGAGTATGGCTTGGGTGGATGGGATTTGCGTCGGTGGTGGATACGCAACCGTGTCAGGGGGAGGAAGAATGAGAAGGGCGAGGAAGAACGAAGAGGGGGAAGCTCCATCGATGCAGCCACCTGATCGACCTTCGCATTCTCCGGCAGGCGGTACTGTGCCCTAGAACAGTCGCGGGGGAGGCAGGGGTAGAGGAGCGCGATTGAAGGAGGGATCGTGGATGTATGGACACGCACTGGAGGAGCGTGGAAATGAGATCGGGGAGGGGAACACGAAATGGCGGAGGAGGCGAGGGTTGGCGGGGTGATATCGGGGGGATTTCGGGAGAGGTGATTTTGGAAAATTTAAGATTGGCTATTTGCACTCCAGCTCTATTTGATCGGACGGCTCCTGTATTTTGAAGCCATATATCCGACGGTCAATATTTTTGATGGATTTTTGATCTCATGCTATTCGCAGACCACCATATTTCTTTTTAATATAGTATAGATTATACATATATATAGAAATATATATATAGAGAGAGAGAGAGATCTGATATCTATATATATATATATATATATATTTAGAATGTTAATTAGGTTTTAGGTTATATAAACCTCACCACCGTGAGATACAATGTAGAGCCGCATGCTTGGATTAAAGGAGAGTGTCTGGGAGAATTCTAGAGGAGTCGGCCTGTAACTTTGGGAGTCCCGCCCACTTCCCCTTTCTCTCTCTCCCGTTCTCTCTTTCTCTCTCTCTCTCTCATGCGACGAGGAGGCCACCGGCCTCGTGGTGTTTCGTCGTTGGAGAGGGTGGTGTCGCCGGTCTTGGAGGTGAGCCGCCGGCGTTGGAGAGGGAGTTGTCGCCGGGCTTGGTGGAGATCGTCGTTGACGTTGAAGGCTTGTGTGTGTGCAGTTAGCCTTGACGGCGTTTGATCTCCGGTGGCGGCGTTGGTCTCCGGTGGTGGTTGCGGTTGAACGTCAGACCTCGACGTTGAAGGTTCCGGTGAACCTTGTGTGTCTGTTAGGCGGATTGCAGTCCAGATCTTCTACTTTTCCGCGGATCGTACGCGTCCGGCGCATCTGCGGTGTTTCACCGGACGGTCATTTCTTCTCCTGTTATTTCTTGTAATTACATTTATATATTGTTTGATTTAATATATATTTGTGGTTGTGCGCCGGCGGGTTTTGTCGGGCGCAGTTTTGGTCTTATTTTGTATTCTTGTTACCTGCATTATTTTATAGCTGTGTCTGCATTTGTACCAGATTTTACAACAAGTGGTATCAGAGGTAGGTTCCGAGTAGGTGACTGATTGGACGTTCCGGTTTAGGTTTGGGTCAACGGTAGGTGACGACATCGGTCCGCTCCCTATCTTCGCAGATCTGATCCGTGAATTAATCAGATTACCTAGAGGTACTGCAGGCAACTATGGCAGCGAAGAATACTGTTTTGGCCAGGTATTCGGTGGAGAAATTTAACGGTAGCGGGAACTTTTGCCTATGGCAGATTCGGGTCAAGGATATGCTGGTTGAGCAGGGGTTGATCCAAGTGCTGCGGGGGCGTGATACTTTGCCCGCTCCGGCGAAGGATTCTGAGTGGACTGAGATGGATGAGCGCGCAACTAGCGCTATTCGGGTGTGCGTCGACAACAAGGTGTTGTTCAACATCGGTATTGAAGAGTCTGATGTCACGTTGTGGGAGAAGCTTGAGAGACTCTACATGAGCAAGTCGTTGACCACGAGGCTGTTGCTGAAGCAGCGAATGTACGGCCTGAAGATGCAGGAAGGTGGTAACCTGCAGGAACACTTCAACATGTTTAATGAACTTCTTAGCCAGTTGCATGTGGTTGGTGTGAAGGTGGAGGAAGAAGACAAGGCCTTATTGCTTCTTACCTCGCTCCCAGCGTCGTATAAGCACATGCAAACCACTCTGTTGTATAGGAAGGATACAGTAGACGTGCAGCAGATCACATCTGCGTTACTGTCCAGTCAAATGTTGTCGAACCCCGCTCCTGAGGGTAAGCATGCTTTGGCAGTAGGAGGACGACGAGGGAGGCAGTTCGAGAAGGGATCTGGGAGTGCACGGTCCGATTATTTAGTCTATGCACTACACTTTAGTCATGCTTTCGTTCATATTTGATGTTCCATGCTAGGTGCACTTTTAGGCCCGTTTTTGGTGTTATTTCGTATTATTCTCCTTTAGTAGTTGCTATGCATTGTTAAGTGCCACTTTCAGTGGCTGGATTCGTGGTTGTGCTGGAACAGGTGTCGTGCAGGGGTTTTCCGGTACAATTCTGTACAGGAACACAGCGCACGATCACTGATTCTAATGCGCACGACCACTGGTCGTACGCCACTGATCGTGTGCACTTACCCCCCGAAATCTGAGTTCTGTCTTCCTTATCGCACGACCACTTACGATAGCGCGCATGACCACTGGTCGTGCGCCACTGGTCGTGCGAACATTGTATTTTATAATTTTCTTACCTTTCAGGCTCCGTCCAGTCAGGCGCACGATCACAGGATGCTAGTGCGCACGACCACTGGTCGTGCGCCAATGACCGTGCGCGCTGTTCATTCCAGCGCCTATATATAGTCCTGTTCGCGAATTAGGGATGACCGGGCTTCCGAGAGCGGGTTTTCCAGTCCGTACGCCGCCGATTTCCATCTCCAGACACCTCCCCTTCATCTTCTCCGCAAGGGGAAGTCATCTCCGGTCATTCTAGACGTTCCTCCATCATCCGGAAGCATTCTCCACCGTCCGCAAGCACTCAAGCAAGCCGTCTCCATTTCTGTTCGGTGAGGAGAATAGCAATCCTGAGGTAGAAGACGACGGAAGCACGTGGAGAGATCGTGACAGTCTCTCGACGCCGGAAGCACAGTCCGCCCGAGTCCGGAGGTAGCTTGACAAACTGCCATTCTGGCCGTGAACGACCGCTAGTCTTCGTCCATTGGTTGTCCTCTTCTTCTCCCATTTATTGTATTTTTGCGAATCATTTTAAACTTGAATATCATGATGTTTGGTTTAAATGCAATGGTTATTTCCTCTCTGTCCTCCAATGAATGTTTGTGATTTGCTTCACCTCCACGCGCTCACTCACTCACGCACGCACACATCGTGTTCGATTCGCGTTAGCAAGAGCTAGCGGCGAGTTGTGAAGAGGTGTTTGCGACCCTCACTTTCCGCACTAGAGACCACTTCATTCGCATACGCACCGTCCATCCGCCTCACGAACCTCGGCATTGCGGCCGTTGCACCCATCTCGCCTTGCGAAGCGGTGATTTCGACCCGCATTTCTTCTATTGCTGTTAACAGTAGGAAACCCAAATCAAAACTCCACTTTTCGTGTTTGTTCCCGCTTGTGTAACAATTGTCACACAACGCATTTCGTTCACCCAACCTGCATTCCTCAAGAGACCGACACTCAGGGATTCTATTCCCAACATTTATTACTTGCGCGACCGGTGCACTTGCCGAAATTATCGCATCAAGTTTTTGGCGCCGTTGCCGGGGAATGTTCAGGCGTGTAACGTCTTGAGTTGTGAGCTTTTGTTACAAGAGCAGTTGTTTTTGATTTCCTTTGTTTTGTTTTCTTTTTGTTGTGACTGTGCATGCAGAGACAAGCCGCGGGGGAACTTGTACCCTTTGATCCAGAGATCGAACGGACCGCTCGCGCACGAAGGCGCGCAGCAGCCGTACAGGCGGCAATGGGTGACAACATAGACCCAAACAATGCTGAACCAAGAGTGCCCGACGTGGGGCAGCACCAACCTGGAGATGAGCAAGAGGTAGTGAGACCTCGACCCAGAACGATGAGAGATTATACCACTCCGACAGCTGGGAGTGTGTATCCGGGATTTGGTACCAACATTATGAACAACCAGTTCGAGATCAAACCTGCGATCTTGAACATCATCCGGAACAATGCCCAGTTCTCCGGGATGACCAGTGAAGACCCGCACTTGCACCTGGCAGAGTTTTCCGATATCTGCGGAACTTTCCGCTACGCTGGAATACCTGACGATACAGTCAAGCTGCGACTGTTCCCATTCTCACTTCGCGACAAGGCCAAGGTGTGGCTCCATTCTATTCCTCCTGGGACTGCCGCGACTTGGGATGCTCTTGCATCCAAGTTCCTGGCCAAATTCCACCCCGTTGATAAAATTGTGAGCCTGCGGCGGGAGATCGCCACCTTTCGCCAAGCTGGCCAAGAGACCCTTGCCGAGGCGTGGGAGCGCCTTAATGATCCTCTCCGCCGCTGCCCGAACCACGAGCTCCAACCTTGGAATGTTGTAGAGACATTTTACTTCGCGATCGAGCCCAACTACCGGGCAATGATCGATGCTGCTGCGGGAGGTACTCTAATGAACCATACTCCAGAGGAGGCCCTCCGGATTCTGCGGGACACCGCCTCCCACAGTACATTTTGGACGGCCGGGAGAAATGCACCAAGAAGCACCTGTGGTCTCTTCGTGGTCGACTCGCTTCCGCCTACATCCGCACCGACTGCTGTTATTACGTGCGAAGGATGTGGAGGCGGTGGACACCACGCGTATGAATGCTCGGGCAGTGATTTATCAGGTAACTTCTCGACCCTCTCTTTAAACGAATCGGTTAATTTTGTTGGTAATCAATCTAAGGGGGTGCCATTCAATAACACATATTATCCGGGAGTGAGAAGTCACCCAAACTTCTCATGGAACTCCAACGCACCTGGCCAACGATGGGCACCGGGGCAGCATCAGAACGATGCCTACGACTCCGGGAGCCAACCAAGGCCACCTCATCCGGAATATAACCAAGGCCCCCCGGCTCCCAAAAAGAGTAACTTGGAGGAGATGATGGAAAAATTTATGCAAGCGGCTAACTCAAACATGGTTAACCAAACCGCGTCAATGCGGAACTTGGAAACGCAGCTGGGCCAATTGGCCCAAGTGCTAACCGAGCGGTCGCATGGGACTCTTCCTAGTAACACTGAAAAAAACCCAATAGACCAAGGGAAGAGTCTCGGCGACGTGGAAGTGGGTCATCCGCATGAGTTAGTGATCTCCTGCTCCATTAATAAAATAGAGACTAAGGCTTTGTGTGATTCTGGCTCCTCCCGCAACGTCATTGCTTTGCAAGACGTTGATAACTTGCAACTTGAAATTAATACGGAGGAACGGAAATCTCTTGTGCTCGCAAACGGTACCGTCATACAATCAGAAGGGGAAGTGAAAAATGTAGAAGTTATAGTTGATGGGACAGTGGTGGTTGCTGATTTTCAAGTGTTAGGACCCCGGGAGAATCACTCCATCCCCATCTTGGGTGTACCATTCTTGAAAGAGAGCAGTGCCACCCTTGACTTTTCTGCGGGTTGTGTCCTCCTACCCAATAAGATACCTTTGCCCACTTGTCCCAAGACTATAACTGAAACATCCATTTGCCATCCTCCTTTTATTTCTGATGAATCACTAAGTTGTGCAGGGGATAAGAAAGGTGATGGATCTTCTGAAGGAGAAAAGGAAGAGTACCAGTCAAGCGGAGAGGAAGAAGTAGACTCTTGGAGAGACTATGATTCCAAGAGAGAGGAGGACAGCAGTCCTAAACATTTTGAGCTGAACGTGATTCGGGACGACGTCCCATTATTTTCTTGTATTGAATCCTGTAATAAACGAGTTAAGCGTTCCATCTCTTGGGCCGATCCGGTCGTCACTGCGGCGACGGAAATGACGCCTCCCGCTCCTATGAGAGGAGGATCTGAAAATGCTCAACGTTGGCAGTCTCCGACTGTTGCTAAACTTAAACAAGAGAAGCGTCTGCGCGATGCGCGCTCTGCCGCTCTCCGTGGCAAGAGGGCGGAGGTTAGGGGAACACTGGGTGACACTAGTGTTGGCCCTAAAGCCTTCACCTTCCGCCTACATGCTACGGGAGACGAGCACCATAAAAGCGCTTACAACTGATGTTCTGTTTATCTCTTATTCTGTGAAACTTTCTCTTATGCACTCTTTTTTAATTTCTGCACTCTTAAAACAATTATAATACAGGTATTTGGTACAGCTTAAGGACATAAAACAAAAGCGCTGCTGGGAGACAACCCAGATTTGCTGTTTTTGTTTTTTCTAACTTGTTTCAATTCAGTTTTTCTCTATTTTTGATGCTTTTAGTTGTACCGTTTGCAGGTGTGCTTTGTACTTCGTGTTGGCGGATGCTGCGGATTGTGCACGAAATTAACGCCAATCTTCCGGTATGCTCAATTCTGAGCATTGGGTAACACTTCTCCCTCCTAGCTTTCAGTTTTGTGATTGTAATGTTATATTATTTCCACGCATAATATGTCATAAGTCTGGGGGAGAGTGTAACGAACTTTATTACCCACATGCCCGTGCACCACTTCATTTGCATACCAAAAGCAAATTTCGTTTTAACTTTTCAAAATTCAATAATTTTCAGCTTTTTCCATGCACATCACTACACCCACTTGAGCGCGTACTCACTTGTTTTGAGCGTCTTGGGTCAAACCTAATCTTTCATGTTCGATTGGAAAGTTCTTTTTTGTGCTGGCATAGGATTGAGTTGTGAAGTAACATGTCGACTTTTGTAGTGCTCCTAGTCGAGTGCTCGTGTTACGTGTAGAATTCGTGTAGAATTAGCTTTTTCTCGTGCATTTAGTTTTATAATTTTCTAATTGCGTGACTACTATTTATTCTACTCGTAATTTATGAATCCAGTAGAATCTGATGGTAGTGTAGGTGAGTGTGTATGCGATCACTAGTGATGTATTGCTCGAGTCGGGAGGAAGGATATTCTTTCTCGGTGGCTAAGAACTTGCCCCTAGCGACTCTTGAAGCATGGGTATAGGTTAGTTCATTTGTGCAAGTGTGATATAGGCCATTCGTTGGCCGGTTGAGCCTTTGCACCATTCCTACACGCTCTATCCTTGCTTAGCCATTTTGTTCCTAACCGCCACCTCTTGATTCAGCTCCACCTTCAATTCGCCAAAGCCAAGATGACTATCCTAATCGCACACCAAATTATGAGCTCAAGCAATTTTTTGCATTTAAAAAAGGTTGGGTGTTGATGCGGTGTATATTTGTGATTGTGGTGGAAATGCGTTATTGAAGATATAGCTGTCTTTGTTATTAATTGTGCAAAGTTATAAAGTTGAAAAGAAAAAAAATGTGAAAAGAAATGAAAGTAAAAAAAAATGTGCAAAGAGATGTAAATAGGCGGTGTACACCCACCATAAGTTCATGTTTAAGTCTGGGTGTGTGGTGTACACATTTTTATTATTGCTGGGATAGTGTTTTTATTGCGAGCTCATTTGGGTTATGTGTGCTAAGCCCCCACATTTATCATTGTTTTCCACACCGTAGCCTAAGCCTAAATCATAACCTAAAGTCCTATTGATTTGCACTTTGAACGTAACCAGTGTCGTGGAGAGAGTGTGAACGGGCAAGCTTATGGCCATCGTCATTGATGGATTTCTTTGGAGGTTGTCTTGATCTTCAATCTTTAGTAATATTCCACTTAGTGATCAAGCTACTTTCCACCTATGCGTGACCAAAGGATTCACCGCGATTCAAATTACGAGTAATAATAATAAGTAGATACGCAATTTAGAAAATGTTAATATACTTTGCATGTTTAAAAGATTTTTCTGCTAAAATTTCTACAAGTGCGAGTGAGCGACTTCGCATGGTACTACGCATATTCAATTACTACGCCAGCTTTTGTTTTTTCTAGTCCACATGGGAGATATTTTGCTCGGGACGCGCAAACAGGTAAGTCTGGGGGTGTGATGAGTTCCAATTATATACACTTTTATGGACTCATCTGGGCCGATTATTTAGTCTATGCACTACACTTTAGGCATGTTTTCGTTCATATTTGATGTTCCATGTTAGGTGCACTTTTAGGCCCATTTTTGATGTTATTTCGTATTATTCTCCTTTAGTAGCTGCTATGCATTGTTAAGTGCCACTTTCAATGGCTGGATTCGTGGTTGTGCTGGAACAGGTGTCGTGCAGGGGTTTTCCGGTGCAATTCTGTACAAGAACACAGCGCACGATCACTGATTCTAATGCGCACGACCACTGGTCGTGCGCCACTGATCGTGTGCACTTACCCCCTGAAATCTGAGTTCTGTCTTCCTTATCGCACGACCACTTACGATAGCGCGCACGACCACTGGTCGTGCGCCACTGGTCGTGCGAACATTGTATTTTATAATTTTCTTACCTTTCAGGCTCCGTCCAGTCAGGCGCACGATCACAGGATGCTAGTGCGCACGACCACTGGTCGTGCGCCAATGACCGTGCGCGCTGTTCATTCCAGCGCCTATATATATTCCTGTTCGCGAATTAGGGATGATCGGGCTTCCGAGAGCGGGTTTTCCAGTCCGTACGCCGCCGATTTCCATCTCCAGACACCTCCCCTTCATCTTCTCCGCAAGGGGAAGTCATCTCCGGTCATTCTAGACGTTCCTCCATCATCCGGAAGCATTCTCCACCGTCCGCAAGCACTCAAGCAAGCCGTCTCCATTTCTGTTCGGTGAGGAGAATAGCAATCCTGTGGTAGAAGACGACGGAAGCACGTGGAGAGATCGTGACAGTCTCTCGACGCCGGAAGCACAGTCCGCCCGAGTCCGGAGGTAGCTTGACAAACTGCCATTCCGGCCGTGAACGGCCGCTAGTCTTCGTCCATTGGTTGTCCTCTTCTTCTCCCATTTGTTGTATTTTTGCGAATCATTTTAAACTTGAATATCATGATGTTTGGTTTAAATGCAATGGTTATTTCTTCTCTGTCCTCCAATGAATGTTTGTGATTTGCTTCACCTCCACGCGCTCACTCACTCACGCACGCACACATCGTGTTCGATTCGCGTTAGCAAGAGCTAGCGGCGAGTTGTGAAGAGGTGTTTGCGACCCTCACTTTCCGCACTAGAGACCACTTCATTCGCATACGCACCGTCCATCCGCCTCACGAACCTCGGCATTGCGGCCGTTGCACCCATCTCGCCTTGCGAAACGGTGATTTCGACCCGCATTTCTTCTATTGCTGTTAACAGTAGGAAACCCAAATCAAAACTTCACTTTTCGTGTTTGTTCCCGCTTGTGTAACAATTGTCACACAACGCATTTCGTTCACCCAACCTGCATTCCTCAAGAGACCGACACTCGGGGATTCTATTCCCAACATTTATTACTTGCGCGATCGGTGCACTTGCCGAAATTATCGCATCATCAGTCTTTCTGGGTGACGGCTCAGCATGTGAGGTCACGGGGACAGGGACGGTGGACATCAGGATGGGGACAGGGACGGTGGACATCAGGATGCATGATGGAGCAGTGCGTAGGCTTGAGCGGGTACGACTGGTACCCAAGCTGCGCAGGAATTTGATATCGCTGGGCAGATTGGACTCCAACGGATGCAGTTTTGCGGCGAGAGGTAGAGTTCTGACGGTGACACGAGGGCGCACCGTGCTCATGCGAGCTGAGCAGCGCGGTAGTCTGTACTGGCTGATGGGGACCACGATGCGAGGTGGTGTGCCCATGATTTCTGCGGCCGACAGAGTGGATGGTCGAGGTGGTACAGGGGATCGCCCTTCTGGTAGTCTGACTAGGCGAGTCAGATTCAGTGATCCGGTTGCGTCGACATTCAGGGGTTGAGCCCGAGCAGGGATGAGTCGGCTGGAGCAGGTCGGCTAACGCCTCAGGACTTTGAGGTGGTGCTTCGCGCAGTGTTGTTTCGCATAGTTGGTGCTTCGTGCAGATAGTGCTTCGTGCAGGTGGTGGCTCTGAATTCCGAACCAAGGTGGTGGATTGTTATTTTTTGGTTCGGATTGCCATCAAGATTATATATATATATATTATACATAGCTGTGAACAAAAAAACTGGGCCTGACGGGCCGGCCCGAGCCCGGCCTGGTCAAGGCCCGGTCAAGCCCGGCCCGGTTCAGGCCCGAACCGGGCCCAGCCCTTACCTGGGTCCCTGAAAGGGCCCCGGTTTGGATCTGTTACCCGGCCCGGTACCCGGCCCGGTACCCGGCCCGGTCCGGGCCGGTAAAGCCCGAATATCGGGCCGGCCATAGCCCAATCCGGTCTCGGGCTAGGCCCGATTGAGCCTAACGACTCTTTTTAAGAGCCGTTAGGCTCATGGCAGCATGGCTGCCACGTGGCAGCCATGCTGCCATGAGAGCAGCCAACGGCTCTCAAGAGAGTCGCTGGCTGCTGATTTTTTTTTAAAAAAAAATTGAAAAATTAAATTTTTAATTATTTTTTAATAATAATAAAAAAAAACCTAAAAAATCTCTATAAATACCCCCCTCCCCTCTCTCTTTTCTCACACCCCACCCCTCTCTCTCTCTCTCTCTTAGCTATCCCAATGGCGTCGTCCTCCACAACTCCAGCGTCGTCTTCCCAAAGTACGACTTCGGTGGTGGAGCACAACCGTAGAGCGAGTATTTGGGAGCATTTTGAGATGGTCCTAGTCGGGACCGAAAGAAAAGCGCGCTGCAAGATGTGCTCGAAGTTGTTATCCATCAGCGGCAACTCGACGCTCGTTAGACACCAGAAGTCTTGCGAGTCGAAACAAGCTCCTCCCGAGTCAAGTCAAGCCCAAATTTCTGGAGCCGGACAGATTTGGACGTACGATCAAATGCGACAGCGAGAGCTGCAGACGAAGTTCGTCATCAAACGTGGGCTGCCATTCAGCGTCTTCGACAATGATGACGGCACAGAGTACATACATGGGGGGCTTCAGCCCAAATACCAAAAGGTTAGTAGAATTACTTTAAAGCGCGACATGATTAGGTTATATTTAGACCAAAACAAGAATTAATTAGGTATTTTGAAAATTTCGAAGGACGTGTGTGTAAGACCCCTTTTTTTTTTTTGCAAAAACCACTGGGTCTTAGGCCCAGAACCGCCGTTTTGTGGTGACACCTTCACTCGGGAAGGTCGCCACTACAAAACGCCGATCCTGCCGGCCAAATCGATCACGAAGAAAAGTACAATAAAGAGAAGACAAGTCCACATAACCACATGAATTAAAACCGTAAAGGTAAATGTCCACATATATTAACTGAATAAAGATAACAAGGGATACACTAATAAAGGGGCTCTTGCCCTATACATCATTTCCTCACTACAAGATCACTCGCGGAAGCTAACTCCTAAGTAAAGCTAAAGCTAATCGTCACCGACACTGAAACCGGAGCACCCTGACCTGACTGGCCCATCCCTGCAGACTCCGGGCTCCACTGGTGCTGCAACACTGGATGCTTCTACTCTTTTGGCCTGCGGTTGCTGCCTCGCAATCCACGTCTACGTCTTCTCCGTCGGTCTCCTGATCGATGTGCTGGAGGGGTTCCACTCATCATGGGACATCTGACCCGAGTATGTCCCGGCTGGTGACAATGGTAGCATGGCCGTGGGGTCCACCATGTCGGATCCTGCTGTACCTGCTTCTCGGAGGTTGCTGCGTCTCCTCGAACTCCTAAAAAGATAAGGTCCACCGACCGTCAGTCAAAATGACTCAGCCAATTCCCCACCCCTCCCCCAATGGCTCCTAGGCACCGTATGGGAGGAGGAAGCGGAGGACATTCAAGGGGTAAATATAAGAGCAGATGATGACGGATCTACAACTAAACAGGTGTTTATATATATGAAGCAGTAAGTAGGCATAGTAAAGAACATGTAAAGAATAGTGAGCAGTATATATAATGACAGGTAAAATGATACAAAAGTAACCATTGATTTATAGGAATGCCCATACAAACCTATAGACCAAGGGGTCGTTTAGCAGGGCCTACCGTATAAGAAGTCCCATAACCGACTTATACGTTAGGGGTAGGTTGAATGCAATGTTTATGCCATGACATGCAAGTATGTTGTTATGCTATGTTCATACAAGTGCAACTCACCCACTTCGACTCTATGCGCATAGACCTTTAGTTCCCCCTTTTTGGAGCGAGCTAGACTCCCAGGATACTCCCGTAGTGGCAAACGGAAGCGGTGGGTTGGGCCTCGCCCACCTCTAGGTTGGTATTCACACTACCCAACCTAGACCTATCGTACGCCTCCACAAAACCCGCAGAGCGTCTGCGTACTCTTGCTGACTGGACCGCCAGACTATCAAGGCTAAGTGTAAAACCACACTTGTCGAGTCAACGTATTGACGTCGGTGTGAACGGCCGTCCAATACCGAAGACCCACCACCTTCAGTGCACATGCAACATGTTCTACTCCCTATCTCTGAGCCATGAGTTCCCCGGGCTGACCTGCCCGCCATCACTAACCTTCCGAGCCAAAAGCTCCCCGGGCTAACCTGCCCGTCATCAGTAACCTTCCGAGCCATAAGCTCACCAGACTAACTAGTCTGCTGCAACAGCCACCGAGCCCACCGCTCGGACAACCAATCCAACTAAACTTCCGAAACCACAGGGTGTGGATGAGTGTGTTATTAGTTAATCTTGTACCATGCCTTACTCCTATGAGTTAGGGTTAGTATTGGACTTCCCGAGGGTTACCCTGTGAGGGGCTCGCTACGGTACTAGGAACCACTACGGGATGACACCCCAAAGTTCCCATTCCCAAGACACTTAATGTTATTAGTTACTACCCATAAGAAACCCTCTTAACATTTCACCCGGTCTAAACCTAAGTGCTTTTAGGCCTTAATAGACAAAAGATGACCTTTCGTCATCCACAGGACGACCTACCCCAAGGATGGCACCCCACCACCCTAGGACTCATCAAACTTTAATTCTCTCCAAGGGTCCTCTCATATCCATATAATTACCATGAGGCCCTCACTCTCCAATCAATATAATCCAATTTGGCCTACAACCCCAAAATTGCCAATTTGCTAAACGCAGACCATCCTCAACGCTTTGATGCTCATGAAGGGGAGTACACTAAATACTCAATCCTATGATTCAACAATTTTATTGGAGGTCCATACTACATATTTAAGGCCAAATCCAGGGTTTCATAATTTTCCAAGTAATAATAGTATTTAAATCATTTTTCCCAAAATACCACTTCCTAAGGTTTGAACTGCAAGTATGCTTTCCTGACATCCAATGCCTGCCTAAATTTTTACATAAATAAAGGGTACCTAAAAATCAGTAGATATGATTTCTTAGGAAAAACCAGCAAGATTTACTATTTTTCAAAATTCCAAAACTCATTTATTACCAGTAAATTCCAAAGGAGGTACCCTCATATGATCTCCAAACCTTATGCAATTTAATACAGAGGTGAGACAAACTAAAATATTCAGTCCTACAAAGTTTGACCAAGTTCCACAGAGGGTACATTTGTAATTTCCACAGAGGATATATTTGCAATTTATTCCAAAATGAACTAGAGGTACCAAAAATATTAACCCAAAAATTATGAGAAATAAACCGTGGGTACATATTGGTATGAAATGGCATCCAGCAAAGTTTCATGTAATTACAGAAATCTAACACCCTACAATTGATCATCCCAAAAATTGCCAACATTATGAAATATTACAATTTGGACCTCCAAAAGTTTTCTCCTGGTTTAACAGAATTTTCCAGGGATTAATAACATTAAAACTAAGATTGTGATAGAAGATGGTTAAACATTAAGTGTTATTTCATCCTAAAATCCAAAACCCTAATTATTTGCAAATCTACCCAAGGGTTTATTACTTAGGATTGGCAACTCCAAACCCCTCCAAATTCTCACAGTAGTCATCCCTGGTCACTAAGATCATCTCCCCAAAATTTCAAGTCAAACCATTGAGGTTTGACCCTTCTTCCATCAATAGCCTCTAATTGCACCCCATTAGGGTTTAGCCTAGGGTTAGGGTCTAAACTTCTCCAAATCCACCCAAACCTCTTGTGAGGGGATTAAAACACTCTTAGAACCCAGAGAGGGCTATTACACTTCTCTCCATGGACATATACTCCTATGTCCTTCACAAACCCTAAAGGGCACCACACACTTAACCACTAGGGTTTAAGGGCCCACTAGGCCCTAACTCATACAAAGTTGCTCCTTGGGGTGTCCCATACCTCCCAAGCCAGTGACCATGGTCACCCCATCAATCAGTGGGAGGAAACCCCTCCACACTCCAAAATTAGCTTAGGTTCACTTTTGCCCTAAACATAACCCTTAAGCAAAGTATTCTCAAGAGAACTCCCTACCTTGCCCAAGTCCATACTACTCACTATACTGACCATGGGTCAGTAAAAGATCACCCAAGATCCTACCAACATTTGGTGAGGAGTGGGATTCCAATGGGTACCTATTTGGGGTGCAAATAGCAATTTAGCCCCTTTTGATTTATTAGGGCAAACCTCCTCCAATGGCCACCAAATTTGGACCAGAGGTTGGCATGGGGGAGGGTGAGGTGCACCCCAAATATGAAGCCATTTGGCTTTGTGGAAGTGTGGGGGCACTCACTCAAAGTTTTGCCTAAACCTAGGGAGCCTAAGGTTGCTTTGGTGAATTACCCCACCAAATCAACTCCATAAATCATGAAACTTTAACCAGTGACTCTACTTGCTCTCTAGGACCTCCCATCCAAATTTGGAAGGGTTTTGATGTGTTTAGGGCACCTAATTAGGTCCCACAAGGATTATTGAATTTTTCCAAAAACTAAGAGGAAAAGTTCTCCAATCAATCTGATTTTTGGACATGTGTTATATGTATATAAGAGTAGCCTACCCTTCAAATTTCAAGTCATTTGGAGTTCTAGATTGGTGTGGGCATCAAAAACAAGTTCTGGATAGCCATATGGATAGTCCCCACTAAAATGAGTGTTGTGCCCTAACCAGGACTCCAAATTGAGTGATTTCAATTTTGTATTAAACTAGACATCAAGGGCTACATTTTCTATGTTGACCACTTTTTCTGAATCAGCCTCTAACTATTTTTACCAGAATTAATAAGGAGCTGCATTTTAATCACAGAAATGAAGGATTAATACTAAGGGCGCACGAATCTTAAAGCAGGATCCAACCGCGCCTGGTCGTCTTCTTCCTCTGGCCAATGGCCAGGATCGCCCGCGCCTGGGCCACCTTGATCCCCGTTTTCCCGGCCACCTAGGCGCCGCCCCGGCCAGCCAATGCCGCCACCACCTTCGTTGAGGTGGTGGCCGGCGAATCGCGGTGGTTGGCCGGCCGGAAGTGGCCGGAACAGGGCGTTTAGTCGGAAATAAAAGCTCGATTTTGAGCTTCTTGGCCTGCCCGATCCAGAGCCGTTAGGGCTCGAACCTTGCCGCCGATTGAGGGGATCTATCCACTGAGAGAGGAGAAGAGAATTGGACCTGATTTAGGGCTTGAAGTCTTGCCGTTAGGGGGATTGCCATGGCCGACCTCCATGGTTTCCGAGTTCTGCAACCACCACATAGAGGAGCCCGATTCCTTTGGGTAAGTGGGGGAAACAGCTCCTCTCTGCCTGGTGAAGCTTTTAAAGGCTTCAATTGAGGGAGGGGAATAGCCATGGCTTCAATGCCATCAATGGCCAAGAATGGGGAATTTCGGCCACCATGAAAATCCACGAAATTCAGCCCCCCCCCCCCCCTATGGCCTTGCATGACTGTCCATCTACTCCAAACTGAAGGGGGGAGATGCACCAATCCATTGGGAGAGGAAAGGGTGGCCCTTGGTCTCCTTTGGCCATTAATGGCCACCTTTCTCTCTCTTCCTCTTTCCTCCAAAACCCCCATTTCTCTCTCCTAATCACCATGGCCGAAATTTCCCTCTCTCTCATGCTTAATATCAGTCTACTAGGCTAGTCAAAAGGTCAATTTGGGCTTAGCCCAAAGGGATTGGGCTAGATTCAAGGGATTTGACCTAATTTGGGCAATTTTGACTTTTGGTCAAATTGGCCAAGTTGGCGACCCTAGGATGGGGCTTTTGGGTCCCTTGGATTCCACTTTAGGTTTAGAAACTAATGGTGGGGTCAATTTGGTCACATGAGCCTTACTTGACCCAATTTAAGCTGATTTGACCAAAATAGGCTAAGTTGACTTTGGTCAAATTGAGCCCTAGGGTTGACCCAGTCATGAGGCTTTTTGGTCCACTGGGTCCCCTATGACATGGTGACCCTAAGGGTAGGGTCAATTTAACATGGTGATGGTCAATTAGGGCACTTAGTGAAGAATTGTCATTTTGACCTAAAAAGGGCATTTTGGTCAATTTGCACCACTGGGGGTCCCATGATAGGGCTTTTAGGTCTACTAGGTCTCTTATGATATTTTAGACCTAGATGTGAGGTCAATTTGGCATGGTGAAGGTTAATTGGCTCTAAATGGGCTACTTTGACCAACTTAGGGTTAGGGTTGACTTTGGTCAATTTGGCCTCTTTGGTTGACCCCACTGTGCCCTTGGTGCCCTAAGGGGCCCCTAAAGGGTTAGGGATACTATGGTGGGGTCAATTGATCAAGTTGAGGCCCTAAAGTCCAACCCTAAGCTTGGTAACTAGAAACTGCTATTTGCAGTCCAAGGCACTTTCAACCCTAATCTTGCCTAAGTTAAAGGGGTTTCTACACTACCAAGGCCTTGTCATGACCTTGTCATGACACAATCACCTGGGGGGGGTCTAGCTGTCTGGGGGATGTTACAGTGTGAGTCTAACGAGCGACGTTTGGACGAGTAATTTAAAATTAGGATTAGCTTATCATTGCATCACTTGTCATTGGATTGATCCCAATTCGTGGGAGCAAAATAAACGCGTAATATGTTTTACAGGTTTTGAATTCCCGCACACGGCTATAGCTTTATATAAAGTTATTATGAAATGTGCGCGGGAATTTAAAATTAACGATAAAATACTTAGTTTTTCTCTTGATAACGCCTCCAATAATGGCGCCGCAATTGAATTGTTAAAACGAGATTTAAAACCATTACTCAACGACGCGTTTTTTTCATACTAGATGTGTTTGTCACGTCCTAAATTTAGTGGTACAGGATAGTTTAAAGGCAATGGCACAATATATTAATAAAATTCGCGACATGTTAAAAACAATTTATTGTACTAAACTACGAGCTCAAGATTTTAGAAAATTTTGTAAAGCACAAAATCAGAAATATTTGAAACCACAATTAGATATGCCTATTAGATGGAACTCAACCTATAAAATGTTAAAAAGAGCCGTTCTACAAAAAGATCTTCTAATGGAATATTATAGTTTGCTTAATATTGAACACGATTTAGGTGAAAATGATTGGGATATTATAGAACATTATATAGATTTATTAAAGTGTTTTTATAGGGCCACCGTTTCTTTATCTGGAGTGTATTATCCAACGAGCGCATTAGTAATTGAACATTTCGTACATATCACAGAAAGATTTAGTTATTATAGGCAACACCAAGGTTGGGCTCCATTAATTAAAACAATGGAAGAAAAAATTTTAAAATATTATAGAGAAATACCGCCTATGTTTTCGTGCGTCGCCGCTTTAAATCCGCTACTTAACGTAGAAGACGTAGAAAATTTGATCGACGAAATCAATACTAATCTAACCTTAAATATAAATTATGATGAGGATGACCCCGTTAGTACTACAAGTTTTACTACTTTTTTTACGCAAAGTTATAATTATTACAATAACTTATACGGGTCACGACCCCGCGAAAAAATAACGCAACCCAAAACGAAGGATAGTCTTAAAAATAAAATTTTAGATTTAGCTTTTAGGAAAAAAGTGCGTACATCTGGTAGTTTAGATGAATTAGGATTATATACAAAAACTCAATTTAGCGATTTTATGAGTTCGGACGAGATCGAAAACTTCGATCTCTTAAATTGGTGGAAAGGTAAAGCTAATACCTATCATGTTTTGGCCTATATGGCCCGTGATTTATTAACTGTCCAAGTTAGTACAGTAGCTTCGGAGTCCGTTTTTTCTCTTAGTGGTAGGGTTTTGAACGAGCGGAGGAGCCGGCTTAACGAAGATTCACTGGAGATTTGCATACGCTACAAGGACTACTTGGACAGTTTAAAGAGGAAGCAACACATAACAACATTGGAGGATAGCTCGGAGGAGATAGAAGACGAAATGGACGCGTTGAATCTACAAGATGATTAAATCGAGCACCCTAAATGTACTTTTTTTTATATATGTAATTTTTTTTAATTAAATTTTATAAGAATCATATCCTTCATAGGTTTGTACTTTCAATTTTGTACAATTGTACGACTTAAATTTTGTAATTTTTTAAATTTTTTGTTCCAAATTTTCAATATTAATAAAATTTTTTGTTCCAATTGTTCAATATTAATACAATCTAATTCTAATCTTAAGTTTTTTCAATTTTTTTAAATTTTTTGTTCAAATTTTCAATATTTAATTATTTATAAAAATAAAAATATAAATATAAATTATAAATTATAAATTAAAAAATAAAAAAAAACCGGGCCAGCCCGGATCGGGCCCGAGACCGGCCCGGCCCGGCCTGAAGGGCCGGGGCAGGCAGCACATAAGTGCTGCCTGCCCGGCCCGGACCGGCCCGATTCCAGGGAAGGACCGGGCCGGCCCGGCCCGATGTAGGAAAAAGCCCGATCGGGCCCGGCCCGGGCCGGCCCGATCGGGCCAGGTCCGGGCCGGCCCGATCGGGCTTTATGTTCACGGATAAATTATATATATATATAGAAATATATATATATATAGATGGAGAGAAAGATTTGATATCTATATATATATATTATATATATAATGTTAATTAGGTTTTAGGTTATATAAACCTCACCACCGTGAGATACAATGTAGAGCCGCATGCTTGGATTAAAGGAGAGTGGCCGTCTGGAAGAATTCTAGAGGAGCCGACCTGTAGCTTTGGGAGTCCCGCCCACTTCCCCTTTCTCTCTCTCTCGTTCTCTCTCTCTCTCTCTCTCTCTCTCTCTCTCTCGTGCGACGAGGAGGCCGCCAGCCTCGTGGTGTTTCGCCGTTGGAGAGGGTGGTGTCGCCAGTCTTGGAGGTGAGCCGCCGGCGTTGGAGAGGGAGTTGTCGCCGGGATTGGTGGAGATCGTCGTTGACGTTGAAGACTTGTGTGTGTGCAGTTAGCCTTGACGGCGTTTGATCTCCGGTGGCGGCGTTGGTCTCCGGTGGTGGTTGCGGTTGAACGTCGGACCTCGACGTTGAAGGTTCTGGTGAACCTTGCGCATCCGCTAGGCGGATTGCAGTCCAGGTCTTCTACTTTTCCACGGATCGTGCGCGTCCGGCGCATCTGCGGTGTTTCACCGGACGGTCATTTCTTCTCATGTTATTTCTTGTAATTGCATTTATATATTGTTTGATTTAATATATATTTGTGGTTATGCGCCGGCTGGTTTTGCCGGGCGCAGTTTTGGTCTTATTTTGTATTCTTGTTACCTGCATTATTTTATAGCTGTGTCTGCGTTTGTACCGGATTTTACAACAGTCCACTCCAACAGTCCCAAAACCATCATATTCTCCTCCTTCCCTAACCTCCCCTCTCCCTGTTATCTGACCAAAAAAACACTAACATAATGTTTACTAACTGGGAAGAGGAATGGCGGCCGAAATTTGCAGAAAAATGGAGAAACTCGACGGCGGCCAGAAGAAATGTCGACGAACTAGAAATCTAAGACTACAAACTCCGGCGAATGGAGGCGTTGAGCTGCGAACTGGCGGCCGACTGAAGAAATGTCGGCAAACTGCAGTTCTAGGGCTTCGTACAGCGGCGAGAAGGAGGTGTCGAGCGGCGTTTGGGGTTGTCGGGCTCCGTCGAGATGAACAGTGGAAATCGGGAGAAAGGGGAGGCGGAAAGTGGAGTGCGCTTAACTAAGGAGTGCTATTAGGTTTGGCTGACTATTTGAGTTTTTTTGGTGTGCTATTAGGTTTGGCTGACTATTTGAGTTTTTTTGGTGTGCTATTAGGTTTGGCTGACTATTTGAGTGTTTTAGTGTAGATGTAATTAAGCCAGAAGCATATTTATTAAAGAAGAAAATAGTCTGAATGCCATGACAGGAAAGCATATATTTTGTTATAAGAGCATTCTCACGAGGCCGCTAGCCTGATCTCGGGCGCACGATGCTCGCCCATGCACGACGGCACTTCCGACACTCAAAGTATGGGTGGATCCATGAGTTTCAGCAAAGGGGGGCCAAGCAAAAGAGGCAGAGAGATGGCCGACAAGGCCGCTAGAACAGGGGTCGGTGGAGCTATGACGGGTTGCGGCGGTGGTGAAGTCGGGGGAGAAAACTACGGGCCGACTGATGGGTACACACGGTTTCCGAAATAGGGTTGGGCTCAATGGAACGAGCAGCGGGCGCCTCGAGAAGAAACGACAGGCGTGCCGAGGGAAGATGGCTCGAGGCACAAAAAAGACTGCGCTCTTCCCCGTACGGTCAGTAAGGACCACACACGCGAGCGATTGAGCAAATTCGGTCAGCAATGATCTCGTGAGCGAGCAGGCGTCGCTGGTAGGAAACCAAAAGGGGAGATTGATTGAGGCTTCAGTTGTGTCTAGGGACGACGGGGCAGCGACATGACGAAAACAGAACGACGATCGTTGTTGCTTCCCCTTCACAAGTGCGTCGTTTACCAAATGGATGTCTTCGTTGACGACGATAGGGATCATGGAGGCGCTATAGACAACCGATGCAAAGAACGAACATGCCTCCCGTGCTGAGAGGCGTCGGTGTCCTTGCTGGAGACGACGCAAATGTTGTTGTGCTCGTCTACTGACGTAGAGACCGCTACACGCTTGCGGGAACCAAAGATGCAGGGCGGCTCAAAATGACAGCGGCTTCGTAGAAGAGGGGGCAGACATTGTCTTCCTCTCGTAAAAAAAAATTGAAGGCCTCCATCTTCTCTGAGTCATTTCTCCCTCATCAGACCACCATTTTTGACGTGTAAGTAATCAAAATTCATTTCCTCGACGAGAGAAATCCAAATTCACTAATGATTTTGTAAAATTCTTATGGGAGGCCTCCCACCGGCCCCACTTAGATCCGCCCCTGACTCAGGGAGCGGCAAGAGTACGATCGTGTATAGGTAAAGCTCATTCATCCGAGAGCAGGGAAGCATGGGCTAAGCCAACGAGAATGCTCATGTGTGCTTATGCATCCTTTGTGATATCTTAAAAAAGATACGCATCAATAAACTTTAATTTTTTTAATAAATCACTCAAAGACTAACAGGCACGGGCCTACTGCCAAGCGCAACACAACAGTACCCGGCCGGCGACGGCGGGCTCGGCCAAGCGCGATAGTACCCGGCCCGCGACGGCTGGCTTCGCCCGCCCCCGACGGGCTACGCCCATGATGCTCTGGGCTGCGCCCGCGTCAAGCCAATTGCGCCGACAACATATACATATGAGTACTCAAAATGAACGCACAAAAATTTTAATTAACATTTTATAATTGTTTTTTTCAAAAACATTTATATTTTAACAAAAAAATCATTTTAAAGTAGGTCTAAAAGATCTAATGATTACATGACATAGTAGATGTATGAGGTATATTAAAAAGCTTTTGGATTTTATGAATTTTAATCATTATTTTTATTATAAGAATACAGTGTAATTACACAAATAGCGAATATATTTTATAAATTTCAATTTTTTTTTCATAATATATGTTAAGTCACATGTGCAAGACCAATGCTCTGGATGCTGAATGAAGGAAGCATGGTTATGTGCACATAAATCAAAATGGATTCTTGAGTCTGCCCTCTCTGATGTCTTTGGCTTTGATTTGAGGGCATGATTCCGCAGCAAACGTGACGGTATAGGGGGCCACTATTTCAGTGGTAATCTGTGAGCAGCCACTTTGTGCATCTATTGTCAAAGGTTCAGTCTTTCTCCTCTGAGAGAAGCCACTTTGGGCATAGGGCCAGGTTAGGTCTGTTTCCAATCTTCCCCCGCCCATACCCCCAATGATTGGGGACTATATGGGTTCTGTTGTTGTTGTTGTTGTATATGTTAAGTCATTTGAGTAAAAGAATGAGACTATATTTGGCAATTTTGATTGTTGCACCAAAGACAACTTCTTGTATATAGTAGTTAAAGATATATAGATTCCAACTATTCGTGGTAATAGCATTTCTTTGAATCACGATACATAATCATGTGTAAACAATGGACTATAAAATATCTCTACAGGTATAACAGAAACCATGCTTACATAGTGTCTACCTTAATAGAAAATAAAATAAAATAAACAACACTCAAGCCTTTATCCCACTATAAAATAAAATAAACGTTACAGACAATCAATCTTCATCATCTGAATTCGAGAAGGTAATCTTCGTGGCCTTCGGCGCATCGGCAGTGATCTCCTTAAAGTGAGAACCGTAGAGCTTCGATTCCTGCGCCACAGACAGAATAAAGCATGATCATGAGAAGATCATTCAAAATTATTCTATTTTAAAACTAATTCATTTATTAATCAATTGTGAACAGAAAATTGAACAAATGGTTTCACAGAATGTTATGGAGACCATTTTTGAGGTATTCAAGCTCTGAATATTGGAAACACAAACTATTACATCAATTATCATAATGATGAAGAAAAAGGATCATAAGGAAAAAAGAAAGGATGGGTATATGGAAAAAACAATTGACACTGAAATATGAACTTTTAATAAAGTATTCACACCCCTTAGCATGTCAAAAATGCAAGGAGAATACTGATATAGCCCATAATTAACTAAAGAGATAAAAAAAAAGTGGTTTTCAGCGGCGGTGGAAGCATGAGAGCCTTCGCACGTTTCGAATAAAGTGTTTTTCTGTTCTGGCGCCAAACAGAGGCTTAAAATGACTTGCAAAGCAATTCTTAGGAGAAGAGAGGCCAAGTAAAATGTCTTGGTAATGAGTAATTGTTATGGTCCTACTCGGAGCGGTGGCCGGAATAGGAGATGACAGTGGTGGAGGATACTACGGAGCCCTTAACCGCGTCTGCCTATGCGGGGTTGCTCGTTGAAGGAGAGCCACCAAAGATCTCACGCAATAGAAAGGGGATTAGATAACTTCTTACTTGTCTCATACAACCTTACGCATGCCTTTATATAGGCTTATAACACATACAAAGAAAAATAATGATGATAATGACACCTATTACTAGGCCCGGTGCTCGAGGACACCTACATAATGATAACATCCATATAATGATGATATCCACGTAATGGAGATAATCCAAATTAACTAGATAAACGGGTACGCAACCCATAACAATAGCACAGTTTGGTAAAACACTAAAAATGTTCGCCTCAGCTAAGTAAACAATTTGTGCCACTTGTTGGAATGAGAAAACTTGATTACATACCTTCTTCTTTACATGAGTTCCAAATTTTGTAAGAGCGGAGGGAACAATTTGCCCAGCTTCCCGGAGAACATTCACAAGTTCTCCAGCAAGGCCCTGATAAACAAAGGAAAACATTGCAACATAATTGGCTGCATAAAACCCTGGGCTAAAACCCTGGAGACTGAAAATAGCATGTACCTTATTATCCTTTGTGAAGAAGGTGTGTGCGACTCCCTTCTTACCGGCACGCCCAGTCCTCCCTATTCTGTGGACGTAATCCTCCGTCGTCAAAGGAAAGCTATAATTAATAACCACTTCAACATCAGGAATATCCAAGCCTCGAGAAGCAACATCAGTGGCAATCTGCAAAATGTTGGATAACATGAAGATAATTTAAGTTTATTCCATAATCTTTAGGTGCTGTGTTACAAGCTGGTTTATATGACAAAATCATATGTTAAATGATTGAAGCATTGCAAGGAATCCTAAACAATGCCAGTTGTAAAGACCCTGAAAAAGGTTGAATAGACCTAATTTAGATTTGAACTTGAAATTTGAACTGAAGGATAAGTATTCTGCTCTAGAAGAATATCATGCATCTACACGACTACACATCTAACCATTCTGTAAATACTTATTTTACTGTTACAAATTTCCTTCACATAATTATGCAGAAGGTTTAGAAACACAAATCAAGACTATTGGATTTTATTTGCACCATTGAAACTAGTTTAGAGTCCTACATGGAAACCAATTAGAGCATGGTCGCTAAGCAAAGCATCTATAAATTCTCGTGAATGGGCGACAGAGATCAAATAAAAAATGTGGTCATTCATCCTTTTCTATATAATTCGTAGAAATGTGGCAATAGCCAACACCGCTGTACAATTTCAAATAATCCAGATGGTTCAAAATTAAGAAAAGGATACAAGATTTGTATCATTGTTTCATGCTTACGATTCATTTTTAATAAAACTTGGATGCTCAGAGCTCTATAAATAAAATTTAATGGGATGGAGAAATGTGAATATCCACATGAGTAGGATTTTCAGAGCTCTATAAACAAATTTTAATATGATGGCGAAATGTGAATCTCCACATGAGTAGGGGCCATCGCTTCCCACCCTCCAACAAGTAATAGATATTACCTTTTGTAGATAAACAAAAACTTAGGTTGCAAACTTTACATCACTTCTATTCTTTCTATAAATGGAAGTGATATAAAGTAAATCATTAAAAAAATTCCAACTTCAGCAATTAAAATCATATGGAGATTTTCAGTTCATGTGAGCAGAAAGGGAAATTGATTAAAAATATTTAAATGGATGGCATTTAATAGTCTCTGTATAATTAGCATACCATTAAGGGACACTTCCCCTCCTTGAATAGAGAAAGAGACTTTGTTCTATCATGTTGAGCCTTATCACCATGAACTGAGACAGCCTTCCACCCTCTAGAAACAAATACAGATTGTTTTAGTTGCATATCCAAGAACAATCAGCTGCTGAAGCTATCATAAATAAACAGGATCGTTGAAAATGAAAAATATAGAGCAAACATACCTCTGTTGAAGCATATTCTCCACACGAGTAGCTTCCTTCTTATACAATACAAAAACCAAAACCCTATTTCTGTACAAGAACGAAGTAATCATTTTACATAAAACCTAAAAAAATCATATCGGATTCACACAAAATAATATGGAAATCTTGAAAGCAAAGGAAAAGAATGTGCCAAAATATGCACATGACTCCCTATAGCAATCTAACAAGGAGATCCAATTATGAAAGTCCCAAAGCTGAAAATATGGAATGCAAAATTAGATGTGAAAACTAATATACAGCTCAGACAGCTCTAAATTCTTTAGTCACAAGAGCATAATGCTGGTTTGGAGCGAAAGAGAGTAGAAAATGGTTGCATTGATGATCCAAACTTAGCATTTTATTTTTGTTAGAATAATAACTTTATTATGAATTTATGTCAAATCGGCTGCACCCTACCATTAAGTGGACCAGTTAAATCTCTTTTCTATCATAAGGAATACAATCCATTTTGCCAATACAATTTAACATTTCAAGCATATCATATGAAATATTGTCAGTGCTAATTTAGAAATTACATTGCCACATCCATATGTAACTGAAATAATTTGTAAGAAAGTTAATTTATATTGTCAGAAAGAAATGCACAAACAGATTGGTCTACAATAAACGTAGAAGGCTCTAGGCGACCAAAATTATTTGGTAAATAACTTCACTGCAAGTACGAAACGTATCCGGTACGGCAGTACAACAAAATTTAAAAGCAAGGATACGGGTACGGTGGGATGCGTTGTATTAAATAAAATAAATATATAAGTATATATCACAAATGCAATTAATAATTCTCAAAACAATAAAACATGAAGCATAAATAATCAATTGAAATACAAATCCACAGTTAATGCAATATAACATGAAGTTCTTAAATATAAAATATTCATAATCATTTCAAATTAAGAATATTCATCACTCATTTTCTTCATCGTCTTCCGCATTGTTGGAGATCAACGCATCTTCAATTTCTGGTTCGTCTAGCGACAAGTTGGCCATTGTAAGCATGTCAACTCCATCAAAAGGATTTGCCCATGCATCTCCTCAAATATCCCACATTCTACTCCATCCTAGATTGTTGATTTCGATTCTCCTCAATAGTAAGTGTAGATTACTATGCACATACACCAAATCATCAACTAGTTGTCGTGGAATTTTGTTTCTTCTTAAAGAGTGAATGAATGAGTATGTGTTCCAATTTCTCTCAGAGCATGAGGATGAAGAAGGTTGACCTAAAAGCTTCAAAGTAATTTTTTGTAATTTAGGTGTTGAAGTTTTATAGTAATTCCACCAATCTTTGGGCAATGATGAAGCTCTACTCTCCAAACTATTTGGCTTACTAAAAGCTTGACCAAGCCTCGTGAACCTAGAGAACTCATTGATTACTATATTCTTCTCCATCACATCAGAAAAATATCTCTTTAAGCATTTATTCCTCTCCAAAGAAATCTCATCCGTATTTGGAGCAACTCTGTTTGACCCTACATTAAGCCATTCTCGTCAATAATGCCCACAAGTGCAAGCATATATTAAATAAATTATAGTAAACGTTAAATATCAAATAAAAGGGCAACCCTGTGCACAAAGCATCCCCGCGCAACTAGGGTCCGGGGAAGGGTCCCACCACAAGGGTGAAATGCAGACAAACCTTATCCTGCATTTTTGCAAGAGGCTGCTTCCAGGACTCGAACCCATGACCTCAAGGTCACACGACGACACCTTAATCGGTGCGCCAAGGCTCCCTTTCAAATGTTTTATATCAAATATGCAAAAAAAAAATATGCAAAAAAAATTACCTTCGATTAAGGGAATGAGTCATGCAATGTAGTGGTCTGCAACTCTTGGTCCATCGATCAACGAGGACATCATAAATTGCCTTATAAAGAGGGCAATGAGCTTCCAAGTCCAAAAAAATTCGTGTCTATATATTTCAATCTTCACATTTTCTATCATTGAATCTCATATGTCATATACACCAAATGAAGGTTAGGTTTGTCTGTATTACAAACCCTAAGCATATCATATATGGGTCTTGTTATATCAAGAATCTTGTCCACATCATCCCACCATTTGTCACTATAGATGATGTTTTAACCTCTAGGGCTTTCTCAACGTTATCTGCTCTATATAAAGTCCATTCGGGGAATCCAACCATATTAAGCAAACTCATCTTCACAAGTTAAAACCTCTTCAACATCACTATAGTGGAAGTAAACCGAGTTTCGGCAACTGGAAGTAACTTCAGCGAAACAAAAGAGTTATACATGTTCAAAAGAGTTATTGATGATTCATAATGAAAATCATGATGGATTGAGGTTCATTAGACACTTGAGTTATCCATCCACATTGTTCTCTAACAGTTCCACAACGATCGATATTATTATCTGCACAAATATTTTTTAATGCTAGATTTAGGATGTGCACAACACAAGGTGTTTAGAAAATATGTGAAAATCGTGCCTCCACGATTGCTCTTATTGCCTTACACACTGGTGCATTATCAGTGATAACTTGTATAACATTTTTGACATCAACTTCATTAATGACTTCAATCATCAAATTTGCAATATAATGTCGATCCTTGTACTCCCCCGATGCAACAACCTTCAAAAAACTAGAACCAACCTCAGAGGCAGCCATAAAATTAATCAAAGATCTTCTTTGAGCATCTGTCCAAACATCACTAACTAAGAAGATTCCCTTTTGGGGTCAAGTACATTCTTATCATGGAGTCGTCTAGGCGTCGCCTAGGTGTCCAGTCGGCCGATTGAAAACAAGGCGAAGGCCGCCTTATTTTTTTTTTTTTTTAAATTAGGGGTATAGACAGCGGTTTATATATAAACAGCTGTCTATACTCTTATAGACAACGGTTTATATATAAACCGTTGTCTATTGTACAATAGACAGCGGTTTATATATAAACCGCTGTCTATTGTACAATAGACAGCGGTTTATATATAAACCGTTGTAGAATAGGGATATAAGCGATATAATTTACCCCGACTTTTTACTTTTTACCGTCGCTGGATCGTTTGCTGCTCTGTGCGAAAACCCTAAAGGCGATTTCTCCTCGAAAAGTCGACATCTTCCTCAGGTTCGTTTTTACGTTTTTTTTGTTGCTCTTCTAATTTCTAAGTTGAATGGTATAATTTCTAAGTTGAATGGTATAATTTCTAAGTTGAATGGTATAATTTCTAAGTTGAATGGTATAATTTCTAAGTTGAATGATCATTTCATATTTTCCTACTTCCTAGTTCCTACTGCTTCTATAGTTCTGTATTTATATGTGTGATTGACTTAATGTGTGGTAGACTAGTATTACCTCAATATCATTGCGGTTTTGTATGAATTTTGTTTAGATTTTTTGGATGGTTTAGGTTTTTTTTAGGGCTTTCTTATTACAGAAAAATGACTGATAAAAGATCCTCATCAAAGTCAACAAGAGGCTTCACTAAAATGATGGGATTGAATAAGCTTAGAGCAGAGGGGAAGAAGATTTTTATTTCTGTTAATGATGATGGCCACATTATTCCCGGGCCTGAGTGTAATAAATTGATGAGTCTAATTGGTTCTCTTGTGAGGATGTATGTTCCAATCACATGTGCTAGATGGAAGGAAGTTGATAAAGAAATTAAAGATCGAATATGGGAAGAAGTAAATGTACATAATTTTGTTATTAGTGATTAGATAATTGTGTTTTTTTAGTTATTTATTAAAAATATTGTCTATTATTTTCAGAATTATTTTGATAATGTTGATGGTGTTCGTCATGAATTAATGAAAAGCATGGGTGAAAGTTGGAGGTCGTGGAAATCCAAACTTTATGTCCATTACGTAAAGGATGTTGATTTGGAGCATCGTTACAATGTTCCAGCCAAGTATAATTTTATACCTCCTGAAGATAGGAAAATTTTTGCCGGCAATCGCACCACTCCGGAATCTATGGTTATGTGTTCTTAAAAAACTCAATGTTTTATTACATCTACTAACTTTGTAAGCATTATACTCTATAAGTATTAACAAATATTTATTTGTGCAGGAGAAAAGTAAACTTAACACAGAGAGAGCAAAAATACAGAAATCGTTTCATACTACTTCCAGAATGGATTATTCTGGATTAGAAAAAAGAATGGTATTAGTATTTAGTTCTCTACTTCTCTCTTGTATATTTTGTTTTAAAAATGTGTTTTCTCAATAATTTAAATGATGATTTATTTGCATTTTATTGTCAAGATTGAACAAGGTGCAAATGCACTAATTTCACGTGTGGAGCTATGGAAAGCCGGTCACAAAAGAAAGACTGGTGAATACATTAGTCAGGATGCAGCTGATTTGGCAGCTAAAATTGTATGTTTAAATTATCATTTCATCATTTGTAAATTTTCATTTCATCGTTTGCATTAATATTTATTGATTTCACTTAGGATGAGGTCTCGAGCCAGTCTAAATTATTTTCATAATTTATTTTCATATTTACAATTCTAAATTCTAATGTTTACTATTTGTTTATTTATTTAGTGCCCTAAACAACCGGATAGTATTCAATGTGGGTATTATATCATGTGCTACATGATTGGCATAGTTGATGCTCTTAGGAGTACGACAATGCCATCATGGGTAAGTTAACTGCATATAGTTTCATACATAATAATAATTGTATTGAATTTATTTTAACAAATATTTTTGTTTTTATTGCAGATCTATGATGGAGTGGATGAATTTTCGCATGAGAAAATAGATAATATGTGAAATAAGATTTGTGATTATATAATCACTACATGTGCGACATGAAAAATGATTGAAAGTTAGAAAGTAGAAACATATTTTGTTTTATTGCTAAACAAATGTAATTGTGTAATTGTGTATGTGTTAGTGTGTTGCTTTATACTTAAGTAGAAAACTAGAAATAGAACTGTATGAAAATTGATGTATGAACTATTTGTGTAACTGTGTGTAAATTGTAATTGTAATTGTTTATGGACATTGACCCTACTTAACTCTGAATTTTATAGCTCTTGTTTCAGTTGTTTGTGAAAGATGGAAGACCAAAACATCAACAGTCTTGCTCCATCCGTTGATAGCAATGAGCTTAACCCAAAAACTGATCATAAAAGAAAAGCAAATTCAAAGGATCCTGGATGGAAGTATGGACGTTGGCCTGACATAAAGGATAAAAATACCGTTAAATGTAATTTGTGTGATAAAGTATATAAAGGTGGGATCAAAAGATTGAAACAACACTTATGTGGCGGATATGGAGATGTGGCAAAGTGTTTTAAGACTACTTCAGAAATAGCAACTGAGATGTATGCAGCTTTAAATGATAAAAAAGGACAAGGTGGATTTGACAGCTGATGATGATAATGTAAGTGAACAAGAAATAGAGCGAACAGGTTCACAAAATGTATCTCCGGCATTATCTACAGCTAAAAGTTCATTTGTCCCAAGTTCTGGGACAAGTGCCAAAAAGAGAAAAGTACTCCACCTTCCACAAAAACGGGGCCCTATGGATGCTCATGTAAGACGTGCTCCCGAAGATGTAGTTGATGAAAGACGTGCTAAAGGTCTTGCACAAACTACTATTGAGAGATGTTTTAGATCTCCTGAAGAGAAAAAGAGAGTTGATGTATGTTGCAGATTGGTTCTATGAATGTGGAATTCCTTTCAATGTTGCAAAGGCACGAAGTTTTGAAGTAATGCTTGAAGCAGTTGGGCAGTGTGAGTCTGGTTATAAAAGCCCTAGTTATTATGATTTACGAGTCCCTTTGTTAATAAATACAAAAGAGAAAGTTAAAGAGATGAAAACAAAGTATCAAGCGTATTGGAGGAGATATGGTTGCACTCTTATGTCAGATGGTTGGACGGACAGGAGAGGGAGACATTTGATCAATTTTCTAGTTAACTGTCTAGAAGGAACTTATTTTATAGGTTCCGTAGATGCATCCAGTCATATTCAAGATGTCACAATGCTATCAGAGTTGCTTGATAGTAAAATAACAGAGATAGGAGTAGATTGCGTTGTTCAGGTAACTTTTTTTGGTTATTTTAATTTTCATATTTCATGTTTAATAGTCTACAACTATATACTATAGAAGTATAGAACTTTACATATATAAAAAGTTATGTTGTATGCATGTAGTAACTGATAATGCCTCAAATTATAAGGCAACTGGTAAAATTTTAATGGAGAGAAAGCCCACATTATTTTGGACTCCTTGTGCAGCTCATTGCATGCTAGAAGATATAGGCAAGCTGCAACAAAATAAAATGGTGATAAGAAAGGCAAGGATGATTACAAATTTCATCTACAGACACACTCGTTTACTTGATGCAGTAAGGACTACTATTGGTGGTGATCTAGTTCGGCATTCAGTGACTAGATTTGCAACATCATTCCTTACTCTACAAAGTGCGCTTAAGCATGAGAAGAAGTTGAAATTATTCTTTGTGTCGCTTTCATGGAATGTTGCTAATCTGGCAAAAACCGAAGCCGGAAAATAAGTTGTTGAAGCAATACTTTCAACTGTTTTTTGGAATGGAGTAAGAGATTGTCTAAAAGGAGGAAAACCACTAATAGCCGTGTTGTGATTAGTAGATGTGATGAAAGGTCAGTTATGCATGAAGTATATGTGGCAATGGAAGAAGTCAAACAAAAGATCAAAAATCATTTTGATAATAAAGAAAGATTATATAAAAAAATATTGGCATTGTTCAAAATAGGTGGACAAATCAAATTGAGCAACAGTTGTATAGGGCGGCTTTGTTTCTATATCCAAACAAATATTTTGAATATGAGGAAAAACATCCTGATGATACTTGAAAATTTCAAGATGCTTTCAATGATGTTATTGCAAGACTAGTGCCCGATCAACAATTGCAAGACAAGATTGCAGAGCAAGGCACTAACTATAAAACATCTCAAAATAGTTTTGGAAAGCCTATGACTATTAGGCAACGAACCACCTTAAATCCAAGTATTGATTATGTTTTTATTTTTTCTTAAACTACTTATATGTTATACTAATTTATTTTTGTCTTAAATAAATAGTGGATTGGTGGGGTGCACATGAAGGACCGAATGTTGACCTTACAAAGGTAGCATTGCGCATGCTTGGCTTATGTTGTTCTTCTTCTAGTTGTGAGCGCAACTGTAGTACTTTTGAGTTTGTAAGTAACTAAGTATACAAATATTTAATTTAAAATTGAACTTGTTTTATCCACTAACAAATAACAAGTTTGCAACTATCTTGATTCAGATTCACACAAAGAAAAGAAATAGATTGGAGCATCAAAGGCTTAATGATCTTGTATACATCCAATACAATCGTCGTCTACAAGCACGATTCCAAGAAAGACGTGAAAAAGGAAGAAATTATAACCCTTTAGTGCTTGATGAGCTAGATTGGAGTAGTGAGTGGATGATGAACAAATCGGAGGAAGCTTTAGTTTATGATGATGATGATCTCACATGAGAAGCTGTAGAGAGAGCTATTGGGACTGGGGGCTCGAAATTTACAAAGTGGTGCTCCAGCTAATCTTGAACTAGTACCTGAAGGGGATGAAGATCTAGATCATTTTAGCGTTGCAAATGATGATGAAGATCTTGTTGATAATTATGGGCAAATGACGAGTACCTCAAACCAACTAAGCTCATGCAATGCCAATGACGATTTACTAGATGATGATTCTATTTGATCTAAAAAATTTATTAATGTTACTGTGTATTAGTGTATGATGATAACATTTTGGTATTGAGTGAAATGATTGTGAATCTTGTGATTGTCATTATATATATTGATTCTGAATGTTATTTCTATTTGATTCTGAATGTGTGATTGGCTGATTATTCATGCCACTATTCCTCATTGTGTGGAATGATACTGTGTACCTGAATGCTGAATGAAAAAAACTGTGTATCTGAATGCTGAATGACTTCTGGGAGTGTTGCAAATTCTCTTTCAGACTTCAAAAAAAAAACTAGGACTATAAACAGCGGTTATTAAAATAACCGCTGTCTATAGTGACTGCCAGGGGACTAAAGACAGCGGTTATTTTAATAACCGCTGTCTATAGTCACTGCCAGGGAGCTATAGACAGCGGTTATTAAAATAACCGCTGTCTATAGTCACTGTCAGGGGACTATAGACAGCAGTTATTGAAATAACCGCTGTCTATATTCTTCATTTGTTTTAAAAAAAAAATTAAATGTTGCCTAGCATTTGCTCGCCTTATTGTCGCCTAGGCGTCGCCTTGTCGCCAAAGCGTCAAGGCGGTCGGGGCTCGCCTTGGTACGCCTTGACGCCATGAAAAGAATGGTCAAGTATCTTTAATTGGTTGCCTAGCATTCTAGTGATATTTGATTTTTCTTTTTGCAAAACAGTGGTTCTAAGAGCATTATATCCAGGAGGAACAAATCAATCAAGATTGAAGTTAGTAGCAAATTTATATGAGCTAATATAATATGGATTTCTAGATAGATGAAACGGTAAACCACCAAAATAGAACATCCTAGCTATGTGGATTCACAATTCATCTTTAGCTTTATTTTGGAAAGTCATATCAATAGGTCCACCTATTCATTATTTTGTTTCCCCAACTAATTGAGAAATCTGGCTTGCATTAGCAAACGATAGTAACTTGGCAGTCGGCTTGCATTTTTCTTCTGCTTCAAAAACCACACTTTGAAGCTTTTCTAAATACTCGTGGGTCACCTTTGCGCATACCCTTATACCATTCCCAGATAATTTAAGCAAGTGACTTTTTACCCTAGAATACAAGCCGCTGAAATTAACCTCACAAAAATTGCATTTCCATTTTCTATTTCCACCGCCAACTTCTCTACTATGAATAAGAGATGCATAAGCCCAGAGCGGAGCATTATCATCCTTGTTTACGTCATCAGAAATAAATCTACTTGTTATTGAAGAAGAAGTCGAACCAATGATACGAATAAGAGACTGTGATTGAGACATCCAGAAATTATAAAGCCTAATCATAATAACCAAACATTAAATGAGCAAAAATGAAATTAAATTTAAATAGAACATTAACCGAAAATAAATTGCTATGCTAGAAATAAATTGCACTGAGATGTTGTAATTGAAGAAGAAGAAGAAGGGACTTACGATCTAGGGCAGAGAATCGATCCAGTCGAGAGTCGAAAAATTTTGAGAGATTCGATCCAGTCGATATCAGATGCACACTACCCAAGCTAATGAAGAGAAGCGAACCACTCCGAGTTGCAAGCATCGAGAAATACTAATAGTAACCAAGTACTATATTTACATTTATGGTATCAAAGACCAGTTGATTTCCTTTCCTTTTTATTCACCACTACTGTTCACTCTTCCATCCAATGGGGCCCCATGGCCGATTCAGTTTGAATCGGCTGCAATCAACTTTTGATCGAGCAATCATTTTTTGTCAAGCAATCAGGTTCTTGGCTCTCATGACTTAGGGTCAGTTTGGTTGGGTTGTTGCTGATGGAAAGCAACTAATAGAAAATGGAGTTAAAGAAGTGTTGTTGTTTTGATAAAAAACTGTTTGGAAGCAATGGAGTTTGCAGAGCTGTTAGTGGAGTTTTGAAATAACTGTTTGGTAACAAAATGGAGTTTTGAGATTTTTTTCGAAATATTAAAAAATTAAAATTAAAGACTAATATCAACATCTAATTCGAAACATTAAAATACAAATCCCATTATAGTTAAATAAAGACATATTTATGCTACAACAATCGTACCATGTGATCTCCTTCTAACTTCTAGCTGCATATAACTAATGCGCTATAGACTCACACACTGCAATATAGGATACTTTATTCTCAGCCGTTAAGTGCGCGTCAACATGTTTTCCATCTATTGCTCCAACACAATCTTTCAAAAATGGCACACACACACTTTCATTAATTACAAAGCAAGCTCAAGATTCCAGTATAAAAAATCAAACACCCATTATATTAGCATGAGACAGACACTGAAACTGGATGATTACAGTGAGAAACATGGCTTACAATGTTTCTATCCTGGATGGCAGGATAGAAAATCAAACACCCATTCTATTAGCATGAGATAGGCACTGAAACTGGATGATTGCCGTGAGAAACATGGCTTACAATGTTTCTATCCTGGATTGAGGATACAAAATTAAATACCCGTTCTATTACAGATCCACAAAAGGTGAGAAAAAATATTCAGCACGAGACGAGGAGTTGATCGGATTCCGAAATATACCAAACCAGTCGATTCGAGAGTTGATCGGAGCTTCTGTTTGCAGAATACGTCGTCGACGGAGGAGTTGGTTGGAGCTTCGTTTGTAGAATACACCCCGTCGACGACAGCGACATCGCCGTCGAATTCGAGATTGGGAGGGAGGATCAAGTAGGGTTTCACACGAGACGCGTAAGCGGCGGTTGGACTGGAGGGGGAAACCGCGGTCGAACATATAGGGTTTTTCCGCGTTTTTTAATAAACGCAGTTTCAAAACTTCTATTGCCAAACAGCGTGTTTCCACCGAACTCCGTTTTCTGGATGCGGAACCATTGTTCACAGCTCAAACAAACGGCACCTTACAAGCCAGCAATCAGCTTCTTCGTTAAAATTACATTTTGCATCCGTAATTTCCCACTATAGCCGCTCTCATCTTAGAGAAATCACCTTCGAGCAGGACTGCTGTGATTACATAATCGGCAATGAAGATTGATCACATAAGGGGACATCTTCATCTAGAAGGCATGTACCATAGTATTCATCAAAGGGGGAGGAAAGACAAGTCGTTCTCACCGTAAAAAATAATGGACGCAAAAGTGAAACTTAATGGGACATTCACGAGATGCCCAAGAGTTTTAAAATCTAATGGGAATAAGGAATTTCAAAAATCCAGCGAGTTGGATCAACTTCATAAACAATTTGGTCAGTCATCAAAAACTGAATTCCCATCTAACGCATTTGCCTCCCTATTCAAGCTTCATAACTAAAGTAAAACACTGCATCATTGAATTCTTTTACTTTGGGCCTTTTGCTCATACGACGATCATATGAGTAGTTACTCATCACTTTTCAATCCATATTACACATGCCCTGATAATTTAGTTAAAATAGTACGTAAAGACAGTCTCTTCCTTGTAGTTGACAATGGTCATTTTTGTTGTCGACATCTCTAACTATACAATATGCCCTTCATATGCCTCATACTTATCACTTTCTTCACAACATAAGTAAATCGCAGTATCCTTAGATTTTTTTTTACTTTGGGCCATCTATTCACATGACTGGTGACTCGTCTCTTTTCCATATTTCATATGACCTGGTAACTTTACAATTAAAAAGATAAATCTATCATTTGTAGTTGACAAGGATCACTTTGGTTGTCTGACATGTCTAATTATGCAATATGTCCTTCATGTCCAATACGTGGCTGGGAGATGCTATGCCTACAAATATCATGTGCATTATCAGAAAGGCACAAGAAAATGTATTTATTCATAAAGGAATAATAGTAAAAAATAATCTCAAAGGAACAACTAAATGGGAAGTTTCCAGAGTAAAAAATTTGCATTATGGGGAAAAAAGAATGCCGAATAAACTTTGTAAGACATTTTCCAGGCAATGTTACAAAAATTGGGTTTTTATTTCTAACAAACTGTTTACTAACACTTCCAAGTAAATTTGAAGAACCAGGGGTAAAAATTATGAAGTTTACTGGTTGATACCAAAAAACAATATAGATGGTATTGTACCTCTGTGATTGATGATACTTCTCGAGCAACTCAACCAACCGAGAATCACGAGCCCAGTCATCCAACACCTACAGTTGACAAATGAAACATAGAAAAGACAAATATACTAACTGCATGCAGAATAAACACCAAAAATATCCCAGAAAGAACACACCTTACCTCAATAATCTGCATTACATCATGATTAGCTGCTAAATCTTCCGATCCAACAACAACCTGAAAGCAATTTGAGGGCATGCATGAGGCAAACATATAACCTACAGTCAAACTGCATAAGCACCAGATACATACCTTAACAGGGTTTGGATCCATAAATTCTTGGGATAAGTGGTGGACAGCAAGAGGCCATGTGGCACTAAACATGACCATCTGGCGAGCTGCATATGAGGAGGCGATAAGTCTATACAATTCCACGGTGCACGTCTAAATTTAAATTTCCATGTAAGATGTGAATAATGTATTGCTTTGCGAAAACACCGTGAAGACATCAGGTCCTACTTGTAAACAATGTAATAAACAAAGTTCAAAAAAAAATTAAATACTAAAAACATCATGGAAACAATGTGATGGAGATCTGAAAGTTCGGAAATAGATATTGAATATCTCTCTAGAGAGGGGTGAATAGAGAGTAGTAAAATTATGTCCCTCAATTCGCACCTATCACTATTCTTAATCAGATGATATAAAAACTAAGAAAATAAAGCATGCAAGTAAGAAGCAAGTAGTAAAAAAGTGACACAATATATACATTGGTTCCCCTATAAACCAAGCTAGTCCACTCATCCATAGTCTTGTGGGAATCCACTATCTATCTAGGTACTGAGTCATTTCCACAGGAGACTCAAGAACACAAAGAGTCTTTTACTCTGAAGACTCAACAACCACACTAGAATTCTTTGAAGGGAGATTCAAGAACCCTTTACCGAAGAGTAATGTAATGCATTTCCACAAGGAGAAAACTTCACAGATTGAAGTTACTTTGATAGTATTTTCTTGAGGTGGATTCAAGCTAGAAGATGTAATGAAGATCTTCTTTTGTGATCTCTGAATGAGCGCACGATCTGGAAACTGCTTGGCGTAGTGGGTGATCAACTTTAGCTTCATTCTGGGAACATCTTCTTTCTACAGAAACTGTAATCTCTGAGGGTCGGGCGGCGAAAGGGAATATGATCGGCGAACGATCAGTCGGTGTATTAAGACTCATTCGACAAACGTCGATCAAAGAGTGTCCGCATGATCTGTTATCATCGATTGTCGATCGACGAATTCATTCACTTCTTCATAGTAGTAACAATAGGTGCCTTGTATGTCCACCAAGTGACCAAGACTATAACAGCTCTAGCATAACAAAAACATAATTGAAATGCCAAATGTCATGCAATACTAACTTGTTCTACCAAATCATCAAGGCTTTTTCCCAACATGATCAATCTTGTTTGATCCATTTAGGCCATTGTCGGGCTTTGAATCATCAGATTGACGATCGAAGACCGTCGTCATGGTCGTCGCGATTTTTCATATTTTAAGGTATTTCTTTATACTTTATCAGATTTGTATTTTGAGATTCACGTTAAGTTATTCGGTGGTGTGATTAAGGTCATCTGATGATTTAACTTGAATCCCTCCCTCTTATTTATATTCCATCAAGTATAGGGAAAGTTATCGAGGGTTGCGGTTAAAAGTTTCCCTCCTCGGTCCTCTCCACCTGGGTGCAATGTCGAGTGTGTCGTGAGATACTAAAGCCGTCGGTTCCACTTTTCGTAGGTGCCAACACAATAATCTCTAGGAGTGTTGATGCCCCAGCCACTGCCACCTCCTCCAATTATCCTTGTCGTCCCTCCCTCGCTCAATCCCAACAATCGAGCCAAGGTATTTTGTCCAATCCGTCTACTACATCCATCGTCCTCCACGCTTAAGCATGTCTCCGCCAGCATAATTCTTTGGCGACCTTGTCGCACCCTTGGCCACCTCCAGTGACCTTGACTGGTCCTACTGTCACCTCAGACTCATTTTACATCCCTTCCCTAACCTCCCCAAACTCCTAACTTGCTTTCAATCCATTCTCCAGCCTACCCGACCTCCACACAATCCTTTTCCACTTTCCTCAAACACTGGTCAGTTCCCCTAACAGCCCCATCGACTGTCCAAATTCCTATTGTTATTTTGCTCTACTTGCTTTGGCTCATCTAATTTTTGAAAATGTATAACTTATTTGGTTTGGCTTTAATTTCGGTGCACCATCATATAGTTTGTAATTGTCATCAGTGTGCTGAAATTATAATATATATAAACAATTGTGATATTAGTGCACGACTTTTAAAATTAACGATATTTAATTAAATGCACGTCGGAATACTATCTTACATGGTTGATTCATTTGCATCACGTTAGGAATTAGAGTTTACATAGCAATTGCATTGTTCATCAGTTTGCGTGCTTGCATTTAGGGCGCGTTTGGTTGGGCGTCTGGGCTCCGGTGCGGCTGGGAGAAAACTCCATTTGGAGTAAAAGCAGGGTTTGGCGCTCCGGTTGAACCCAAACGGCGTTTAATTAAAACCTCCGTTTCTTTTAGAGAGGCAGCCGCAGTCATTCTACCCAGTCCAGACGCGACGGTCCCGCGTCTAGTGTTCCCGCGCCAACAGCGAGCTTCCGCTCCGACAGCGTCTAGGGTTCCCGCTCTCCGGCCTGTTCTATCGCGGCGGAAGAGGAAACCTAGAGCCGATCCTCTGGTTTTGAGGAGAATAGCAGCCGGCCTAAGGTGCTTGCCTTTCTTCATTGTCGACGATCTCCATCATCACTTGTTCTGGAGGTAGATCTACAGTCAGCACTTGTTCTCTCCGCCTGTCGCCGTCGATCTTCACCCTTCTCCGCCAGTCAGTACATCTTTGAGGAGAAAGAGACATGCAGCCCTGTTTTCCTGAGCCTTATAAGCTCGCTGGTCAAGAGGTTAGATCCAGATTTCGGTGTTCTTCACCCTTCTTGCATCTGTCGGCGATCGACAGGAAGAACTCAAAAGCTTTGCAGTGGTTCGGCTTCTCTTCTCTCCAAATTTCACCAAATTGTGAATTTCTAAGAGCAGATTTGGGCTGATTTTTGGTTCAGTTTTCATGTATTATAACTGTTTTTTATTTGGTAAAAACTATTCATATAATGGAATTTTCAGGTTTTCTTTTCTAACTAATGATTTGTAAAAACTATTCATATAGATCTCTTCATTTACTTATGACAGAAAGAACTCTATTTTGTTACCAAGTAACTTTTTCAAAACTCCATTTCAATAAGCACCGAAAACTCCATTTGACCCAAACAGTTTTTTTGACAAAACTCCATTTCTCAGAAACAGCTCTTTTTCAAAACTCCATTTCTGATCAGCAGCTTTTCATCAGCAACAACCCAACCAAACTGAGTCTTAGTTTCATCTTTAGTTCCACTTCCCCAAACACTGTTCAGTGCCTCTACCAGCCCCATCGACTCTCCAAATTCCTAGTGTTATTTTGTTGTACTTACTTTGGCTCATCTAATTTCTGAAAGTGTATAACTTATTTTCTTTGCATTTAATTTCGGTGCACCCTAATATAGTTTGCAATTGTCATCGGTGTGCTGAAATTATAATATATATATAATCAATTGTGATATTAGTGCAAGACTTTCAAAATTAACGATATTTAATTAAATGCACGGGGGAATACTATCACGCATGGTTGATTCATTTGCATCACATTAGGGATTAGAGTTTACATAGCAATTGCGTTGTTCATCAGTTTGCGTGCTTGTATTCAGTCTCATCTTTAGTTCAATCGGTTCATAGTTTTATTCGCATTTGTCACATGATTTTCTCACGCGTCTTGCTCCTCTTCGACGTCGATGTTTCGCCACCCCTCCTACACCAAACGCCTCCGGCTCAGCGGGCTTCCTGCTCTGGATGCCTCCTGCTCCTCTTTAACACCGATGTTTCCTCACGCCTCCTGCTCCTCGACGCGAACGTTTCATCACGCCTCTTGCGCCTCGACGCGAGCATTTCCTCACACCTCCTGCTGTGTGAAGCTGACTCTTGCCAGCTTCTACTGTGCGAACATGATAGCTTTGGAATCAGTATATTTCTTTTGGATCTTTTTACTGATTGCCATGGCAAAATATTTTATTGTTGTCTCTAATTTTAATATTTTAGGTCAATGCAATGCCTTTAGTTGGGACATTTACCATATGTTTTCAAACACATCCATCAAACAATACCTTCCTCATTCCCATCATTTACAACCTCCAAAGTATTTGGTTGGCGCTTGGACGTGGTGAAAATTAGTATTGTTTTATAATGAATGCCTATGGGATTGATTTAAGCCTACTATTTTTGGTTGTAATGTTAGAAATCTCTCTCTCTATATATATAGATATAGATCTAGATATAGGGCAACTAAATGAGACCTCCCCTCTATGTTTGCCAAATTACAGGTTGCACCCCTCTTTTAAAATTACAAAAACCTACCCTCATATTTTTGAAATTACAAAAATCTCCCCTATAAGAGTACATTTAATAACATCCATGCATAAAAGCCCCCTGAAAATTTACACCGAGTGGGTATTTTGTGCATGGATGTTATGAAATGTAAACTGCAAGGGGGGTGGGGTGGGGGGTATTGTTATTTCAAAAGTAAGAGGGGTGCAACCTGTAATTATTACTTATTACTATAATAAATATATCCTTTTGGTTGTAATGTTAGAAATCTCTCTCTCTCTCTCTCTCTCTCTCTATATATATATATAGGGTGGTGTTAAAGGCACGCCTATAATGGCTATATGCACACCAAACCAAAAATAAAAACACCACACCATTCCGTTGAAATTCAATGTTAAAGCCATTTCGCCGCATCGTCGGTTCACCATTTTCGTCGCCAGCTAGGTACTTCCTCCCCCATCTTCTGATTCATTCCAAACTCTTGAAATGTTCCATTATTTCAAGTTCTTATTATCATTTTTTTTCATTCCGTGCAACTTTAGATGGATTACCTGCACGCCAGAAGCTCCATTTCGTCGCCATTTCGCTGCCATTTCGTCGTCGTTTCGCTGCCATTTCGTCGTCGTAGCTCTCCACTTCTGCACGCCAGAAGCTCCATCTCTCTTCATTTTGGTATCTGGTAATCTTTCAAAGCCTTATGTATTTTTGATTCCATCGCAACTATTTTTGCGGATAGATGAGATATCATTAAAGCCCTATGTAGCTAGTCTCTGGTTGAATGCAGGAATTTTTTGTAATCACAAAATCCATGCTGATTCAACAATGGATTATGTATTTTTTTGTTAAATGCAAGAAATTTTTGATTTGTATATATGGATATATCACAAATTTTTGTTGGGCAACGAAGAATCATTGCAATCAATTGAAATAGATGTTGGAAAACATTTCGCTACTGACATTTTTGGTAGTGGCTCCATTTTACTGCTAGAGAAAGCTATTCTTTTTACATCCATTTTTTTGGAGTTGTAGCAAGTCTCAAATATTGCATGTTTATGGATGATATAGCTACAGGCCTACAGCAGGGCAAAACAATCAGTTTATGGATTGTTATTATGCGCATTTAAATAGTTCCAGTTGCAGTTGAAAAAACTATTTAATTTAACAATGGATTTCATGTTTCAATTACAAAAGGTTTTTGAAATATTTTTTGTTGCCCAATTGTTGTCAAGAACATATCAGGAATGGCAAAATAATTTTCATTTTTTATGTTGGTGTGCATTTAACAAGGTGGTCTACAATTAACATTTTTGTGGTGTGCATATAGCCATTATAGGTGTGCCCTTAACACCACCATATATATATATGGCCGCGTTCAAGTGAGAATAGGTTGTCGTGCGAATAGGTGTGAATAGCCTTAATGGTGCAAGAAAATAGTCATATAATATATGAAAATGGGGTAGCTCGACGAGACCTACAACTTTCGTGTTGAACATTTTTTCTAATTTTGCACGTATGAGCCGGATTTTCGACCCGAATATATAAAAAAACGAGACTAAGGACGCCTCCTATATATTCGGGTCAAAAATCCGACTCATACGTACAAAACTAGAAAAAGTGTTCAACACGAAAGTTGTGGGTCTTGTCGAGCTACCCCATTTTCATATATTATGACTATTTTCGTGCACCATTAAGTCTATTTGCACCTATTCGCACGGCAGCCTATTCTCACTTGAACGCGGTCATATATATATAGGGAAACTAAATGAGACCTCCCCTCTAAGGGTTCATTTGGCGCGGCGGTGGCGGGCGGCGTTTGCGGCAAACGCCACCGCAAGGTGGGTAAACAAACGCCCGGCGGCGGCGTTTGCCGTGTTTGCACCCGCCGCGCCATGGAAAAAGCTCCAAAACGGAGCTTTTCGAGCCCCGCCTCCTCCCCTCCGTTCCCAACCCTCCCTCTCCACCCGCCGGCTCTGCCCGCCACCGCCACGCCAAATAAAGCCTAAGTTTGCCAAATTACAGGTCGCACCCCTCTTTTAAAATTACAAAAGCCTACCCTGATATTTTTGAAATTACAAAAATCTCCCCTATAAGAGTACATTTAATAACATCCATGCACAGAAGCCCCCTGAAAATTTACATCGAGGGGGTATTTTGAGCGTGGATGTTATGAAATATAAACTGCAAGGGGGGTGGGGGGTATTGTTATTTCAAAAGTAAGAGGGGTGCAACCTGTAATTATGCTGACTTTCACGGGAAGGTTTGGTACTTATTCCTAATATATATATATATATATACACATATATATAAAGATGTTTAGCCTTCTACAGTAAAAAAAAAAGTCCGTAGCAGGCGTGATGAAGAGAGAGGGAGAGAGAGGGGAGAGTAATATAATATATATATATAAAGATATATGTTTATACACGCAGCGCGGTTTCTCCCTACATCCGCGCTTTCGACGAACACGGGCTCCGTTCGACGAACACGGGCTCCGAACAACGGACGGGCGATCGACGAACGGCGGCCGGGCAAACGACGAACGCGGGCTTCGATCGACGAACGCGGGCTTTGATCGACGAACGCAGGCTTCGATCGACGAACGCGGGCTAACGGGCGATCGACGAACGGCGGCCGGGCGAACGACGAACGTGGGCTAAAGATATATGTTTATACACGCAACGCCCGTGTTCGTCGAACGGAGCCCGCGTTCGTCGATCGAAGCTTATTCGTCGATCGTATATATATATATATATTTATTTATTTAAGATACAAATAATATTGGTATATATATTTATTAAAAATTTATATATATACAATCATATTCGCACGGGCTACGCCCGTGCTCGATGCTCTCGGGCGGCCTTTGGCCGCATCAATGGGCAGATATACGAGCATCTTCGCACGGACTTTAGGCGGGCGAAGCCCGCATTGATGCGGACGAAGGCCGCCCGAGAGCATCGAGCACGAGCGTAGCCCGTGCGAAGATGCTCGTATATATATATATATATATATATTACAACTAATCAAATCATGCAGAAATTATTGATTGTGAAATCTTCTGAAATTTGATGGTTGTGAAATTTTGCTAAATATTTCTTTCATAGTTTCACAATTAAAATTGTTTAAATTTGTGTATTTATACATCCTATGTTTTTTACATTAGGTTTTATATTGCATTAGATGGATTCAAATTGCGTTGTTTCTAAAAATGATGAAAAATCTCTATAGAAATATGTGACAAGAGGAAACAAATTAGCTGAAAGAGGTGCGAGTATTAGTTGGACATGCAATTTTTGTGGGGAGTTGCAAAAACTCATATACCTGCAAGAAGGGTCATCTATTGAAAATTAAGGTTTCGGCTTCCACATGCAGGGACATGCTGAAGTAAGATAAAGATGCTCAAGAGCTTACTGAGTGCCGACTTCCGAAGTTTATATCAATGGCTCCTGGTATTTCAAGTGGTGTTGGTAGTGTTAGTGATAAACGAAGAAGAAATGATGATCCAAGCGGAAGAGGGAAGAATCAAATACTAGTGCATTCAATAATGAGTATGGATCTCATTTGGATGCCTTAATTGTTAGACCATTTTATTCGGCAAGATGGTCATTCAATCTAGCAAGAAATTGGAGAGAATCATATACCTTTGTTGCTAGTCGCAACCTTGAGGGATATGTACCACCCAGATATATTTCAATGAGAACCACCTTGTTGAAAGAGAAGATAGAAATAAAAAGAAGATTAGCTCCTATACAAGGGATGTGGGTCAACAAGGAAGTTAACATTGTAAGCGACGGATAAAGTCATAAAGCGATACACATAGACAACCACTCATCAATTTTATGGCAATAACAGATTCAAAAGTAATGTTCTTGAAGACAGATAATTGTGAAGGTCAAATCAGAAACAAGTAATTCATTGTATCTTTGATCAAGAGGTAATTCTAGATATCAAACATGAAAAAGTTAGGGGTGCAAGTTGAGTTGAGCCGGCTCGAAAAAAGATCGACTGGAGCTCGAGCTCAAATATTATTGTTCATCAGCTCGCGAGCCGGCTCACAAGCTTTTTATTTGTGCATTTTGTAAAAAAAATAATTAAAAATATAAAGAAAATAAGACTCATGAGCTGAAAAGCTCGTGAGTAGCTCGAGCTCGAAACTCAAGCTCGAGCTCAATAAGTAGGCCTTGAGCTTGAGCTCGAGCCGGGCAAAATGAGCTCGTCAAGCTCGAGCTCGAAATGGTTAGCTCGAGCTTGGAAATTTTGCCAAGCTCGACTCGTTTGCACCCTAGAAAAGGTTGTTCAAGTTATAAAGGATAATGCAGCAAACTACGAAGGGCAGGCCAACCAATTGAGAGTGAGTTTTCGCCAATTTTTTGCACTCCTAGTGTGGTGCACACTCTCAATCTAGCTTTAAAGAACATGTGTCTTAAAAAGTCAAAGAATAATGCGGTTAGATATAATGAATGCTCATGGATTACCCATATAGATGACGATGCAACGTTCATTATAAACTATACAATGAATCATTTCACGAGAATAGCAATGTTTAATGAATTTGTGAGCTTAAAATTATTTATTGCTGAAACTCGTTTTGTATCAATGATCATTATGTTAAAACGTTTCAATCTTATAAAGAATGGATTTCAAAGAATGGTTAGTAGTGATCATTAGCATTTATTTTGTGATAATGACATGGAAAAAGCTAAACATATGAAAGAGGTGTTGGATGATGATTGATGGGATTCCATTGACTACATTTTTCTTTCACTGCACCTATATATATGATATGATTTGCTTTGCGATACATATAAATAGTGTCTTCATTTAATATATGATATGTAGGACACAATAATTGAAAGGGTGAAGAAGGCTATCTATGAGCATGAGAGGTAAAGCATTGTATCAACTCTTTTTGAAGTAGTGCATGGTATTCTTGTGGATTGTTGGAACAAAAATAATACTCCACTGCATTGCTTTGCACATTCATTAAATCCAAGATAATTATCTTTTTAATTATAAATTTATATTTGTATGCCTTTCGTATTATTGAGTTTCTAACTTAATAACTTTGAGTTATTTTATTAGATATTATAGTGAACAATGGCTAACGGAAGATCCAAATAGAGATGTTCATAAAAATCCGAAAGTTAGCAAGGAAAGGGTAAAATGTTTGAAAAAAATATTCTCCAACGTATTGTGGTCTGGTCGCCAAGGATTATGCAAAATTCATTGACAAATCGGGGAATTTTAACAACTATGATTCTATTAAAAATCGTTATCTCCTATATCCTAAGACTTGGTAGATTAATCATGGTTTGTCGGCCCTTCTCTTCAAACCATAGTCATGAAGCTACTAGTACATCCATCTTCTTCATGCGTCAAGAGAAATTGGAGAAAATACTCTTTTATCCATCAAATGAAAAGGAATATAATAACACCGCAATGTGCCGAAGATTTAATAGGTATTCATAGCAATCTTCGACCGCTTTCTAGAAGAGATAAAAGTACAATGAATGAGAGTCTAGGTTGTGGGATATTGCGGATGATGACTTCGAGTCATTCAAAGATGCATTTACACTTGAGATAGTTAATCCATCATTTGATGAACCAAGGTTGGAGATCTCGATTGTGGAAGAAGATGATGAAGTTGGTATTCTTGAAGAGGAAGTTTAAATTCTAAATTATTGACATTTTGCATGTTAATGTAATGATACATTGATCAATTGATGTAATGATGTAGACATGTGGTACATTAGTCATTATAGTCCTTGTCTCCTTGACTCTTTTCTACATTTCTTATAGCATTGTATGAAATGCGAATGATACATAATATAAATTTCAAGTCATGGCTTTTATATTTATCATCTAAGTTTTTACTCTAATAAAATTCTTTATAATTGAAGATGTGTACACTTAGTTTGTTAGTTGTCTTATTTTCATATCAATTCATACTTATATTTAAACTAAAAAAAGGGCAGCCCGGTACACAAAGCATTCACAACGAGGATTCGTGGAAGGGTCCCACCTCAAGGATGAAATGTAGACAAACCCATCACAAGGGCGCAATACTTATATTAAATAAAAAAAGGGCAGCCCGGTGCACAAAGCATCCCCGCGTAGTGAGGTCGGGGGAGGGGTCCCACCACATGGGTGAAATGTAGGCAAACCTTACCCTGCATCTTTTGCAAGAGGCTCCTTCCAGGACTCGAACCTGTGACCTCAAGGTCACACGACAACACCTTAACTGGTGTGCCAAGGCTCCCCTTATAATACTTATATTTAAAATATTAAAAAAATGTATCTCGTATCCTTTTTTTATAAATCACATTTCTCATATCTATATCGTATCACATCCCGTCCCCGGGCTACATAGGGTATCAGGTCCCCATGTTCGAATTTCATTTTGATAGGCGATAATTGAATCTAAAGATCATTATAGCTAAATATTGTCGTCATCACTCTCTATTTGAAGATCTTGAGTCCGTCTATGTTCAATTTCATAGAGTCTCTCCAACGAAGTCGTCGTACTATTACGATGATCATCCTCATCTCCAACTCCTGGCTCGTAGATATCGTGCTGACCTTTGACACGATTCGACTATGCTAGGTGATGGGGGCAGCCCGCCCGACCCGTTCAGGTTTACTCACGCCGACCTCGGGCACAGTGACGATCGGGACCGCTCATCACGAGTGGATCGTCAATCTTAACATTAGTTGTTCTGTGTTTTTTATTTCGAGTTGTATTTTTGTTCATTTTGGGGATCGCAACGAACGACGAATCATGGACGTTCATTTTCCCGTAGTGTCTATATATTAGGGCGAGGGCTCTCATTTGGGGGTATTAAAGATTTGAGTGTTGAAGCCATATTTTCGATCATCCCGGCGTCGAAGCCAGGTTATTGGCGAGAAGCCCCCCCCCCCCCCCCCCCCTCCTTGTTGTGAGCCCCTCTCAACTTCCTCCCACCTTCCTTGGCCGGCTACAGCAGCCCCCATTTCATCCCCCCCTCCCCATTCATCCTCCAACAACAGCCCATAAACTCTCCCATCAACTCACTGTCACCCCCCCAGTCTCCCTCCAATTCCCCCTCCCAATCATCCCCTAACAGCCATACCATTTCTCCAACAGTCGCCATTTTTCCCTCCCTTAATCCCCTTAAATTCATCTCCGACGATCATCGGAAAACCTTCTTCGTCCGTCTCCGTTGATCCCCACCTCCATTTGTCGTTCCATTTCCTTCATCTTCAATTTTTCGGTGATTGCCGGAAAACATCTCCGGCCATCATCACTACCTCCGACCGCCTCGCCGGTAACTGCCTCCAGCTAGCAACCACCCAACAACCCCCATAACCACCACCCACTACCTCATAACTTCCATAACCTCCTCCCTTCAATACCCCACTATCTCCATAATTCCAACCACTACCCACTAGTCCCCCCTTCTCTCACAATTATTATTAGTAGGATTTTGTAGGGATAATTCATCTTGAAGGCCTTCGTATACTAGAACTTTCAAATAAAGGATCTTAGTCCATTAAGATATACTTTCTTAGCATTAAAGTTACTGACTACGAGAAACGTATCTTTCTTATGCTAGAGAAAGCATGATCTGAATCTCCTCAAAGAGGTAGGCATGTCTTGGTGTGATAAGGTTAATTTCCCACTAGAACCAGGAGAGAACCTTTCATGTGGAGAGCTCGTTACTTAAGTGCCCAAAAAGATATCGCAGACCGATTGGGAAACCGAACAACCTAACCATGACATGTTGATGGGGAAGCAGAACCGTTCATCTTATGTGGATCGACGATCATAGCATTGTTTGTTCTTTTCATTTTTCGTTTCGAGTTGTATTTTAATTTATTCTTGAATCAGGACGATCGACCAATCATAGTCGTTCGTTGTCCCCCCTATAGTCTATATATTGAGGGTGAGGGCTCTCATTTTGGGTATTAAAAGATTGGAGAATAGAATTCATCCTTTGGTCATTTCGGTGCCGAAATCGAACTCCGGGTGCGAAGCCTGGGTTTACCCCTCCATTTCCCCTTGGCCGGCCATTTACTCTCTCCACCATTCCTTGTCATGGATCCACCTCCCACTACATAGCCGACCATCACCCTTATTCCCCACCTACAGCCGGCCATAGATCACCCTTCCTATCCTCCATTCCTTACCCGGCACCACCAACACCATCACCAATAGCCGGTTACCTTCTCCACCAGTTTCCCAAGGGCAGTCGGCCAAACACCTCATCCCTACACCGGCCACCCAACTCCATCGTCCCCATCGTGGAACCACTTCCCTAACAGCCCCCCAACAAAAATTCCCCAAAACAGCCCTCTTTCCCCCTCTTTTTCACCTCCGGCAATCACCGGAGAACATCTCTGGCCACCTCTCATGATCCACCACCACTTTCCCTTCAATTTTCCTTCATTTTGCATTTTCCGGCGATCGCCGGAAAATGTTTCCGTCGACCACCACCACCGTCAGCCACATCCGGCCACCACCAGCCACCACCAACCAACTCCGTCCACCACCAGCCACCACCGGTCCACCGTCCACCACCTCCATACCTACCCCACTTTCTCTCTCCTTAATTTTGGGAACTCCTAAAATTTAGCCACTACCTCCTAATTCATAGCCCCACTTCCCCACTCATCTAAACAGACGGCCCTCCCCTCTCCGTTTCCCTTCAACCAACTTCCCACCTCCCCTCCAATTTCTCCCCCACATGTAACCACCCCCACTTCCCTAAATTTTAGGAACCTCGCCTAAAATATAGCCTATTCCCCCTCTCCACTACTACCATCATAACTAGACCCCATCCACTCTCTACAACCCCACGTGGAGCCACCATTACTCATCTAACTGAACCCCCATCTCAGCCCACACCGAATCCAGCCCCCCTGCCTCACGTGGAGCCACAAAACGACTAAACCCATCCTTCCTCAAAACTGACGCCCACCAACCTATATTCCAGCAGTCCCCCTTGATTCCCCACCCAGCCGACCATCTCCTGCTGCAGGAAATCCATTGGACAGCAGTTACAGCCTTCCCAAACTCCTCCCTGCTCTGCCCGGCCCCCATATTGGCCTTCCAGCAATCCCCCCTGCAGCCCGGAAGCCTGCCCGAGCCCCATAGTTCCCTGTCGAGCCCCTCCCAGCAGCTGGACCCTGAATTCCAGCCCCTTCCAGTCACGGACAGCTACACGCAACTCCGGTGGAACCTGAATCCAGCCCCGGGCGGCTCTCCCAGCTACTCCACCGATCTCCAAATATACCTTCAGCCCTCCCCCATCAGTATTGTGCGAGTCTAATGGTTGGTTTGTCATTTTCTTAGTTGAATATTGTGTTTATTCTCTACATAGAAAGGATATTGGTTTGCAAGTTTTGAGTTCAATTGTTTGGGTCTTTGTAATTTCACATTTATCTAGTTATTTGATTTTCTGGCACTCTTGCATTTGTACCATCTCACGTGTTTCCATATTTGAAAGTTTTAATTCATTGTGGCAAATCAAATTAATATTGCTTTATAAATATCAATTATTGCAAGTAAGTAAATCGTCGGATTCATGTATGGTTGCACGTATGAGTTCACTCATTTATTTCCACATCACATAGGATCGTCCTGCGTGACACGTCCAGATATTAAATGTGTTGTAAGTAAGGTTAGTCAATTCATGACATCATCAACCAATGCTCAGTGGGATGTTGATTTATGTATTATGAGATATGTGAAGAAAGATCCAGGTCTTGATTTAGTTTACAGTGATCAACTGATCATAGACATACAAATATTGAAGTGTTATGTGAGATTCTTATTGGGATGCTTAAACAACCTTTATGGGTGGCAACCTGATCTTATGGATCACACATGAAATTGTGATAACTAATGTCCTAGCCATATATTAGGTTGACTCATGACATTGGACTATTTTCAGCAACCTTTTTTTTATTCACCTTCAAATTGTATGACAAATGATTAAATAAAAGTAACCAAATGCTAAAATATTGTCTACCAGATGTAGAGAGATGAGTATATCCATCTTTTTCATCCTTGGTAGAAGATCTGTGAAATGATGAATCATATATGTTGGTAAACCATTAATCAATAATCATAATAAACTATTTAACAAAAGTAACTGCTCAACATTGCTAAATGCCTAAATGAACTTTTTATCACATTAGCATGCGCATAGTGAGGTTTATATAGGAAAAATAAGATGATAACAAGAAAAAGGACTGAGCCGAAACACTTCTCTAAACATTAATAAAGTAACTAGTCAAAATATCATTATCGCATCAAAATTATTCAATAGTCTTGTAGAATGATTTTGGACTGAAGGACTCTAAAATAAGGTCTGATTCCAGGTAGTCCCGAGAATCTTCTCTATTTGCATGAAGCTAACTATAAATGAACTCTTTTTACACAACAACCACAGCTTAGCAAAAGGTTCTTACTCCAAATAACCTCTTAAATTGCTAAGTAATCGTGTATAATATTTTTCATGTACAAATATGGCAAAAACTTTAGCAGTTCAAGAAAAGTGCATTTCATCATCTCATCTATGCAAGTTACTCGCATGCAAGAAACGCAATCACAAAAGATCTTGATGGGGATCGACGCTGGACTTCGGCAAGGCCCACATTCGTGTATTCGCGCAGGAGGCGCTGATTGGATCGGCGATCCGAAACCGCGAGCGCGTCTGGATCGTTATTTTATTTTTTATATGTATTTTGTTTTTTTTTTATTTGGACGTGCATTTAGTGTTTTAGAAAATCGGGCGTAACGGTCAATCATAGTCGTTAACGTCGGGTGCCCAACCGCCTCCTCTTGTTATAAATAGGGGCGGATGCTTCATTTACTTATTTCTGCCATGATTCCCGTTTATCCACATCCAACCCTTCCACACGATCTTCCTCATGTATCCCACGAAATCCCTCATTCCTCTCGTAAATTGCCTCTCCTGTACATCTTCCTCCCCTCCCCCTCGCCAGAAAAACCATAGCCGACCTCCATCTCCATTGCAAGAACCTTCCTTCACCCTCTTCCCCAGTCGCATAACCGCTGCCGTTCGAGCCGTCCACACCATTCCCTCCTCCCAAAAGCTGGTTGACCCCGATCTCCAGCTCCTCCACTGTCGCCCTTGCCGCACACGGGAGCTGCTGCTTTTCCTTCGACAGCAACCCTATTTCTCGTTGGAGCAACCTAGTTGATGTCCAGTCTCGCCTCTCACTGCAGTCAAGTCGCTCCTTACTCGCAGGAAATCCGTCTACCCCTTCTAGCCGCCCCTGTCGTGTCTTGTTCATGTTGTAGATGAAGATTATATATGTTGTTCTGGTGGATATAACTCCCATTATTCCAGCACTAGAAACAATCTAGCTGGACTCCCTCCACATGCAGCCACAGTTCCGTATCATCTCCAGTTTCTACAGTCAACTTCATCCCCACAAAACAACCATCCTCCGTCACTTGTCAGCCGCCGGATTTCCATTGCTATGCGAGTATTATTGCATTGTGTTGCATATTTCTTTATTGACTATTGGATGATTATTTCGTATTTGCTTGAGAATTAGCCTTGTCGTGCTATTGTTTAATTTTCTTATTTTCTTATAAGTTATCATTTGTGATGCTGTAGTGGAAAGGCACTCCTAGTGAAAGTGAGCGTGATTTTGCTGGAGTACATGAAATTGAAATTCACATTAGGGTAAATTTGCTTCGCTTATAAAATCATCATTGCAAAGATATATTTCTTGATTAAATGAAAAATGTTCATGCATCATTTTGGTTGAGGTCATTGAGTTCGTCTTGCATCCTTCACCTAGGATTGCAATAGCGTCGGCACACCCAAGTCACAGCCTACCTTGCGTCAGATCTACTCTCAAGAAAGTTTCAACTAATAAAACAATCAGACACTCAAAATCATGCATGGACCTTGCTTATCATAGTGACTTCAAGGGCAAAGTTCAATTATGTCTAATAGATGCATTATTATTTTCTTAATAGAGTGCATAAGATTTACGATTCATAAGCACAAAAAATTCATGAAATAATAATAAAAATGCTGCAACACAACAATACAGTGCCTACAATGCCTTCAAAATACAATTTTTTGTATCAACGGGTCCCATATACAAAACACTAAGCAATACAGTTACTTTGTACAACAATACAGTGCATGCAGTAATGTCTACTCAATTAGATTAACAAAATTAACTAGCATTTCTTCAGCAATTTTAAGAAATACCATAGCACGGCAACGTACATAAAGGAAAAGATAGCAGAATCGTTTCAACCTGAGGATGTTTGGCTCAATATGGCACGAACTTCTGGTTCAAATCCCATGTCAAGCATTCGATCAGCTTCGTCAAGAACCTGTAGACAATAGGGAAACAAACAAAGTGTAAAGAAGATGTAAAAAGGGTCCAAGGGAAAAAAATACTAGATGTTAATTGATAAAAAGAACACGGGGATCATCATGAGACATAAAATAAGGCTATGGCTTCACAAAAATGCCATTAGTTAAGCACTGGGTATTTCGAACTATTGATTGAATAAATAATTCATTTGCCAACATCATTTAAACAGTATAGCTAATGAATAAATCAAAATTATTGTTGATTTAAACAGTAATATAATATCTATATATAGTTATATACCATGTTGTCAAAAGCGCGCCTAAGTCTCAAGGCTCACAGGGCTCTGAGGTTTGCGCTTTCGTGCGCCTTTGAAGCATAAAAGGCGCGCCTAGGTTGGGTGAACTGGCGGACAGGCCCCCTGTGCCAGACTGCTCGTGTATATATATATATATAGAGAGAGAGAGAGAGATAAGGCCATTTACGGGACCTCCCCTCTAAGTTTACTAAATTACAGATTACACCCTTCTTACATTTGAAATTACAAAAGCCTCCCCTGAAATTTACACTTCATAGCATTAACCTCCCCTAATGTTTACAATTCATAACATCCATGCACAAAAATACCCCCCCTACAAATTTAATCTGAGGGGGTATTTTTGTGCATGGATGTTATGAAATGTAAACTTCAGGATAGCTTAATGTTATGAAATGTAAACTTCTGAGGAGGTTTTGGTAATTCCAAAAGTAAGAGGGGTTCAACCTATAACTTCCAGAGGAAGTTTTGATAACTATTTCTATATGTATACTAAATAAAAGAAAATTCACACATCAAACATTTAGGAAATCGTATCACCATTACAAAGTCTCAAACAGGTCAAGGATTTAACATGGACACTATTATCATTCAATGTTGCTTAGGGAGCTCATGTGATCCACACTATGTTTCAAAATGAAAAGGTGTAGAAAAGATATCAATTGTTCAAATTGATAAAAAAATCTTCAATTGAAACTGAAGAAGAATAGCGCAATAGCAAGCTCTTGCACTAAACCAAGCATATGAAATATTTTTTTTTCACAAGAACATATAGAAAAGTTATAATGGAGAAGAGGAAGGGACTCGGTGTCAGTATAATAAAGACTCAATTCATGATATGCAATTTCAATTGACGTAAAATTGATAATTATCAATCAATAAGATCGAAAGATAAGGTGATAATTAAATCCTCCATTGGTAATCCGAACCTGAAAAAAAGAGAGCGAGAGCTTTAGTTAGATTGACTGCCAATTATATAATGGTATGTTCCCAATTGCTCTTCGCCAATCACGGGCATCCATCAGTAGCACAAAAAGGGCATGAAGCAGTGGTGACAAGTTTCATGCCCAGTGGTATCAACTACCGTATGCCAACATTTGTGGAGGTAACTTCAAAAGGAATGGCAAACTACACCTCCACAATGGAGCAAAATATGGCCCTCATTGACAAATTTAATAAAACAAGTCAAAATTTGAATTTCTCTAGTGCTAGCATACCGATAAAAGTAGCATGCCATGATTAATCTGAGCCTAATGAGATAACAAGTTCAAATGATATCCCATAATTTTGTCAAATTAAGTGACAAAAGACAAGTCATTTCTGGAAGAATTAACTAAATTAATGATCTCAATGATGCAATAGAAATAGATAAAAAAAAAGTTTTGTTTTTCTTTCGCTTAAACAAAAGCCTCAGTTGCAGATCTAACTTATTAACAGTTTCACAAAACGAAAACTAGAAAATAAGTTCAGAAATAGGAAACAAAAAATTCACAAAACTATGTGACACATATTTAATCATATCAAAGGACTAATTTTCCCTAAAAAGGGGGGGGGGGGGGGGGGGGGGGGGGGGGGGAATGTAGGCAAACCTTACCGTCCATTTCTGCAAAAATCTGCTTCCAGGACTTGAACCCGTGACCTCAAGGACTAATTATCCTAATTAAAATCTATTAAACCTAATTAGCCAAATTACTAGTAAGAACAATAACAAATATATTGATTAGTTGATAGTCAACTTATAGAAATCAACTAAGCTAAGATGAATTATCATACTTAAAGACAGACAACTATACAAACACAAAATAACCCTTAATTAACTGAAGTACCCTACACAAATACAACAACACTCAACCCATTATCCCACTATAGTGGGGTCGGCTATATGGATCCTTTGTCGCCATTGTGCCCTATATTTAATCATAATCTCACTAATGCATAAGTACATCATGTCTTTCCTTATAGTTTCATTCCAAGTCTTTATTGGTCTACCCCCCCCCCCCCCCCCGTTAAAATGCCTAGTGACTAAACTCTCACAACGCCTAACAGGTGCCTCTAATGGTCTCCTTTGTACGTGTCCAAACCATCTTAGTCGAGCTTCTCGCATCTTCTCTGCAATTGGTGTCACTCCTGTCTTATCCCTGATACATTCATTCCAAATTTTATCCAGTCTCGTGTGTCCACACATCCACCTAAGCATAATCATCTCCGCAACTCCCATTTTTTGCTCATGTGCACAATTTACTGGCCAACACTCAGAACCATAAATCATCGTTGGTCTAATTGCAGTACGGTAAAACTTGCCTATAAGTTTTAAAGATACTTTACGATCACATAAGATCCCTAACACGCCTCTCCACTTCAACCAACCTGCTTGAATTCTATGTATCACATCTTTATCAACACATCTACCTAAGCATTCTCATCTCAACAACTCCCATTTTTTGCTCATGTACACAATTCACTGGCCAACACTCAGAACCATAGAGCATCGTTGGTCTAACTGCAGTACGGTAAAACTTGCCTATAAGTTTTAATGATACTTTACAATCACATAAGATCCCTGACGCGCCTCTCCACTTCAACCAACCTGCTTGAATTCTATGTATCACATCTTTATCAACACCTCCATCTTTTTGAATTATCGATCCAAGATATTTAAAGCACTCACTGCAGGAAATATCTTGATCACCCAACTTAATAACGATTCATATGTCCTTCTTGCACTGCTAAATTAAGCTTCATATACTCCGTCTTTGCCATGCTCAACCTAAGACCCTTCTTTTCTAATGTCTCGCCAAGATTCAAGTTTCGCGTTTACGCCCTTGCGCATCTCATCGACCAAAACGACATCATCCACAAGCAATAAACACCAAGGTATTGGTTGTTGGATATGTCCGGTGAGCTCATCTAAGATAAGGGTAAAGTCTAAATGGTTCTTCCTTCTTCATGTCTCTCTCCATACACAAATCCTCCATGGACGTCAGTATAATCCATATTTATCTTCCATATATGTCCATTTAAGTCTCCTCTCATAAATAACTTCTCACTTTATGAGATTTCTTTTACCAAATCATTTGTAAAAGATTTGTAGCGCATAAGCATTAATCACATTAATGGATTTACTTCTTATTTGTAGCGCATAAACACTAATCACATTAATAATTTTCTTTCCTACGATCGATTTAAGCGCTAAGATTTTATCACTTTTTTTATTTACCTCAACAACTACATCTCTCCAAGTAGTATCCACAATAATACCTATTTCATTGCTTGTTTTATTTTTTCTTGTGTACCATAATTTAAAATCTGAATTGTCTTTAAATTTAGTTTTTTCATCCACTCATTTAGTCTCTTGCAGAAATAAAATATTTATCATAATCATCGCATCCACTACTTCCAACGTTTTTCTCGTTTGCGTACATATATTTCAACTTCCAAACTTAAGTCGATCTCTTGAAGGTGCAACGGTCGTTGCCAAGACGCCGCATTCGAACCATACGACGAGGACTCTTACATATTTAACACTACACTCAAGCCCTGTAGATGTAGCGGTCCTTGGCAAGACGCCGCATTCGAACCATACAACGCATTTCTTACGGGGAACAACCTAGATTTTGTATAATTTCTCAAGATTGAGTCATTGACTAAATTTTACGTTGGTCGTCTACCTAACACAACCATCACCATTTTCATTCGGGCTTGAGACCAGCATAGGTTGATAAAATCAAGGTTGAACGACAAGAAAATGATGAACTCAACTCATGTATGGCATAAAGTGAACAGAATGAATACTTTCCCTCGACAAGACTAAACAAGAATAATCAAGCATCTACAAATCTAAATATGGGTGAGATCCTAATAGCTTACATCATAGAGAATACAATACTTCATCATTAACCGACAAAAATACAAAATAATCAAAAATCAAGCAATAAAATAAATAAGCTATAAATCATCAATAAATAAAAATATTATCATCCACTTTCTATATGAACAGTGGTCGTAATTTCCGCCTTTAGTTTCTTTCAAAGAGGACTAGAAGGAACTGCCTCCAACTGAGAAACAAAAGCTACCACCGATTGTTGGATGGTGGCTAATAGAGAAATTGGAGCCAAAATATACTTACGAGAGGACGTGGTCATAGTCTTCTCTAAATTTTTGTGAAGGATGAAATCTATTAATAGTCCAAGTATGTTTATGATAAGGGACAAGAAATGAGAAATCATGCTCAAGAAGTGGCCAAAGGAAAAAAAAACAGTACAAACCTAAAAATAAAGAATTTATAGCCCCAAGAAGAATGGCATGGCATGGTTAAGTTAATGTATGAATGGCATGGTTGGCTTTCCGTGGAAATTAAAGATTATCCTGACATGTTTACTCACTCAAACCACATCTAGAAACATAGATAAATGTAGCCCAAAAATCAACTTTAGCGCCAACGTCAGATTAATATGTCAACGAAAGAGTCATTTGACGGATATGGGAGTGGCAGAAGGACTTCGGCAATGACTGCTTCCATTAAGAAGAATACCTTTTTCAGAGATGTATTAACACCATATGATGGGGATCACATTTGATGAGCGGACAGACCCTTATTGGAACCCGATCGAATTTAGTTACACGAGAGGTGGAGTTAGAATCGTCGGAAGGACGATCCAAGCCAGTAGTCACTTTCAAAACGACGACAACATATTTTAATTTATTTTTGGTATTTTTATTTCATGTATATTTAGTGGTTTTATGTTCCGGACAATCGTGGCGGTCTGTAGTGGGTTCCAAATCAATAAATAGAGGTATAGTGGCTGATTTTCATGCATCACAAATTTTGGACAGAAATTCAGAGTTCTCGCGGCCATCCATTGGTACCGATTCCGTGGATCCTTGGTGTCGACGCCAAGGTAACTATTTATCCTTCCATAACTACCTCCAACCCCACTACTTCCTCTTATAACTACCCACAATTTTTATAACCGCCACCAATTCCAGTAAATAATTTCCCACTCATATCATTTTAAACTCCATGTCTTCCGGACTCACCCAAACGAACCAACCCAACAACTCTAGACTCCACTAAATCCATCCAATTCCCCAAAATTTTTCCCTGGGAAACCGACTGCTTGCAAACTTTACTCCATGCAACCAATCCTTACCCAATTTCCCATCCCCCTTGCCAATTCAAACACCTACATCCCCAACCGAACCCAATTTCTCTACCAAGTTCTATAACCGTGGACTGAAATCACGTCCAACCATTATTTTCCTCAAAAGACAGCCGACAGCCTTAATCTCAGTCAATCGAAACACTAAGATCCTAGTAATGATTAGAGCGCCGGTTTAACCCAGATTTCAGGAACCTACAATTTCCCTAACCCTGAAGTGATCCTCCATAACCAAAAATATCATTGTTTTGTCACCGAATGACAACTCCCTCTCTAAACAGCTAGTTGAGACCTTCAAGCACCACAATTTCATTGTTCTATCACAGAGTAACCAAGTTTCACCTCCAAAGAGCCAATTGAGACCTTCCAGCAGATAATCTTCACAACATCACTACTTATTGTTGAATTTTTGGGTGAACAATCATATAATTTTAGATATTAATTTATATTAGTTTGTCCATTAATTGTTTTGCTTGCAAAGCTTATTTGCTTACCATTTAACTAAAGCACTTTCTCTTTAATTTTATTGGATCTTGCTTGTTTCGCTAACGCCTAATCTCAAACGTGAATGCTTGTGGACTCTATTAATAATTTCAAAAATTATTGTAATCATTTATCGGACTATTGCTTGTGTATCGCATCATTTTGAATTCCTGACATCACATCATCATCACCCTAACATTCATGCATTAGAGTTCATTTAGGACACAATTGCATATCACTCTCACATCACATTCATCCTGTGTCACCATATCCCGACAATTCGAGTCGACTAGAAACCTATGACAGCAAACATGTTAATAAAAATAGAAAACATGTGTGTAGCTTCTCAGAAGGATAAGCATTGACCACATACAAGTTCTTGCTGCAGTATAACTCAAGCTGCAGCATAAGAGCATAACTCCTGCTACAACATAAGAGCAACATTGGGGCATGGCGGACAAGCTCTTTTTCTTGAATTGTATTCCTTAATATCCATATCTATGGTTCCCAAACGTGGATGAAGGAGAGTTGAGAGGTGGGAGTGGGGAGGTTCAATTTAAAATTTGATTCATCTTCAGGGATATATCTTAGTAAAACAATAAATAGAAGTACAAATAAGCTAACCTACAAGTTCTCAGTTTCAACTCCAATGTAAGTTATAATCCAAGCTTAAACTTTAAATAAAAGAACTGTTCTCTCCCTTATCTCTCGATTTATCTCTTTGTTTATTGTATTTTCTTGCCTGATAAAATTCCATGCATCTCTTCGTTAAACATCTCCTTTCAAAAATCATTTGATCTCGCATTGTTAGTGGTCATTAAAGAGGAAAGGTCTTGTGTGTGTGTGACTGTGAAGCATTGTGTGTGTGAAGCATTATGTGTGTATGTGAAGCATTGTGTGTATGTGAAGCATTGTGTGTGTGTGAAGCATTGTGTGTGTGAAGCATTGTGTGTGTGAAGCATTGTGTGTGTGTGAGTCAAGCATTGTGTGTGTGTGAAAGCATTGTGTGTGTGTGAAGCATTGTGTGTGTGTGAAGCATTCTGTGTGTGTGAAGCATTCTGTGTGTGTGAAGCAATGGGTGTGTGAAGCATTGGGTGTGTGTGAAGCATTGTGTGTGTGAAGCATTGTGTGTGTGTGAAGCATTGTGTGTGTGTGTGTGAAGCATTGTGTGTGTGTGTGTGAAGCATTGTGTGTGTGTGTGAAGCATTGTGTGAGTGTGAAGCATTGTGTGTGTGAAGCATTGTGTGTGTGTGAAGCATTGTGTGTGTGAAGCATTGTGTGTGTGTGTGAAGCATTGTGTGTGTGTGTGAAGCATTGTGTGTGTGTGAAGCATTGTGTGTGTGTGAAGCATTGTGTGTGTGTGAAGCACTGTGTGAAGCATTGTGTGTGTGTGAAGCATTGTGTGTGTGAAGCATTGTGTGTGTGAAGCATTGTGTGTGTGAAGCATTGTGTGTGTGAAGCATTGTGTGTGTGTGTGAAGCATTGTGTGTGTGTGGGTGAAGCATTCTGTGTGTGTGAAGCATTGTGTGTGTGTGTGAAGCATTGTGTGTGTGTGTGAAGCATTGTGTGTGTGTGTGTGAAGCATTGTGTGTGAACTGTGAAGCATTGTGTGTGTGAAGCATTGTGTGTGAGTGTGTGAAGCATTGTGTTTGTGTGTGAAGCATTGTGTGTGTGTGTGTGTGAAGCATTGTGTGTGTGAAGCATTGTGTGTGTGTGAAGCATTGTGTGTGTGAAGCATTGTGTGTGTGTGAGGCAGTGTGTGTGTGAATCATTGTGTGTGTGAAGCATTGTGTGCGTGTGAAGCATTGTGTGTGTGTGTGAAGCATTGTATGTGTGAAGCATTGTGTGTGTGTGAAGCATTGTGTGTGTGAAGCATTGTGTGTGTGTGAAGCATTGTGTGTGTGTGAAGCATTGTGTGTGTGTGTGTGAAGCATTGCGTGTGTGTGAAGCATTGCGTGTGTGTGAAGCATTGTGTGTGTGTCTGAAGCATTGTGTGAAGTATTGGCTAGTATTAAAAGCAGTTATGGAGTTGCCAAGAGTTTTACATAGTATGATACATCAAAAAAAGAAAAATTAAGGATAGTAACAAAATATTAAGATACCTAACTTGAGTGGAGGAGATAAAAATGTTATGTTGGATGTGTGGCAAACTATGAAATATAAAATAAGAACTATATTTGAAGAAAAGAACTATATTTGAAGAAAATGCTTGACAAACACCCATTGCAAATAAAATAACTTAAAATAGACTTGGTTGTTTAAAAAGGTACAATGAAGGGTAGAACATTAGGAAGGAGAAGTGGCAGACCTAAAGAAACGTTGATAGAAGTTCAAAATAATTTGTAAAGAAATGATTGAAGACCTTGATCATCATTGGAAAATGAAATTTCATAAAGTTAGACCCAAAAACTTAAGGCCGAAGATTATGATAAATAATTAGCACAAACCAAAACTTGAGCGGCACTTACACACCTCCAACTGAATGTCTGAGGTGATGAAATCTAAATATAGTATACGGTCAATATATTATGTGTCATATTTGATTGTACAATATGCTCAACTACTATACAAATATCGACAACTTTAACTTATCACGCAATAAAATCTCAAAAAATATTGTAACGCTGATCCATCCATATATGATCTAAATAAACATCACAGCAAAATTTAAAATAGGAAAACAACCACATCATTAAAATATCACTCAACCAAAATAAAAAGGACTGGATGAGAAAGACATTATACTTGTCAATAACAAGGCATTGGGCATTCCTTGTATAAATTTTAAGCTGTGTCGTAATAACTTGTCTAATCCATTTAACTTCGCCCCATGCATTCTATTCCTTAATGTGTATTACAGCCCCTAAATTAAGAGTCCAATAATTATGTTTATGCAAACCATATGGGGCACCCTATATAATCAACTATCTAAATACACACTTAAGCATATGTCTACTATAATTTATTATAACAACATAAAGTGAAACACTTTCATCAATAATAAACGAAATAATTTTGAACAAAAGTTTCTATAAAACCGGTTCTAAGGGTGAAAATTCAAAATAATTACAAAAATATCAAGAACAATTCACATCTACAAAACTCATTAAAATAAACTACTAAACGGTTAACTCATACAGAAGCACGAATAAAGCAAAAGATCTCTGACAGTTCATAAGCATAATATACAGCTACGTCATATTATCTTCTTTCATAAAAATTCAAATTTTCAATAAGCTTGGAACCTGTAATCTCGATGCTGCAATGTAGCAATTGTCAAAGAACTGGGAATAGATTTTCCTTTTGGGAGTTGTTAAAGGCACCGCAGTTTTGGCTAGTCGCACCGCAATTTCTCCTATTTTAACTTTAAAATTACTCCCCCAAAAATACTAATGGCACCGCACTAACTCGCACGTCGCACCGCACTAGCTTCAAAACTGTGTTTATTCCAACGACCTCAGGCTCGCCGGATCAACCGTTCGCCGGAGAAAGGGACTGAGCATGTAGGGCTCTAGACCAACAAGGATGTTGGAGAGAGACTCGGCAAAATACCGCCTACGCCTATGGAGATCTCCTCGATGAGGACGTCTACTACTTTGTAATTCTCGTGCTGCACCGCCTCATGGAAACCAGTCACGAACTAAGTTCATATGCATTGCATTCATGAAAGAATTGTGCAGTTCTCATTTTTTCGGTTGAAGATCTTGTTGTTTGATCCAATTTTTTGAAGTTTTGGATTGTTATAAAATATGTGATTATTGTGAAATGTGCGGTTGTTGGTGTTTTAAGTTCAATTTAATTCATTATTTTTGATAATGGTGAACAATCATTACTTTTTTTTTCATTTTCAAAATTACATTTTAAATTGATGTTAGTTTTGATTAATTTTTTTATTTTTATAGGAATATGAAAGACCATGATGATCAAAGAGGACAAAATTAATGACATTTTCTTTACAACAATTTATTTTTTTGCTGAAATTTATGATGTAGTTCTATGATTTTCCTTTTTAATTGAAATTCAAGTTGGAGTGTCTTTAACACTACTGCGGTGCAATTAACAATGTTAGGTGTCTTTAACAAAACATGAAAAAGTGCGGTGTCTTTAACAAAGCGGTGCGACTAGCCAAAAGTGTGGTGTCTTTAACAATTCCCTTAAAACATCATATTCCAGGTTATCCAAAAAAATCACCAAATGCATATATTTATGACATTAAAAGACAATATTGGCTCTTTTTGGAGCTTCTCAACCCCCAAATGCTTGATCTAAAAGCCTAATAACACTACTAATTGAATGCTGAAAAGAAAAGCATGTCATCAGAAAAGTATCTACCACAAATCAGAAAACTTTTCATGAGAGAAGACTTGAAAAAAAAATCTTACCACAAAAGAAACATCTTTCAGAGAGCAAATACCCATCTCAATGAGATCCTTCAAACGACCAGGGGTTCCAATGACTATGTCCTGGAGGTAAAGAAAATATCCCAAAAAATATTTGATACAAAAATTAGACTAAAAAAATATGACTGAGTATAAGCTTAAAACAGACAAAAGAAAACAGTGTATGCCATGTCCTATTGACAAAACAGATTTTTCCATGAATGTAGAGAGGGCACAACAATTAAAACAAAGATCAATAAGCAACTTACAACTCCAGCTCTAAGGGCAGATATTTGTGGCCCTTTTGAAGTTCCACCATACACACAAACTGATGTTATACCACATGGAGATGCAGCATCCCGTAAAACATCAGAAATCTATATCAAAATGCACGGATTAGAGAAATGTTTCAAGGTTGATTGCATTCCGGGAATTGTCCCAGTAATATTAAGGTATTAAAGAGACCTATGAAGCTCAGATACTTAAAAATGCCTCACGTATCGGCTCAAACGCGTATCGGATACGAAAAACAACTGGAAATGCGTTTCGAAACGCTCGAAACACTACTTTTATTTACAAATAAATACATATTACGGAGTCTCATATCCCGCTTGCGGAATACGCGACTCCCACCTTTTGAGGTCTCACGTGGTCAGCTTGTAATCACGCAGACACATGTTTAGGCTCACGGAAGTCTTCATTTCTTTTTCACGCTGCAAGCGCGCTCCTCCCTCGACGTCACCCTGTTCTTCGTGGTCGTGCTTCTTCTTCGTGGTCATGCCTCTTCTCCGTGGAAGCCCTCTCACGTGACCGTCGTCTCAGGTGCGTCGTCGCCCTCTTCCCTCGTTGTCAATCTTTTTCCCTTCTCCATGTTTTTTTGGTAGGACTCAGTATTTTGGAAGCCCTCTCACATATGCTATTTTCTCAACAATTTCATTCAAAGTTCAATGGATAATCTCAACAATTTCCTCGATGGTTCAATTTTAAAATCTAGATCATAGTTTTGTAGATTGTGTTTTAGTTTGCTTTTTAAAATAATTTGCAAACTTTTACTAGCTTTATTTTGATACCGAATAGGTGAATACAATACAATTTTCTTGTTTATACTTTCACCTCATTTACCCCTAATCAGAGGAAAGGTAAAAATAAGTTATTACATGATAAATTTTTGAAATTGAATCTTTAGAGCTTAGTAATAATATTTTGTGTAGATTGTACCTGGCAGTTTATTATTTTGTGTGGATCATGTTGGTATTTCATCTTACATTTTTTCTGGATGCTTATTAATATTATAATTCATGTTAACAGACTTTAAACATTTGAAGCACCTTCATCATTTCGGCATGCATATGGTAATTGCATTAAGGTCCTCAAATTCTTTTTCGGTGAAGCTTGAGAATAAGATTACTATGCTAGCATGGATAGTTTTCTCTCCTTAATTTGTGTTGTTATTGTTTACATAATAACAACACAATATGGTGGGATAAAGGCTTGAATGTGGCTATATGGTTTACATAACATTATATGTTGTATAAATTAGGTCTTCTCTTGTGTAACATGGATTCAATTTGTGATATAACAGAAAATGATGAAAAACCCCTTTTGAAGTATGTGGCAAGAGGTGGCAGTATTAGTTGAACATGCAAATTTTGTGGCAAGATGTTACGAACAGGAATGTTGCACGATCAGAAACGAACAACAATTGCTTTAATTAGAGGGAGAACGAATACAATCCGGAGCAAGCTCCAGCCAAGACCGAGGTTGGGTCCTCCAAGATCCTTCTCTCCAAGGAGCCCAAAATAGCTAATACATCCAGGATGACCTCAACTCACAAATCCCTCCCTTATATAGATGAGGAAGGGCACACATAATAAGACAACATATTTAATTAATAGTAATTATTTAATATTAATTAATGATACTCAATTAATATTAACCAATCAATTAACTTCTAATTAATTGCTAAATCACGGCGGTCTCCATATGCGATGTACGGTGGCCCCGACGAGGAGTAGTCGTTCCGGAGAGTGCATGAGTGTAACATACCATTGTCGTTGAAAATCGACCTTGTCCCCAAGGTCGAGTTTATATTTTTTTGTCAGGATCCTTAAGAATGTGAGGGACGTATAACTTGTGTTGGCGGGAGGAAAGGGAGGGATGATAAAAAATAAAACTGAAAGAGGAGATAACCGAAGAAAGCAAAAAAAACCCATTCCAAGAGAGGGTGGCGACTGGGGGAAGAAAAATGGATGTGCTTTTGTTTGTTATGGGAAGAGAAAAAAGAAAGAAAGGAACAAAATGGTTGATGTGACAAGACAATGGAGTAAAAATAAACAAAATGAAAGTGTATGGTGGAGAATTTTGGGCAGCTAGAGGGTGGCGTGTAGTGGTTGTAAAAAGGACAAAGAAAGATGGGGAGTTGTAGGGCCCGCATGGACAAGTGGACAACAGCTGCAGGGAGAGATAAGATAGAAAAGAATTTGAGGACCTTAATGCAACTATCATATGCATGCAAAAATGATGAAGGTGTTTCAAATTGTTGAAGTATGTTAAACATGAATTATAATATTAATAAGCATCCAGAAAAAGTGTAAGACGAAATACCAACATGATCCACACAAAATAGGTACAATCCACACAAAATACCCATCAATTATAATATTACTAAGCTCTAAAGATTCAATTTCAAAAAATTAACTTCTCTGACAAACCCTGTAATAACATATTTTTACCTTTCCACTGACTATGGGTAAATGAGGTGAAAGTATAAACAAGAAAATTGCATTGTATTCGCCTATTCAGAGTCAAAATAAAGCTAGTAAAGTTAGCAAAATTATTCTAAAAAGTAAACTAAACCATGTTGGCCACTGTTAGTCTTATCGTTAGCAGTCCAAACACAATCTACAAAACCTGATCTAGATTTTAAATTTGAACCATCAAGGAATTCGTTGAGATTATCCATTGTACCTTGAATGAAATCGTTAGGAAAATAGTACAGATTAGAGGGCTTCCAAAATAACTGAGTCCTACCAAAAAAACACAAGGAAGGGAAAGAGTTCGATAGCGAGGGAAGAAGGCGACAGCGCACCTGAGACAGCGTTCACGTGAGATGGCTTCCACGGAGAAAAATCATGACTAGAAGCATGACTATGGAGAACAGGGCGACGTCGAGGGAGGAGCGCCGAGCGCGGCTACAGCATGAAAAAAAAATGAGGACTTCCGTAAACCTAAACTGGTGTCCGCGTGATTACAAGTTGATCGCGCCAGACTTCAAAAGGCAGGAGTCGCGTATCCCGCAAGTGGGATACGTGACTCCATAATATTTATTTAATTTAAAATAAAAGTAGTGTTTCCAGTGTTTCGGACAAGTGTTTCCGGGCATTTCCGAATGTTTCTCGTATCTGATACGCATTCGAGCAGATAGGCGAGGCATTTTTAAGTATTTGTGCTTCATAGTTGATAAGAATACTCCTCCAAATAATAGGAAATAACCTTGAGATTAGAAAAAATGGAAATGCTAGTGTCGGGATGATAAAAGAATAACAATTTGGAGTATTCGCTAACTGAAATCTTAAGCAATCCAATAGAACTACCATTGCAACTAGTGACAAAAGGAGAAGTATGAAATGGGGTAAATGAACTAAGACGCATCAACCATTTTTTTTCTTTTTTGAATTCTAAATATGTCATTTCCTTTTGCCAGTATTTCAAAGATTTGTCGGTGACCTCGGTCTCTTCTTTCACTCTTTCTATTTTCAACTTCAGATGAAAAATAATATGATGGCAATAGCCTTTTGATTGTTTCAACTTATGAGGATAGTAACTTATCAACTCAATGATAGCAACTAACATATGCTTTGATAAAAAAGAATGTTCTTTTCTTTCCAAATTTAGTTTCTATATGACACGCTTGATTTAGTATATGCAAATGTCATAAAAGTCATGTGCTTGACAAGTAGTCTTTAACTTCATGAACCAAACCTAAAATAGAGGCAATCTGATAGAAAGGAGCAAAGCAATAAGGCAGCCGTTTGTGTGCCTCAGATTTCCCTTCACGAAGGAGTTGAACTCCCTGTAGAATAGTTAAAATAGAAGTAGAGGTGAGTAAACTTAGCCAATGCCTTCTACTTTCATTACTGCCAGCATTTTGCCCTCACTAACACCTTAAAGTCCACTATCAGATGTGACTCATAATAAAACTACCATGATAAAAGGCAAGATATTTCACATGTATTAGATCAACTAGTCACGTCGTGGACGAAATAACTAGTCTAACGGTTCTCTGAAAATCAAACAGTTGAATTTTTCGCAATTGAAGCTCACAAAAGAAGAAATTAAGAATGGAAGTCTTGCAAGGACAGAAGAATCAAACAAGCTCCTTTTCCATAGCAAAAAAAATGAATGAGCTCACTCCATACAACTAAAAGCTAATTAATTTAACAATTGGCCATTTTGAATGAAAGCTTAATTCTATCAAGTAAATATTTTGAATGTACCTTCAGTCACTAAATAAGGGGTTGCCTCTCTGGAGTATGAAATAATGTTATTTATATCAGTAATATCCCTTATCATCCAGTTATCCAATTTTTTGGATATTCCAAGATACCAAGTCAAAATGCATATTTACTGTATCTAACTTTTAAATAAGAAATGGAGCAGTAGGATGTTGTACTTTCTTAACTATTCATTTGGATTAAAGAATGGCCACGTATGTAATGTAAAAATACTTGATCTAATGCAGAAAGTTACCATAAACTTACATTTAAGCTCATGTATGTGCACATCAACTACAAATTGTACAGCATTTTCATATGGTTTGCCAGATGTGAAGCTTTAAAATAACTGGCTACACTAAACATAGTATGTAGTAAGCCATACATGACATGCAAAATTAACATAGGATAATTATTGCTTGATTTTGTTTTCAATATTAAAAAGCTATGCGGCAACTTACCTATGTAGTATATTCTATAAATGCAAGTGCAAGCAACTGCTTCTTTGTTTACTAGCATGTTTAACGTACCTTAGGGTTGAATGATATTGATGAACATAATAATGTAGGCAAACAATAATTTATATATGCAAAGGTGCCTGCATCTGTATGCAAGTGCAATATGCGTATATGGATTAATATTTAATATTCCATTATCATACAAGCAATATAGTCATGTACATGTAAGATAGTGTGTGAATACTTGCAATATGTAATATCGTTAATACTCGTGTCTTCCCATTCCGATCTTAGGCGTGAGGTTCAAATGGGTATGTAATGTGTAGTTTTGCATAGAAAAAATAATAAATAATGTACTGCAATGTAAATTAAGATGATCAAGTCTAGGTATCTAGATATTAAACGCATTAGTTCTCAAGTATTTATATTAAATAATCATTATAAAAAGGGATAAAATTATATATGAAAAATCCTACAGCACATACTGTTCTAAGAAATTTTCTATTTAGCTTTGAACATTATTTAAAAGATTTTGGTGAGTTAATAATTACTGCAGCAGGGGTAGAGAAGAAAAAGAATAAACTTTAGCAAAGTGCAATACAACAACGGAGAACGTAATATACTAATATGTGAAAACACACATACTTGCTGAGCTAGTTCCCTTGTAGGTGAGAGTACGAGACAGCGAGGAACTGCTTTCCTCTGTTTTTTTTTATCGTCCTTCCCTAAAATATGCATAAGTGCCGGAACGCCAAAAGCCAGTGTTTTCCCTACAAAGAAATATTACAATTAGGTATCACAAAACTCAAGACAGAAATAATTCACATTTGTTTGCAAAGTTAACAACTCAATAAAAATGGAGGATGCATAGCATATAGATAAAATAATTACCAAATGCCTCCATGTATGAATTGATCTGGAAAGAAAATAATTGATACAAAGCACCATCGTTAGCCTTATCCAACTGTTTGTGGGCAGCTTTATGAACCCTCATTTTTTATTCATTCTCGATGAGTATTTCCTGAGGGGTGAAATTTATCTTTGTTCGTAAATCATTTTAAACAATTTCTAGCACTAATTTTAGCTACCCAAACAACCATTCCAACATTCATTTCCATCACTAATTTACAATTTCTATCATTGTAAATGTTTAAACCATCTAAATTTAATTTCATTTATCTCATTTTCCTAATGGTCACTCCAATGGTTCCCTTAATATAATAATTCAATAATTTATCCCTTCTAGTTTTGTACACAATCATCTCAACATTCGTTTTTCCATCATTATAAACTTAACTATCAAAGACTTCTTTTATTGCCTACATACAACATAACTATCAAAGACTTCTTTTATTGCCTACATACAACATAACTGGCCGAATTGAAGTTTTACAGAATTTGCATTTAAGTTTCCATGATAATCTAATCATGTAATACTCGTCGGGCACTTTTCTATTTTAACAACCTAATCTTAAATCTAAGAATTATATCTTAATTCTTTTGCATACTAAATTAAATTTATCTTTCTAATAATATATCGATAATTATTAATATCATGAATATTAAAGTTAACATCTTATATTCGGAACATGGTGCACTAAGGCAAATTACATGGTGCACTAATATTAAAGTTTTTCATTTACTTTCTTACAGACAGACAATATATATTCTTCTTAATCGTTATGCCCAAAAAATGTGGTCTCTCAATTCAAAATCCTTAAATTCAAGAAGTAAAACAAATTTAAATGAAAATCAAATCAAAAGATTGCACACCATCATGTCTTCTCTGAATCATTAGAAACCATATGAAAATCATCTTCCTATTTTTTAAAAGTTAAATTTTCAGAACAAATAATGCTTTTATAGTAGGAATTCTCTGAATTAAACCAAATTGATTCTTTTCAATGGGCACAATTTGTCTAAGTTTATGATCCAATCTCTCCTACAACTTCACTGAATGACTTAAAAGTTTGATTCAATTATAATGAACTGTCTTGAATAAAATTCGAAAGTATTGGTATTAAAATATTTCTCCAACCATTTGGAATTACTTAACGAAACTCCAATTAAATATTGTTAGCCTAATCACTACAATCTCCACCATAACTATCCAATTCTTAATAGGCATTCAATCTAAACCAAAAGCTATCTTGTTCAAAGCCTATCACATACCAAACATAGACCCTCTAATAGATCATCTTAATTGTAGTAGAACATATATGTTCATTTGAATCACCTCCATTAAATATCCATCTTTACTCAGATATTTTAAAATATATCTTCTAATACAACTAAAACGCATGCTGACTAACCAAATTTAAAACATCCACATTCTTCTTAACAATATTCATAGCCTTATTCATCTATACATTTCTAAGTTTCACCTATTAAATATTATCTCACTCTTACTGTAATCTTTAGAGCATGCAATAATTTATAACTTCTCTAATATTCTTACATTTTCTATTTTTCATTTACTTCCTTACAGACAGACAATATATACTCTTCTTAATCATTATGCCCAAAAAATGTGTAGTCTCTCAATTCAAAATCATCAAATTCAAGAAGTAAAACGAATTAAAGATTTAAGCATAGTCAATCTAATTTATTTTACAACGCAATTGGGCTAAGTTGTGATGTGCCTCCAATGGTGACGTCCACACCAACCGCTGTCTTTACATCAAGAAGTACCTGAACCAGTGGCCGCAATCCCAATGAAGTCCCGGCCATCCAAGAGAAACGGCCAAGCATGCGCTTGAATGGGAGACGGATTAGTGAAATTTTTGCAGCAGTCCACGACCTCAGCCGGAAGCCCAGAATCCGCAAAGGAACCCAAAGCCTTGTACTTGGAATCCTTAACACCTTTCCCGGACACCACCACGCCTTCTAAACCTTGAATTTCCTCTCTTTCCCCCTCATCTTTGGCCACCTTATCTACATTAGAAACTTCTGATACTTCTTCTGCGTGCAAATTATAAAAAATCTCCTTCATATCATTCTTCTTTGTCTTCTTCTCCTTCTTCTCCTTCTTCTCCTCCTTCTCTTCATTTTCCAAGTGCTTTCCGTTGCTTACTGGGACATCGTCCCCTTTCAGGTTGGTCTCGCCGTGCTTCCTCTTCTTCCTAGCCTCCTTACTGTTGATAGCATGGGTGGCAATGTTATGGTTTTCTTTTATAGAGTGGACTCCATTTCCATTAAAGAGCTGGCTCTGGCCTTCCTTCGCCTCTCTCTTCTTGCCTTTTTTGCTCGTCATCTTCTCTGAGAGATCCCTTCCACGATCCGCGGAGGTTTCTACGGTTTCTGGTTCGCCGACGCGCATGGCTGCTTCTGTTTGAAGCTTTCTGCCCATCGCGCAAGCGAAACAGACTTTTACCTGAAGAGAAGTGAATGTAAGGAGGCGGTGATTGGCTAGTGTTTTAGGGTTTTGAAGGGAGAGGGATGGAGCGACTATTTCGAAAAAAAATAAACTTAGATGGTTAATAGCTTGGCAGATTTTCTTAGGGTGCTGTTTTAAACAAACCCTTTTTGATTGCTAGCAAACCAATTTCTATGAGTTATTATGCGCTTTTTGAAAATACGTTTCGTACATGTATTTTTAGGAAAAGTGTTCAACACAAAAATTGTAGATCTTGTCGAGATCTACAACTTTCGTGTTGAACACTTTTCCTAAAAATGCATGTACAAGTCGTATATTCTCTTTATTTTCAAAAATTCACTGTAGTTATACGATCAGATCGATTTTAGGGTCTTGTGCGTGCATTTTTAGGAAAAATGTTCAACACGAAAGTTGTAGATATAACTTTTGTGTTGAACACTTTTCCTAAAACTGCATGTACAAAGCGTATTTTCAAAAGTCGCGTAATAACTCATAGATATTGGTTTGCTAGCTACCAAAATTGGTTTGCTTATAATAGCACCCTTTTTTTAAGACAACATTGTTATTAGCTATTGACCAACAATTAAACATTCAATTTCAAAATTTTGATTTTTGCATACCATATTTAAAAAAAAATTACTGAACACCAAAGTTAACAATTAATTTAGGTGATTGTTATCCGCACTACAGTTTTGACTATCCGCACTCTTTTTGAATGAGTTATTACACGCATTTTGAAAATACGTCTTGTACAAGCATTTTTAGAAAAAATTTTGAACACGAAAGTTATAGATCTCGACGAGATCTACAACTTTCGTGTTGAACATTTTTCCTAAAAATGCATGTACAAGGCGTATTTCTAAAAATTCGCTATAATTACGCATATATTTCAATCAGGGCGGCAATACGTCTTGTGCGTGCATTTTTAGAAAAAGTGTTCAACACGAAAGTTGTAGATCTCTATGAGATCTAAACTTTTGTGTTGATCACTTTTCCTAAAAAATGCACGCACAAGACGTATTTCCAAAAGGCGAGTAATAACTCGTACAAAAAAGTGCGGATATCCAAAACTGTAATGCGGATAACAATCACCTTAATTTATGCACACTAAAGTTAAAAATTGGTACACCAGAGTTAAAATTTTAATTTTTTTTTTTTGAGATATTTCACTTCATAAATTGTAGGATTGGTAGATATGTAGTACAAAACACCAAACATCCAACACGTCAAACTTTCGTTTTGTTTAAATCAAGACAAAACATAATTAAAATTATGCAATTTCAAAGATCTACAACTTCATCAATTGTCTAGACCTGCATCCGTAATAAAATGCATTCATACATCTACTTTTTTTAACTTCTCAATTGTTTACATACTACAAACAATAAAAAAAGAAAGTAAACATTACTCATATGATGCACCTAAAATGACAAAATTGAGAACTATGTGCAATCACACATTATTCGTGTATTTGCATGTTCATTGGATTCAAGGAAAAACGAAGGAATCGAAGAAAAATATTATACCTAATAGTAAGATGTCTCCAAATGGCACACAAAAATTCCAAGTACTCCAAATCAACCCCCTTTTGTGAGGAAAAAGAAGAGTAAATCATTAGGGTTTCCGGATAGGGCTCGCATCATTAGGTTTTCGGATTAGAAAAAATGTGCCACAAAATCGAAAAACAAAATCCTTACCGAATGTGATGGGGGAGGAGAAATAGTAATGGGCGACTGAATAGAGAAAATCGGGTGGAAAATCGACCGGCGTTGAGGGGCGAACTGCAGAAATCTGGGACGAAATCTCGAAGAGGGGCGGCGAAATGCTGAACACAGGAGGCCGGTGAGGGATATGGAGGCAGACTGGAGGTATTCACCGTCGTAGGGGCGGGGAGATGGAGGCGGCGGGTGGCGAGCTCCAGTCGTCAGGCGGCGAGATCCAGGCGTCGGGGTGAACAAGACGGAAATCGCGAACAAGGGATAAAATGATGTGTGGAGTGCGCTTAACTCGGGAGTGGGTGTGCTATTATTAGGATTTGGCTGTTATTTTGAGCATTTTTAGGTGTGCTACTAGCCAATAACGGTGTGCTTATAACATTGCCCTTTTTTAAAGTAGACGTTAAAAACTACAAGTGCAAATTATTAAGTTAGGTTGTTAGTATTAGCATCGCACTTTTGACTATTTGTACTAATGGTTAATTACAAGCACAATTTTAAAATGTTGACTATACGCAAGCATTCTTCTACTAGCAAGCATTCTTTTTAGAAGACGGCTATGCGCAAGCAATTAACTATTAGCACACCATTTTTTTAAGAAAAAAATTATACTTGAGATATACAATTTTTGGAAACATAACGAGCAACCATAAACAAAAGATCATTTCAAAACATAAAAAGACATCCAAAATGTGAAATATACTCAAAATCATATGCAAAAATATCTTCAAATTTGTTTGTGGTTGATTAATCTCCAATTATGACTTCCCTTCGTTTGTAATACCTACATAAATGAAATAAAAATTGTTAAGTAAATAGATTATAAAAATTTGTACTTAGAGAATATAAAATTAAAAATGCATAACTCTTCACGCAACATCTTCTAACTCCAATATTATTTCGCTGGTAGGAGGATGTGAACTTGTAATTCATGGTTTATAATATCTTTCTCAATCTTTCGCTACCGCTTCATGATATCACATCCAACTTGGAACAAATATGCGGTGTTGGAGAGCAATCATTTAATGTCAATTGAATGAAATAGTTTTCCTTTATGAATTCAATGCAAATCAGATTTGATATTGTTGACATACACGAAAGTAGTGTAATAAATGTTAGACTTTGTACTTTCGAAAGTTGAACTTGTGTAGTCTTCACTAATTTTGATACTACTCTCTTCAAATGATCTTCTAATGTTAGTATGCTGTAAATTTATCATTTGATCAATAATCTTTCGTACAGTTGTCAAGTTTTTAAGTAAAACTCTCAACCCTTCATATTTTGATTCTCTAGATAATAACTACTTCTATCACAACATATTATTACACGAGGTGTGAGACGCCCGACAACTGTATCAGTTGTTTTCATTGTAATCACATAGCAAAGAATTTTACTAACATGCCGAGCCCACTCGATTAACTCCTCTTTCGAAAAAAAACTTTATTAGAGTTGTTTACCCAGAAGACCGCTATCAGTATTGTTGAAACCGATTTCTCGGTCTCTTGTGAAGCTCGGGCCCTCAACAAGTTGAGGGGAAGCTATCCCTTACTAGTCCCTCGGAAGGAGCAGACTGGGGACTTGGAAACAGACTAAGACTTTAGTCACAGCGAGGAGGTCCCACCGCAAATCCGGAAGATCGTTGGGCGCTTCCCCTCCCAAGCCAAAGCTGAGACTTGGGCACCTTGGAGAGCTATAGAGCTAAACCAAAGTAACCAAGGGAGGAAGAAGCTCAGAGAATTGAGATTGGAATCCTCTCCTAAGGTGCCCTTTAAGGTCTATTTATAGTTTTTTGCTCGTGGTCTGTCAATAGCGGAATTCCGCCTTTTGGTTTTACTAAGCGCACCCCAATTTGGCTTGCTAACAACCAAACTCCGTTGTTTGAAAAGGCTAATGGAAGACCACCAGGGGCAGAGGGGTAAATTTTCCTCCTTAGCCTATAGGCAAATGACCTGCGAGAAGGATACTCGCGAGGGCTCCCGCGAGTCGCCTCGCGAGTATGGCTCGTGAAACCCCTCTTAGGCAAGCGCTCTGCGAAGACTCCGCTCGTGCCTCTTCTGGCGACATCCACCGAGGCCAGGTCTCGTATGCCTCCCTGCGAGATCCCCTCGGCCATGTGTAAATCTGCTGAACTTGCTGGAAAATTGAGTTCGTCGAGCTGAGAAGCAAGTTCGTCGAACTGAGAACGGATTTCGTCGAACGCCGATTGAATTTCGTCGAACACAAAAAAATTGGAAAGAATCTGGCTCGTCTGCTTTCTCGCGAGCGGTTGGCGAGCACCCGGCTTGCCTGCCTTCCTGCGAGCGGCTCTTGAGGCTCTGGCTCGCCTTCTTTGTTACTTATACACTGAACACAGTTAAATACGCCGAACTCAAACTAGAGTTCGCTGAACTGAAGACAAAATCCGTTGAACTGGCTGGGGATTGAGTTCGTCGCACGGAGAAGCAAGTTCGTCGAACTGAAATGTGACGCGAGTTCGTCGAACGCAGAACAGATTTCGTTGAACGCCGATTGAAGTTCGTCGAACACGGAAACTTGGAAAGAATCCGGCTTGCCCAGAAGACCACCGCAAGAGGGTCGCGAGGATCTGGCTCGCCCGCCTTCCTTGCGAGCGATCGGTGAGTGCCCAGCTCGCCCGCCTTCTTGCGAGCGGTCGGCGAGTGCTCGGCTCGCCCGCCTTCCCGGGCGCGACCTTTGAGACTGGCTCGCCTTCCTTGTTACTTCTTTTGCCTGTTGACTTCTCCATCTATGCCCATCTCCTGGCGAATATCGGGGTTGTTCAGTGCCACTCGCGACTCTGGCCCATTCGCGCTCGCGCGGCTTTCGTCGCGAGTAGTCCTTGAAGCACTGCTGCCGAGCCAGACTTCTTGCTCGCCCTCGCGCGAGGGGCACCACACATGAGTGGTCTGTGAGAGCCCCACTCGTTGTTCGCTCTCGCCCAAGTGGGATCGCACCTGGCTTGCCCCCGCGCTAGACTTCTCCCGGTTGAAGATTGACTCCAGCTTGATTCTGCCTTCTCGCTCGAGGCGAACCCGAGGTTGTACACAATCCCCGCTCTTCGCGAGTCTTAAGCTAAACTCGCGAAGAATCATCCAACCCTCGGCGTTCGCTGGACGGATGCTGACCTGACAGGAATCTTTTGGTGGGGCCCATCCTCCCTGCTATAAATATCGTCGATCGTAGTCGATGGGCTCCCCACTTCCTCCTTCACCAATTCTCGCTGCTCTGTACTATAGCTGTCTGAGGATGCCTATTTCTGAAGAGACCAGGGCTCGCATCAACGCGGCGCGAGCTTTTGAGCACGCGGCCCTCACCAAACCTGCTCCTTGGGCCTCGAAGCCATCTTCCCCAAGAATGCTAAAAGCAAAATCGGTCCGGCGCCAGAGCGGGAAAGATGGATCCCTGACCCTAGATTCGTCCCCTGACCTTCTGCTCGCAAACCAGGTACTCGGGTCAGCAAGCTGACCCACCTCCTTTTCCTGCTGATATATACATTTTTCCTTTCAGGCCTCGCTTCTATCGGGGAACCTGACGGATGAAATCCGAGTGGACGCTCGCCCTGCTACCCCTCGGGGGGGGGGGGGGGGAGTCACGAGAGGATACTCTGCGAGAGACAAGGTCGCAGGGTCAACACGGCGAGTTCATCGAAGAATTGTGCGAGAAGGCTTACGGTGCTGAGGCGAAGACAAGTGAAGGACGGGGACGCTCATGTCCGGGACGATCCGCCCCCTCGCTCTCACAACTTCCTCAAAAGTCAAATATCTCTGTCCCGGGGTATACTCTTCTGGACCAAGCGAATCCTGAGAATTCGCTTCTAGACGCCGTCCAGGGTGAGGGCCCTGAACTTCGCCTCTCAGGCTTAGGTAAATCGGTGACCCTACCCCACAGAACTTCCTTCCAGGGGCGGCTCGGCTCTTCTCGCGCTCATCAGGGTAAGGAGACTCCCAACTCGCCCAATTAGCCCAAACCAGACAGCTATCGATCCTTCTCTTCTTTCTGATGACCTCTCCCTCTCGCAGGCCCTCCCGAGAGTTCCAGCGACTTTGACTTGGGGGAAGAGGAGATCGATGCCTTCCTCGGCGACCCGCTGGATCCAGTGATGATGAAGAGGCGAACCTCAGAGCTTTTCCAGAAACATGGGCGGATGTTGCAAAACCTGTACAGTCAGGTGAAGAAATACATGGAGGCGGCTGAGGAGCAGATTGCCTTGCTGGGGGATGAATGCGCTCGGCTCCAAGCCGAACTGTTGTAAGATTCTCGCGAGGAGGTTACTTCCCCGGGGGTGCACCTCGCGCGAGTAATAGACCATGCTCGCTTGATTCAGCACGAGGCCCGTGCTGCCGAAGCATATCATTACCCCAGGAGACCGCCTAGCTCGGGGGTGCGAGGAAGAGGCCGATGGAAATGGATCCAATACTGACCCCCCTCGCCCCGCACTCGCGTTCCTTTTCTACTCAATAATTTCCCTATCTTGTTTTATGGTATCTGGACGATTTATGCCCTAGAGTGGCGATCCGAACACCTCTCGCTCGTACTAGCGAGCTCTTCTTATTTGGGTTTGTGCTATACCGCATCGTATTTGCCTTTTCTTTTTATTCATATTTATGTTGCTCTTGCCGCGCCTACGTATCCGCCTAGCGGACAATATGTGCTTCTTACTTAGTCCTTCTCTGCCTCTTATCGTTCGAGTAAGTGACCCGCAAGGGCTCGCCTAACCTGCAAGGGCTCGCGCCCCCTTACTCGCAGCGTTGTTTTTATTGTTTGCGAGTCAATATTTTCAGGTTGTCGCGAGCGAGTCTGAGAGAGGGAGGCTCTCATTTCGAGGTACATCATGACGCGCTTTTGCTATCTGCACCCTCCGGCGCTTCGATTACTCCCCACCGCCTTGGTTTTTCTATAAATAGGCTGACATTTATGGCTAACCACCGCTCTGATCGTCTTCTCCCTTCTCCTCTCTACCTCCTCGCTCTCGCCACCTTCTCTCTTTGTGCTCGCCTCTCTCATTGCAGGAAAACAATGGGTGTCGATAATGCGGACACCGAAGGTCAGGCCAAGTGTGCGGGGACTTTTTGCGAGCACATTTTCCTGAACTGCTCGCTCACGGAGAGCGAGCATCACCTGGTCGTGGCGAACTATATCTCGCCAGGATTTGTCGCCCGGCTGCCTACGGACGAGGATGCTATCAATTTTACCTTCGCAGATGAGCTTGCCATCCCAGTGGCTCATTTCGAGGCGGGCTTGCGATTGCCCTTCTGGCCTGAGATTAGCCAGGTACTCACTCCTCCCTTTTACTTTCTCATTGCATACTCGCGTGAAGTTTTCGTTTGACCATTCGTTGCGAACTCTTTAGATACTCTAATACTTTGGCGTGATCCCGGGTCAGCTGACCCCCAACGCCGTCGCCATGATGGTTTCCTTCGCGTGCTACTTGCGAGAGGAGCGGGTAGAGTTCAACCTACCCGTCTTCCGCAAACTATTTTCCTTCAGGGCGAACAAGAACGGGACTGCTTTCTTCGCGAGCAGCCGCGCTAAGGTCCTGGAGACGGTCAACTAGAGCCATTATTGGCCCCAAAAGTTCGTCATCGTGAAGGGTCCCTTCGGCAACGTGCCCTTCTCGCCCGTCCAATGTTCCAAAGCCACCTACTGCCCCCCGACGCTCAGCGGCCACAAGGCCAATCTATTTAAGCACATGTCGACCAACTTCGAGGTGGTTTACCTCTGGAGGAACGTCGACTCGCTTTTTCCCGTGCCACCAGGGGCAGGTTTGACTCGCGCCCGCTCTGTTAATTCTTGCATTGCTTCTTCTCCTTCTGACCCAGATAGCTTCTTACTCGCAGGAGAGCGGGACCTTCCGCTCAACCCTCCTTACTCGAAGGTGGGGCATATCCCGCCTGCCCTTCAGCTTGCCACTGCTGCCGCCGAGCTCTGCCGAGAGCCTGCCCCCACCTCGACCCCGACCTCTCTCAAGCAACCCGCTCCTGCGAGCCGCGGGTTGAAGTCTCCACCCCCCCCAAAGAAGCCGAAGACGCTCCCTCCGACTAAGGGGAAGGAGGTCCCTAAGGCCCCCTCCGAGGGAGATCGCCCAGCGATTCGGCCCAAAGAGAAGGTGCCCAGCGACCCCCCCCCCCCCCCCCCCCCCCCCACGGTGGTGGCCGGCACCTCGAAGGTGCCTGATCCGACATGCCACCGAAACTATGGCTCAGGGGTCAAGCATCTGTACGAGGCCGGCGCGCCTCTGCTAGTCTGGGACGAGAAGACCAACCGGGCCTCGATATCGACTCTTCTCCCCTCTTGGGTGGAGGAGAATACGGTTGGCGGCGACGCTTTCGCCCTGTCCTTCGGCCTTTATGGGCGGGAGGACGCGAAAGAGTTCAACTCGATGACCTCTCGGGTACTCGCTCATGAGAGCGCGCGGTCCCAACTCCGCTCCCTAGAGCTCGCCCATATGCTGGGTCGGCGCAACTTCCAGCTGGAGAGAAACTCGGAGGAGCTCATGCGCAAGCTGGGGATCGCCGCAAAGGAGATCGCGCGTCTGAGGGAGGAAAAGAGCTCCGAGGCTCTTCTGGAAGAGTTGAAGACTGCGACCGAGGAGGTGGCCGACCTCAAGGAAAAATTAAACATCTCGGACTACCTCGTCGCCAGCCTCCAAGGTGGGATGGTGAGTTTTTTGTTCATTTGTCTACCCTTTCTTATCCTTCCATACTCGCACCTAAATCTTTTCCTTGCAGGATGTCGAGACTGCCAGCGAGCTCCTTACTCGCAACATCGACCTGGCACCGCAAGTAGAAGGGTTGAAAGCCCTGAACCTCGAACTGGCCCAGGCCGCCCTCCCGCCCAGTACCAGGTCGCTGAAGGCCAAGCAGCAGGAGCATAAGACAGAGATGCGGGAGGGAGCGCTTCATGCGACGACGTTCGCCTTCCGCACCCTCAAGCGGTCTGGCCTACTTACGGCGGAGGCGGCGGAGCTCACCTTGGAGGACTTGATCCCGGAGATGTTCCTGCCTACCACACCCTCTGAGAGGAGCGAGGGCGAGCAATCCGCGGATGAGTCATGATTTTCTTTTGACTTTTTTTGGCTGGCGAGAACGCCACGGAACTCTGTAAAACTTTTGGACGAAAATAGAAATGACATATATTTTTCACCTGTTAATTACTTGCTTGTTGCCTTTGTGTATATTTTTCCATTATTCATTTCTATCGCTCCTTTCGTTATTAGCACGGTGCTCGTAGTGCTCGCTCTCGCCTATCTCTCGATCGCTTAGCTCAGGCGTTTGACTCACGATTTATCTCCGCTTTCTCGCCCTTCTGTTCTCTCAGAGGCGGTTTCTTGGGATCCTCCGTCGTATCTCCCTTTCGCGAGGAACACACCTTCTACCCTTTAATCCTTGCGAGTGAAGCTTTTGCCTTGGTTTCTTTCACAGTCTTAAAGGCCGAACAACTTCTTCCATGTCTAACACCTCCGTGTCAGCGAGTACCCAGCCGGCCTATCTGGGGCGGATATTTCTTTGCTGTGAGGACCCTTTTGCGCGAGGTGTCCCTCTCCTTACGCGAAGGAGTCGGTTTTTCTTCCCCAGTTATGCGAGTTCATCTCCACCCGGCAAGCGAGACGGTCTTCTTCTAGTGTAACTTGACTCCGTCTCGCAGCCTACTTGTTTTCTCGTGCTGGTGTGATTTGATCTGGGGCATTCCATCACCAAGGAACTTGCCTCTTGCCAGCCTCTCCAGAGATCCACCTGACCCACCGTCTATGAGAACCCGGCAGCGGAATCGATCTGGGGCATTCCAGCACCAAAGAACTTGCCAATTGCCAGCCTCTCCAGAGATCAACCTGACCCACCGTCTATGAGAGCCCAGCAGCGGAATCGATCTGGGGCATTCCAGCACCAAAAAACTTTCCACTTGCCAGCCTCTCCAGAGATCAACCTGACCCACCGTCTATGAGAGCCCGGCAGCGGAATCGATCTGGGGCATTCCAACACCAAAGAACTTGCCACTCGCCAGCCTCTCCAGAGATCAACCTGACCCACCGTCTATGAGAGACCGGCAGCGGAATCGATCTGGGGCATTCCAGCACCAAAGAACTTGCCACTTGTCAGCCTCTCCAGAGATCAACCTGACCCACCGTCTATGAGAGCCCGACATCGGAATCGATCTGGGGCGTTCCAGCACCAAAGAACTTGCCACTTGCCAGCCTCTCCAGAGATCAACCTGACCCACCGTCTATGAGAGCCCGACAGCGGAATCGATCTTGGGCATTCCAACACCAAAGAACTTCCACTTGCCAGCCTCTGCAGAGATCAACCTGACCCACCGTCTATGAGAGCCCGGCAGCAGAATCGATCTGGGACATTTCAGCACCAAAGAACTTGCCACTTGCCCGCCTCTCCAGAGATCAACCTGACCCACCGTCTATGAGAGCCCGACAGCGGAATCGATCTAGGGCATTCCAGCACCAAAGAACTTGCCACTTGACAGCCTCTCCATAGATCAACCTGACCCACCGTCTATGAGAGCCCGGCAGCGGAATCGATCTGGGGCATTCCAGCACCAAAGAACTTGCCACTTGCCAGCCTCTCCAGAGATCAACCTGACCCACCGTCTATGAGAGCCCGACATCAGAATCGATCTGGGGCATTCCAGCACCAAAGAACTTGCCACTTGCCAGCCTCTCCAGAGATCAACCTGACGCACCGTCTGTGAGATCCCAACAACGAAATCGATCTGGGGCATTCCAACACCAAAGGACTTGTTACTTGCCCAAGAACTACTTCAAAATATATGTATTGAGGAGGAAACATACAAAAGTCTGTTACAAAAAATTGCTAAGGATAAAATCTCTTCAAATCATCCCCACTCCTGGCTCGGCCGAGAGATACCCCTTCCACATCCTGGAGGTGGTACCCCCCCCCCCCCCCCCCCCCCCGACTTGAGCACTTCACTTACAATGTAAGGCCCTTCCCAATTGGGCTCTAACTTACCTACAGCGGCTCCTCTCCTTGCTGCATCTACCTTCTTCAGGACCAAGTCTCCTTTCTCGAATTGCTTTATTCTGATGTGTTGATCAAAGTACTGGGCCATCCGCCTCTTGACTTCCTTCTGTCAGACAGTAGCGAGGTACCAGAGCTCTTCTACTAGGTCCAGGGACAACCTTTGCTCTGCATCATTTTCTACTAGCCATTCTTCATCTCCTTCGCCCGCGGTGATCAACCTGGGGGTTTTGACTTTGAATTCTATTGGGAGGACGACCTCGGACCCATGGGACAGTTTGAAGGGGGTCTCCCCTGTGGCCGTGTTTGGAGTAGTCCTCAAGGCCCACAGGATCGAGGGAAGCTATTCTACCCAGTTTCCCCTGAGATTTTCCACTTTCTTCTTCAGCAGGTTGACAATTATTTTGTTCGCTGCCTCCACCTGACCATTACTCCTCGGGTGGTGGACTGATGCGAACCTGAGGTCTATGCCGAGTTGGGTGCAGAAACTAACGAACTCCTCGCTGGCAAATTATGGTCCGCTATCCATCACTATGGCCAATGACAGCCCGTGCCTGCAAATTATCTCACCCCATACAAAATTCCTTACCACTTGGGACGTTACCTTGGCCAGCGCTTTCACCTCTACCCACTTGGAGAAATAATCAATCATTACCAATAGGAACCTCCTTTGACTACTAGCTTGCGGGAAGGGACCTACCAGGTCCAAACCCCATATGGCGAAGGGCCACAGAGCTGTGATAGTCCAGAGCCTTTGAGCTGGGAGAAGTTGGAGCGGAGCATAGAGCTGACATTTTGAACACTTCCTTGCGAATTCTGCTGCATCCTTGCTGAGGGTAGGCCAAAAATAGCCTTTCCTCAGCACTCTTCCCTCCAGGGTCCGGCTCCCTGAGTGACTGCCACACTACCCCCGAGTGGATCTCTTCAAGGACTCTCGGGACCTCCTCCTCCGATGCACAACGGGCCAGGAGCCCCGTGAGTGTTTTTCTATATAGTCCTCCTGCATGTAAGGAATAATAGGCCGACTTGTACCTGAAGCGCCGTTTATCCACGTCCCTTCGGGGAACTTTCCCGATGTCAGGAAGGTGATGAAGGGATCCATCCACGATGCTCGCTGATCCACCTCCATCAGCTCCCGTTCCTCGATGGAAGGTCGGAAGAGTTCAGATACTGTCCTTACAGCCCGAGGACCAAACTTGGCTAGGAGGTCTGCCGGGATGCTCTCCTCCCTCAGCACATGTGTGATGAAGAAAGTGCAAAATTGGCCGATGACCCCCTTAACCTTCTCCAGGTAGCGTTGGAGGGTCGGCTCCCTTGCTTCAAATTCTCCCCTAATTTGGCATGCCACCGCCATGGAGTCCGTTGAGACCTCCACGTCTTGCACTCCCAGCTCCCTAGACAGTCGCAAGCCCGCTATCACTGCCTCGTACTCGGCCTGGTTGTTGGTAATCGGGAAATGGATGCTCAAGTCCTGCTTAATCTTTATCCCTTGGGGGCTTATTAGGATGATTCCCCCTCCATAGGAGTGCTTCCCTGACGCACCATCCACCAGCATCTTCCCTTCCACCGGGGGAGGTGATTCATGCTCCTCCACTTCAGTTGCGTAGTCCGCCACTGCTTGTGCCTTGATTGACATCCTAGGAACAAACGTGATGTCGAACTCACTTAGCTCCACGGACCATTTGGCTAGCCTTCCCGAATGCTCCACCCCTTCCATGACTTTGCGAAGCGGGTGGTCGGTCACCACTTTGATTGAGTGTGCTTGGAAGTATGGCCTGAGCTTTCGAGCCGATACCACCAAAGCGAAAGCCAACTTCTCCAAAATTGGGTATCGGAACTCCGCCTTCCTTAGTACCCGGCTAACGTAGTAGATGGGGAACTGCCTCCTCCCTTCTTCCCAGACCAACACTGAACTTACTGCTTCAGATCCTACCCCCAAGTATAGGGATAGATCCTCCCCTTGCCTTGGTCCTTGGAGTAGGGGAGTCTGGGTGAGTTGCCCTTTCAAAGATTGAAAAGCTTCCACACATTCCGAGGTTCACTCAAACTTCTTGTTTCCCCATAACACCTTGAAGAAAGGTGCACACTTCTCACCCGCCTTGGAGAGGAACCTGCTGAGTCCGACAAATTTTCCCGTGAGGCGCTGAACCTCCTTCGCGTTTCTTGGCGACACCAACTCCAAGATGGCTTTAACCTTATCTGGGTTAGGCCCCACCCCTGCTGGGGTGAGCAAGTGACCCAGGAACTTTCCCCTGCTAGCCCCGAAGACACACTTCAGTGGGTTGAGTTTCATCGTGTACTTACGCAAGGTCCCAAAGGTCTCTTCAAGGTCTTGGAGGTGAGACTTGAGGTCCCGACTCTTTATCATGAGGTCGTCAACATAGATCTCTAGGTTTCTTCCCTTCTGCTCTCGGAAGACCCTGTCCATCATTCGTTGGTACGTGGCCCCTGCATTCTTGAGCCCAAAGGGCATCATCTTATAACAATAGCACCCATCTCCTGTGATGAAGGAGACATCTTTGATGTCGGGGGGGGGGGGGGGGGGGGGGGGGGGTGCATTCGGATCTGATGATAACCTGAAAAAGCATCTAAAAAAGACATTACAGGGAAACCAACGGCTGAATCAACCAGCGCGTCGATTCTAGGCAAGGAATAACAATCCTTGGGGCATGATTTATTAAGTAAGGAAAAATCGATACACATCCTCCACTTAACTCCTCCCTTTTTTACCATCACCACGTTGGAGACCCAGCCTGGATACTGGATCTCCGATACAAAACCCTCCTGTAGGAGCTTACCCACCTCCTCTCGGATGGGCCCCTCCAGCTTGTCTGCCGTGGCCCTCTTCTTTTGACGGATGGGGTGGGTGCCTGAGTCGAGATTGAGGCGATGGCAAGCCACATCCGCATCGATCCTCCAGGCATTTCCGCGGCACTCCAGGAGAAGACATCCACGTTTTCCTGGACGCAAGCCAGGATCTGCTTATGCTCCTCCAGGCCGAGCTCTCCGCTGATGCGGACCTTCTCCACCACCCCGGCCTGGGTGGTGACCTCGAGCTCCACGACCTCCTCCACGGCTTCCAGCCGGGACTGCTCTCCCCAACCTTCTTCCTTCTCCTCGTCGCAAGTTGGCACTTCAATCTTCTCTCCTCCTTCTCCCCCCTGAACCTTCATCACCTCTTCCGCCCCTTGCTCCTGGGCCCGACCTTCTACCTCTTCCTTCTCTTCCTCTCTTTCTCCCATCTGCTCCTCTGCCTCTCCGAGACCCGCTGGCTCTCCCACCTCCTGATCCCATTTCTCTGCTTCGGCTATCCAGGAGATGGTGTTGACTGGCGTCGCGTAGCACTGCCTTGCTACATTTGGGTCCCCTCTCACCCGAATCTGGACTCCCCTTGAGCTGAATTTGAGACATTGGTGGAAGGTGGAGGGGACGCAGCGGAAAGCACTGATTAGCGTCCGTTCGAAGATGGCGCTATAGCTGCTGGGGGCATCCACTATGACGAAGTGGGCAATTCCGAGATTGCCCGCCCAGGACCACATGGAGCCCCACTCCCCCCTCAACCTCCTTCCTCTCTCTGGAGAACCCGATCAACGGGCCATCCGAGCCCAACACCCTCTTAACTTCCACCTTCATCTCATCGAACGCCTTCTTGAAGATGACGTTGACGGAGCTTCTGCTGTCCACGAGAATCCGGGACACCGTGAAGTTCTCGATGGCGGTCTGGATGACCTACGCATCGCAGAAAGGGTCCGCATGACCCGGCATGTCCCTTTGGGATAAAGTAATTTTTTCTATTAGGGGTGGAGCCGTGGATGTCGAAGCCACGCTCCGGCGGTAGATGGTATGGAGACTCACCTTGCGGGTTGCCTCCACCCCTACTCCCCCGTGGATCACTCCGATCCCTCCTCGGGTCCCCAAATCGACCATATCCTCGCACCTTTCTTCCTCGTCCTCCCGAGGCAGGACCTCCTCGATCCTCACATGCTATGCTGCTGCCGCGGCGCTGGCATTCTAGCCCTCTTTGTCTCCAGGAACTCCGGGCAAGTGGTCGTCGCGCGACCTTCCTCATCATGGAAGTCACAGTATGGCAACGCCACCTCTCCCCTCTCGGCCTCTGCCGCCCTATTTCCCCTTCTCCTTCCTGCTCCTGCTTCTGTTCCTTCTCTCCTTCCTCTTCCTCCTCTTCCTCGCCTGATCGCCATGGCCTGCTGAGGTGGGGGAGGCATCTGCCTCGGACCCTGCCTCCACCCCAACTAGTGGGGTCTTCCCTGACCCCCATAGAAGTTACCCCCTCCCGAGGCGTACCATCTTCCTTGACCTTGCATCCCCCGCCCTGTTGCCTCCATCCCCCCTCCGGGGCCCGAGGCTCTTCCCTTCTCCGCACCTCCTGCTGCTTGACCTCCGGCTCACTGAGCTTTGCTAGCCTCTTGGTGAGCTCCGGATTGGCCTCCTCACTCTCGACTTCCTCCGCCACCCTCTCCATCAACTCCTCGTAGGAGATGGGGGCCTTTCTCTTCAGTCCCATCTTGAAGAAGCTCTCCCTCAGCCCCAACGTGAAGGCGAGATGGAGGGCAAACCCGAACATTTCCTGGGTCAGCAATATTTCCTCCTGAAACCGATCTGCATAATGAGCCAACGACTCCTTGGGCTCCTGCTTCACCTTGAAGAGGGACTCGGCGTCCTTCTTCATCTTCTTCGAAGTTGAAAACCGCAACAAGAAGCTTCTACGCAAGTCCTCAAACGCGTAGATTGACCCGACAGGGAGTTGGTGGAACCACTCCCAGGCCTTCTCCTTTAGGGTGACGCCGAAGAGCCGACACTTAAAGGCGTCCGACATCGGCCTGATAGATACCGAGTCCTCGAACGACTGCAGGTGCTGGACTGGGTCATCCAGGCCGTGGTAGTAGACCATGTACCATTCCCTCAACCCTTCCGGAACGGGTGCGGAAAGCACCAGCACGCAGAAGGGGCTTCCTCCACCTGCTATCCTTTCCTGCTCCACTCGCCCCCCGAGCTCCCTCGCCAGGCTTGAACTCGCTGGGGCCATACTCACGAGGGCCACACTCGCCGGAGCCGCTCCTACGGGCGCCGCGCCCGCCAGGATCGCGCTCGCCTGCCCCGCTCCCACCTATGCCGCACTCGCCTACGCCGTGCTCGCCTTCCCCGTGCTCGCTGGCACCAAACTCGCCGGACTGGCGAACAACACTCGCCCCTCAAGGTCTTGCACTGACCCCCCGGCCACCTTCTTTCCAGCCCTTCCTCTCGGGGCATCCTCGCCAACCGCTGCTGGAGGATGGAATGCCTGGACTGTCGGGGTCGCGAACTCGCTACGCAATGCTGCGACCGCGAACCCGAGGGTGTCGAGGACTTCCCTCCTGAAATCCGAGAACATCCTTGTCATCACCGCATGGGGTTACCCGCAGAACTCCTCGCCCTGCTCCTCATCTCCTACATGTCCCTTCCTTGGAATTTTCCTGGACTAATCACACTCCACGCTCACCGCACCAAAATGTTGAAACCGATTTCTCGGTCTCTTGTGAAGCTCGGGACCTCAACAAGTTGAGGGGCAGTTAGCCCTTACTAGTCCCTCGGAAGGAGCAGACTGGGGACTCGGAAACAGACTAAGACCTTAGTCACAGTGAGGAGGTCCCACCGCAAACCCGGAAGATCATTGAGCGCTTCCCCTCCCAAGTCAAAGATGAGACTTGGGCACCTTGGAGAGCTAGAGAGCTAAACCAAAGTAACCAAGGGAGGAAGAAGCTCAGATAATTGAGATTGGAATCCTCTCCCAAGATGCCCTTTAAGGTCTATTTATTGTTTTTTGCTCGTGGTCTGTCAATAGCGGAATTCCGCCTTTTGGTTTTACTAAACGCACCCCAATTTGGCATGCTAACAGCCAAACTCCACTGTTTGGAAAGGCTAACGACAGACCACCAGGGGCAGAGGGGTAAATTTTCCTCCTTAGCCTATGGGCAAATGACCTGCGAGAAGGATACTCGCGAGGGCTCCCGCGAGTCGCCTCGCGAGTATGGCTCGCGAAACCCCTCTTAGGCGAGCGCTTTGCGAAGACTCCGCTCGTGCCTCTTCTGGCGACATCCACCGAGGCCAGGTCTCGCATGCCTCCTTGCGAGCTCCCCTCGGCCCTGTGTAAATCTGCTGAACTTGCTGGAAAATTGAGTTCGTCGAGCTGAGAAGCAAGTTCGTCGAACTGAGAATGGATTTCATCGAACGCCGATTGAAGTTCGTCGAACACGGAAACTTTGGAAAGAATCTGGCTCGTCTGCTTTCTCGTGAGCAGTTGGCGAGCACCCGACTCGCCTGCCTTCCTGCGAGCGGCTCTTGAGGCTCTGGATCGCCTTCTTTGTTACTTATACACTGAACACAGTTAAATACGCCGAACTCAAACTAGAGTTCGCTGAACTGAAGACAAAATCCGTTGAACTGGCTGGGGATTGAGTTCGTCGCACGGAGAAGCAAGTTCGTCGAACAGAAACGTAACGCGAGTTCGTCGAATGCAGAACAGATTTTGTTGAACGCCGATTGAAGATCGTCGAACACGGAAACTTGGAAAGAATCCAGCTTGCCCAGAAGACCACCGCAAGAGGGTCACGAGGATCTGGCTCGCCCGCCTTCCTTGGGAGCGATTGACGAGTGCCCAGCTCGCCCGCCTTCTTGCGAGCGGTCGGCGAGTGCTCAGCTCGCCCGCCTTCCCGCGCGCGACCTTTGAGATTGGATCGCCTTCCTTGTTACTTCTTTTGCCTGTTGACTTCTCCATCTATGCCCATCACATGGTGAATATCAGGGTTGTTCAGTGCCACTCGCGACTCTGGCACATTCGCGCTCGCGCGACTTTCGCCGCGAGTAGCCTTGAAGCACTGCTGCCGAGTCAGACTTCTTGCTCGCCCTCGCGCGAGGGGCACCACACATGAGTGGTCTGTGAGAGCCCCACTCGCTGTTCGCTCTCGCCCAGGTGGGATCGCACCTGGCTTGCCCCCGCGCTAGACTTCTCCCGGTTGAAGCTTGACTTCAGCTTGATTCCGCCTTCTCGCTCGAGGCGAACCCGAGGTTGTACAAGTATGACAACCATCTTAGACCGGGTAGTTTTCCCGAGTAGCCGCCTAGTTATGTCCAAGTCAATAGACTGGACGGTCTACATGAATCAGATCGTCATCAGATGTTGAGAGTCTAGATCCAGATTTAGATGAAGTTCGCGGTCTCTAATCATAGACCTCCCGGGTTGTCTTAACTCAAGCATGCGTCTCTCTAGCTCCAACACGAATGCAGATCAAGCTCCAAGTCGCCCGACCTGCATATTGCCAGACCGAAATCAGGGATTGAAGGCTACAAGGGCTCGTCCAGATAACAAGCCGCGACCTCAGCCAAATTGACACTGCAGGCCGCCATCCTCTTTAAGATCTCAATCCAAGCCCATTACAAACCGGCAGGGCAAGCCGCCAGACCGCGCAGCTTCCTTTCTTTTCCTTCTTGTATCACGTCACCCCCTGCCCGATTCTCCTGTATCCGGGCAGGCGGTTATTTTAGCCCTGCCCATTCGGGCAAGCCCCCGAGCCTATAAATAGAGGGAGGCGACGTTCCCAAGGAACGCACACTCGAATCCTGGAGCTCGCCTGTTAGAGCTGCGGTCTCGATTTCACTGTCTTGCGGTTTGTCTAACCGGCCGTCTTCTCCTGCTTAACCGCGCAACCCGCTGTAATCATTTTACATAAATCAAGGGAAAGCCCGTCACAGGAGTGGCATTTGCCGTGACGGGCGAAGTGCGGTCCCGACCGCTGTCAGTGGTCTAATTCTCTCTAATCAATAGTAACCGACAGCTCGCGGCCTTTGTTTTCCCACGCTTCTCTAGCGTCGATCGCGGGGGCACAATTTCGGATTCAATAGAAACACACGACCTTCAGATTTGCGGGTTGTCGGTGAAATCCCTGATAAGATGTCAGACCACCAGTTCCCTCAAAGAGACCGCTCCGACCATAGTGATGATTCTCTATGGGAAGCCTTGGAGTAGTCTAAGAGAGAAGCCGAGCGGGCTCAGAAGGCAATTGATCAACGTCTGGAAAGCGATCAGTCAAGCCTTGGCCTTGTTAACCGAGCGGCTAGTTCCACAGCAGGCCACGGCTAACCAGGCGGTGACTCCAGTCCCTCCTCCTCCTCCGTACCCGCTACCGCAAGTCGCCAACTACCAGCCACTTCAAGAAGGTTTTGCAGCACGACAAACCTTCTATCAAGAGGCCGCCCAAAGCATGCTGACCCGGGTTTTAGACTTTCAAGGGGCGGCTTCTCATGCAGCCCACCTCTCCTACCCAACGGCCTGCCCGCCAGAAGCCGCGGCCCGTTCTTCCTACCAGGCGGCCTGTCCGCGAGTAGCCGCTGCCCTGGCGGCTTGTTATGTTGTTCCTCTTCTCTATGAGGATGCTGAAGAGACCTCTCCATTCGTGGAGAAAGTTAGAGGAGAGCCAGCTCCAAATAACTTCAGAGAGCCATGTCTGCCAGCATACAACGGTGAAGCTGATCCAGCTATCCACCTTCAGACCTTTGAATCGGCCATCGCCTTGAGAACTATCATCGATTCAACCAAGTGCAAGCTCCTTGTAACATCCTTTGATGGACAAGCAAGGGAGTGGTTCTACGGGTTGCATCCTAGATCAATCAGCTGCTTCGCAGATTTGCGCAAGGAATTTTTGCTCAGATTTTCCACTTCCAAGAAAAGGAAAAGTGGCCCGGCGGCCCTTTTCGATATAAGGCAACGAGAAGACGAGACTTGGGCTCGTTTTGTTGACCGTTTCCAGAAAGAAATCATGGAGATTCAAAATGTTGATCCTGAACTTTACCGGGTAGCTCTGATTCATGGCCTGAGGGAAGACCCGTTGAAGTTCGAAGCAAACATCAGAGAACCAAAGACTTATCAGGAGATGATAAGTTTGGCGAATATGTTCATAAGGGGTGAAAAGAGTAACCCTGGCTATGTCGCAAAGCTACTCAACGACAAGGATCAATCCAACTCTTCCTCTACTCCTCAACAACCATACCAATGTCAATTCGAACCCCATGCCCAGAGGGGAAGGAATTACAAGCATAAACAACCTTTCATCGGTCATCAACGGTTTCAAGATCAGAAACCGCCGTTGGCCATCACACCCGTTCCATCTATGGTAATTCCTCGAGCAATGCCAGTATATCTGCCGCAATATACTGCGCAGCCACCTCCAGCTGCTTCATCCATCCAGTATGATGATTCACAAGAATCATTTACCCCGCTCAGCGCCACCATGGACGAAGTCGTCCAAATTCTTCAGAAGTGACCGAATTTCAAGATGCCTGCTCCCTTAAGGTCGGATATTCGCAACCGAAATCCAAACCTTTTTTACGAGTATCATAAAGAGGGAGGGCATCTGACTGAGGATTGTCGGGCCCTTCGCTTGCTGATAGAAAGGCTTTTAGGAGAAGGGAAGCTCTGAGGCCTAATTCGGAAAGAAGTGCCTGCTGAACTGTCAACCGTGAAGAAAAAAGAAACAGTTGAGGTGACTTGGGAATGTGCCGATGTAGAAGACGTCGGCTGCTATGGGGAAATTCATCCCACGACAGAATGTATAGAAGTAAACGATGTGGAAACCCTCAGTGACATCTACTGTATCTATGGGGGAGCTGGACCCGAGTCCTCCCGCAAATCAAGCGTTGCGAGGGTCTTTAAGCAAGAAGTCGCGGCCACCTCAACTTCTGCTCCTGAAAGCTTAATCGTCACTTTTGGCAAGGAGGACCTTCCTCCAAATGCAAATCCTTTTGATGACGCCATGGTCATCAAGGCCATCATCGAGAATTATACAGTACACAAGATTTTGATTGACACGGGCAGTTCAGTCAACCTTCTCTTCCGCTCAACTTTCGATGCCTTGAAGACTGGAAAGCCTTTGCTTTCCACCAAAGGGCCCCTTTATGACTTCTCAGGAGAGAAGAAAGAAGTGGAAGGTTCCGTAAAACTTCTGACATCTCTGGGAGGAGTAATAAAGTTGATCAACTTCATTGTAGTAGATGTCCCGAGCAATTACTGTGCCATTTTCGGAAGACCTATTCTAAACGCTTACAAAGCGGTGGTGTCTACTTTCCATCTTGCCCTCAAGTTTGCAGACGAAGGAAGACAATATCGAATTCGGAGTAATCCGAAAGTAGCTCGGGAATGTTACGTGCGAACTGTCAACGTGATCACTGTCTTGCAGTTTGTCTAACCGGTCGTCTTCTCCTGCTTAACCGCGCAACCAGCTGTAATCATTTTACATAAATCAAGGGAAAGCCCGTCATAGGAGTGGCATTTTCCGTGACGGGCGAAGTCCGTTCCCGACCGCTGTCAGCGGTCTAATTTTCTCTAATCAATAGCAACCGATAGCTCGCGGCCTCCGTTTTACCTCGCTTCTCTAGCGTCGATCGCTGAGGTGCAATTTCGGATTCAACAGCAACACGCGACCTTCAGATTTGCGGGTTGTCGGTGAAATCCCTGATAAGATGTCAGACCACCAGTTCCCTCAAAGAGACCGCTCCGACCATAGTGATGATTCTCTATGGGAAGCCTTGGAGCAGTCTAAGAGAGAAGCCGAGCGGGCTCAGAAGGCAACTAATCAACGTCTGGAAGCGATCAGTCAGCCTTGGCCTTGTTAACCGAGCGGCTAGTTCCACAGCAGGCCGTGGTTAACCAGGCGATGACTTTAGTCCCTCCTCCTCCTCCGTACCCGCTACCGCAAGTCGCCAACTTCCAGCCACTTCAAGAAGGTTTTGCAGGACGATAAACCTTCTATCAAGAGGCCGCCCAAAGCATGCCGGCCTGGGTTTTATACATTCAAGGGGCGGCTTCTCATGCAGCCCGCCTCTCCTACCCGACGGCCTGCCCGCCAGAAGCCGCGACCCGTTCTTCCTACCAGGCGGCCTGTCCACGAGTAGCCGATGCCCTGGCGGCTTGTTATGTTGTTCCTCTTCTTTATGAGGATGCTGAAGAGACCTCTCCATTTGTGGAGAAAGTTAGAGGAGAGCCAGCTCCAAATAACTTCAGAGAGCCGCGTCTGCCAGCATACAACGGTGAAGCTGATCCAGCTATCCACCTTCAGACCTTTGAATCGGCCATCGCCTTGAGAACTATCATCGATGCAACCAAGTGCAAGCTCCTTGTAACATCCTTCGATGGACAAGCAAGGGAGTGGTTCTACGGGTTGCATCCTAGATCAATCAGCTACTTCGCAGATTTGCGTAAGGAATTTTTGCTCAGATTTTCCACTTCCAAGAAAAGGAAAAGTGGCCCGGCGGCCCTTTTCGATATAAGGCAACGAGGAGACGAGACTTGTGCTCATTTCGTTGACCGTTTCCAGAAAGAAATCATGGATATTCAAAATGTTAATCCTGAACTTTACCGGGTTGCTCTGATTTATGGCCTGAGGGAAGACCCGTTGAAGTTCGATGCAAACATCAGAGAACCAAAGACTTATCAGGAGATGATAAGTTTGGCGAATATGTTCATAAGTGGTGAAAAGAGTAACCCTGGCTATGTCGCGAAGCTACTCAACGACAAGGATCAATCCAACTCTTCCTCTACTCCTCAACAACCATACCAAAGTCAATTCGAACCCCATGTCCAGAGGGGAAGGAATTACAAGCATAAACAACCTTTCATCGGCCATCAACGATTTCAAGATTAGAAACCGCCGTTGGCCATCGCACCCATTCCATCTATGGTAATTCCTCAAGCAATGCCAGTATATATGCCGCAATATACTGCGCAGCCACCTCCAGCTGCTTCATCCATCCAGTATGATGATTCGCAAGAATCATTCACCCCGCTCAGCATCACCATGGACGAAGTCGTCCAAATTCTTCAGAAGTGGCTGAATTTCAAGATGCCTGCTCCCTTAAGGTCGGATATTCGCAACCGAAATCCGAACCTTTTTTACGAGTATCATAAAGAGGGAGGGCATCTGACTGAGGATTGTCGGACCCTCCGCTTGCTGATAGAAAGGATTTTAGGAGAAGGGAAGCTCCGAAGCCTAATTCGGAAAGAAGTGCCTGCTGAACCGTCAACCGAGATGAAAAAAGAAACAGTTGAGGTGACTTGGGAATGTGCCGATGTAGAAGACGTCGGCTGCTATGGGGAAATTCATCCCACGATAGAATGTATAGAAGTAAACGATGTGGGAACCCTCAGTGACATCTACTGTATCCATGGGGGAGCTGGACCCCAGTCCTTCCGCAAATCAAGCGTTGCGAGGGTCTTTAAGCAAGAAGTCGCGACCACCTCATCTTCTGCTCCTGAAAGCTCGATCGTCACTTTTGGCCAGGAGGACCTTCCTCCAAATGCAAATCCTTTTGATGACGCCGTGGTCATCAAGGCCATCATCGAGAATTATACAGTACACAAGATTTTGATTGACACGGGCAGTTCAGTCAACCTTCTCTTCCGCTCAACTTTCGATGCCGTGAAGACTGGAAAGCCTTTGTGAAATCTCTGATATCAGTTGAAATCTCTGATACCAATTGAAAGTGAGGTTAGATCTTAAAGTTACGCTAGAGGGGGGGGGGGGGGGGTGAATAGAGTATTAAAAAGTTTTTCATTTATTTTTATAGCGGAATTAAAATAGTGATATATATATATGTGTACTGAGTGAGTTATAAAAACAAATAAAGAAAACAGCACACAACACATCACAAAAAAAATAAACAAGAATCACAGAGGACACAAGGATCTATAGTAGTTCCCCAATAAATCTTGGTACGTCTACTCTTCTACCACCCTTGGTAGGAATCCACTAGATTTTTGATCAGGTGCCCTATCACCAATGAGGTTTTGATCAGGCCACCAAACAGTTAACTTTTGAAGGGAGTTAGAACCCTGTACAGAATGGAATAAAAGGGGTTATGAAGTTCTTCTCTGTCAACAATCTGAGAGAAGACTAGGGGATTGTGGTGATGTAAAGCTCCCCATGTCTGATTGAAATGGTTGACAATTGAGGATGGAGCTTTCACTTGAATGAAACAAATCTTCTTTGAAGCTGATGAATCTGAGAGACAATGTTTCTCAGATTTGTTGTTGCTCTTGAAGATTTGAACTTGCAGCAGAAGACTGAGAGAAGATTTTTGTTGTTGTTCTCTGAGAATGAGAGAGTTGCTTCTTGAGGAAGATGAACTCTGTATTTTTCTCTCGACAGTATTATCTCTCTTCTTCCTACTACTCGTACTGCTCTTCTGCTGTTTTCCTTTTTCTTTTGACAATATATCTCTGATTTGAATTTCAAATCCTCTGAATAAGGAATATAATAATCTGGAGGATTATTTCTTGGAACTGCAAGTCAAAACTTTAATTCCATTTCCTTTTCCATTAAATGATATCCTTTTCCGATTAGCCAAATGGCTACTTTCTCGAAATAAGAGAATAATAAAAGGAAAGATAATATCCTTGACTTATCTGGAAGAAATAGATCTGTTTGCTGATAGTAGATCTGAGTTCAGAGAATAGAAAAAAAATAATCTGTCTGAAATACTGAACTGAATAGAAATTTTGTCGATTTGAATAAATTCGTCGAACACAATCTGGAGTTCGTCGATCTCAAGCTGGAGGTCGTCGAACTGAGAGATAAAATCTGATAAGCTAGCTGGAATATTGAATTCATTGAGCTGAGAAGAGCTTTCGTCGATCTGAACATCTTGATACTTATTCTTCGAACGCAGAGCTGAGTTCGTCGAACGCAGAATGAAGTTCGTCGAACTGAAGAAATAATCTGCTGGACTGACTGGAAAACTGAGTGCGTCGAGCTGGAGAGCAAGTTCGTCGAACGCAGAGAGGAGTTCATCGAACGCAGAACCTTGGCAAGTTCGTCGAGCTGGAGCACGCCGTTCGTCGAACGCAAAATGGAGTTCGTCGAACCCAGTATGGAGTTCGTTGAACACAGAAAACTTAATTTTTTCCTTAAGTTCTAACAGCCTAAACCTTGACCCTTTAGACTATACATTGGGGTCAACTTAGTCCTAGTCAACAGATAGTGATCCTAGCCCAAATCAGTAATAGGGTTGTTCCAACAATCTCCCCTATTTGGGTTAGGATACTATTTGACAAAAATTGAATAATAAAATAAACAACAAAACAACAGAGCATATATACCTGACAGATTTTAAACATTTAAGCAGATATAAAATATGATACTCTGAGTTTTGAAATTTTACATTAAAAACAAATAATAAAAACAAATAATCAGAACATTTTGCTTTCTGAATTCTGACATTGCCTTCAGCTTTCTGAATTTGATTATCTGAGCTGTATCTGCTATATCAAACAATTTTTCTGAATCTGCATTTGCATCTTTTGCTTTGCTTAGAAATCCTTGCCTTCAGCATTTTTCTTTGTTTATCAGAACTGAATCTTGCTTTCTGAAAATTTTTGGAACTTAAGTTGGAGGTGACTTCACCAAATCAACTTGAACTGGAACTTGAACTAAAACTGGAACTGAAAAGCTTTATAATCTGAATCTGCATTTTTCAGCTTTAGCTTTTGTTGATCTGAATTGTAATAATAACTGAATTTGCTTTGCTACCAATATGCATTTGAATCTGTCATATCTAAAGTTCTGAATCAAAACTGCTGTGAGCTTCTTCATGAAGAACTGATTTTTCTTTTTCATACAACATCTCCCCTTGAAACTTGAGCATCTTCATAAAACATCTCCCCTATCATAAAGGAGCTTCTTCAAAACATCTCCCCCTATCAAAAGGAGCTTCTGCATCTGATTTTGGTGTAGTTTATGTCTTGTTTGAACACCTGCTGAAATATCTCCAATGATTTGAGATATTGGATGATCTCTAACTGTGATGTGATCAACAGTTGGAGTTGGTTCAACAATAGTTTCTTCTTGAGGAATTTGTTCAGCTGTCATTTGATTTGAATTATCAGCAAGATCTGGATGATCTTCTTCTTCACTGTCTTCAATAATTTCATTTGATGGAAGTAGTGATTCTTCATTCTGTAGATTCAATCCATTAAGCTCTTCACATAGAGCTGGTACCTACAAAGTATGTTTGGTAGAGGTGGTGTTCCTCTCCTCAATTAACATGTTAGTTTCATCAACAGATACATGCATGGACTCTTCTATCTTAAGAGTAGATTTGTTGTAAACTCTATATGCTTTACTAGAAAGAGAATATCCAAGGAATATACCTTCAGCAGATTTTGCTTCAAATTTCCTGAGATACTTCTTATCATTGTTATGCACATAGCATTTACATCCAAATATCTTAAAATAGTTAACCTTAGACTTTTTATTCTTAAGTAATTCATAGAGAGTTTTACCCTTAAGCTTATGTATCAGGCTTCTGTTCAACACATAATTTGTTGTATTCACTGCCTCTGCCCAAAAAGAGATTGGCAAGTGAGCATCAACAATCAATGTAGTTACTGATTCAATAAGTGTTCTATTTTTCCTTTCAGCTACCCCATTTTGTTGAGGAGTTCTAGGAGCAGAGAAACATTGCCTGATCCCTTCTTTTCCACAGAATTCTCTCATCAGAAGAGATTCAAATTCAGTGCCATGATCACTTCTGATCAATGCAACTAGAGTAGAGTACTCAATCTTGATGGACCTGAGAAAGTCTGTCAGAACACTGAAGGTGTCAGACTTGTTCCTAAGAAAGAACACCCAAGTGAATCTTGAGAAGTCATCTACAATAACTAAAGAGTAATGCTTCCCTCCTAGACATTGTATTGCAGTGGGTCCAAAGAGATCCAAATGCAGTAAGTACAAAATCCTAGGTGAATCACTCTTGGATAAATATTTAAAACTACTATTGGTCTGCTTACCTAATTGACAAGCCCTGCAGAGTCCTTCCTTCTTGTATGAACCAGAAGGTAGTCCTCTAACAAGATTGTCCTTAGAAAGCTTAGATATAGTTCTAAGGTTAATATGTCCAAGCCTTTTATGCCATAATTCATTTGTTTTTCTTATTGAATTAAATAAACAAATATCTGAATTGGCAGAGTCAAAATTGACTAAATAAATATTTCCATGTCTAATACCAGATAATACATTTATGTTTTTATTATTGGTAATAAGACATAAGGAGTGGTTAAAAGTTACCTGATAACCTTCATCACATAACTGGCTTATGATGATGAGGTTGTGCTTCAGACCCTTGACATAAGCTACCTCTTTGAAGGTGACTGCTCTAACTTTGATCTGTCCATAGCCTTTGGTTTGTCCACAGTTGGAGTCTCCAAGGATCACTTTGGGTCCAAGGTTTGCCTTGTAATTGCTTAAGTTGGCCTTATTTCCTATCATATGCTTTGAGCAACCATTATCCAAATACCATTGTTCTTTTATTTTTGGATAGCCCTGTACCTGTAAAACAGAAAACATTCTAGTTGTTCTTGACCCAGACTACCTTGGGTCCTTTTGTTTTTCCACAAAATTCTGAAATATAAGATATCTCAGACTGATCCTTATAACCTTGTGGATGATATCTCCTTGGAGGAATTATCCACTCAGTGAAAGACCGGATTCTTAGTATATTGAGAATAAGAATTCTTCTGAAATTCAGTATATTTTTCGTTCGACGAATTCTGGTGAGTTCGTCGATCACCGTTCGACGAAGTGAAGTGCTTTCGTCGAATGCCGTTCGAATAATAACTGTACTGGAAATCTGTCTTCAGAGTTCGTCGATCTCCGTTCGATGAATTCGTCTGATTTCGTCGAGCTCCGTTCGACGAATTCTGTTGAATTCATTTATTCTTAATATTCTTGCTTGAAATGCTCTGGATGCTTCACCAATGCTCTGGATGCTGAATGAAGGAAGCATGGTTATGCGCACATATATCAAAATGGATTCTTGGGTCTGCCCTCTCTGATGTCTTTGGCTTTGATTTGAGGGCATGATTACGCAGCACGCGACGGTATAGGGGGCCACTATTTCAGTGGTACTCTGTGAGCAACCACTTTGTGCATTTATTGTCAAAGGTTAGGTCTTTCTCCTCTGAGAGAAGCCACTTTGTGCATAGTGCCAAAGGTTAGGTCTGTTTCCAATCTTCCCCCGCCCATACCCCCAATGATTGGGGACTATATGGGTTCTGTTGTTGTTGTTGTTGTATTCTTGCTTGAAATATTCTTACCTACTTCTACTGGCTCTTTGTTCTTAGCAGAAATGAATTTTACTGGTGTAGAAAGAATGTTTTCTTAATCAGATGTGGAGATGTGGCTCACTTGATGATGCACCCAAGCCCAGTTTGCCACTTAGTCTGGCATTCACTGTGCTTGTGATGTCCATCAGTTTGATACTTCTCCCATTTAGGGATTCTTCAAATTTCTTAGCTTCAGATAACTTGTTCTCAATGAGAACAATGTGTTCTTTTGAAGCAGCCAATTCTTTCTTAAGATTTGCATTTTCTTCGCTTAGTTGGTTCATTTCAGCCAACTTATTTCTGAGAGAGATTATTTCCTTCTCAGATTTGATTAAATCTATACAAAGAGCTTTGAATTCATCTTTGAATTCAATTGAATTAAAATCAAAAGTAGATATTACCTGATCATTGTCAGTTTCAGATTCTGATTCTTCTGAGTTATTTCCTGAGGCATTGATAGCCATCATGCAGAAATTTCTTTCATCTTCATCATCAGAAGAGCTGGATGAAGATGCATATTCTGAATCATTGCATGAGTCATAAACAGCCATCAAGCATTGATCCTTTTCATTTGCATCATTTTCATCTTCAGATGAGCTGGATGATGACTCTGATTCTATTTCACTCCATGTTTCAGCTACAAAGCCTCTTCCCTTGTGTTTGTGTTTGTGGGAGGATGGCTTGCTGGAGTGCCTCTTTTCTTCTTTGTCTTTTATATTTTCCTTCTTTTGATTCTTTGGACACTCAGGTAGAATGTGTGCAGGTTTCCTGCAACCAAAACAGATAATTTCTTTAGAATTTGATTTATCATACCTTTGCTTTTCTCTGGATCTTGAATCCTTCTTTCTGAAGTCTTTTCTAGCCATCTTGTAGAACCTTTTGGCTAGTAAGCTCATAAACTCCACTTCTCCTGGAGCTTTATCTTCTTCTTCAGTTGCTTGGAAAGCAATACTTTTCTCCTTCTTGATGGATGGAGAGGAGGTAGACTGTTCAGCTTCTCTGGATTTGATAAGCTGGTCATAGGATTTTAGTTTGCCTAACAAGGTCTCAGTAGAGATCTCATTAAGGCTTCTGGCTTCCTTGATTGGCCAGATCCTAGAGTCCCATGTGCTGGGGAAACACATTAGGATCTTATCATTTACTTCAGTGATTGAGATCACTTTGTCCAAAGTCTTCAGCTTATTGATTATGAGGCTGAGTCTATTGTACATGTCAGCAACTGTCTCATTTTCTCCCTTCTTGAAATTTTCACACTGGGAGATAAGATGAGATCTTCTATCTTTTCTTTCATCTGCAAAGCCTTCAACCATGTTGTTGAGGGAGGTCCAGATTTCCCTGGCTGAGGTGCATTCCACAACTTTTTGAAATATGTCATCTGACATTGTTTGTGCCAATATATTCATTGCTTTGGCATCAACACTTCTCTGCTTCTCTTGAGCTTCTTTCCACTCAGGAGGTGGAACAACATTATTTGTTGCTGCTGCATCAGAACTTGTTGATGCTGTAGGAGTAGGAGGTCCTGTCAAAATAACATTAAAATATCTTCATCAATAGAGTTCATATATAATCTGATCCTTGCCTTCCATAGTGCAAACTTATTTAGATTGCATATAAGAGGTCTTGTGCTTGAGTATTCTTTGTTCTGTGCCATGGATTTTTAGCAAAAGAAAAACTCTAGAAAAACTTAAGATCTAATTGATCTTTGGATTCAGGTGTTAACCTGTAAAGAATCAACCAACCTCTGATACCAATTGAAATCTCTGATATCAGTTAAAATCTCTGATACCAATTGAAAGTGAGGTTAGATCTTAAAGTTACTCTAGAGGGGGAGGGGGGTCAATAGAGTATTAAAAAGTTTTTCACTTATTTTTATAGCGGAATTAAAATAGTGATATATATATGTGTACTGAGTGAGTTATAAAAATAAATAAAGAAAACAGCCCACAACACAACACAGAAAATAAACAAGAATCACAGAGGACACAAGGATCTATAGTAGTTCCCGATTAAATTTCGGTACGTCTACTCTTCTACCACCCTTGGTAGGAATCCACTAGGTTTTTGATCAGGTGCCCTATCACCAATGGGGTTTTGATCAGGTGCCCAATACACCAACTGCAGGTTTTTGATCAGGTGCCCTGCCACCAAAGAGTTAACTTTTGAAGGGAGTTAGAACCCTGTACAGAATGGAATAAAAGTGGTTATGAAGTTCTTCTCTGTCAACAATCTGAGAGAAGACTAGTGGATTGTGCTGATGTAAAGCTCCCCCTGTCTGATTGAAATGGTTGACAATTGAGGATGGAGCTTTCACTTGAATGAAACAAATCTTCTTTGAAGCTGATGAATCTGAGAGACAATGTTTCTCAGATTTGTTGTTGCTCTTGAAGATTTGAACTTGCAGCAGAAGACTGAGAGAAGATTTTTGTTGTTGTTCTCTGAGAATGAGAGAGCTGCTGCTTGAGGAAGATGAACTCTGTATTTTTCTCTCGACAGTATTATCTCTCTTCTTCCTACTACTCGTACTGCTCTTCTGCTGTTTTCCTTTTTCTTTTGACAATATATCTCTGATTTGAATTTCAAATCCTCTGAATAAGGAATATAATAATCTGGAGGATTATTTCTTGGAACTGCAAGCCAAGACTTTAATTCCTTTTCCTTTTCCATTAAATGATATCCTTTTCTGATTAGCCAAACAGCTACTTTCTCGAAATAAGAGAATAATAAAAGGAAAGATAATCTCCAAGACTTATCTGGAAGAAATAGATCCATTTGCTGATAGTAGATTTGAGTTCAGAGAATAGAATAAAAATAATCTGTCTGAAATACTGAACTGAATAGAAATTTCGTTGATCTGAATAAATTCGTCGAACACAATCTGGAGTTCGTCGATCTCAAGCTGAAGGTCGTCGAACTGAGAGATAAAATCTGATAAGCTAGCTGGAATATTGAATTCGTTGAGCTGAGAAGAGCTTTCGTCGATCTGAACATCTTGATACTTATTCTTCGAACGCAGAGCTGAGTTCGTCGAACGCAGAATGAAGTTCATCGAACTGAAGAAATAATCTGCTGGACTAGCTGGAAAACTGAGTGCGTCGAGCTGGAGAGCAAGTTCGTCGAACGCAGAGAGGAGTTCGTCGAGCGCAGAATAGAGTTCGTCGAACGCAGAACCTTGGCAAGTTCGTCGAACTGGAGCACGCCGTTCGTCGAACGTATAATGGAGTTCGTCGAACGTAGAATGGAGTTCGTCGAACGCAGTATGGAGTTGGTCGAATGCAGAAAACTTAATCTTTTCCTTAAGTTCTAACAGCCTAAACCTTGACCCTTTAAACTATACATTGCGGTCAACTTAGTCCTAGTCAACAAATAGTGATCCTAGCCCAAATCAGTAATAGGGTTGTTCCAACACTTTGCTTTCCACCGAAGGGCCCCTTTACGGCTTCTCAGGAGAGAAGAAAGTAGTGGAAGGTTCCGTAAAACTTCTGACATCTCTGAGAGGAGTAATAAAGTTGATCAACTTCATGGTAGTAGATGCCCCGAACAATTATTGTGCCATTTTCGGAAGACCTATTCTAAATGCTTACAGAACGGTGGTGTCTACTTTCCATCTTGCCCTCAAGTTTGCAGACGAAGGAAGACAATATCGGATTCAGAGTAATCGAAAAGTAGCTCGGGAATGTTACGTGCGAACTGTCAACATGATCACTAACATTCCACTTCCTGAACTTCCAGTTGAAATTCTTGAAGTTGCTGAGCCTCCAGAAGCTGCGGAAGAGAGTAAGGATCGAGAAGGGGCTCACCTGGAACCTGCCCAGGAGACCCAAGAAGTTCCCATTGCTGAAGGGGAAGAAAAGAAGCTGATCGTTAATGCAGAGCTATCAGAAGAGGAGAAGGTTCAGCTGATCTCCTGTCTTCTGGAGAACTTGGACATCTTCGTCTGGTCAGCGGAGGATATGCCCGGAGTAGATCCGGATATCGCTTGCCTTCATCTCAACGTCTCTCCCGATTTCAAACCAATCCAACAAAAGAAAAGGGAGGTGGCAACTAAGCTGGCGGTGCCCATCAGAGAAGAAGTCACCAAGCTTCTTAAAGCCAATTTTATTTCTGAAATCCAATACCCCACTTGGATGTCTAATGTTGTAATGGTGAAAAAATCCAGGGGGAAGTGGCGTATGTGTGTAGACTTTACAAAACTCAATAATGCGTGCCCAAAGATTGCTACCATTTGCCTCGGATAGATGTTTTAGTAGATTCCGCGGTTGGGTATAACTTCATGAGTTTTTTAGATGCATTTTCTAGGTATCACCAAATCAAAATGCATAAGCCCGACATCCCACATACGTCTTTCATCACAAAGTATAGGTGTTATTGTTATCTCGTAATGCCTTTCGGCCTTAAAAATGCGGGTGCGACGTATCAGAGAATGATGGATACGGTCTTCAAGCATCAGAAAGGGAGAAATCTCAAAGTCTACGTCGATGATCTCCTTTTAAAAAAGCAAAACCTTCTCAACACATTTGAAAGACATCGTAGAGACGTTCGCTACTCCACGAAGGTTCAAATTAAAACTAAATCCACTGAAAAGTGTATTCGGAGAAAATAAAGGGAAGTTTCTTGGGCATCTTCTCACTCCTGACGCCCTTGCACCAAATCCAGATAAGGTGAAGGCTATTCTAGACATGACCCATCCTCGTAATCCGAAGGAGGTACAACAGCTTAGAAGAAGGTTGGCATGGCTAAGCCGATTCATTTCCAAATCAGGAGATAAAAGCGCCCCATTCTTTAAAACACTCCGGGGAGGATCTAAATTTGAATGGAACGAGGAATGCAACAATGCTTTTGAACAGTTAAAGATACAATTAACATCAACCCCTCTGCTCCAAATCCCTCGCGAAGGGGAAATATTGTTCTTATATTTGGGGGTTGGTCCAGATGCAGTGAGTTCTGTCCTCGTACAGAAGAGAAGAAGAAACAGTTTCCGATATATTATGTCAGCCACATTCTCAAGGATGCAGAAACTAGATATTCAATTTTGGAAAAGCTAGCCCTAGCTTTGGTCATGTCATCACGAAGGCTTCGCCCTTACTTTCAAGCTCATCCTATTCAAATAGTTTCAGATCATTCGCTAAGAAGTATCCTGGAAAAGCCAGATCATTCGGGAAGATTGGCTAAATGGGCTATCGAGCTGAGCGAGTTTGAAATGTCCTATGTTCCCAGAACAATAATCAAAGCGCAAGTTTTGGCGGATTTCCTGGTTGATACAACGGAGTCCAGTCCCGAACAAATGGAGAAATCTCCTTTGGCATGGATTATCTATGTGGATGGAGCCTCGGGTAAAAACTCCGTGGGAGCCGGAGTAGTTTTAATCAGTCCAACGACATCAAACTTGAATAGACTATCAAGTTCTTCTTTCCAGCCACAAACAATCAGGCAGAATATGAAGCACTCCTAGCCGGTTTGAGACTTGCAAAGGAGATGGGAATAGAGCATGTGCATATCAAAACCGACTCTCTTGTAATGGCTTCTCAAGTGTTGGGGAACTTCGAAACAAGGGAACCCATGTTGAGAAAGTATCTGTTGCTGGCAAAGGTTGAACACATTCCGAGAACACAGAACGAGGAAGCAGATGAATTATCAAAGTTCGGTCTTCCATCAGGGGGAGTGACCTATGAACTTTTTCATCCGGCAACAGAAGAAGGAGAACTAATGCAAGTTGACCATCATCCGTCTTGGAAGGATCCCTACGAACTGTATTTATCAAAAGGGGAATTCCATCCATCCATCAAAGATAGGAGAAGATTCAGAAGAAAGGCAGCTTACTATTGCTTGGTAGCAGGAGTCTTGTATAGGAAAACTCTAATTTCTCCTCTGGCACGATGCATTTTCTGAAGAAGTGGTTCCAATCATACTCCAGGAAGTACATTCAGGAGAATGTGGCAGCCATTCTGGGGCAAGGACTTTGGAAAAGAGAATCTTGAGACAAGGGTATTTTTGGTCAACCATGAGAAAAGATGCCGAGACATTCGCCAAATGATGTGTCAGTGTCAGAATTTTGCTCCGCTTCAACATCTACCAGCTTAGACGCTTAGATCAATAACATCGCCTTGGTCATTTGCGGTTTGGGGAATGGATCTCATCGGACCTTTTCTGATGGCTAGCGGCCAGCGTCGCTTCATAATCGTCATGATCGACTATTTCAGCAAGTGGATTGAGGCGAAAGCATTGGCTAAGACTACGACACAGATTATTAAAAATTTTATCTGGGGAGAAATTGTCTGTCGGCATGGAGTTCCATTGGCCATCGTCACCGATAATGGACCTCAGTTCAATAACTCAGAAATGATCAATTTCTGCGACCAGGTCGGAATTGAGCTCCGATTCTCTTCTGTACATCATCCCAGGAGCAACGGCCAGGTGGAAGCCGCGAATAAGCAGATTCAGTACCTTCTGATGAAGAGGGTTTTTGATCATAAAGGGAACTGGGCAGAACAGCTTCCTTCAACCCTCTGGACTCTCCGAACTACACCATCTTCAGCCACAGGAGAAACGCCATTCAAATTGTCCCATGGTTCAGAGACAGTACTTCCGATAGAGTTTGAAGTAGTCACCCCCAGGGTTATGTTTGCAAGGCAAGGGGGCGAGTCATGGATAAACTATAATGATGAAGGAATCAAGTACAACCTGGATTTAATTGAAGAACTTCAATATGAAGCTACTATCGGGCAGGAGGAAGTGAAAAGAAGAATGACAAATATTTTGATAGGAATGTCAGAATTAAACAATTCGCGGTTGGGGATATTGTGCTAAAGAAAATAGATGCTGCAGCCAGAACAGGCATGGTTGGAAAACTGAATCCCAACTAGGCAAGGCCATTTATCATCAAAGAAGCATTAAAGAACGTGGCTTACCGTCTTCAGACAAGCGATGGAGAAGACATCTCGCGCACCTGGAGCGGTGACGATCTCAAACGATTTTATCCTTAAATGTTCTTTCATTTCTAGCATTTTCGGATATTCAATGAGAGGCCCTATATTATTACTTTCCTTGTTTAATGACTTTTTATTATTTATTTTTATCCCTCACTGGACCTTGGAGACATTGCCAAGTTCTGCTTAAACCCCCTCGGATTGTAGTCATTAGCGTAAAACCACAAAGATCACGTGTAGCGGGGAGTTTTTCGCACACGTGTAGTGGAAGCTTGCCAATTCTCATGCGGTGGTCTTCAGAACCTTGGATCCCGACTGATATCTAACACTCCTCTGCATCAAGGGAGGTCTAGGTGACTGTTAGCTCTATTATGCCCCGAAAGGGATATAGTTACAGCTTTGATGATCTTTCTGAGGAAAGCAATGTTCGCCGCCTAGGCCCACCCGCCCAACTGATCATCTTAGTCTGTGACCATCGAATACTCCTAGGTACTCTCAAGCGATGCCTAAACATGACCCACAACTGGGTTGATCTCTCTGAGGAAAGCAATGTTCGCTGCCTAGGCCCACCTGCACAATTGATCAACTCGGCTTGTAACCCTAGGCAAGAGAGCAGTTGAGTCATTTACAGCTCTTATGACCACTTGAGGAAAGCAATATTCGCCGCCTAGGCCCACCTGATCACTTGGTCGTCTGAGTCTGTAATTCTTTTATTTCTTTACAGGATGTTATTCTTCTCTTATGGTCTTTATAACCATTTGGGAATAGCAGTACTAAAACAGGTGCAAACATTCATCTACCCAAATATGGGTACATGATCTTAAGACCGGACGGTTTGACCTTTTAAACGACAGGTCTGAATAGAAATAACAAGTGAAACAACAACATAATGAGCTAAACCGGGCGGTTAGAATGAATCTATCCATAAGGCTAGAAGGTGGTGTATCAAACAGGTTGTTAACAATAATATTGGCTGATCAGCTTAAGATAATTGATTCATGATAACACTGCCGCGGGCTGGTACTATCCGCTCGACTTGGGGAATTAACTTATGAAAATTCCGCTGATACAATCTATTTATTGTATTCTGCCGGTTAGAATCAATTCGTCCACCAGAGAATGGTTCTATGGGTTATTCTTGTTGTAATAAATGTTGCTCAGCTCCAGTTATTGGTCGCCTGGATTATATGATTGACCGCGCGACTTACTAATTAATATCTATACTTATGAGAATACTCTTGCGACTTCAGGGAAGAGAACTCCAATTATTATCCACCTATGTCATAAAATGACCGCGCGACTTGATACTCTTATCTCCGAACTCTCGGATAAATGGAATATCAATTGCTGACAGTTACCCAACTTAGAACATTAGCCGCGCGATCTATCAAAGTATTTTCTATATCGACTAGTCGCTCAAGCAGAATGATGATCGCTTATCTTGATGCTTTATTCCGTCAGAAGCTTATCGTTGAAATTCCTAAGTATTATGGAGTTTATATCGATAATCGCCCGAGTTATTATGTACCCGCGCGGATTGATACGCTTTCACATCTCAAATATTATTGTATATGAAATATAGGTTACTAGTCGTCCGGATTATATCTTAGCCGCATAACTTATTTCTCATATTTTTATCAAGTTAAGATTAACTTCGGAGCCAAAGTGATAAAATCGTCCGAGCAGCATTCTCTAATATTCGAACAGTCACTTCAGAAGCTCTCATACTCAGAGCTATAACTTCTAACCGCTCGGATTGAGTTCAGACCGCACGACTAAATATTCTATACTTGCAGTTTGAAAGAAATAACGATCAAGCAAAGATAGCCACAAGAAAGCAGTTAAACAGGTAACAAGTATCTTTTCATTCATTTCTCAAAAATTTATTTACAATATGCAGACCGACCGGCTAAACTTTATCAAGCCGTCATGCACCAAAAAAGTAAACAAAATTACATGGGTTTAATCGCTTGGCTTAAGCTTTTTGGCCACAGGAGAGTTAGAATCTTCTCCGCCTTCGATGTCGACATCAGGCGAATAGGTCCCACTGCCCGATGAAGAACTGGAGGAACACGAAGAGTTGCTGCTGGAGCCACTCGACCCTCCGGTCTCCTGATCCTCAGCCCGCTCGGCCTCACTCTCTTCACCATCGGCTTCACCTTCCTCTTTATCTTTTTTCCCTTTCTTCATCATCATCTTCAGAACTGCTCTCATCCACTTTATCTTTACCTTTAGCTTTACAGTTAATCTTTTCTAGTTTCTTCTTCAGAGATGGATAAACGTCTGAGAAGCTGAAATTTTAGAACCCGCTGCCAAGCCACTGCGCTCTCTCAGGCGGTCTAAGACCACATCAATTCCTTGTGCAACATGAGGGAACACTTGATCTTGGAAGACCGGATTATCAATATCATAGCTTTTCTGTCAAAAGAAAGAGAGGGGGTTAGACCGCACAGTTTGATATGACAAAGGATAGATTGTTTCAAATGACAATTTACCATCTCGAACTCTTTCCTCTCCTCCTTTAGCCGCGCGTTCTCTCGGGCTAGATTAGCATACTTCATCTCCAAATCAGTATTGGCGGATATTATCCACCTATACGATAAGACCATGAAGTGGTTAGTCGCGAAGCTTCACGCACTAACCTGAGCGGCTAGCTTAGAAAGCTCTTCCTCTGGAACTTCGAGGAGCCTCTTCAAAGTCTTTCGGCCATACAAGGCCGCTCCAACGGCTACCGCATGGCGACTCACTTTATCACTCCCCCAATAGGGGAGCACGGTGGATACCTGCACGCAGTCATCATCATTATGCCAGCGCAAGGTCGGTTCACCCCTGACATCTTTGGGGTTACCGCAGAAGCGAGGAAGATCGAACTCTCCAGAAGAGGTCAAACCCTCTGCAGATGCATGCAGCCTGCTCCTATTCTGCCTCTTCTCCCTCTGCGTAAGAACAAGACCGCCCGAACTCACAGGCTAGTTCGTCGAGACAATCAGAGAAGCTGAAAGAACGAAGTTGTTGAAACTGACTACTCGGTCTCCGTGGAGTTCGGGGTCCCAAAAAAGGGGTGGTCTCACACCTACTTCTCTCGAGCCAACTCTCTAGGCAAGAGCACTTGGACTTGGAAACGGACCCTAGGCTACAGCGAGGAGGTCCCACCTCACACCCGGAAGACCTGAGAGATCTTCCCCTCCCTAGCCAATGCTGAACCAGAAGCACCAAAGGAGAGCTCTAAGGGAAGAAGAAGATTCGAAATTTGGAAATCTAGAAGTCCTCTCCCCTTTGGTGCCCCTTAGGGTCTATTTATAGGTTTTCCAAGTTGGGCTGCAAATAGCCAAAAACTGATCTGCCAGATTACCAAAATACCCTCGAATCTGGACTGCCAATAGCCAAAACTGGACTGCAAATAGCCAAATTCCGTTGTTCGGGGATACTAAACGCAGACCAACCCCCCCCCCCCCCCCCCCCCCCCCCCTCCTCTGGAACTGGGCGAGAGGGGTTACCTCGCGGAGCTCAGCGAGCCTCCTCGCTGGGGTGGGGCGAGACCAAGGGTCTTCCCCCTTACCAGGGTCGGGGGCGAGAGAGGGGGTCGGCCCCCCCTCCTCCACTCGCCCCTGGCCTGGCGAGGGCGAGGGCGAGAGGGGGGCACCCACCCTCCTCCTCTCGCCCCTGGCTGGGCGCGGGCGAGGGCGAGAGGGGGGGCACCCTCCCTCCTCCTCTCGCCCCTGGCTGGGCGCAGGCGAGAGGGGGGGCACCCCCCCTCCCCTCTCGCCCCTAGCTGGGCGAGGGCGAGAGGGGGGGCACCCTCCCTTCTCGCCCCTAGCTGGGTGCGGGCGAGAGGGGGGGGGGGGCACCCGCCCCTCCCCTCTCGCCCCTAGCTGGGCGCGGGCGAGAGGGGGGGCACCCGCCCCTCCCCTCTCGCCCCTAGCTGGGCGAGGGCGAGAGGGGGGGCACCCGCCCCTCCCCTCTCGCCCTTAGCTGGGTGCGGGCGAGAGGGGGGGCACCCGCCCCTCCCCTCTCGCCCCTAGCTGGGCGCGGGCGAGAGGGGGGGGGGGGCACCCGCCCCTCCCCCTCTCGCCCCCTTACTTGCCTCTTACTCCAGCTGGGTGAGCAGGAGGTTTCTGCCTCTACTGCTCTCCCTCATTTCTTTCTGTCTTGGATCATACTACAAACGTGGCCCTGATGCACTCTTGGGTCCTGGCAACCTACTCGGCGGATATAGGGTTGTACAGACACGTCTCGACGGCCCTCCACGCTGGGCCTCACTCGATGGATATGGGGGTTGTACACAATCCCCGCTCTTTGCGAGGTTGGCACAACCTTGGAAAGAAAAGTCCAAGCCCAAATATCCATCGAGGGGGGCAGAACCTCGCCCCCGAGGTACGTTTGACCCATCCGAGGATCATTCGACCCACCCAGCTAGTGAGAGCCTGGAGTGAGGAGGACATCTCGATGGAAAGCTCTTCCTTCCGAGGATCATTCGACCCACCCAGCTAGTGAGAGCCTGGAGTGAGGAGGACATCTCGATGGCAAGCTCTTCCTTCCGAGGATCATTCGACCCACCCAGCTAGCGAGAGCCTGGAGTGAGGAGGACATCTCGACGTTGAACTTACCCATCCGAGGATCATTCGACCCACCCAGCTAGTGAGAGCCTGGAGTGAGGAGGACATCTCGGCGTTGAACTTACCCATCCGAGGATCATTCGACCCACCCAGCTAATGAGAGCCTTGAGTGAGGAGGACATCTCGATGGCAAGCTCTTCCTTCCGAGGATCATTCGACCCACCCAGCTAGTGAGAGCCTGGAGTGAGGAGGACATCTCGGCGTTGAACTTACCCATCCGAGGATCATTCGACCCACCCAGCTAGTGAGAGCCTGGAGTGAGGAGGACATCTCGATGGCAAGCTCTTCCTTCCGAGGATCATTCGACCCACCCAGCTAGTGAGAGCCTGGAGTGAGGAGGACATCTCGGCGTTGAACTTACCCATCCGAGGATCATTCGACCCACCCAGCTAGTGAGAGCCTGGAGTGAGGAGGACATCTCGATGGCAAGCTCTTCCTTCCGAGGATCATTCGACCCACCCAGCTAGTGAGAGCCTGGAGTGAGGAGGACATCTCGGCGTTGAACTTACCCATCCGAGGATCATTCGACCCACCCAGCTAGTGAGAGCCTGGAGTGAGGAGGACATCTCGATGGCAAGCTCTTCCTTCCGAGGATCATTCGACCCACCCAGCTAGTGAGAGCCTGGAGTGAGGAGGACATCTCGGCGTTGAACTTACCCATCCAAGGATCATTCGACCCACCCAGCTAGTGAGAGCCTGGAGTGAGGAGGACATCTCGATGGCAAGCTCTTCCTTCCGAGGATCATTCGATCCACCCAGCTAGTGAGAGCCTGGAGTGAGGAGGACATCTCGGCGTTGAACTTACCCATCCGAGGATCATTCGACCCACCCAGCTAGTGAGAGCCTGGAGTGAGGAGGACATCTCGATGGCAAGCTCTTCCTTCCGAGGATCATTCGACCCACCCAGCTAGTGAGAGCCTGGAGTGAGGAGGACATCTCGGCGTTGAACTTACCCATCCGAGGATCATTCGACCCACCCAGCTAGTGAGAGCCTGGAGTGAGGAGGACATCTCGATGGCAAGCTCTTCCTTCCGAGGATCATTCGACCCACCCAGCTAGTGAGAGCCTGGAGTGAGGAGGACATCTCGGCATTGAACTTACCCATCCGAGGATCATTCGACCCACCCAGCTAGTGAGAGCCTTGAGTGAGGAGGACATCTCGATGGCAAGCTCTTCCTTCCGAGGATCATTCGACCCACCCACCTAGTGAGAGCCTGAAGTGAGGAGGACATCTCGGCGTTGAACTTACCCATCCGAGGATCATTCGACCCACCCAGCTAGTGAGAGCCTGGAGTGAGGAGGACATCTCGATGGCAAGCTCTTCCTTCCGAGGATCATTCGACCCACCCAGCTAGTGAGAGCCTGAAGTGAGGAGGACATCTCGGCGGCAACTTACTAATCATATAAGCAAAATAACTGCATCCATCTAATGGGGGGATTTCCCTTGTCAAAACCTCCTGGCCCAACCAGCGAGGGGTAGAACTTGCTACAAAGGAAAACAACAAAAAACAAAAAATAAACACAACATATCCCCCCATGGCACTCGCCTCTCAGGCTGCTTGCGCGAGATGATCATTCCTCTGCTTCTCCTGCCACTCCCATCTGGCACATGCTCTCCATGATCTTCTCCATCTCCTCCGCCCCCGCTTGCCAAGAGATGCTGTTGACGGCGGTGACGTAGCAGTGCCTCGCCATCCTGGGGTCTCCGCGTATCCTGACTTGGATTCCTCCAGAGTTGAACTTGAGGCACTGGTGGAAGGACGATGGTACGCATCGGAAGGCGCTGATGAGGGGTCTTCCGAAGATGGCATTATAACTGCTAGGAGCGTCAACTATGACGAACCGACAGTTCCTTGAACCTCCCCCCATCGTCACTTGGAGTCCAACTCCACCCTCTACCTCTTTCCTTTCTCCGGAGAATCCAAACAAGGGCCCATCTGAGGCCAGCACCCTCCTTGCCTCCACCTTCAACTCATCAAATGCCTTCTTGAAAATGACATTGACAGAGCTCCCGTTGTCAACGAGGATCCGAGAGACAGTGTAACCTTCGATGGCTGTCTGAATGACTAGCGCATCACAGAATGGATCCTCGTGATCTGGCATGTCCCTGCTTGAGAAAGTGATTTTCTCCTCGGGAGGTGGGTCCTGTGACGTTGAAGCGACGCTGCGTCGAAATACGGCGTGCAGGCTTGCCTTACGAGTGGCCTCGATCCCTACCCCCCCGTGGATCACCGCGACCCGTCCTTTGGCTCCTACGTCAGTTCGGTCCTCGCAGATGTCGTCGTCCACTACTGCTCTAGGTGGAACTTCTTCAATCCGCACCGGCGGCTGCTGTTGTGTCTGACCTCTCGCCTCTCTCACCTCCAAGAATTTTGGGCAGGTAGTTATTGCATGCCCCTCTGCTTGGTTGTAGTCGCAGTATGGCACCGCCCTTCCCCCCCTTCTCCTACGGGCTGGGATGTCTCTTGCTTCGACTCCTCCTCCTCTTCGAATCGCCATAGCTTGAGCTGGTGGGGGTAGGAGCTGCCTAGGGGCCTGCCTCCAAGGAGGAGGGTTGGGCCTCCCTTGGCCTCCGTAGAAGTTTCCCCCTCCTTGGGCGAGACCCCTCCCTTGCTCCTGACCCCCATGGGGTCCTTGGTACCCTTGACCCCTCTGCTCTTCCCTCCTCCTTCCTTCCTGCTGCCTGGGGCCACCTTGCTCTCTTGGCTCGGCCTCTACCAACTTTGCCAACTTCTTTGCCAGCCCCGGGTTTGCCGCCTCGGTGGCTACCTCCTTTGCAGCTTTTTCCATCAGGTCCTCAAAGGACAAGGGAGGCTTCCTAGTTAGGCGCATTTTGAAAAGGCTCTCTCGTAGCCCTACGGTGAAATCCATCTGGAGGGCATACCCTGGCACCTCCTGGATGTTCAGGATCTCCTCCTGGAATCTGTCCATGTACTGGGCCAACGTCTCGTCGTGCCTTTGCTTGATCAGGAAAATGGACTCAGCATTCATCTTCCTCTTCTTGGAGGTGGAGAAGCGTAGCTGGAAGCTTCGACCCAAGTCCTCGAAGCTGTAAATGGAGCCAACCGGGAGCTGGTGGAACCAGTCCCTAGCTTTGTACCTCAGGGTGGTGGCGAAGAGACGACACTTGAACGCGTCCGTCATGGGCCTGATGGAGACGGTGTCCTCGAACCACTGCAGGTGCTGGACGGGATCATCCTTCCCGGTATAAAAAGTCATGTTGGGCTCCTTGAAGCCTTTCGGGATGGGAGCCGAGATGATCAGCTCGCTAAAGGGTGACCCCCCACTCGTCGGCTTCGCGAGCTCCACTTGCGCGACTCCCGCTCCGAGCGAGACCCCACTCACCGGGCTAGGAAAAAGCACTCGCCCGGCGAGGTCCCGCTCGCCACTCTCAATCATTGGTTCCTTGCCTGGCCGACCCCTTGGGGCAACCTCTCCTGACCCCCCCTGGGCGAGCACCCCTTGCGACCCAGAAGGCGGTGTCTGGGGGGAGGGAGCTGAGCAGTCACCTCCCCTGGTGATGCCTTGGAGCAGCTCCATGATTCCCTTGATGGCCGTCATGAACTCTCCCCTTCCTACCACCTCACTCGGGATGTGAGACCCCTCATCGTCTCCTCCTCCGAGGTCTCCTGCCATGAGATTTGGTTCAAGAACTTCTGTGCTGACCACTCTCCACGCTTACCGCACCAAAAATGTTGAAACCGACTACTCGGTCTCCGTGGAGTTCGGGGTCCCAAAAAAGGGGTGGTCTTACACCTACTTCTCTCTAGCCAACTCTCTAGGCAAGAGCACTTGGACTTGGAAACAGACCCTAGGCTACAGCGAGGAGGTCCCACCTCACACCCGGAAGACCTGAGAGATCTTCCCCTCCCTAGCCAATGCTGAACCAGAAGCACCAAAGGAGAGCTCTAAGGGAAGAAGAAGATCCGAAATTTGGAAATCTAGAAGTCCTCTCCCCTTTGGTGCCCCTTAGGGTCTATTTATAGGTTTTCCAAGTTGGGCTGCAAATAGCCAAAAACTGATCTGCCAGATTACCAAAATACCCTCGGATCTGGACTGCGAATAGCCAAAACTGGACTGCAAATAGCCAAATTCCGCTGTTCGGGGATACTAAACGCAGACCAACCCCCCTCCTCTGGAACTGGGCGAGAGGGGTTACCTCGCGGAGCTCAGCGAGCCTCCTCGCTGGGGTGGGGCGAGACCAAGGGTCTTCCCCCTTACCAGGGTCGGGGGCGAGAGAGGGGGTCGGCCCCCTCCTCCACTCGCCCCTGGCCTGGCGAGGGAGAGGGCGAGAGGGGGGGCACCCGCCCTCCTCCTCTCGCCCCTGGCTGGGCGCGGGCGAGGGCGAGAGGGGGGGCACCCGCCCTCCTCCTCTCGCCCCTGGCTGGGCGCGGGCGAGGGTGAGAGGGGGGGCACCCGCCCTCCTCCTCTCGCCCCTGGCTGGGCGCGGGCGAGAGGGGGGGCTCCCGCCCCTCCTCCTCTCGCCCCTAGCTGGGCGCGGGCGAGAGGGGGGGCACCCGCCCCTCCCCTCTCGCCCCTAGCTGGGCGCGGGCGAGAGGGGGGGGGGCACCCTCCCCTCCCCTCTCGCCCCTAGCTGGGCGAGGGCGAGAGGGGGGGCACCCGACCCTCCCCTCTCGCCCCTAGCTGGGTGCGGGCGAGAGGGGGGGCATCCGCCCCTCCCCTCTCGCCCCTATCTGGGCGCGAGCGAGAGGGGGGGGGGGGCACCCGCCCCTCCCCTCTCGCCCCTAGCTGGGCGAGGGCGAGAGGGGGGGGGGGCACCCGCCCCTCCCCTCTCGCCCCTAGCTGGGTGCGGGCGAGAGGGGGGGCACCCGCCCCTCCCCTCTCGCCCCTAGCTGGGCGCGGGCGAGAGGGAGGGCACCCGCCCCTCCCCTCTCGCCCCTAGCTGGGCGAGGGCGAGAGGGGGGGCACCCGCCCCTCCCCCTCTCGCCCCCTTACTTGCCTCTTACTCCAGCTGGGTGAGCAGGAGGTTTCTGCCTCTACTGCTCTCCCTCATTTCTTTCTGTCTTGGATCATACTACAAACGTGGCCCTGATGCACTCTTGGGTCCTGGCAACCTACTCGGCGGATATAGGGTTGTACAGACACGTCTCGGCGGCCCTCCACGCTGGGCCTCACTCGATGGATATGGGGGTTGTACAGAAGTCAAAAGATTAATAAAACAGGTCGCGCGAGCAACATTGACGGGTTGAAGAAAACTTACTATCTTCAGGTCGGATACCTTCCAACTGTAAGAGCAGCGGGATATAGTAATTGATGTCAAGCCGCTCATTCTTAAGGAACTGGTAAATCTTCAGTTCAGTTTCCCTAACATCAGCGGTTCAGAAAGCCTCTTCATCCCTCACCTGCGGGTTGACCTGTAACAGCCCGAGTTGGCCTTCGAAGATCAGGTATCTCTCAGTCCAGCACGGGATCTTATTCGCTAGATTGGCGATCTTTAGCCCGCTGCACCCAAAGTAAAGATGCCCCCTGAAAACTTTAGTCCCGACATCCGGGATAGCCCGTACAGAGAAGAAGTTTTTGAAAAGATCGATGGAGAAGCGGATCTTTTCAGACCGCAGATATGAGATGAAGGCGAAAATGGAGGCTATGGAGTTTGGTGGAAGTTGTCCGGGAACAACTCCATAATGATCAAGAATGGTTATGACTTCAAGCGGAAGCGGAAGCTTGAAGCCATATTCGAAATGGTCGATGTGGATGGCGATCTGGGTAGGTGAAGACGAGTTGATTCGCTTGTCTCGCAGAGGAAGCCGCGCGAGTAGATTACTACCTGCCATATACTTCTCGACAAATTCGTCGAGTTCAGCTTGAGTCAGACGGCATTCTTTATGGTCGGCCGAATGTAAAGCAGAGGCCGCATCAGTTCGGACAACGAATATTTTATCAGGCCGCTTCGACTTGCTCTTAGCCCGCGCCATTGGAAATCAATGAATGAATCTCCGGAACGACTACTACTTATAGGCCCAGTGATCTGCATATAGTAAAACCGAATTGCGGCCAGATTTTCTAAGCCGCACGGTCAGCAACCTGTATGGTTAGTATTTACAGAAGAAAGCTGCGGGCTCACGACACAAGTCGCATAACCTACTCATATCACAAATATTCTAAGTATTTCACAAGCATACAAATCAACAAAGGACAGAAGCCACGCGGTCAGCAACCTGTATGGTTAGTATTTACAGAAGAAAGCAGCGGGCTCACGGCACAAGTCGCATAACCTACTCATATCACAAATATTCTAAGTATTTCACAAGCATACAAATCAACAAAGGCTAGAAGCCGCGCGGTCAGCAACTTGCATGGTTAGTCTTTACAGAAGAAAGCCGCGGGCTTACGACACAAGCCGTATAGCATGCACACATCACAAATATTCTAAGGGTTTTGCAAGCATACAAATGATAAAGGCTGGAAGCCGCGCGGTCAGCAACCTGTAATATCAAAAACAACCGTGCAATTCGGGCATCAACAATATTCAAAGTTAGCAAAAAGTGAAGATATCGTCAAGCAAACGTTCTACAGCCGAATTGTCCAAATCACAAATAATATTACAACACCTGTCTTAAAGAAAGACCAAATCCAGAGTTCAGCGATTTTCTCGATGAAGATTAGCGACCTGGTCGCCAGCTTGCAGAAGAAGTCCATATATTTGGTTCACATTTTTGTGAAGAAGATTAAAAGTACTGTGAAGCCGCGCGACATCACGCTCTACCCGAACCACAGGAATAGTGCGCTCCGTGGCAATCTCCTTAGTAGTTTTAACTCGGTCAGCCTCCCTAGCTGCCGAAGGGTTGGAAGTCTCCCCAGCGGTTATGAAGGCTTATGAAGGCTGAGGTAGAACTTTGATTGCCGCCAACCGCCCGAGTTAAATCAAGATATTTCCCTCGATAGTACTTGTAATCTTCTTCAAATTTCCTACTCGATCTTTTCTCCTTCTCTAGCCGCGCGGCTAGCACAGCAACTTGCTCTCGCAAGGCAGCGGTCTGCTCCTACCATGACTTTTCCCTTGCCAGCCGCTCTTCTCGTTCAGCTTCAAGCGCCATCCGCATTTCCTGCTCCTTTATCCGCGCGGCCTCCGCTTGACTCTCCAGGTTCTTCACCTGTTCTTTCAAAATGTCAAGGAGGCCTTGGAAATTCGTCAGCTCGTGCTCTGCAGAAGTGGAGGTCAGGGGTAGGCTTGGCACTGGAGGCAGCGGAGGAAGGCTTGCCATCAAGTCGCTCGGCTTCATCATTAGCTCCGGATTATCTACAAATAAAGGAGATGCGGTTAATATAAGCAGAAGCGAGTAACCCGATACAAAGAATACAATACAGGCCGCCTCGATTGTTCGGGGTCCATTCTTTGACGCTGCCCCTTCCACAATCTTTCGTTCTGCTTTCGTCTGGCAATTGAGGTTTGAATCGCGGTTGGGAAAAAGCTCGATGGCGGATTTAGCAACAAATCATTTTGTTTTTTCCGAGGCCGCGATCTAAAGAAGCGGACAGGATGATGCCTTGCATCGTGTTTACCTTTTGCAAAAGGGTCTGGCAGCTGCGGTTTGTTCAAAGACCGTCTCATCTCTTCTGCTTTCACTTTTATCAACTTCATCCCGCTTTCAAGAGTCTCCTTTCTCGCCGCGATCTCTACAGGGTTAGCCGCATCCTCACCAAGATGGGCGGCTTCATTCGAGATCGCAGGAGTGCCAAGTAGCTTGTCTTGCTGTACAAGAGCATCCATGTCCTTGAAAATATCACCGACGTATACGCTGGCCACAGAATTTAGATTTAATTCATCCGGTTTATCTGGGGGAGTAATCTGGCCTTCAGAAACTTCCTTATCGCGCGGCTTATTTTGAAGGCTAGATGCACCCGATCTCTTAGAGATCGACTTATTCTTAGCCCCCATCTTCTTGGCCTTCCTCATTATTCTATCCGTCGTTGTTTCAACTCTCTTCCTTTTTTTGGCAGAATCCAAGTCGGCCTGGTGAGACCGGTTGGAGTAACTAGCGCAGATGTAATTGGTTCGTCTGGCTTCGGGGAAGTAACTGCCCCGTCTTCTTCATTATTCATCTTTAAATGAAAAACCCCATAGGGGGTGAGTTCTACATCGAAAGATTTGCCGCCTACGACCTCCGAGGGAGCGGCATTTGTATTCGCTTTCTCTGAGAGGGCGGGCGAGTTGACAGGAGGAGGGTTCGAGCAACCCACATCATGTTCAGCAGTATTCTTTCCGGTTGCGGGCAGATCAACAACCTTCTTGTCCGATGCGGACAACTCTATTGGATCATTCTTTGGCTTGGCGGCTACTGTAACCGACGGGTCGGTCTTGTCTGAATGAGGATGCTTTTTCTTCTTAGGGCGGTCAGTCTTCTTAGTCTCACAGACTGAAACCTTAGACACCAGATCCATTAAGATTAGAGGACTGGCGGCTCGAAGAAGCTTAATCGCTAACGACGAGTAGTCCCCCGTGGCTTCATGGAAATTATGCGGAGTGGAGAGCTTTCAGAGCTTCTTATAGACACCGGAACAAGCAGGGCGCGGTCTCCGGCTAGGAACTTATATTTTCGAAATTTCTTTGAGATTTGAAAATATGCGGGGATTAAGTTTACCCAGAAGACCGCTATCAGTATGACAACCATCTTAGACCGGGCGGTTTGCCCGAGTAGCCGCCTAGTTCTGTCTAAGTCAATAGACCGGACGGTCTACATGAATCAGATCGTCATCAGATGTTGGGAGTCTAGGGCTCCGTTTGGGGGGACATATTTTCACCGGTCAAGCGGTTACGATCGCATGAACCGGACCTAAATTAAGGTCCGGTTCATGCGGTCGTAACCGCTTGACCGGTGAATATAAGTCCCCCCAAACGGAGCCTAGATCCAGATTTAGATGAAGTTCGCGGTCTCTAATCATAGTCCGCACGGGTTGTCTTAACCAAGCCTGCGTCTCTCTAGCTCGAACACGAATGCAGATCAAGATCCAAGTCGCCCGACCAACATATTGCCATACCGAAATCAAGGATTGAAGGCTACAAGGGCTCGTCCAGATAACAAGCCGCGGCCTCAGCCAAATTGACAGCGCAGGCTGCCATCCTCTTTAAGATCTCAATCCAAGCCCAATACAAACCGGCAGGGCAAGCCGCTAGGCCGCGCGACTTCCTTTATTTTCCTTCTTGTATCCCGTCACCCCCTGCCCGATTCTCCTGTATTCGGGCAGACGGTTATTTTAGCCCTGCCCATTCGGGCAGGCCCCCGAGCCTATAAATAGGGGGAGGCGACGTTCCCAAGGCACGCACACTCAAATCATGGAGCTCGCCTGTTAGAGCTGCGGTCTCGAGTTGTCTTGCGGTTTGTCTAACCGGCCGTCTTCTCCTGCTTAACCGCGCAACCCATTGTAATCATTTTACATAAATCAAGGGAAAGCCCGTCACAGGAGTGACATTTGCCATGATGGGCGAAGTCCGGTCCCGACCGCTGCCAGCGGTCTAATTCTCTCTAATCAATAGTAACCGACAGCTCGCGGCCTCCGTTTTCCCTCGCTTCTCTAGCGTCGATCGCGGAGGCGCAATTTCGGATTCAACGAGATCGAAAATGCTCACTCAAATCAACTTCAATCTCTTGGATCCATTTCATCGTTTGAATCTTTTGGATTTTCATATTATACATAAAACACAAGTAAATCTCAATGACATTCAAAATAAATTTGAAAAACAAAGATTATTGTGAGTGGTCATACCAGTTATAATTAAATATGTAGTTAACAAAGCATCAGAATTCATTTCTCCCAAATCTAAACCCTTAAGAACCTAAACAAAAAATAGAATACATGAACATATGCAAAACAGCAAGCTCACAGCCGAATTAAAAAGGTTCGAAGTTTAGACATTCCGAGTTAATTAGGAGTAGGAGTAGCTTTATCCTGCAAACTTAAGTTTAATTATTATGCTCGAACAATACTATAAACTGCATAATACAGGTATTTGGTCCAGCTCAAAGACGGTAAACAAAACTCTCTTAAGTGGTACCTCATGTGTTTGCGTAGCTATTTTACTAATTTTTTTTATATTAGTATATTGCTTGTGTTTGGCTGACTCCCGCAGGAATCCGGCGGCATATTTCATTAGCTTGACCGAGTCAAAACCGGGAGCAGATTTTCAAGCTCAACGGTCAAATACAACCTTCCGGAATGCCCCATTCTTGGGCATGGGTAACGAATCTCTATCCCAACCATGTTTCTATACATTCCTCAATTACTTAGCATGATAGATCGTATTGGGGACACTATTTAGTTTAAGTCGGGGGGGGGGGGGGGGGCGGGTTCCACTCTGGTATGAGGGGAAAAAGGGGGGAGGGGGGGGGGGGAGAAAAAAGAAAAAGAGGGGGAGGAGAGGGAAAGGGGGAGGGAGGAAGAAAAAAGAGGGAAAAGAAGAAAAAATGAAGGGAGGAAGAGAGGAATGCCCAAAGGTTCTCAACGGAAAACTTTTGACCCCTCCGTGGAGAACCTTTGGGCTCTCCGCGGAGAGCCTTTGAGCTCTCCGCGGAGAGCCCAATGTCCGCGGAGAGCCAAACGGCTCTCCGCGGAGAGCCAAATGGCTCTCCGCGGAGAACCTTCATGCTACCTTAGCCAATATTGCGCTGAGTTTATTTAAACACCTTTCATTCACCCATTGAACAATCGATTGCTATTATAGACAAATAATCAAATGTACATCTAAAATGTTTCCAAAATGACATCAATCATATACAAAATACTTGAAGCTTTCTGCACAGATCTGGGCTCTATACATATGCATTTTTGTATGCCAGTCTGTGCAAATTGTCCAGCTTATGTCCCCTGGCTTCGCTATATGCTCCATATACTTCATAACGAATACACCGCAGTCCACGGAGTTGTCCTGCTGTGGTATACCAGTACAATAGATGATACTCCACTTTGAGAACCCTGCGTGGACTTTTTTCACGGTCGCTTTCTGGAGCATAGCAACCTGCATTAACACAAATATGTTAGTACATTAGTAACTACGTAATGTACACAACTACATTGCATGACATTGAACAATACTTACAACCTTTTTAGCGGTATCTTTCCGCTTGGGGTTATGAAGTGAGTCATGCACTAGCCATTTCTTCTCTTTAACAAGACCCGCCAATAAGATCCAGTGTTGATTTAAACATACTGGCATTATAATTAATGGGATTTTGTCGAGATTCTCCTTTGTAATGTCCTGGACAAATGCAGTCACAGCCTTCGCATCTGGCTCCTTGTACACAACGGTCCGAACCTATATAAATTGCAACATTTTATAGCAATAGAGACAGAATTAACAATGTACAAGCATAAATAGAGATCATACCACAAAGTTAGGATTGATATAAATAAAAGGACGATACGCATTTTCATCCCGCTCTCGGCGCAAAGTCAGGATCTTTGCGTATGCGTTAACATGACAATCTTCGGCGTAATTATTCATCAGCAGAGCTTCCATGGAATCTCGAAATCCAACTATATTCCATTTATTAAAGGCTATGTCGCCCCTGAAATATGATAAAATCATCGTCAATATAAATGTATATAGATAAAATTGTTGAAAATATAGCAGTGTATAATGTCAAAAGGGTACCTCGATGTGATGGAGCTCATAGCAAAACTGATCATACTTCTTTCTTCGTCCGTTATCATAGTTTTCCCTGGATAGTCATCAACGAACGCATCCTCTTTAACAGTTTTTTTATTCGGGATTTTCCCTTGTATTAATGGGGAATCTTTAATACTTATAATGCTTGAATCCTGAGGGGGAGAAGGGGTGGTCTCGGTGCGTTGTGGGCTAGACTTAGGGCTAGAAGGGGCAGAGGAACGTCGAAGGAGTGCGTCTACATCGACACTCAATGATTCAAGGTTTTCACCTATACTATGGCTAAATGAAACTAGATCTCTCTGTACCTTATCTACTTTATTGTCTAATATATCTAGCCTATTATTAAAGGCTCCTACACAACTATCTATTTTGTTATCTAATACTTGAAACTGAGCTAAAATCCTATTCTCTAAATCTACCCAAAATTGTGCTGGAGGGAGAGATAGTGTGCTAGGCGGTGGGGGAGGTAATGATGTGCTGGGTGATGGGGGAGGTGATGATGAGGGAGGTGGTAATGATGTGGGAGGTGGTGGTGCAAACTTCATTTTTTTTACTACCCTAGATGGCGAGACTATTGGTTTTCTCTTAGATGTGGGAGGTGGTGGTGTCCACTGTGTTGTCACGTCTGAACATAACAACTTCTCTGCCGGTGATATTTCATCTAGTACTTCCAACACCTAAAAAGAAGAAATACAACTATTGTATTGGATAGTTCAAAAGTGGTTGTTAATCGAATAAACTAAATTATTTACCTGCTCATCCAAGAGTTTTGGAACAATCCCCAGCTCTTTCATTGAAAATGAGACCTTCTCCGACCATCTTAATATTCATGGCCTCAATGACGGATAGTACGGAGCGATGCTGGTGGTGTGCTCGAGGAACCAAATCTATTTCAAACATTGCAATAGTTTAGAACATATGAAACAAAATTCATTTTAGGAATTAGAAATATAGATACTTACAACGAGAACATGGGTGCATCCATAGATGTATCCCATTGAAGACTCTGGCCAATGTTGCAGTTGGCCTTCTTCTGCAACAGGTGGCAGCTTCTCCACCATCGACCTGAACGACCTCATAAGGAAGGTATAGATCGCTTCTGGCCAATTGAACTTTTGAAATTTCTCCAAGCTGGAGACCTCATCAAAGAACATTGGCATCCTCTCCGCGCTCGAGGGGAAGAAGAAATTGCACAGAAGGTGCAAAATCAATATCTTCATCGTCAGAGGGGACGACCCTTTCTCCATCGATTGAAGTTCCATCTTCAAATCGGACTTCGTGAGCGGTCCAAATGGATTGGTAGTCAGCATGACTTCCTCCCCATGGTTCGGCAGACCCAATATCAATGCCACGTCATTGGGGGAGAAGGTTAGCTCCCTCGATCCAATGACGAAGACATCCTTCTCTATATAATACCAGTTTAGTAGACCGTAAAGAAGGGGAGTGTTCTGTGGTACCTTCGGTGCATGGAAGATATGCCAGATGTTGGCATCCATCAACATCTTCTTCTGATCCTCCTCCAATCATTCTAGTATTGTTGAAGTTAGGCCAACAAAAGAGTGTAAATATCACCTCGAGCTCAAAAAATGGATCTTTTTCTGCCCCATTGATCTGCAAAATTTATAAACAGATGTTACAATAGAGGGACAAGAAGAATAAATTGGAGGGAGAAAGAGAGGAAGCAAATGGCTCTCCGCGGAGAGCTACTTGGCTCTCCGCGGAGAGCTACATGGCTCTCCGCGGAGAGCCAAATGGCTCTCCGCGGAGAGCCACATGGCTCTCCGCGGAGAGCCGAGAGCCATTTGGCTTTCCTGGGAGAGCCATTTGTTCTCCGGGGAAAGCCATTTGGATCTCCGTTGAGATCCAATTGGCTCTCCGTTGAGATCCAATTGGCTCTTCGTGGAAAGCCATTTGGCTCTCCGTTTAGATCCAATTGGCTCTCCATGGAGAGCCATTTGGCTCTCCGTTTAGATCCAATTGGCTCTCCATGGAGATCCAATTGGGTAATGGCCTAAATGAGGTACAATTGTATCATGGAATATTAAGTGCAAATTATTGTGTTATCTCCAAATCATTTTTTGTACTATAATACATATAAAAGCATACCTTGCGGGGTTTCACACAGACTGTTGCAAGCTCTTTTTTTGTTAATATCCTTAACCTTTTGCTTGAGCTGCACATCAGATCGAACCCGAAACTGGTTCATCCCCAACACCCGTGCGACTCACCCCCAGTACAAGAAACGCTTGGCTAGGCTCTTCCAAGACATTTGATCACCAGTCGACGATTTCACATGGGAGCGCTCTGCTGGACTAGTTAGCAAGTAATTGAGCAGCTCCTTCTCCGATTGGGAGAACGACTCTCCTGTAGCTGGGGCGGGGACGATGGCCTCCATTATCTGATTGAAAGTCGGCAATTGTTGATTGACCATGAATGGAGGATGAGAACCAATCTCGCTGACAGCGGACGAGATGCCCGCATTAGGTTCCTCCGTCATCGTGATGACTGCAGAAGACGCTGGTTGAGTTGAATTATGTGTGGACGGAGTTTCGGCTGGCAATGATTGTGTAACAACCGGCGATGGTTGAATGTAGATGGCGTCTTGATCACCGAGCTCCTTTTGCGCTTCGGTATGCGACTGCAAACTGTTTGATGTCCTTTTCCTTTTGAGACGTCTAAGATAATCCCAACGATTTTGAATCTCCTTGTGGGTCATCTGAACTAGATCCTCACGACGTGCAGCAATGCGGGCGTAAGCTGGGGCGACCACTTTGGTCCAGTGAATGTTGCCGGCATGCCCAGCATCAATCTCATTTTGAACAAGTCGATCAATGATATCGTCCGCTGATCCTTCAATTACTAAATCGGGCGGGGACGATTGCAGATCTGTTGCAAGGGGTTGACTTGAACTGTGAGTTGGGGCGCCGGTTGTAAAAGTGACGCTTCGAGTTACTGTTGTGGTGACAGTCTCTTCTAACTGGATGAAACTATCATCACGGCCCCCCCTGCGTTGGAGCAATCAATGACGCGACCAGATTTAGTGCAGTAATGATGCTGTGTTTGGGCGCTGCTCGTTGAATGGGCAATCTGAAACGAGACTGGGCAACCATATCCTCCAAGTGCTGTTTAAGAACCTGTTCTGATTTTGGCCGAATTAACCGTTTGAAAGCGAAATTGGTGCTATGTAAAGCCGAGACAAGAACATACCAAATTTGATGCAATTGTGGAATATGCAAGGATTCAATGGGAAAATCTTTCAGATCAAGCAGTTCATCGGGTTGAAGAAATTTGAGAGCCACCATTCTGAGTAAGCGCCGTTCGAAGGGGTTGATCATTGGTGAAGTGCTCATCACTTTTTCCCAGAGATTAAGGCCTTCTAATGCCGATTGACGTTCATTGCCCAATGCGTTGAGGCTGCGAGATTTTTTATGGTGATTTGATGAAGAGCTTTTCCCATGCGATGTTGGTCCGGGTTTTCTGCGCTTGCGACTGGACTGAATGGAATGGGGCGTGTTGCTTATATCGATGACTTCGGTCTGGTTCTATCAGTATGGTTTAGCGGTAGTGCTTCGTCTTCTCCAACGCAGTGATGATCATCGTTCGGAGTCCTCTCCACAGCAGTTGCGGCAACCTCAAGTGCATCGTTCACAATCGCATCGAACGTGTGGCTCGACCAAATTGCATTATTAGCTATTGATTCTACAATCATTCCAACGGATTCTAGCTGCCCTGCTGGAATTTCTGGAAGTTGAGGAAGGGATTGTCCAAATGCCGCCGTCAATCCAAACTCGCCGTCGCAATCATCAATCGAGAGAGGCAACATATGAAACATTGTCGACAGAGACGTTGGTGAGGGAGTTATGCCATCGATCGAAAGAGCTGCGAGATATTGAGTGAGAATGATATGCATACCCGAGATTGGCAAATATGCCCAGCGAGGATCAAATTGGAGTTCACCGCGAAAGTTGATTTGAGCGACCACGACATGGAGCAGCAAGATCCCTCCATCCAGGGACATAGTCTCTGGGCAAATGGCTCGTCCTTGAAGCCATAAGTTTTCGTTCTTCCCCGATCCACGGCGTAGAGTCGAACGAAAGAAGCGATCCACGGCGGTGTTTGACGCCCCTACAGGCGGTGTTAAGAAATTTCTGATGTGTTTTTTCTGCGTCTCGTGGCAAGATAGAAGTTTGGTCGTCATAATGCGCTTCGACGGTGGCACATCATTCTCGTTTTCCCAGTTTTTAATTCGATCCAACAATGCATCCAGTTCAGCCTCATTGATGGAGCCGTACTGCAGTTCCGGATCGATCACGAACAACGGTTTCAACAGATACGCATTCAGGTCAGGTTGCTTGTTCCACAGTGGCACGAGCGGATCGATTCAGATGGGAGGGCGAATGCCATCCTCCATCATTTTCACTTGGATCTTGATCCAATCCTCCTGAATTTTGTTCAACGTGCCTGATTGCTTCCCACAAATGCACGGCTCAGTAGTGGGGCGGTCGAAGGCTGACGAATAGAATGGAGGCGTTTGCGTCGGAATCGATTCGGGTAGAATTTCAGGGCAGCGATGAACGGGGGTCTCTACTGATCGTTGTGTTTTCGCAATGTCCCGCAGCACAATGTCAATACCATTCATTGCCGATAAAGACAAACAATCAAATAATCTAGTCACCCCAAACCAAAATTTAGATTAGTAGCCATAATACTAGGATCCTATTTTGAGTAACAATAATTAGTTATAGTATCTTGCCTAGTAAAATTCCTACCTCACCTTCCAAATTATATGCTAATTATAATTGATTTCCAAGGATTGTCAAAGAAGAATGAACAAACGTCTTTCCTAAAAACAGAAAACTTTTTTTGGGCTCTCCGCGGATAGCCAAACGGCTCTCCGGCTCTCCGCGATGAGCAATTCGGCTCTCCTCGGAGAGCCAGTGGATCTCAGCGGAAAGCCATGTGGATCTCCGCTGAGAGCCAGTGGCTCTCCTAGGAGAGCCGAATGGCTCTCCAGGGAGAGTCGTTTAGCTCTACGCGGAGAGCCATTCTACTCTCCTCGGATAGCCACTGGTTCTCAGCAGAGAGCCAAACGGCTATCCGCGAATGGCTCTCCGCGTTATCTTTTGGGTTCGAACATGATAATGGCGGATGCGATACATACCTTGCGGAGAGGATGGGTAGGCTGCGCCGGAGAGCTCTTGTGTAGACTGAATCGGATTGGAGGAGCGCCGGAGAGCTGTGTGATTACTGCCGGAGACGATGGGGGAGGCTGCGCCGAAATCAAACCCTAGAACGCTCGACTGCGAGAGAGAAATCCGCGAGGAAGCTGTGCGAGGAGAGCGAGGAGAGCTGAGTACGGAGAGGAGAAATGAAGGGGCTAGTTTTCGGTTATCCATGCATCTCATAGTGTTGTTTTCATTTAAAAAATTGCTCTATTTTTTCTGTAAATTTTTTTAATTTTTATCGCTCAATGCATTTCGCTTTTGCACTCATTACGTTATAACTTTAATTATTGATATGCTTGTGCTTGCCAATATCTTTAGGTGTGTAGGTCTGATTAATTTAGAATTAAAATTTTGAAATTGGTTAGTGAACCGTAGACTCGTGGACTGCTCCTAGTCAGGTGCCATGTTCTCAAATATGAATAAATTTAGAGTTAATTTCTTTGCATATGTTAATTACATTACATTTTGACTTAATATCGTTGGTTGTATATCAACTCTTTGTTAGAACGTGATCGAGTCTGACGCTAGTGTCGAGTTGTGTGTAGTGTCGTTAGTGCGTATTATAGGCTCACGACGAGGGGTGTCATTTTTCGGTGTCTAGAACTCGCCCCTAGCGATCTTCGAAGCATGTGCACTAATTAGTAATTAGCTCTTCGAAAAAGATTTAGGCCTTCAATTGGATAGTTTGAGCCTGTGCATCTGAGCCTAGTTTCACTACCATTGTGAGCCAAGTTGAGCCTACACCCTCCTTTTGCACACCTCCACCTCACTAACACCAAAGCCAAATAGCCAAAATCCTGGTCACACTTAGCCGCGAGCTATATTTAAATTTCATTTTTGCTAATTGCGAGGGCGGATAAAATTCTGTTAGTTTGGTGATTTTCTATTGTATATTTGGGTGTGCTTTTAGCATAATCTGAAGAAAAAAAATTGTGAGTAGAAATTCCATTTGCTACAAGAAAAGAAAAATAAAAATAAAATAAAAGAACAATTTAGAAAATTATTATTGTATGCAGTGTTTGGCAAGTGATGAGTGACCAATATGTCAAAAGCTAAGTCTGGGGGTGTCACTCACCCATTTTTGCCTTTGGTAGTCATTTTGATGCGAGCTCAAAATTTCTGCTTAAGTGTAAGATTAGCCACTCCTGTCCTCATTTGAAATCCTCACCTTAAGTCTAAGCCAAAATTCACCCTACCTAAGTCCTAAGGATTCATAGAGTTAGTTAGTATCAAGTGCAGTGGAGAAGGTGTGACCGGGCGAGCCTATGAACGTAATTGATGGATTTCTGTAGAGGCCACCCTAGTCGTTCCGGGTCCTTAATACCACATTCAGCGTCACTACTTTCACTAACACTATGCTTAGGATGGATCACTTAGTTCTTCTGAATATGAGTGGATATAGTCGTACAATAGTTTGTTTAAATGTAGTATAGTTAGATTATATGCTTAGAATCTTTCTCTAACCTGTTTTATTCCACATGGTCACGAGACTTCTCGGTCCACTTTCTTATTTCATTTTTTATTTGTAATTAGCATCTCGTACACCCCGTAGATAGATGGATTGTTAGGGACGAGCAATAATTCATGTTTGGGAGTATTTGATGAGTGAAATTCATATAGTGATTTTGTCCCCATTCTAGCTTGCTTTTCCATTGATTTCACTCATATGTTTGTAGATTTCCTCATAAAATCTTTTATATTCAAATTGTATGTCATGTGAGCGCTTATGAGTTAGATAGAGCATTTTTAGGCCATTTCATTCTTGGACGAGACATCTTCTCATCCTTATTTCATTTCTATGTTTAGATTTTATATATTTGGTTGTGTGGATATGGATTTCTGGAGGTTTTGGGTGCTTTTCACGCAGGTACCAGAATTGTGTTGTTATTCCCGCAGGTCTTGGTCGGTTTTCATGGAGGAGGTCAATACTCGTGCGTTTTTCTTCACTCACGAGCAGTGACCTTCTCTGTGCACGACCACTGGTCGTGTGTGGTCATGTGCAATGATCAACCCATGAAACGCACGAGTATACTCACGAGTAATAAGAGCACGACCACTGGTCGCGCAAGGCCAGAACTTTTTCCCCCCAAAACCACAAATTTTCCGGCCAGTTCATGTTCATTCGCGCACGAGCAGTGGCTTTTCCTTCTCACACGATCACTGGTCATGCGCCTGCTCGTGCATTGGTCAAATTCTTGCTCCGCCGATAAATACTCTGCTCCATCTTTCCAGCCAGAAGAGTCGCGATTTTTCTGCCATTTCGCCCTATTTCGTTATTGTCTCATCTCCAAGAGCTAAGGTTTATTCCCTAGCCTCTCCTCAACATCCAAGATCTCAAAGAAGAAGAAGCATTCCTCTCGCCGAAAGCTAGGGAGCCAGAGGACAAGACGTAGACGACGCAAAACCCTTGAGAAGACAGGTTCATTGGGAGCTTTTGACAGAAATTCCTCTACCCCGGACGACAGTCGACGAGCAAGGCATTCACTGAGTTGCTATTCAGAGCTCCCCTTATCTCCATGGAAGAGTCTCAAGCACTGTTTGTATCTCTTTCCTCCTCTCCCACAATCTAGGTGATTTAGTTGTTGTTTCTCTTTACTTTTCATGAAGGTGGAATGGACATGTACGTGTGAATGTTTGTGATATTTTTTATGAAAGTATTTTTCTTCATTGTCCATTTCCCTGGAGCAGCATGGGAGGCCTAGCTTCTTGTACTATTGTATTCTCCCCTTTGAGTTGTGTTTGTTTGTGGTGGTTGAAGTAGTGGTTGCATTGTCTTGTTTAGACACGAGCCGGAGCGCGAAGCGGAATTCGGCGACCCGTGGTAGTGTGAAGCGGAGGTCAGTAACCCGCGGAAGTGCAAAGCGATGTCGACGACCTGTATTAGTTAATTAGTTTTATTTGCTCGCATTAGGATTATAGTAACTCAAACCCCCCCTGTGAATCTGGCAATCAAGAGACTTAAATCTCAAGTCTCCCTTGGACATCAAATCCACTTTTCCGTGTTCTGCGAGAGATTGGTACTCGAAAGTTACTCCCTGTTTTAATTATTACTTGATGACAACAGTGGGTGCACTTGCCCCCGTTCGACAACCATCAATGTCCTTTGTAGTCTCGTCATCAATAGTGTCCTCATGGTTTGGAAGTGGTTCAGCGCCCTGCATTGGATCAGGCATACAACCTCCTTAGTATCATCACCTCCAATCATAGGAGACTCTCCATCAGTGTGAGAGTGAGCCTTTTCAGCCTTCTCAGGATCAACCACAGTCCGATCCTCACAAAATATGGCGTGACGACCGCGTACAAATTTCTTCTCAATCGGATCAAAGAACCAATAGCCAAACACACAGCTGCATTCATATCCCAGAAGGATGCATTATCTGGTCTTGGAATCCAATTTCGATCTTTCGTCTCGAGGGACGTGCACAAAGGCTCTACAACCAAAGAACCATAAGTGGTTATATGAAGGATCATTCCCATACCAGATCCTATCAGGAACATCCTCCTATAATGCATAACTGGGATATAGGTTGATGACGTGTGCACTATGTATAAAGTCTCATCCTAAAACATGCTAGACAACTTTGACTCGGATAGCATGCACCTTACCCTCTTCATCAAGGTCCTATTCATTATTTCAGCTACGCCATTCAACTGCGACATCTTAGGTGAACTCTTTCATGTCTGATCCCTTGCTCTCTGCAGTACTCATCAAAAGGATCAATATACTGTAACACCATGCCGGTTCAAATAATATAACAATAGGTTCGGTCGGGACCCCACGCCATATTGAATACAATAGCTAGGCGTTAGGAAAATGATAAGCATAACATATGCTACACAAGAGTAAGTAAGCGTAAGCAGAAGATTTCTATAAAACAATAACATAAAATGTCCACCTACTTAGGAATGTCAATAATAGAGTTGTGGATTTAAGGCCTTACATTCAACCAATGTACAAAACTCTAAAACAAACATCGGCACGCATGCCGATAATACATGAAAATAGTAAAATAGTTAGACCTTCGAGAGCCAACTCAGCAATGGGCTTTGCCAGGTATTTCCCGCTCAGCTCACCAGCAACTGCATCATCCACAAATAAGAGGTAAAGGAGGGTCAGCTATGAGTTGACCACAAACCACGTAATGATCCCACCCACCCAACCATTCTATCCGTCTTAGGGGCGGGACACCGCTAACCTGCAAGCAAGCCGTACATGTAAAATGTAATATAATAAAGAGAGTACATCTACTCAACATAAGGTGAGGTTTCAAGCACAATCAATCTTCTAGGTTGAACATCAAAGTAAAGGGGAACCTAGGAATACAAATGCTGTTAGTTGGGTTCACCCAGAGGATCCCCACAATCGCCTAAGAAACCGCATGAGGATAACATAACATCAATCTAACATATCACAAATGTGAGTACTCACGACCATACACTCCATGCACACAAGACATGTTTTCAGTGTATTCTTCACAAGTACCACCACCAATCTAAGCTAAGAAACTTAGTTAATGATTGAGCATTTACCGATCGGAGAAAACCCTCCAGAAACCGGTCTATCCCATGATCCATCAACATTTTTGAGGTTTAACCTCGTGCAGAACTACAAGGTGTGGGTCCAGTTCAGCTTGGGCCCGTTACTCAAATCATCGCGATAGAAGGCACGATGTGGACTCTGCTTAACCTCGGTCCGTTAGCGTTTAACACCTACAAGTGCTACCAAACAATATGATACGCTCCTAATCCATACAAGAGGACTTGGGCTTCACAGTTATAAACGACGTAGGAGGTCCAAGTCAACTCCAATATGAATTCGTGGTGAAGGTTTGCGTTCAACCACTCACAAACATAGAGCTTACGTTAGATGCTCCAAGGGCCACCATAAACTCAAATCTCGTAACACGAATGACATATTTCATGGAGTCATTATCCGACACGCATTCTAGGCTTAACTTAAATGCAACGTCGTAAATTAAGCATCACCGATCCGGGCCTACAGTCGTGGGTAGGCTTCACACAAAATGCCTAAATCCACACGTCTACCAGATTACTACATGCAATATATGTCGGGGACGGAAACAATCAACCAGGAGTTCCGAAGAACTAAAGGAAGTCCTACACTTCACTAATTAGTGAAAGAGACAACCTTATGCAAGCATAGAAAAAGGAATGAGAGGACCAAACACATCATAAGACCGGGATGAAGGATCGTAGCCTTTGTCTATTTCTTTGGCGCCATGAATCCAAGATTTTAGTCGGATGGAAAGAATCGCATTGGACTGCTCTCCATGGATCTGAAAATGGCTCGCGATTCAGAGCTCCGAAGCTCCAATATTGGTGGAAAGAATGTCTTCTTCTTCCTCTAACTTTTCTCTACTTTCGGTTTTCCCAAGTGAGGGGAGAGAGTGTCAAAGTAATAATAATGATCTTAAATATCACTCTCTGCCATCCTTAAAGGGATTAAAACAAGTTCCAACCGTTTGATCTACTTTTTACACGGATTGGGTTGTAAGATCCGCCTCCTCCTTACCAGAGAGTTCCCGGACCTTATGCCCAGAACCGTCGTCTTACGGTGGCTCCAACTCACGGGTTAGCTGTCACCGCTCAACGCCGACCCTGTCGGCTAGTTCGATCATATCACATGCCAATTTTTGCAAGAAAGAATACTAACAAATATGACAAGTCGACAACCACAGACACACACACACACACACACACACACACACACATATATTGGTTTTTCTTTGAAAAATGCATCAAATGCACGCAGCGAAAAATACGAACAAGAACAACCCAAAAGAACTAAAGGATCTTGCGATTTCATGAATCAAGAAATAGGAAACAACACTTTCAATATACCTGAATGAGGTTGAGTCAATACTCAACCGAGATGCTCCAAGATTTGATCCTAAAGGCAAACTCTGAGTTCCAAGCACAGAAATCGATCGGTGCCTCTGATACCAATTGAAAGTGCACAGTATGCCTCTGAGTATACTCTAGAGGGTGGTGAATAGAGATTTAAAAAATATTTCTATCTTATTTGTGCAAACACAATAAAACACTAAGTATTATGCTCCAACAATTCCACACACATAATAAAACTAGTGCTGTTAAGTAAAGCAGGAAAACAGTAAAGAAATGGGATAGCACAGAAACTTCACACCCAGAAGACACAAATATTTAATAGAGGTTCCCGAAAATATGGGTACTCCTCTCTTCTACCACCTGGTAGGAATGCACCACCTGTGCCTGAGTCTTTTGATGAGGAGACTCTTAGAACCACTGATTTTTTGATAAGATCATGAACCAACCAGATCTTTTGATAAGGAGATCTTGAACCAATAGATTCCTTGCTGACATAGTAGGGAAGGTGCTGCTATGTAAGACCTCAGCACATGATGCTGTTCCAAAGCAACACCTTCAAATTATGGGAGCTTTAGATCTTAAGAAAAGGATCAATTGGGGGAAATGCCTCATAAGGTTGATTGGGCACAAATATGCCCACAAAGAAAATGCCTATATGAAGATAATGAGTCAGGTGTTGCTTCACCACTTCCCAACAGTATGTAAGTCAAAAGGAGTGTCTATTCCTCCTGGAAAGAGAATAAATATAGGAATATTCTCAAAGTGGACAAGGCAAATCTTAAAGCCTGGTCAAGGTCCAGCCTCACCTCCTCCCTCTCCTCCTCCTCAAGATTCAGAGAGGCATTTCCCAGATTCTCCAAGGGATAATATTCTTCCTCCTCCCTCTCAAACTCCACTGGACACAGTTCCAGATCTCCCTCAAGATGATTCTCCATCTCAACAATCTCCTCATCAATAACAACAACAACAACAACAACAAATCCCTCAATTAATTCCATCCACTTCAATCCCAGAGCCATCACCTCACATTCCCCATTAGCTACCATCCACTTTTACCCCAGATTCTTAGTTTGCTCCACCTCCACCACCACCAACCCATATCTTACCTGAAAACTACCAGGCTCTCTCCCCTATCCAAGAAGACTGTAGGATATGGAACGTTCACCTAGAGGGGGGTGTTAGGTGATCTTGTCGGTTTTTGATTTACGAGCGTGAATTATCAGAACCTGAGCAACGCATAAAAGAAAACACGCAAACAATTTTTACCAGATGACACAAGATCTATAGAGGTTCCTCAAGACCGGGTGTCTTGAGTAGTCCCCTGTCCACCCAGCGATCCGCTAGGCTCGGCAAACTCCGCCAAAAAGTTCAGGCCCTCAAGCCTTACAACACAGACCCGCAAGTCCCAACAGCCTAGGCCCGCAAGCCCCTACTGCCCCGAGCCCGCAAGATCGACACTCAGGCCCTCAAGCCCTACCTTTCGGACCCGCAAGTCCCAACTGCCTAGACCCGCAAGTCTCTACTGCCCCGAGCCCGCAAGCTCGACAAATCACACCCGCAAGTGCACTGCCCTGGCCCTCAAACCTCACAGTTCTCCAACCCTAAAGCTAGACAATATAGCCCGCAAGCCTTACAAGAGATTACAGATATAACCTGTTTCGTCTGCCTGATGTTGATCGGCAACCTTAGCCTGATGATGATCGGCTTCTTGAGAAATGAAGAGAATACTTCTGAATCAGATCTTGAATGCACGGTTCTTCTTCAATTCTTTCTTAGCCGGATGTGGATTGGCTTCTTAGCAGTCGATGAGGATGACTGCTTCTCTCTTTCTTGCGGCGCTTGTGATGTTTGATTTGCTTTGTGCGCGAGTTCTTTCTTGAATGATCGATCCTTCTAGGGCAGCCTCATATGTCCTTTTATAAGACTGAGAGGGGTCACCCAACGGTCTTCTAAAAAGTTCCTTTATGTGTCAGATCTTCAAAATCTTTTTAGCACGCGCCAATACCTCGATACTTTAAATGCACGCGCTGATTTGACGATCAGGCGGCGACATTAATTGCTGACAGCACGCGTCCACAAGATTTGAATTTGTTTCGATGATATATTCCATCGTTACGACGACATGGAATATCTCTCGACGACATCCCTTTGTCGGCTCCTTGTGCTTTGGAAATTCTTCTCAGATCTCCTTGCTTCTGCCTCCGCCGCTTGTATTCCAACGATACGAGACATACTGGCATTCCTGTATATACGACGATATGCTGACTTGGACTGTGTCGTTGGAACCTTCCTTTGTTCCTCCTGTCGTTGTAATCGCTGTATTCTCTTGTCGATATGACCGCTTCTTTAATGTCGACGATACTTCATTCTTCTCGACGACATGTCTTTCTTTGACAGCTTCTCTGCGTCTGCTTTGCTTGTCTTCACAGCGACAAGCATACTTTGTCGGCCAACCCAACCGTCCTTCTCGACGATATATATACTTGTATTCTCCTGAGATTATGAACTAGATGTGTGATCAAATACAAAGTGAAGTATTCTTGACATGATGACTTCTTCAAATCAGGAATCATGTGGGCACGATTCCCAACAATCTCCCCCTATTTAAAGAAGTCAGAATCTCATTTCAAGACTACTTCACATGACAATAAATATCATAATCTTAACAGAAGGTGTGTCAAGATATGACTTATCTTTGAGCTAGCTCCCCCTTGATTTGCTCCCCCTGTCTTTAGGGTGTCTTTGAGTACATCAATTTTGTAGCTCCACTTGATTTGATGTCTCTTCTTTGAGCACTCTTTCTCCCCCTTTATGACTTCTTGCCTTCTGCTTCTCTAAGTAGGGAATGACTCCCCCTTGCTTAGTCGTGTTTCATTGAAGTCTTGTGAGAATTTCTAACAACTCATCTAGAAAGGCATTAGTAAATAATAGAGTTGAATTTCACTCTAAGTTTAACATCCCCAATTGGAATTTGAAGAAGTTAAACTTAGCTTCATCTAGGGGCTTGGTAAATATATCAGCACTTGTTTGTCTGTTGGGACAAATTCAAGTGTGATATCTTCATTCTCCACATGCTCCCTGATGAAGTGATACCTGATCTCAATATGCTTAGTCCTGCTGTGAGATACAAGGTTCTTAGCAATTGAGATAGCACTTGAGGAGTCACAAAACAGGGGTGTTTTGGTCATCTTTAGGTTGTAGTCTTCAAGTTGATGTTGAATCCATAACAGTTGGGCACAACAGCTGCCAGCAGAGATGTACTCTAATTCTGCGGTTGAGATTGCCACACTCGTCTGCTTCTTACTGCTCCAGGAAATCAGTCTTCCTCCAAGGAATTGGCATGTTCCAGAGGTGCTATTTCTATCTTCCTTGCATCCTGCATAATCTGCATCTGAATAACCCGTCAGTTCACATTCATTGTTCCTAGGGTACCATAGGCCAAGATTAGATGTACCCTTTAGGTATCTTAGAATTCTCTTCACAGAGATATAGTGAGATGCCTTGGGATTCACCTGATATCGAGCACAGACACACATTACAAACATTATGTCAGGCCTACTGGCAGTTAGATAAAGCAAGGATCCAATCATGCATCTGTACTTGGTTTCATCAAAGGGTATGCCCTTTTCATCCTTGTCCAGAGACACATTGGTTCCCATTGGAGTTTCATGGAAGAAGCACTCTCCAAACCAAATTTCTTTACTAGCTCCCTAGTGAATTTGGTCTGAGAGATGAAAATGCCATCTTCAGATTGTTTCACTTGGAGACCTAGGAAGTATTTGAGCTCACCCATACTGCTCATTTCAAACTTTCCCTGCATCAAGTTGGCAAAATTTTTGCAGAGATTGTTCTTTCTTGAATGATCGATCCTTCTAGGGCAGCCTCATATGTCCTTTTATAAGACTGAGAGGGGTCACCCAACGGTCTTCTGAAAAGTTCCTTTATGTGTCAGATCTTCAAAATCTTTTTAGCACGCGCCAATACCTCGATACTTTAAATGCACGCGCTGATTTGACGATCAGGCGGCGGCATTAATTGCTGACAGCACGCGTCCACAAGATTTGAATTTGTCTCGACGATATATTCCATCGTTACGACGACATGGAATATCTCTCGACGACATCCCTTTGTCGGCTCCTTGTGCTTTGGAAATTCTTCTCAGATCTCCTTGCTTCTGCCTCCGCCGCTTGTATTCCAACGATACGAGACATACTGGCGTTCCTGTACATACGACGATATGCTGACTTTGACTGTGCCGTTGGAACCTTCCTTTGTTCCTCCTGTCGTTGTAATCGCTGTATTCTCTTGTCGATATGACCGCTTCTTTAATGTCGACGATACTTCATTCTTCTCGACGACATGTCTTTCTTTGACAGCTTCTCTGCGTCTGTTTTGCTTGTCTTCACAGCGACAAGCATACTTTGTCGGCCAACCCAGCTGTCCTTCTCGACAATATATATACTTGTATTCTCCTGAGATTATGAACTAGATGTGTGATCAAATACAAAGTGAAGTATTCTTGACATGATGACTTCTTTAAATCAGGAATCATGTGGGCATGATTCCCAACAAAGACTTCCTACCATCTCCTCCTCCATCTACCTCTCATTTCCTTCCAATTGACCTTGAGCAGGTCATCTTTAAGGCAGTTGGTCGTGCCTCCTCTACTTTTGCATATTTAATGGCCTCTCAAGCAAGAAAGTTTGACAGGAAGTATTCCTAGATGGAGGTCGAATTATTAGATTCTAAAAGATCCCTCCAGAGCCTCAAGGACTTTTTGTCTTCCTCCATGGTCACAAAAGAGCTCTTAACCTCTCTTCCCAGCAAGGTTAAGAAGGGGGAGAACATTCTGGAGGAAGAAAGGCCTGTCCTAGAGATGGGTGGCCATACTGATAAATCTCCTGCTCCTAACAAAGTTACCACCTTCCAAGGTGCACAGGTCCAGGGGGAGTCTGCACCAGAAAATCGGAATGAGGAGGAAATAGCAGCAGTAAATCAGGGGGAGCTCCCAGATACTCAGGGGGAGCCTGATCCAAAAGTCCAAAGGAATCTGGATAAAGAGATGGTAGATGTAAGTACAACTGTGGTTTAGGGGGAGCCTCTGAATGAAAATCTGCTGGATGATGTAGCTCAGATTGCTCAGGAAGCTGCCCAAAAGACTGAAGTAAATGCACAATCTCAGGGGGAGCTTCCCAAAGACATTATTGAAGCAATAATGTCCCCTGAAGATGATAAGCTTTTGAAGATTGCTCCAAGAAAGGTTGTTCCAAAAGTGTTTTCAAGGAAAAGAAGAACTCCTGAGAAGGAGCAATGAAGCTCAGGTATTCTGTAAATTCTAATACTTCCTGGAAAACAGCTGTGGAGATCTATATATTTCTTGACAATTGAATGAAATAGCTTGTGATTTCAGTCTGTCATTTTCTTATGTCATGCTGTTTTAAATGTATTTCTGTTTATGTAAAAGGAATGTGTAAAATCACTTTATTCAATATGTAAAATTTGTTAAGATAAATAATGGGAGATTGTTGGGAAAAACTCCTTGATTTAACTTAACAAATTATCTAAAAAGTGATTTTATCTCTTACGCTTTAATTACCCATTGTATAATGAGGGTAATCTGGTCATTAGATGTCTTAGGATGTCACACTCAACCTAGGGTGTCAAGACCATATCAAGAGAAGCTCAATTTGGGTAGAGTTAACAGTTGCGTCGGATAGAAATCGACGCAACATTGAGTTAATGTCGACGCTACTCTGACTGGAAGTCCAAGTGGTCCAACCCTTCTGTCAAAGTAATTCAAGTCGGCGTTACGTAGAAAGGATATCGACGTAGAGGCCAAGGACCTGTCGAAGTATCTTGCGAAGTCGACGCAACTTCAACTCAGCGCAGAAGGAAGTATCTATCGAAGCCATATAAAGTCGACGCAACATCGACTTCATTTCGATGCAGATAATGAAGTTCAGAGTCAAGCCTTCAACTAGACGATTATGTCGATAAGGTATCGACGCAACGTCGACTAAAAGAGTTCAATCGGAACAAGAATGAATTCAAAGCTGCTCTTACAAGAACTCGAAGGTGCGTCGATAAGAGAGAAAGAGAACTCGACGCAACGTCGAATACAGTCTGAAAAGGAAACCTTTTCAGCTGTCATTTTGGACACTCTCTCATGGCCCACAATACTGAAGACCGTTCTCCAACGACTTATTTATTGCCTCAAATAGAAAGAAGAATTAAAAGAGGACAAAAAAGCATTCTTGGAAACAAGCATGCAGTTAGTGGACGGGACGTGAATTAAAGAAGGAAAGGAAGAGAAATTGTCCAAGAAAAATACCTTTTCAGGACCTACCAAAAAAGGAAATGACTACAAATTAAAGAGGGACAATAAAAAGGATGAGCAGAAAGAGAAACACAGAGCATTCATCACTAACTGCTCATCCCTTTTATTGTCCCTCTTTAATATGAATTCATTTCCTTTTCTGGTAGGTCCTGAAAAGATATTTTGCCTGGACAATTTCTCTTCCTTTCCTTCTTTAATTCACGACCCGTCCACCAACTGTATGCTTGTTTCCAAGAATGCTTTTCTGTCCTCTTTTAATTCTTCTTTCTATTTGAGGCAATAAATAAGCCGTTGGAGAACGGTCTTCAGTATTGTGGGTCATGAGAGAGGGTCCAAAATGACAGCTGAAAAGGTTTCCTTTTCAGACTATATTCGACGTAGCGTCGAGTTCTCTTTCTCTCTTATCGACGCACCTTCGAGTTCTTGTAAGAGCAGCTTCAAATTCATTCTTGTTCTGATTGAACTCTTCTAGTCGACGTTGCGTCGATACCTTATAGACGTAAGCGTCAAGTTGAAGGCTTGACTCTGAACTTCATTATCTGCGTCGAAATGAAGTCGTAATGCATTCATAGCTTTAGATGGAACACCACTACCGATAACTCCAAGTTGTGTATCGGGTAGTTTCTCTCATGCAATTTCAACTGGCTCAAGCCATATGCATCCACTTTTCCAAATTGAACAAGAACGCAACCTAAGCTCTCCCTGAGGCATCATTATATATCTCATAACGTTTCATACCATATGGCGAGCATAAGATGGGCGGCGTGGTCAGATGGCTCATCAATTCTTTAAAAGCTCGTGCACACTCAGGAAACCAAACGATCTTCTGATCTTTCCTAGACAACTTATTGAGAGGAAGTGCAATCCTCAAAAAATTATCCACGAAGCGCCTATAGTAGTCGACAAGTCACAAGAAACTTTGGACTTCTGCCAAGTTTTTCAACACAGGCTACTCTCAGATTGTCACTATCTTCGATGGATTCACTGCGATTCCTTCACCACTAACAACATGACCAAGTAAAACCACTGACAATAGTCAAATCTTATATTTGGAGAACTTGACATATAGCTGACTCCTCTTTCAGGTGCTCAAAACTGCGTGCAAATGATCTATATGTTCTTCTTCAAACTGAGAGTACACCAATATATCGTAGATGAAGACGATCACAAACCGGTTCAAGTACTCTCAAAACATTCGGTTCATCAAGTCCATAAATATTGATGGTGTGCTGGAGAGACCGAATGACATTACTGTGAACTCATGGTGCCCGTAACAGGTATTGAACACTGTTTTTGGAATATCACATTTCCATATTCTCAGCTGGTTATAATCAGACCTTAAGTCTAGTTTAGAATACACCGTCGACCCAACCAGTTGGTCGAACAAGTCATCGATTCTAAGAATCAGATAACAGTTCTTCTCTGTTAGCTTATTTAGTTCTCTGTAATCGATGAATAGATGCAAGCTTCCATCCTTCTTTTTCACAAGAGGACCAGTGCACTCCAAAGGGATGAACTTGGACGTACATAGCCTTGCTCTAGCAGCTCTTGCAACTGAACTATTAGTTCTTCCATTTCCTTTGGAACTATTCCGTATGGTGAGCGTGTCACAGGCTTGGTGTAACGACTCAAAACATTTAAGCGAAATTGAAAGAGACGTAAATGAATAAAAAATCCCGATGATGAAATAATAAAAATCAGTGTCGAGACGACGTCTTTTGAAGTTTTTGATTTTTCGATGATTTTGCGATGCTCGTTTCGTTTTAAGTTTAATTTGTTATTTTGATTATTTTGAAATGTTATTGGCACCATTATCATTATCTATATTGGTATTATGGTGGCTGAATTGATTTACGAGTGTTGGATTTACTGTTGGTATGAGGCTATTTGGGATGGCTGGTTTATTATATTGGTGCTGACCTGCTTACTGCAATGGAAATATTTATTTCTCTTTTTGGTCTGGCCAGTTCATATGTTGCTCTGAAATACTTATATTGAGCATTATATTAAGTTTAAGCGGTGGATAAGCGGTGGAAGGCTTGGCACTATATTATCTCCCGATCTCTTATGCTGTCCCTCATGTCTTGCCGATGTGAGTTCTCCATCGCTGGGTTCCTGCTCTTTCTCCTTCTTCTCCGTGCTTGACGATTCCTCTGTGCTGCTGCCATCGATTTCTTGTGCCTCTGCCGTCAATAGTTTAGGTTGCTGCTGCCGTTTGTTGGTATCGTAGCTGCTTTTCCTTGCTTGGCCGACAAATTTGGGTTACATCTCATCTCTGTGAGCTCCTCTTTCATATTATTTTTTTATAGTTGTTGAAGTAGAGTTTTAATTGGAGTCTTTGCCTTGGCCTTAGCCGACTGGGGTTCTGAACTTATGATATAGGGATTTGATGATCTGCCATTAATCTTGATTTGGGGCCCTGCTAGTTGTCGGCTGATGTGTTGTTTTGTGACCACTAGTGGATTCTATTATAGGCTGCTTTTACCTTGAATTTCTATTTCGATTATGGGGGGATTTTTGATGTGGTTCTTCTGACTAGTGGCTGGCTGCTGTGTTGTTACCTATTTTGGTCGATTGATTCCTTGGGCTTCTTGCCTGCTGCTGGTTTACTTTTGTGGGTTTGCTGGCTGCTGTTAGATGGGCTTTTCCTTGGCTTTGGACTGCTAGTGGCAGCCCTTTGAGCTGCTATTAGCAGCCTTTGGTGATGTTGTTAGCAACCCTGTTGATGTTGTCCTCTTGTTAGCATGTATGGCTGTTGATGGTGCTGCTGTTCGAATTTTGATTGGTGAAGGTTTCTCTAGCAGTCGGCCGCCCTTTCTATCATTTGTTGCCCTACCCCACTTTGTTGTAACTTGCTATTTGCGAGTTACTCTAATAGATAAACATTATGTTATATTTAGCGTTGATTTTTGTGTTACATATTAACTTAAGTGGCTATAATTTTGAGTACGAGGTTGCATTTTACACCATCTTCGCCACCTTAGGCAACTCCTATCGAGTCGTAGTTGTTATCGTAGTAGGAGTAAATCGTAACTAATTCATGATGCAACCCTAAAGTAAATGATTTCATTGATACTGCAGTGGATGTCATCCGGAGATAGACCCGATGAAAATCCTGGTCCGATTAAAGGCAAAGGAAACATGGTAGTACTTATTTCTTTAATTATGCATAACTTAGAATTATTTTCAATATTCATATGATTATATTTTATACAAAAAATATTTTAGTGACTGTGTATTGAGATGAAATTGAAATTGTTACTCACTGATAAATCCAAGAATCGCTGGAAAATGTTGAATTGGCAATAAAGAAGCGATGAAATAAATTCTGAGGGAAATATTTTAAATCAACCTACTATATGATTGAATAAGTATATTGCATCGATGAATAAGAATATTTGAAATGATAAGGGTTGACCCAGTAGCCGTAGTGGGGGCGTGAATACGCTATGGCGGAATGTGTTTTTGAGATTTATTTGAGGCTGTTGAAGGCAAGAGGCCGTTGAAGGCCAAGAGGTCATTGATGACCAAGAAGGGATGAATCGACAGCAACCCTTATGATTTCCTAAGTAAATTAAACTAAAGATAAACGAGAAAGCTGATACAGAAAGTGAAAACAAATTGAATGAGCTATGATTCAAAAGAATATGAAATCTGATTCCAAAAGGGAAAATGAATTGATAGAATGTTTGATACGAATGGATGAAATGACTTTTAAGAACTAATGAATAAATCACCAAAATTTAAAACAGAAACCATTATAGTACGAACACTGTAGTTACTGTTATTGATTATTTCTGATACGTCATTGCTTAGTTATAGCATTTTGTACACTGAAATTGAATACCATATTGTTATTGCTTATACACTGAAATTGAATATTTATGCATATTGCTACTAACGTTTGTTGCTTGCATGTACATCTGTTAAAGAGGTATGTTACTCACTTAGTCATATTCTTTGACTAAACCCATCGTGGTTTATCTTTTTAGGTAGCGGATGCGACCCCGAGCGCTCCGAGGAAAGCTAGAATGACTCGAACTGAAGAACGAGCAAAGGTATGAGTTTTGTTTATGTATTTTGAGTGTACTCATGTTTTACTATGCTGCGATAAATGCTTACAAAAAGACTCAGATACAGAATTTCTGTGAGGTCTGGCTCGGGGCCTCACAAATTAGTATCAGAGGCAGGTTTATCAAGCAAGTAGATAGGCATGAGTACATGATACATAAAAGATCTCGAAAATGTTTATGAAACTCTAATTTCATTGTTTTCAAAGGACCCCGTCCATGTCTATGCTAGTAAGCGAGTCTGTGATGGTCGAAACGAACATGAGATAAATAAAGATACGTTGTCAGTGGAGAGTGATAACGGAAACCAGCCGCGTTGCCCAGTGAATGACCTCAACCAAGCTCTTGCTGAAGCTTTAAAGATGGTCTTGCCAACCCTACTTGCAACTGGTCCAGCTGCTCCTCGTGTTGATCCTGTACCACTACCGATAACTCCAAGTTGTGTATCGGGTAGTTTCTATCATGCACTTTCAACTGGCTCAAGCCATATGCATCCACTTTTCCAAATTGAACAAGAACGCAACCCAAGCTCTCCCTGGGGCATCATTATATATCTCATAACGTTTCATACCATATGGCGAGCATAAGATGGGGGGCGTGGTCAGATGGCTCATCAATTCTTTAAAAGCTCGTGCACACTCAGGAAACCAAACGATCTTCTGATCTTTCCTAGTCAACTTATTGAGAGGAAGTGCAATCCTCAAAAAGTTATCCACGAAGCGCCTATAGTAGTCGACAAGTCACAAGAAATTTTGGACTTCTGCCAAGTTTTTCAACACAGGCTACTCTCGGATTGTCACTATCTTCGATGGATTCACTGCGATTCCTTCACCACTAACAACATGACCAAGTAAAACCACTGACAATAGTCAAAACTTATATTTGGAGAACTTGGCATATAGCTGACTCCTATTTAAGGTGCTCAAAACTGCGTGCAAATGATCTATATGTTCTTCTTCAAACTGAGAGTACACCAATATATCGTAGATGAAGACGATCACAAATCGGTTCAAGTACTCTCAAAACATTTGGTTCATCAAATCCATAAATATTGATGGTGTGCTGGAGAGACCGAATGACATTACTGTGAACTCATGGTGCCCGTAACAGGTACTGAACACTGTTTTTAGAATATCACATTTCCATATTCTCAGCTGGTTATAATCAGACCTTAAGTCTAGTTTAGAATACACCGTCGACCCAACCAGTTGGTCGAACAAGTCATCGATTCTCAGAATCAGATAATAATTCTTCTCTGTTAGCTTATTTAGTTCTCTGTAATCGATGAATAGATGCAAGCTTCCATCATTCTTTTTCACAAGAGGACCAGTGCACTTCAAAGGGATGAACTTGGACGTACATAGCCTTGCTCTAGCAGCTTTTGCAACTGAACTATTAGTTCTTCCATTTCCTTTGGAACTATTCCGTATGGTGAGCGTGACACAGGCTTGGTGTAACGACTCAAAACATTTAAGCGAAATGAAAGAGACGTAAATGAATAAAAAATCCCGATGATGAAATAATAAAAATCAGTGTCGAGATGACGTCTTTTGAAGTTTTTGATTTTTCGATGATTTTGCGATGCTCGTTTCGTTTTAAGTTTAATTTGTTATTTTGATTATTTTGAAATGTTATTGGCACCATTATCATTATGTATATTGGTATTATGGTGGCTGAATTGATTTACGAGTGTTGGATTTACTGTTGGTATGGGGCTATTTTGGGCTGGCTGGTTTATTATATTGCTGCTGACCTGCTTACTGCTAAGGAAATATTTATTTTCTCTTTTTGGTCTGGCCAGTTCATATGTTGCTCTGAAATACTTATATTGAGCATTATATTAAGTTTGAGCGGTGGATAAGCGGTGGAAGGCTTGGCACTATATTATCTCCCGATCTCTTATGCTGTCCCTCATGTCTTGCCGATGTGAGTTCTCCATCGCTTGGTTCCTGCTCTTTCTCCTTCTTTTCCGTGCTTGATGATTCCTCTGTGCTGTTGCCATCGATTTCTTGTGCCGCTGCCATCGATAGTTTAGGTTGCTGGTGCCGTTTGTTGGTATCGTAGCTGCTTTTCCTTGCTTGGCCGACAAATTTGGGTTACATCTCATCTCTGTGAGCTCCTCTTTCATATTATTTTTTTATAGTTGTTGAAGTAGAGTTTTAATTGGAGTCTTTGCCTTGGCCTTAGCCGACTGGGTTTCTGAACTTCTGATAGAGGGATTTGATGATCTGCCATTAATCTTGATTTGGGGCCCTGCTAGTTGTCGGCTGTTGTGTTGTTTTGTGACCACTAGTGGATTCTATTGTAGGCTGCTTTTACCTTGAATTTCTATTTCGATTATGGGGGGATTTTTGATGTGGTTCTTCTGACTAGTGGCTGGCTGCTGTGTTGTTACCTATTTTGGCCGATTGATTCCTTGGGCTTCTTGCCTGCTGCTGGTTTACTTTTGTGGGTTTTTTTGGCTCCTGTTAGATGGGCTTTTCCTTGGATTTGGACAGCTAGTGGCAGCCCTTTGAGGTGCTGTTAGCAGCCTTTGGTGCTGCTGTTAGCAGCCCTGTTGATGATGTCCTCTTGTTAGCATGTATTGGCTGTTGATGGTGCTGCTGTTCGAATTTTGATTGATGAAGGTTTCTCTAGCAGTCGGCGCCCTTTCTATCATTTGTTGCCCTATCCCTCTTTGTTGTAACTTGCTATTTGTGAGTTACTCTAATAGATAAACATTTTGTTATATTTAGCGTTGAGTTTTGTGTTACATATTAACTTAAGTGGCTATAATTTTGAGTACGAGGTTGCATTTTACACCATCTTCGCCACCTTAGGCAACTCCTATCGAGTCGTAGTTGTTATCGTAGTAGGAGTAAATCGTAACTAATTCACGACGCAACCCTAAAGTAAATGATTTCATTGATACTGCAGAGGATGTCGTCCGGAGATAGACCCGATGAAAATCCTGGTCCGATTAAAGGCAAAGGAAACATGGTGAGTACTTATTTCTTTAATTATGCATAACTTTGAATTATTTTCAATATTCATATGATTATATTTTATACAAAAAATATTTTAGTGACTGTGTATTGAGATGAAATTGAAATTGTTACTCACTGATAAATCCAAGAATCGCTGGAAAATGTTGAATTGGCAATAAAGAAGCGATGAAATAAATTCTGAGGGAAATATTTCAAATTAACCTACTATATGATTGAATAAGTATATTGTATCGATGCATATGAATATTTGAAATGATAAGGGTTGACCCAGTAGCCGTAGTGGGGCGTGAATACGCTATGCCGGAATGTGTTTTTGAGATTTATTTGAGGCTGTTGAAGGCAAGAGGCCGTTGAAGGCCAAGAGGTCATTGATGACCAAGAAGGGATGAAACGACAACAACCCTTATGATTTCCTAAGTAAATTAAACTAAAGATAAACGAGAAAGCTGATACAGAAAGTGAAAATAAATTGAATGAGCTATGATTCAAAAAAATATGAAATCTGATTCCAAAAGGAAAACTGAATTGATAGAATATTTGATACGAATGAATGAAATGACTTTTAAGAACTAATGAATAAATCACCAAAATTTAAAACAGAAACCATTATAGTACGAACACTGTAGTTACTGTTATTGATTATTTCTGATACGTCATTGCTTAGTTATAGCATTTTGTACACTGAAATTGAATACCATACTGTTATTGCTTATACACTGAAATTGAATATTTATGCATATTGCTACTAACGTTTGTTTCTTGCATGTACATCAGTTAAAGAGGTATGTTACTCACTTAGTCATATTCTTTGACTAAACCCATCGTGGTTTATCTTTTTAGGTAGCGGATGCGACCCCGAGTGCTCCGAGGAAAGCTAGAATGACCCGAACTGAAGAACGAGCAAAGGTATGAGTTTTGTTTATGTATTTTGAGTGTACTCATGTTTTACTATGCTGCGATAAATGCTTACAAAAGACTCAGATACAGAATTTCTGTGAGGTCTGGCTCGGGGCCTCACAAATTAGTATCAGAGGCAGGTTTATCAAGCAAGTAGATAGGCATGAGTACATGATACATAAAAGATCTCGAAAATGTTTATGAAACTCTAATTTCATTGTTTTCAAAGGACCATGTCCATGTCTATGCTAGTAAGCGAGTCTGTGATGGTCGAAACGAACATGAGATAAATAAAGATACGTTGTCAGCGGAGAGTGATAACGAAAACCAGCCGCGTTCCCCAGTGAATGACCTCACCCAAGCTCTTGCTGAAGCTTTAAAGATGGTCTTGCCAACCCTACTTGCAACTGGTCCAGCTGCTCCTCGTGTTGATCCTGTACCACCACCTGGGCGATTGCCTCCTGAAATTGTGCCTATCGTGAATCCAGTTCCTGTTAATTTGTCGATAGTTCATGTACTTCCTGTAGTGCCTGCAGTTCCGCCTCAACACCATCAAGTAGATGTGGATCTTAAACAATTCTTAGAATTGAAGTCGCCACCGTTTAGAGGAGGTTTACCCCCGCTCGAAACCGAAGATTGGATTTTGTGAATAGAAACAATCTTCGAAGTAACGGAGTGTCCCGAGAATAGGAAAGTACTTAGTTGCATTTATTTTGGAAGGGGGAGCGAAGTGGTGGTGGAATAGTATCATGAAGAGAAAGTATGAAGTTCGTGGTATGCCAGTTATTACTTGGAGAGAGTTTCTGCAAGAATTTACGTCGTGGTTTGTTCCGAGATCTGAGAAAAGGTTGCTGCAAAATCAATTCCTCTGGTTAGTTCAAGGAATTAATCAGTACTGCAGTATGAAACAGAATTTACCAAGTTAGGTTATTATGCAGACTCCTTGATTGCAATAGAAGAAGATAGGTGTCGTTTGTTTCAGCAAGGTCTATGCGATGAAATTCGTGCTCTCTTTGTACCTATGGATATCCTTGAGTATGGAAAATTAGTGGAAAGAGCCAGGCCTGTTGAAATAGATGCAAAGAAATCTCGGTGGAGACATGAACAAGCCAGAAAGAGGTTTAGAGAAGGTTCGAATTAGGAAGTGATTGAAAATGTGAGTGAGCCGCAGTGGAAAGAAAGAAAGGTATCGCAAGCTGCGCCTGCAGTAAGTAGCAATGTATCCCAGACATCTCAGACATCACAGGTATCCGTAAAATGCGTAAAATGTGGAAGAAACCATAAGGGAGAATGTCTCGCAGACGTTTGTTTTTATTATCGTAAACCAGGGCATAGGCGAGCCGATTGCCCAAAGTTGAATCAATCGAAAGAAGGTAGAGACGCTCCAAGGCCTCCGCAGTAGAAGCTATTCCAGATCGGTGCTGAATCGTTAGCATCCACCCAAGCACAAGAAGAAGCAGCTCCTGAGGAGCGTAGTATCGAGCCCTGAGCTTTCAACTTAGGCTAGCCATGAGAAGGAAGGAAATAAGACCGTCTCTGTATAAGGATAATGTCATAATCCTTATGTGGTTTTGCTTACTGATATGTATATTATGTGTACTCTTGACTAGATCTTTGGTTTCAAATAAAGTTGTTATTTTGGTTTTGTTAGAAGGAATGTTCTGTTACCGGCATTTTCGAGGACAAAAAGTTCTATTAGGAGGGAGGAGTTTGTAACGGCCCAAAACATTTAAGCGAAATTGAAAGAGACGTAACTGAATAAAAATTCCTGATGATGAAATAATAAAAAATCAGTGTCGAGACGACGTCGCACTTTAAGTTTTGAAGTTTTGAATTTTTCAATGATTTTGCAACGCTCGTTTCTTTTTAAGTTTAATTTGTTATTTTGATTATTTTGAAATGTTATTGGCACCAATATCATTATGTATATAGGTATTATGGTGGCTGAATTGATTTACGAGTGTTGGATTTACTGTTGGTATGGAGCTATTTTGGGATGGCTGATTTATTATATTGCTGCTGACCTGCTTACTGCTATGGAAATATTTATTTTCTCTTTTTGGGCTGGCCGGTTCATATGTTGCTCTGAAATACTTATATTGAGCATTATATTAAGTTTAAGCGGTGGATAAGCCGTGGAAGGCTTGGCACTATATTTTCTCCCGATCTCCTATGCTGTCCCTCATGTCTTGCCGACGGGAGTTCTCCATCGCTTGGTTCATGCTCTTTCTCCTTCTTCTCCGTTCTTGACGATTCCCCTGTGTTGCTGCCGTCGATTTCTTATGCCGCTGCCGTCGATAGTTTGGGTTGCTATTGCCATTTGTTGGTATCGTAGCTGCTTTTCCCTGCTTGGCCGGAAGCTTTGGGTTACATCTCATCTCTGTGAGCTCCTCTTTCATCTTATTTTTTTATAGTTGTTGAAGTAGAGTTTTAATTGGAGTCTTTTCCTTGGCCTTAGCCGGCAAGGGTTCTGAACTTCTGATAGAGGGATTTGATGATCTGCCATTAATCTTGATTTGGGGCTCTGCTAGTTACCGGTTGTTGTGTTGTTTTGTGACCACTAGTGGATTCTATTGTAGGCTGCTTTTACCTTGAATTTCTATTTCGATTATGGGGGGATTTTTGATGTGGTTCTTCTGACTAGTGGCTGGCTGTTGTGATGTTACCTATTTTGGCCGATTGTTTCATTGGGCTTCTTGCCTGTTGCTGGTTTACTTTTGTGGGCTTGCTGGCTGCTGTTAGATGGGCTTTTCCTTGGCTTTGGACTGCTAGTGGCTGCCCTTTGAGCTGTTGTTAGCAGCCTTTAGTGCTGCTATTAGCAGCCCTGTTGATGTTGTCCTCCTGTTAGCATGTATTGGCTGTTGATGGTGCTGTTGTTCAAATTTTGATTGGTGAAGGTTGCTCTAGCAGTTGGCTGCCCTTTCTATCATTTGTTGCCCTATCCCTCTTTGTTGTAACTTGCTATTTGTGAGTTACTCTAATAGATAAACATTTTGTTATATTTAGCGTTGAGTTTTGTGTTACATATTAACTTAAGTGGCTATAATTTTGAGTACGAGGTTGCATTTTACACCATCTTTGCCACCTTAGACAACTCATATCGAGTCGTAGTTGTAACCATAGTAGGAGTAAATCGTAACTAATTCGCGACGCAACCCTAAAGTAAATGATTTCATTGATACTGCAGAGGATGCCGTCCGGAGATAGACCCGATGAAAATCCTGGTACAATTAAAGGCAAAGGAAACGTGGTGAGTACTTATTTCTTTAATTATGTATAACTTTGAATTATTTTCAATATTCATATGATTAGATTTTATACAAAAAATATTTTAGTGACTGTGTATTGACATCAAATTGAAATTGTTAATCACTGATAAATCCAAGAATCGCTGAAAATGTTGAATTGGCAATAAAGAAGCGATGAAATAAATTATGAGGGAAATATTTTAAATCAACCTACTATATGATTGAATAAGAATATTGCTTCGATGCATAAGAATATTTGAAATGATAAGGGTTGACCCAGTAGCCGTAGTGGGGGCGTGAATACGCTACGTCAGAATGTGTTTTTGAGATTTATTTGAGGCCATTGAAGGCCAGAGGCCGTTGAAGGCCAAGAGGTCGTTGAAGACCAAGAATGGATGAATCAACAACAACCCTTATGATTTCCTAAGTAAATTAAACTAAAGAGAAATGAGAAAGTTGATTCAGAAAGTGAAAACAAATTGAATGAGCTATGATTCGAAAGAATATGAAATCTGATTCCGAAAGAGAAACTGAATTGATAGAATGTTTGATACGAATGAATGACATGGCTTTTAAGAACTAATGAATAAATCACCAGAATTTAAAACAGAAACCATTATAGTACGAACAATGTAGTTACTGTTATTGATTATTTCTGATACGTCATTGCTTAGTTATAGCATTTTGTACACTGAAATTGAATACCATATTGTTATTGCTGATACACTGTAATTGAATATTTATGCATATTGCCACTAACGTTTGTTACTTGCATGTACAACAGTTAAAGATGTATGTTACTCATTTAGTCATATTCTTTGACTAAACCCGTTGTGGTTTATCTTTTTAGGTAGCGGATGCGACCCCGAGTGCTCCGAGGAAAGCTAGAATGACTCGAACTGAAGAATGGGCAAATGTATGAGTTTTATTTATGTATTTTGAGTGTACTCATGTTTTACTATGCTGCGATAAATGCTTACAAAAAGACTCAGATACAGAATTTCTGTGAGGTCTGGCTCGGGGCCTCACACTTGGAATCTAGCGTCAACTCAATACAGAAATCAATCTCTCACCAAGGCGGATCCCCAGGGAGTTTGTTTGGAAAACGTCTGTGTACTCTACTATAATTGGAACATCACTCAGACTGGGCTTGGGCTTCGAAGCCTCCAATAAATTGAAGAACAACTCCATGCCTTTTCTCGCCGCCTTGACCACTAGAGAGCAGATATCAACATCTTGCTCGCTCATCGCATACCAGCAAATATGGTCTCATCTCCAGTGTTCTTTCCTAGTGTGATCTATTTTAAATTGCAATATATGCATGCTCGCTGCTTTGAGTGTCAATCCATGCCAAAGATCATATCAAATTTAACTAACGGTAGTAACGATGCTTCCCGACCAAAATCTTGATTCCTTATCTGCACCTTTACACAGATTCTCCTATTAGTGCTCATTCGAGACCCATTGGGTAGCATTACCTCCAATATATCCTTTCCTATGGTAGATTACACTCCGATTCGTACCACGAAGTTCTCAGAAAGAAAGGAGTGCGGTGCTCCAGTATCAAAGAGAGCTCTCACTGGATAGTTGAATATTAGGATGAGCATAATTATAAACACGCAAGACATGTAATTGCACAAGGAATATAAATCATATTAAGCTATGAAAGCTATATAATCATTCATACTTGTGACAACATCCCTTTGTCGAATGGCCTTTTGCTGGCCAAATAAGTAGACCCTCGGCTGGGTTGGAGGATATTGGGAGATGGAAGACTCAGTTGTCTTCCCTTTATCCACATGGCTTGCACCCACCATAGGAGTGTAATCCATCGTCCAGTTCTCCACCCTCGGTGGACCACTTCGACATACTCGGGCTTTGTGTCCTACCTTTCTGCAAGTGAAGCAGAGGATAGGACCCTGCACAGTGATAACTTTCAAAATAGTAGAGGGAGCCGGTTCTACGAACCTAGACTTCCTCTTTTTCTTACTAAACTCTGACCTTCCCTAAGAGGTCGACACTTTTAACTCTGGATTATTGGCATTGAAGATCCTCTTGTGATGCACCATCTCCAAGTCCATCTCTAGAGATCTAGCCATTTTAACTAAGACGTGGAAGCCAAGTAAATCGTACCCGCAATCAATATCTTAAGTCATCTAGCAGACCTTTGTAGAACTTACTAATCTTGGTCTCCTCATCTTCCAACATAGACCCCGCATAGTGACCCAGACTAAAGAATTCATTCAAGTACTCATCCATTGTGCGCTCTCCCTGCTCCAGATGCAAAAATTGGTTATGTAGTGCAATATGCTCTACAGAGGGCATGCACCTTAGAAGGAATGACCTAGAGAAGTTTTCCAATGAGATTTTAGTAAGTTGTCTACCATCATACTTATGCACCACCTCTTCTTACCACCAAAGTCTTGCCTCTTCGATAAGTAGGAAGGTTGCCAAGGTGACCAACTTATCTTCAGTAGTAGCTATTAACGTTAAAATCTTCTTTATTTTTGACAACCACTCAGCGACTCCCATTGGAGATTCAGTCCCTGAGAAAATGGAGGGTTGAGGCTCAAAAAGTGCTTCAACTGCTGACAACACATTTGCGGTTCAGCTATTGGCTCAACTACCACCATCGGAACCGGGGCCATCAGGAATAAGAGACTGTACTATCCTTCCTGGTTCTGCATTGAGTGCCGTCAAGACCGCTTCTGTGATCACATGAATTATTTCAGCAGAAGGAGAGATTATATGTGCATCGACAAACACACTCCACTCCACAGTATTATAGGGTTAGGTCAGCTCCACACCACTCCCAGTCACCTATAATCGTGTAACACACAATTTAGTGACTGAAAACATAACAAAACAGCAATCAAGGAATGATCAGGTTCTGCAAACAAGCATGTTTTTCATTCCGAAGTGGAGATTCTTATCATTTTTAGTTGTTTTGGGTGAACGCACATCACATGCACTCCAATCCTTAAAAGGAATTCGACCTCAAATTTTATAAACTATGGATCGACTCCTAAAGTCCGATACCAAATTGTAAAACCCTGCTAATAAAAACAATATAACAGTAAGTCTGGTCCGACCCCCACACCATATTGAACACACTAGCTAAGTGTTAGGATAATGATAAACAGAACATTTGCTACACGAGAGTAAGTAAGCATAAGCGGAGCTTTTAATAAAACAATAACATAGAATGTCCACCTACACAAGAATGTCAATAATAGAGTTGTGGTCTTAAGGCCTTACATTCAACAAATGTAACAAAATTCTAGAACATACATCGGCAAGCATGCTGGCAATACATGAAAAGCAGTAAAATAGTCTGGCCTTCGAGGGACAACTCAACAATGTGCTTTTGCCTGTTATTTCCTGCCCGACTTACCAACACCTGCACCATCCACAAATAAGAGGTAAACGAGGGCCAGCTATGAGCTGACCACTAACCACGTAACTAACCCCCTAACCATTCTATTCATCTCAGGGGTGGGGCACCGCTAACCTGCAAGCAAGTCGTACATGTAATATGTAATATAATAAAAAGTGCATATACTCTACATAAGGTGAGGTTTCAAGAACAATCAATCTTCTAGATTGAGCATCAAAGTAAATGGGAACTTAAGAATGCAAATGTTGTTAGTTGGGTTCACCCAGAGGATCCCCACAACCGCTTGAGCAACCATATGAGGCAAACATAACATCAATCTAACACATCACTGTTGGATCTGTAGGCGCCCTTAGGGGGGTGAATAAGGGTTTTAAAAACTTATGTTATATTTTGAATGACTTGAAATAATAAGAGATCAAAATAGGGATTTTGAATAAAATATAAATTGATTTATAATGAAAGAGAAAATAATAAATAATTAAGAGAAATGAAGAATAAATCAATTTTATTACTCAAAGAGAGACATGATTACTATTAATAAAATTGATTACAAAAATGAATTTTTATAATGCTAAAAATCGAAGGCGAATAGTAAAAATGTCTTTTTGTTTTCTATCCTTACTCGTATCCCCACGAACCTGTGGATTTAACCTATCCTCCCCCAGATATGGCCTCAAGCCGCTCTAGCCAATCCTTCCCCGGATATGGCCTCGAGCACCCTCTATACCTAACCTAGATCTAGAAGTCAACACGAGACGAATTTCTGCCCTAAGTCCTACCCAGACCTAGTCGCCAACACGAGGTGAATTTCTGCCCTAAGTCCTACCCAGACCTAGTCGCCAACAGGAGACAAATTCTCCAAATGGTTACAAAGGATATGAAATAAAATAGCAACCACAATATTAAAAATTCCCTCTAAGAAACTTCTGAAGACGGAGATGAGAGATCACTGTAGAATAAGCAAGGTTGAAGCGATCGCCCTTCTGATATAGCGTGACGAAGTCCTCCTTTAGAAACTCTTTATGCTTTTGGTGGGAGATCAACTCTTGGCCGAATAAGGCTCTGGAATTTTGGCACTAGACCTCTCTCTAGGATGTGTGTTCAAAACGAGAGAAGTGGGGTCCTTTTTATTGCCTTGGAGGTAGTGCCTGCGCTATCGCTACCACCGGCGATATCCCAGTTTAGGAAACATTCTCCGCGTGCATATCTTCATTCCAAGGAAACCTTTCCAAATTCCTCTTATGATCCGCGCTACCGCATGGCGCTATCGCCTTCTATACTTGCTGCCTAAACTTGCCTAATCAGAGCTAGCACCCGCGCTAGGTGCTACCGCCGGCGCAAGTGGGTATGTTAGAATCTGACATCAAATTTGGGGGCAACCTTCATATGTTATCCTTGAGTCATATGACTTTGTTTTCTGCACACTTAAACACACAAGATCAAATACACATAGGATTTGGTATTCTCAAACCTAGGAGATGCGGAAGACCATGTTCCAACAAACTCTCCCTTTTGATAATAACAAATCCATTAATTATAAATCAGAGAATTAATACATATAGCATGATGAAACCTACTTGTGTATGTGTGTGAGTGATGACTTTGGATAATTGTCTATTTTGATATTTAGAATTGCTCCCCCTAAATACACGCTCCCCCTATATGAATGCTCCCCTAATATGTAAGCTATCATCTTAATCATTAGTCATGTTAGTTTTCCCATTTGAAAGCGATAATTATTTATCATGTTAGTTCTCCCCCTTTTGTTTTTAGCAAAAGTGGGTTAAGGTAGCAAGAGACATAGAAAGAGGTGTTTGATAAAAAATAAGGCATGATCGAGCTTTTTAGAGGAAATAAAATGATAAGGAGTTTTTAGCATAAAAATTTTCAATAGAAATAATTCAGAGTTTTAGCATAAAATAATATTCATGTTTAGCACAAACTAATATAAAGTTTACCAAGCAAGTCTACCACTTGTTGAAGGAAAGGAATTTTAAAATTCAAATGATGATGCACACAAAAGAAAAGACTTTAAATAAGCATGAAAGCGCAAGGTAAGACAATTATAAGGTTATGATGCGGAAGACTTTTAGAAATACAAGAAGCATCATGATGATTCATAAGAAGAGATATGAGTTAAATTCCAAAAAGGAAGATGTTTTTGTAAATCATTTTTCATTTAAAATCTTTAAGTTTGATAATAAAGTAACCAAGCATGAAAGAAGGATATCAAAAAGAAACTACTACAATGTTATTATAATTCACAAATTCAAAATATACCAAATATTGTAGAGAGCATGCTGGATTATCTAGTGCATTTATATATAAAGAGAGTATAGAATTTTTGCATTAGGATCCAATACTCATGAGAAGAAGTGTTATGGAAGATAATGATGTGCACATAAATGTATTTTGAATAGAGTAAACAAATCATTTAATCAAAAATACAAGACATATGTAGAGTAAAGTGCACAACAAAACACAAATAATTTTACTTTCACACACTTCAATGCACATACAAAAAATGTACAACTACCAAAGTGCTTTGCACATATAATGCTCATGAAGACTTATCAGGGTGCAAAGTAGTGCTTGAGGGATCACGCAATTTTTTTTTCAATATTGATATTTTTGTGATCCGATATACTTAAGAATAAGTGGTGTAAAGAAAAACTTATGGTTTGCACTAGACACTTTACTTCTTTCCAAGGTGCTCAACCTCGCAATGCTTATTAAGGCTTATCAGGAGGTTCAAGTAGTGCTTGGTGTAGTTATCTTTGTCAATTTATTTTACGTTTTTTTTGTTTTGTACAAAGTTCTCCGAATACACTTGCTTTGCAAACCAATGTAATTTGAAAGCACAATCACTTTTCTTAATATTAAGAGTGCAAATAAAAGTAGTGTATGTAAGATACTTGTGCAAATTTTAATTCATTGTACAATTACAATACACAAGCAAGCATTCATAGATTAAAAGCACATGAAGACTTTGCCAAAATAAGTGAGTGAATAAATATTATTATCAACCATAAAGCATTTACTTAGAGGCATACTCACACTTAGAGGCATACTAAGCTTGGTTCTAGATAACTTTTACAATACAATTGATGCACATGTGATAAGGTATATCAAAGCATGATAAAAACAATGTTCAAAGTAGTTTGAAAAGATGAATTGCAACATTGTAGAAGATCAAAATGAAAGATTAAACCATGCTTGATATTAACAATAAAGTCCATACAGTTTTTTTGATATTTTGAAAAGCAAATTTGTTTTAAAATTTGAACTCTCATAATTGTTCTTGGACTTCCCGATGTCTACCCTATGAGGGGTTCGCTCGGTACTAGGAGATGTGATGAGGTGACATCCCAAATCTCCCTTTCGCAAGATATATGTAAATAGAAAAAGTTAAGTTCAAATAATAATTTTTGATAATTCTTTGTTTTATTTTTTTGTATTTGATTTTTGCATATAGAAATAGAAATCAAACAAATAAATAAAGAATTGAAGAGAATAATTTTTTTTTTGCAATTTTGGCTTTTGTAGTTTTTTATTTTAAATTTTCAAAATTAATTAATGGCATAAATGCAAAAATGAGTAGTACATATAAAATAATATATTTGTAGTGATTTTTCAAAATTTTAAAATTACAGAAAATCACATAGGCGAGATAGCGTCGACGCTAGCGCTAGCGCGGGCGACAGTGAGCAAAATTTTAGGATTTTGAACATTTTATTTTTTGGTCTTGAATAAGTGTCCAAATATTAGTTTCATGTAGAAATTTCAGAATTTTTGGAGATGTCTAGATAGTGCAAATTGCATGAAACGTTAGCATTTTCTTATATGACTTGACAAAATAAACAACGCATGATATATGTTTTCTAATATCTTCATTTTGATTTTTCTAAGGCTTGTGTTTATCAAAATATTGTAAAATGAAAATGATAGGTAATGTAAACACAAGAAGACATGAATAAACAAATCAAATATGCATGATTTTAGTGATTAGAGATAATATTCAAACATAAAATAGGTATGCCCTAGATAAAATACCCAGACTATATGTCTACACCCTAGCCCCATACTAATTGACGGATGGGCATGAGGAGTCACATGTCGTAGGTTGGGGTGTTACTCCCATATGCATAAACTAGAGAACTCTCAACCTAGCACTCTTTCCCCCCAGTGCCTCGCAAGGCCCCACTGGAACCCTCCCCAGTTAAGGACAAGACATGACTTAGAGGTTAGGTCTCCAATGCATCCAATCCCATGCCCCCGCTATTGTGAGACATACAATATTGGTATATGCTCATGGACATATAAAGAGATTAGGTTTAAGAGTGATTTATAAACTATAAGTTTGTTTGAATCTTAGAACGATAATATAAAACTTCATATTTATCATGAATTCTAAGTTCCAAATTGAAGTTCACGATTTCATTAATTTTAGATAAATATCTCATAACAAATTTAGAATTTGATTTATATTGATAATATAAGATATTTATAGACAATGAATTTGAGAAAGATAGATAGGTCATCAAAATAAAATATGATTTTGAATTTTGATCAATTTGATTTATAAACTAATTAAGCTTTAAGAGATAAAATCATATTTCCAATAATATATTAGATGACCATGACATGATAGCTTAAAAGTAAGAAAACCAAGTGTAACGGTTCCTTTGCGTACCCAAATATAGCGAGATGATTTTTGGGGAGATGAGAATGAAAGGACCCTTTCAAGTGGAGTTAACATTTCATCTTTAATTTTGGGTCTCCACTCATATTTAGGTTTAGCGTTATAATTATGCATCAAATTTCCATATTCAGTAAACTTAGGCTTGAAATAATAATAACTTTTGAAATTATTTTTCATAGGAAATTTGTACACATTTGAATTTAATTTGGAGATATATAATGAGGGTTTGAATTCATTTTGTTTTTATGATTACACATTCTACTATATGCATGTTTAATAGATTTTAAAATACTAGTAGAAGTCTTACACATGTTTGATGATAAATTAGAAATAAAAGATTTTTTATTACTTGTAAATTTTTCCACAAATAATTTTAATGATTATAGTTTATTAGATAAAATATTATTTTCATCTATTAATTTTTCATTATGCTCTTTTGAAATTAAAAGTTCTTTTTCAAAATCCTTGAATTTTTCTTTAATATTATTACAATCAACACAAGGTTTTGAGATTTCTGTTGGATCTTGTGGCGCCCTTAGAGGGGGGGAGGGGGGGGGGGGGTGAATAAGGGTGTGTTTAAATTATAATTTTTAACTTAAGAATTTTTAAACAACTTTTACTTTTTTAAAAATTACTTATAAAAAAATTTCAAATCAATGTAATTTTTAAATTAATTCAAACACAAATTTCCAAGTTAAAGATTAAGCAACCAAATTTGCAATTAAAACAAAGTCATAATTTTTTAATCATGAAATTCACATACAATAAAAATGATCTTAACAATGCTTAAGATCAAGGCACAAATATGATAATAATTTTTTAACAATTTTAGTTTACCAATCCTTCTCCCAAGGATCGGACGACTATCACTTGTCTCTCCCTAGACCAAGCCCAAGCCTATCCTCTAGATCTTCTCAAGATCTAGACGTAGCACACAAGGCCACGATTTCCTACCAAGTCACGCAAGGACTTGGACGCTCCGCACAAGGAAGCGATTTTCCCCTAAGCCACGCAAGGACTTAGACGTCGCGCACAAGGAGACGATTTCCCTACCAATACGAAGTGAAATGTATATAAATGAAAATACAAAATGAAATGAAGAACTCCCTAGAAATTCAGATCTTTGAAAGGAAGGTTGAAGCCTCGAGATGATCGTTGATGTAGAAGCGCGTCCGATCTCATCTTCAATCTCAAACCTTCTAAGCACAAATGGGAGTTGATGAGGTTCTGGAGCTCTCTGGTTCGTATGCACTCAGGAAAAGACTTGGAATTCTTGATGCTTGGAATGCACGAACAAAACGAACCAATTTATAGTTTTTCACTGTCGCCTGGGCGACATCGCTGTCGGAATTCCGACAGCGCCAAACTACCGTTCGTCGTGCTGTCGTGCGGGCAGTTGCTGTAACTTCTGTGCTGTCGCCTGGGCGACATCGCTATCGGAATTCCGACAGCGCAAAACTGCTGCTCGTTGTGCTGCCATGTGGGCTGCTGTTGTAACTTCTGCCCTGTCGCCTGGGCGACAGTAGATGTCAGAAAATTCCGACATTGAAATTCTCCATAGAGTTAAATTGAGCTCCAATCAGAATTGTGAACATCTCATACCTGTTACCTGCACACCATCAATAAAAATAGAATCAAATACAAATGGGACTTTGTTATTATCAAACCGGAAGAGTGCGAAATGCATGCTCCAACAATCTCCCCCTTTTGATAATAACAAATCCGTATAAAAAGAAATCATGTCTATTTAGGTTGTTGTTTTTAACATATGGTGTGTGCACAAAAATAACATGATATATTCCTCTTAAATGTAAGCTCCCCCTAGATGAATGCTCCCCCTAAATGAATGCTCCCCCTAAATGTTATAGTAAATTGAAATGATGTATTGTTTAGGTGGAAGATTTAGGTGGAATTGTTCTTTGATTTCTTGAATATACTTATAATTCTCCCCCTTTTGGTATTAGCAAAATGTAATTTGAAATGAATGAGTAGTTCTTAAGGGAAGAGATAGGATGTAGAAAATAAGAGTAAGCAGAAGTACTTGTGTTGAAAATGATTGAAAGTCTTGAAATAATAGTAATATGTCATAGTATTGAATAAACTCATGAAGAGATGGTATAGCCATATGAAGTAGTAGAATAATAAAAAATAACTTAAACATGATTAATGTCATTTTAAAGTATCGTAGAAAGACACAATTGTGTATAGAAAGTTGGAATCTTTTCGGTCCAATTCTCATGAGATGAAGGTTTATATAACATAATGATGTGTACAAGTGTTGCTTTGATCAAACATATGAAATTATTTAATTTACATGATCATTGGAATAGAAAACATAATATAAGCATATAAAAAACAACTTTGACCTTGAAGATATGACACAATAAAAATAGAATACCATTTTGTTGTTTTGCACAAGACACTTTACAATTATTTCCAAGGTACTCAACCTCACAATGCTTATTAAGACTTATCAGGAGGGTAAGTAGTGCTTGGTGGAGTATCCTTATCCTCAATTTAAACTTTTTTGTTGATCACATAGTTTGTGATATCTTAACTTTGTAGTTTGTATAGATATTTATTTTTAATTGACCAAGGATCTCCGAATTCACTTGAATCGCAAAAGATGGTGTATATTTGGTTGTGCTAACAAATCAAGGTTGAAAGTAGTATTTATGAAATGCTAATGTATTATGTTAAAGCAAACATGATTCATGTATAAATTAAATAGAAAGACATATGTATGGATCAAAAGAAGTGAACGTGATATCGCATTATTATATATAAACAATTTCTCATACTTAGAGGCATGCGAAAACAATTTCCAATAGTCTAAACCACTTAGCAGGAGTGTCAATACTATGATAGAGCGGAAATGAAATCATATAATCATGTAAATAACCATTTTTAAAAAATAGAAAGCACATGGTTTGGCATCAATTCATGAGTTGTGGCATTAATAATGACATATAACTAGTGTAGAGTATCAGAGAGACCAAAATTGAAGATTAATCAAATTTGGGAGCTGTCGGAATTTTTCGACACGCACTGTCGCCTAGGCGACAGTAAAAAGTATAAAAACGGCTAAAAACCGAGTCAAACCCGATTGTACCTCATTTTCTGGACTAGAAGGCGAGAGGAAGGTGTTGGAGTGCGGCGACAACCCTAGATCTATGGTAAGGAACTTGGATTTTTCAAGTTTTGTTTAAAATTTTTCAAATGTTTTTGTGATTTGGATATTTCTCTTGGTTTTCATGGAGTTTTTGTGAAGAAAAAAATGTAGAAGTTTTAGGAGATCTAGAAATTTTAGATCTTGGTGTTCAAAAGAGGGTTTAGATCTTGTGATGTGGATATAGAGAATAAAAATTAGAACTTTGGATTTTTGTTGTTTATAGGAAGAAGATGATGAATAGTTTTTTTTTTGTTTAACTTTGAACTTTGAATCTTGTTTTTTTTTGTTTATAGGAAGAAGATGATGAATAGTATTTTTGAATAAAAATTTTAACAGAAATATAGCTTGATTTTGAGTAGATCTGGAAGTATATGTTGAAAACAAAAACATATAAAAAAAACTCACTGGATCACTGTCGGAATTTTCCGATAGTCAATGTCGCCTGGGCGACATCGTCCCAGTGCACAGAACAGTGATTAACTGTAATTTGGTTTTGTTATGTTTGCAGAATGGCTTCCAGTTCTAAGGCTCGTAAAAGTATATCTGAAGATGCGCATAGTTCATATCAAGTATATCCGGGGATTGAGAAAGCAATTATCGGAGTTTCAAAATATGTTGAATTTGACTCTCCTAAGCACGACCATATCTACACTCTTCTTGCTAATGCAGGTATATTATCAGTAATTTTAGTAGATATGTTCTCATCTGTCTTGATCCGAGAGTTTTACAATCATTTGGAAGACCCTAAATACACTGAATTGGATGGGGGAGTGCGATCGAGAATCCAAGGTCAACAAGTGGAAATAACACATGTTGATCTTAGAGATGAATTTGGTCTTCTTATGAGTGATCATATGCCAAACATAGTAGAAAGCTATAGAAGGGACAGAGATTGGACTCCTGTAAATATGAGTTTACATGGAAGTCAAAAGAGGACCCTAATCACTGAAGTCTCTTCACTCACTCCTGATGCCTATTTAGTCCAAGACATATTGAGAAACACAGTCATGCTAAAGAGTGGTGATACAAGGAGTATCACAGCACAGTTGACGATGATTACATATTTTATTATAGAGAAGGAACCCTTTGATGTAGCGGACCTCATCCTTGCCCAGATTCATTATGTTATTAGATTAAAACAACCAAAATGGGTGAAGGTTCATACTTTGCCAATGGGGGCTATAATTCAACGTATTCTCTATAAGAAGTATGAATGGATAAGTCAAGATTCATACTTAGATGATTGTTTTCCTGAAATATACTATACGGGTACCATGAAAGTTAAGATGTCTCATAAAAAGCCTCATCCTGGAATAGAGATTAGAGAGCCTACAAATCCTAGAGGAGGATCACTACGAGAGTCTATAGATGATCTTCGTGATTCATTTGAAGAACACAAGAAAGAAGTGAAGAAAGATCGCAGTAGACTGCAGAAATTTATGAAATTTCTGGTGAAGGGACTGAAGTTAAAGCCTACTCCTGAAGAAGCGGCCGAATGGGAAGTCCCAGATGAAGAACCGCCACGCCAATCGGTTAGGCGGACTCGACGTGGAAAGGCTGTAAGACGTGGATCTTCAGAAGACTGTCCAGAAAGTAGTGGGGCTGGATATGATGATTCTGAGTAGTTTCCAGCAGGTTGCTGCTTCTTACTGATGTCGGAATTTTCCAACACTCACTGTCGCCTGGGCGACAGTGAATCTAACGCAGATTTCATTTTCTGTTTACTAAACTTGATCTTATGTTGTTTTCTACTGTTTTTCTGGAACAATTTGTATGAAATATTAATGATGTGAGAATTTCTGTTCAGTCATTCAAATTCTATGTTTTGATTTAAAAGTTTAGTTTTTATTTTTAAAATGTATAGGTTTTGTGATGTTTTTAATTTTATAGGTTATAAGTAGTGATATAATCATTGTGAAATGTCTAGGATCCCAATTCTAGCCTAAGCATAGAAAAATGGGAATCCGACAATTGTTTTGTGAATATATTGGCTAGTTGATTATCCGTTCCTATGAAGGAAATTTTAATCTGATTATTTTTAATGTGGTATCTTATAAAATGATGCCTAACGTCAATATGTTTAGACCTAGAGTGATGAACCGGGTTGTAAGTTAAATCAATTGCACTTTTGTTATCGCACCATATCTCTATAGTTTGTTGTTTAATGTTAAAGTCTTCTAAAGTTTGTTTCATCCAAAGAGTTTGTGCACAACAACTACCAAGTGCGATGTATTCGGCCTCGGTGGTTGAGCGGGCAACAAAATTCTGTTTCCTACTCGACCATGAAATGAGTGAAGGGCCTAAAAACTGACAAGTGCCACTAGTGCTTTTCCTATCTAGTGAACAACCGGCATAATCAGAATCAGAATAACCAAATAAAGTAAAATCATCATTGTGTGGATACCACAAACCAAGTTTAGATGTGCCAATTAAATATCTAAAAATTCTTTTTACCGCTTTTAAATGTGATTCTTTGGGATCGGCTTGAAATCTAGCACATAAACAAACTGAAAACATAATATCTGGTCTAGAAGCGGTTAAGTATAAAAGTGAACCTATCATGCCTCTATATAAAGTTTGATCTACGGATATTCCACTTTCATCTTTTCCTAATTTTAAAGAGACACTCATAGGAGTACTAGCTTGTTTAAGAATTTCAAATCCAAATCTTTTCAAAACATCATGTATATATTTTGATTGGTTTATAAAAATTCCATCATGTTTTTGAATAATTTGAAATCCTAAGAAATATTTTAGTTCTCCTACCATGCTCATCTCAAATTCACTTTCCATCATTTTAACAAATTAATTACACAACTCTTCATTAGTGGCTCCAAAAATAATATCATCAACATAAATTTGTAAAATAATTAAATCATCATCAACTTGCTTAATGAAGAGTGTACAATCAACACCACCCATTTTAAAACCATTTTGTAATAAATATAAGGTCAATCTATCATACCATGCTCGTGGTGCTTGTTTTAAACTATACAAAGCTTTTAGTAATCTATATACGCGATTAGGAAAATTTTCATTTATAAATCCTGGGGGTTGTTCAACATAAACTTCTTCTTTAATCAACCCGTTTAAAAATGCAGTTTTAATATCCATTTGCAATAATTTAAATCTTTTATGATTAGCAAATGCAACAAAAATTCTAACTGCTTCCAATCATGCAACGGGTGCAAAAGTTTCATCAAAATCTACCCCTTCAATTTGATTGTATCCTTTTGCTACAAGCCTAGCTTTGTTTCTAGTGATCCTAGAGTTAATATCTAATTTATTTTTAAAAATCCATTTGACTCCTACCACAGGATGATCACTATGTCTATCTACAAGAATCCAAACTTTATTTCTTTCAAATTGGTTAAGTTCTTCATTCATAGCTAGAAACCAAGATTCATCATTTAAAGCGGTGACAACATCTTTTGGTTCTATATTTGAGACAAAACATAAATTTGAAAAACTTTCATGTAAACTAGAACGTGTACGTACCCCACTTGATGGATCTCCAATAACAAATTCTTGTGGATGATCTTTTGAGAACCTTAGCTCGGTTGGAGGTACATATCCTTGTTCTTCTTCTTCATCACCATTTTTTCGTCTTCTTTCTCTACTTTTTCTTCATCATCATCATCATTTTTCCTCAGATTTTGTTCCACATCTTCTTCATTTTTCTCATTACCTGTAACTTTAGTATATTCTACACAAGAAATATTTTTATCAAATTTAACATGAATAGTTTCTTCAACCACTTTAGTACGTTTATTATAAACTCTATAGGCCTTACTAGTTGAAGAATAACCAATGAAAATTCCTTCATCACATTTTTCATCAAATTTACCTAAGTTATCTTTTGTATTCAAAACAAAGCATTTACAACAAAAAACTTTAAAGTAAGATACATTTGGTTTTCTTTGAAAATAAATTTCATAAGGAGTTAATTGTAATGTGGGACGAATCATGACACGATTAATAATATAGCATGCAGTACTAACCGCTTCGACCCAAAAATGTTTTGGCAATTTAAATTCACAAAACATAGTACGTCCTAATTCTTGAAGTGTTCTATTTTTCCTCTCCACTACACCATTTTGCTGTGGTGTGCGAGGAGCAGAAAATTCGTGTTTTATCCCAAATTCATTACAATATGAAATAAATTTTTCATTATCAAACTCTCCTCCATGATCTGATCTAATGCATTTTACTTTTAAATCAAGTTCATTTTGAATACGTGAAATTAGTTTTACAAATTCATCAAAAGCATCAGATTTTGAATTTAAAAACAATGTCCAACAAAATCTAGAATAATCATCAATAATAACAAACATATATTTTCTACCTCCTAGACTTTGTGTAGTAATTGGACCAAACAAGTCCATATGTAATAATTGTAAAGGTCTAGTAGTAGAAATAACATTTTTTGCTTTTAAAAAATGATTTTGTAAATTTTCCTTTTTGGCACGGTGAACATAATGAAGAAAGCTTTCCATTCAAATTTGGTAAACCTTTTATTATTTTATTTTTAGAAAGCTTTACTATGCATTTAGCACTAGAATGTCCTAGTCTCATATGCCATAATTCAAGTTCATCATTCTTTGAAATAAAACATTTAAGTGTAGAATGAGATAAATCATGAAAAGTTATTGTATAGACATTGTTTATTCTTGGTGCAGTAAGTACAATTTCATTTGTTTTGGAATCAATAATTTTGCAAAGGTTTGAGCTAGAGTCAAATAAAACATTTAGATTTTTATCACATAGTTGACTAATAGAAATTAAATTATGTTTCAAACCTTTAACATATAAAACATTTGAAATTTTAAATTCTCCGTTACCTACTACTCCAATGCCTTTGACTTTACCCTTGCCATTATCTCTAAAGGTCACTATTCCACCTTTCTTCATCTCCAGGCTAAGGAACTTTGATTTATCGCCCGTCATGTGTTTTGAACTTCCAGAGTCCAAATACCACACGTCTTCCTTGTTCCTAGCCTGCACGCACACCTAAAAAGATGATGAGAGTAAAGATCTGGTTACCCAAGTGGTCCCTCCCATGGTATAGGTGGAAGCCTTAGGTACCCAGATTTGTTTAACACTAACTTTTCCTTTCTTCCAGCATGAGTCCGAGATTTGACCAAATCGATGACATTTGGCACATGCAATGAATAGTGAGGAACCATTCTTTAATGGTTTCTCTGGACTCTTGCTGGAGGAAACATCTTTATGTGTGGACTTAGAAAAATTTTCATTTTGAAAAAGAGGTTTTCTGAACCTGGAGCTGTCGCTGGTTCCGACATCAGCTGTCGAAAATTTCCGACAGCTTCCAGAGCTTCCACAAATGTATCCTAGCCCAAATTTTGCTGTCCCATGGCATTGGTTGGCTAAAATCATATCCAGAGATTTTTTCCCAACACCAAATTTTCCAATTGCCATGTTCAATTCATTTACTTTGGACTTTAAAATTGAATTCTCTTTTACTATCATGCCACATCGATTTGCAACATTTTTCTTGAAATTCTCTAATTGAGAATGAGAAGTTTTGACAACCTTTTCTAAGTCCTTTTTCTCTTTTAGAAGTTGATCAATTTTTTGATCGGACTTAGAAAATAGTGTTTTCAAGTTCTTTTATCCTTGTCGAAGAGTGATCACACTCTTGACAAATTACTTTCTCGTTCCCAATAGATTTCAACTCATTTGATAACTTTTTATTTACTTTCAAAAGAACTTTATTTTCACATTTTAGAAAATCGATTTCCTTTAGGCTTTTATCAAAAAATTTGCAAGTTTTCATAAATTCAGAATATAAATCATCATAAGATGGAGGAGTTACCTCAGTGTCTCTTTGGACACTGCAATCGTCGTCAGATGACGCATTTTCTTTCCCCATCAAGCATACATTTGCTTCTTCTTTATCTTCATCGCTTGCTTCACTTGAGCCTTCAGAAGTTGTGTCATCCCAAGTCTCCGCCTTCATAACCTTCTTTTTGAAATTCTTATCGTGCCTCTTCTCTTTCTGCTCTCTCAGATATTTTTGGCACTTGATTCTTATATGTCCAATCTTTTTGCAATGATAACATTCCGGTAGCGGATGTTCTTCTTCATCATCCATTTTTCATTTGCCTTTGTTGTAGGAAAAATCCTTCTTTTTGAAAATTTTTCTAAATGAGTTTCTCCTCTCAGGATTTCTCATAAACTTCTTAAAGTTCCCCACAAACAGTCCTTCTTCATCTTCCTCACTTTCTTCAGTCTCACTTTCAATTTCCTTTTTAGATTTCAATGCCAAGCTCTTCTTTTTGGGCTCCAAATTGTACTCTTGGCTTTGAATCTTCAACTCCACTTCATGGGTTTTTAGATTCCCAATGAGGCTCTCCAATTGTAAGGTCTTAAGATCATGTGACTCAGAAATTGCAGTCACTTTAGGATTGAACTTCGGGGGAAGTGATCTTAAGATTTTCCTTACTAAATCTCCATTGGAGAAAACCTTACCCAACACCTTTGAATCGTTCACGATTTTAGTGAATCGTGTGTACATTGTATCAATTTCTTCATCCACCTCCATTTTGAATCTTTCGAACTCTGATTCCAGTTGAAATAGCTTTAAATCCTTTACCTGCGAAGTGCCTTCATGAGTAATTTCTAAAAGATTCCAAATTTTAAATGCAGTATTACAAGCACAAACTCTATTAAATTCAGTGCGATCTAGTGCGCAAAATAAAGCATTCATGGTTTTTGCATTGTTCTTACATTTTAATTTATCATTGTCATCCCACTTGTCTTTGGGTTTGTCCATAGTTACATCTCCTACAACAAATGTTGGGGAAGTGTAACTCGTCTCGACCATATTCCAAACTTCTATGTCGAGAGCTATTAGAAAACACCGCATTCGGGTTTTCCAATAGTTATAGTCTGTGCCCGTAAAACGTGATGGCCTACTAATTCCTTGCCCCTCAACGAACGCGTGATCGTTGTGCGCCATTACTCCCGGTGGTAAAACCATTTTGGAGTAACCTGGCTCTGATACCACGTGTTGGATCTTGTGGCGCCCATAGAGGGGGGGGGGGGGGGGGGGGGGGTTGAATAAGTGTGTTTAAATTATAATTTTTAACTTAAGAATTTTTAAACAACTTTTACTTTTCTAAAAATTACTTATAAAAAAATTTCAAGCCAATGTAAATTTTAAATTAATTCAAACACAAATTTCCAAGTTAAAGATTAAGCAACCAAATTTGCAATTAAAGACAAAGTCATAATTTTTTAATCATGAAATTCACATACAATAAAAATGATCTTAACAATGCTTAAGATCAAGGCACAAATATGATAATAAACTTTTAATAATTTTAGTTTATCAATCCTTCTCCCAAGGATCGGAAGGCTATCACTTGTCTCTCCCTAGACCAAGCCCAAGCCTATCCTCTAGATCTTCTCAAGATCTAGACGTAGCACACAAGGCCACGATTTCCTACCAAGCCACGCAAGGACTTGGACGCTCCGCACAAGGAAGCGATTTTCCCCTAAGCCACGCAAGGACTTAGACAACACGCACAAGGAGATGATTTCCCTACCAATACAAAGTGAAATGTATATAAATGAAAATACAAAATGAAATGAAGAACTCCCTAGAAATTCAGATCTCTGAAAGGAAGGTTGAAGCCTCGAGATGATCATTGATGTAGAAGCGCTTCCGATCTCGTCTTCAATCTCAAACCTTCTAAGCACAAATGGGAGTTGATGAGGTTCTGGAGCTCTCTGGTTCGTATGCACTCAGGAAAAGACTTGGAATTCTTGATGCTTGGAATGCACGAACAAAACGAACCAATTTATAGTTTTTCACTATCGCCTAGGCGACATCGCTGTCGGAATTCCGACAGCGCCGAACTACCGTTCGTCGTGCTGTCGTGCGGGCAGTTGCTGTAACTTCTGTGTTGTCGCCTGGGCGACATCGCTGTCGGAATTCCGACAGCGCAAAACTGCTGCTCGTCGTGCTACCGTGCGGGCTGCTGTTGTAACTTCTGTCCTGTCGCCTGGGCGACAGTAGATGTCGGAAAATTCCGACATTGAAATTCTCCATAGAGTTAAATTGAGCTCCAATCAGAATTGTGGACATCCCATACCTGTTACCTGCACACCATCAATAAAAATAGAATCAAATACAAATAGGATTTTATTATTATCAAACCGGAAGAGTGCTAAACGCATTCTCCAACAATTTCAATTAAGGAGCAAGATGGAGAAACCTCACCACAATTAGATTTTAAATTAACATTAGCTTTTAACTTTTTATTTTCTAAACGTAATTTTTTATTAGCAGTTTTCAATTTCTTGAATTTACGTTTAGTTATTTTTAGTATTTGGAAAGTAAAGATAGAAGTTATCACACAAGAAGAAGAATTAGACTTTCTTACAGCGCTATCGGAAGAGGTAAGATGTGAACATGAATTTCCTTTGTCGTCTTCTAGGCCTTCCTCCTTCATAGATGAATTTTCATCTTCATTTTCTCTTGGTGAATTGCTCTCTTTGTCTAAGTCAATTTCCATGATTTCCATGGTTTTGTTATGAGAGAGATCTTCTTGAATAATGATGGATGCTTGTATGTTCTTCTCCTCTTGTGTTCCATCCATACCTGCACACGAAAGATTATATGTCTTATCAAGAAATTTCCAAACTTTATATGCACTAGAAAGCAATATATCAATTTGAAAATATCTTGAGATAAAGCACAAAAAATACTATTTAAAGCCTTTGCATTTAGGTGACGTTCTTGTTTATTTGATTGATCCGCAAGTCTTACTATTGATATATTCAATGCTTCGATATCTAAAGTTTTAATAAACTTTTCCATTAAAATTTTCTACCCTTTATAATTTCTTCTTTCAAATAAAGGTGGTGCAAGAGATTTTCCTTCTTCATAAAAATTTCCCCCAGTAATAGAAGCGGGATCATGAGACGCCATTATTCCCGGTTGTTAAGCCAATTTGGAATAAAACCCCTCTGATACCACTTGTTGGATCTGTATGCGCCCTTAGAGGGGGGGGGGGGGGTGAATAAGGGTTTTAAAAACTTATGTTATATTTTGAATGACTTGAAATAATAAGAGATCAAAATAGGGACTTTGAATAAATATCTAAATTGATTTATAATGAAAGAGAAAATAATAAACAATTTAGAGAAATGAAGAACAAATTAATTTTATTACTCAAAGAGAGACATGATTACAATTAATAAAATTGATTACAAAAAATAGATTTCTATAATGGTAGAAATCAAAGGCGAATAGTAAAAATGTCTTTTTATTTTCTATTCGACTCGTATCCCCATGAACCGGTGGCTTTATCATATCCACCCTCGAATATGGCCTCAAGCTGCTCTAGCCAATTTTCCCCGGATATGGCCTCGAGCACCCCTAGACCTAGCTTAGATCTAGTCGCCAACACGAGGCAAATTTCTGCCCTAAGTCCTACCCAGACCTAGTCGCCAACATGGGGCGAATTTATACCCTAAGTCCTACCCAGACCTAGTCGCCAACACGAGGCGAATTCTCTAAATGGTTACAAAGGATATGAAATAAAATAGCAACCACAATATTAAAAACTCCCTCAAAGAAACTTCTGAAGTCGGAGACGAGAGATCGTTATAGAATAAGCAAGGTTGAAGCGACCACCCTTCTGATATAGCGTGATGAAGTCCTCCTTCTGAAACTCTCTATGCTTTTGGTGGGGGATCAACTCTTGGCCGAATAAGGCTCTGGAATTTTGGCACTAGACCTCTCTCTAGGATGTGTGTTCAAAATGACAGAAGAGGGGTCCTTTTTATAGCCTTGGAGCTAGCGCCTGCGCTATCGCTACCACCAGCGATATCCCAGTTTAGACCCAACAGGAAACATTCTCTGCGTGCGTATCTTCATTCCAAGGAAACCTTTCTAAAATTCCTCTTGTTCTCCGCGCTATCGCCTTCTATACTTGCTGCCTGAACTTGCCTAATCAGAGCTAAAACCCGCGCTGGGTGCTACCATCGGCGCTAGTGGGCATGTTGGAATTCTGGCATCAAATTTGGAGGCAACCTTCAAATGTTATCCTTGAGTCATATGGCTTTGTTTTCTGCACACTTAAACACACAAGATCAAATACACATAGGATTTGTTATTCTCAAACCTAGGAGTTTCGGAAGACCATGTTCCAACAATCACAAATGCGGGTACTCACGACCACACGCTCCATGCATACAAGACATATTTTCAGTGTACTCTTTCACTAGTACCACCACCAATCTAAGCTAATAAACCTAGTTAGTGATTGAGCAATTACCGATCGGAGAAAACTCTCCCGAAACCAGTCTATCCCATGATCCATCAATATTGCTGAGGGTTAACCTCATGCTGAACTGCATGGTGCGGGTTCATTTCGGCTTGTGCATGTTGCTCAAATCATCATGATAGAATGCACGATGCTGCTGGGGATTTACCTCAGCACGTTAGCATTTAACACCTACAAGTGCTACCAAACAATACGCTACACACCTACAAGTGCCACCAAACAACACGCTATGCATATTATAAACGACGTAGGAGGTCCAAGTCAACTCCACTACGAATTTGTGGCGAAGGTTTGCGTTCAACAACTCACAAACATGGAGCTTCCGTTAGGTACTCCAAGAGCCACCTTAAACTCAAGTCATGTAACAGGAATGACATATTTCACGGAGTCATTCTCCAAATTAAGCATCACCGATCTAGGCCTACAACCATATGTAGGCTTCACACAAAATGCCTAAATCAGCACGTATACCGGATTTCTACATGCAATATATCCCAGGGATGGACACAATCGACCCGGAGTTTCGAAGAACTAAAATAAGTCCTACACTTCACTAATTAGTGAAAGAGACAACCTTATGCAAGCATAGAAAAAGGAATGAGACGTCCAAACATGTCCTAAGACCAAGAGGAAGGATTGTTACCCTTGCCAATCTCTTTGGCACCATGAATCCAATATTTCAGTTGGATGTAAAGAACTGCATCGGGCTGCTCTCCGTGGATCTGAAAATGGCTCGCGATTTGGAGCTTTGAAGCTCCAACAATGGCGGAAAGAATGTTTTCTTCTAGCTTTTCTCTGCTTTTGGTTTTCCCAAATGAGGAGAAAGAGAGAGAGAGTCAAAGTGATAATGGTCTTAAAGATCACTCTCGTCCATCCTTAAAGGGATAAGAACAAGTTCCAACCGTCTGATTTGCTTTTCACACGGATCGGGCAGTCGCAATCGCAATATGGACGGACCTGTTTACACGAGTTACCGCGCGACGACAATTAGTAACCACGACACGCTAACCTTTAAGCGGTGATCTTATCCAAAACAACCAATGTCGTCTAGAAGACCTATTGCCAGTGGTAACACTATCGCTCAGTGTTAGCGTCTGTATCATCCTGACGTCTAGACGACGTGACAATCGTCCAGAACAACCAATGTTGTCTAGAAGACCTACTGCCAACAGTAGTACTACCACTAGGCGCTAGCGTCTGTATTGTCCTTACATCTAGACGCCGCCGCAAGCGTCCAGAACAACCAATGTTGTTTGGAAGACCTAAAACCAGCAATAGTACTACTGCTCGGCGTTAGCATTTATATTGTCCTGATGTCTAGATGACACGATAATCATCCAGAACAACCAATGTTGTCTAGAATACCTACCGCCAATGGTAGTACCACCGCTCGGTGCTAGCGTCTGTATTATCCCGACGTTTAGACAACACGACAATCGTCTAGACGATTTTCTTGACTCAGCAATATTGGCTTGAAGGCTACCGCCCGTGGCATCATTACTGTGCGATGTTAGTGTCGAGATGATTGTTTATATGTTTAGACGACATGAGCCCTTCTAGCCGATACAAGGCTCATCTAGCCGATATGGAGCACCAACCGCTCGGCGTTAACTTTCTGCTATAGATTTCCTTTGACTTCTCAACATTGGGAAACTATGGTGTTACATATACTCTCCCCCATTGTCAGTCCTGATGCACTTTATCTTCTTCCCTCATTGCCTATCCACCTCAGCGCAAAATTTTCAAAAAGTACCGAGAACCTCATCTTCAGGCTTAATAACATAGACCCAAAGTTTTATCGAATAATCATCAATGAACGATACGAAGTAAGACGTTTCTCCTCTTATTTAGAGCTACAGAAGCCCACATACATTAGTGTGTGCGAGTTCCAATAACTCGAATCTTTTGGTGGAAGTATGGCTCTAGAAGGATACTTTATTATGCTTCCTAGCCATGCAATGGTCACATCTCTCTAACTAATCCAGAGATAGATCAGAGATCATCTTATTTCGTGAGAGACATCCTAGAACATTTTGGCTAATGTGACTCAGTCTCCTATGCCATTGGGATGGGGATAACCCATCTATAACGGTGTTGGCATAAGTAGCTTCAGGTCTCCCCTCCATGTAATATAGACCAACCTCTCTATAACCTCTGGCCACTACTAGTGAACCTTTGATTAGCTTCCAAAAATCTACATCAAGGACACTTAGGTGTCCCTCATCATCTAGCTTCCCAACTAAAACTAGGTTGAAGCGTATGTCAGGTACATGTCATACATCTCTTAGGGTCATCAATCCTCCAATTTTTGTCTTCAGGTGCATGTCTCCTCTTCCAATGACTTTAGAGGTGCCACCATTGTCCATCCTAAGCACCCCATAATCGTGAGTAGTGTAGGTTGCAAATAACTCCCTGTTATAAGAGACATGTGCAGAAGCCCATGAATCAACAATCCAGCTTCGGTCATCGAATGAGAATATAGCTGTGACGTCATCTCCAACAAGGATGACGTCATACTCCTTTGTAGATACAATTGCTGCAGTATGCCTCTCCTTCCTATCATTAGTGGCCACTGCTTTCTTCCTTTCATTATTCTTCAAAGAATAATAAAACTTCTGAATATGCCCCTTCTTATGGCAATAATGGCACTCCACATTTTTATAACATAACTTGGACTTTCCCTTGCTTTGGCTCCTCTCACTCTCACTTCCTCTGCTTTTGCTCCTACCTCTCTAACTGGGCTCAATATAGAGGACATCAGCTCGTGAAGAAGAGCATGAATGTCCTTGAGACTTTCATCTCACCTCCTCATTAAGGATACCACTCTTGGCAATCTCCATAGTAATAATTCCCCTGGAAGAGGAGTTGATTAGAGAAACTCTAACCATCTCCCAAGAGTTTAGAAGAGACTTCAACAGCCATAGTGCGCTGACCTCGTCCTCGAAGGTCACCTTCATAGCAGTAAATTGATCAATAATACATTAGAACTTATTCACATGATCCAAAATAGGTGAGCTATCTCTATACTTGAACTCTCCAATCTTCTTTAGTAGATATATCTTGTTTATGCCAGTGCTCTTGGCATACAAAGTCTCCAAGGTCTTCCAAAGAATCTTCGCATCAACGATACTTGCAACATGGTTGTAAACGTTCGGCTCTACGAACCGTTTGATGAATCTACAAAGTTTCTGGTGCTCCAACTTCCACTTATTGAGATCCATATCTTTGGGCATCTCCTCAAAGATGGGAGCATGCCATCCTTTGACATAGATGACATATTCCATCAGTAAGTGTCATTGATGGTAATTTGCGCCATTTAATTTTATCATTTGCCCAGAACCAGAGTCTGAAGTAGACTCCATCTTGCTCTATCAAATGATCGGACTAGAGAACCACTTGTTGGGCTAGAGAGCACACAAGCCCAGTCAATGCACCTGCAAATTAGTTCAAGCAAGTACCTGCATGACCGCTTAGCAGTCGTGCAAGTACTTGGTCGAACTAATTTGCAGGTGCTCTGGTCGGGCTTATGTGCTCTGGTCGAGCTTGTGTGCTCTGGTCGAACTTGTGTGCTCTCTGTTGGGAACACAACCCCCAATGTTCCAGATTTGGAGAAGTCCCTAAGTCAATGATAAGTACATTTTGTATTTGATATCTATTTGATGTGACATGAGCAAGTGGGGACATGATATACCTTATATGTAATGTTTGGTGATCAAGAACAAATGTCTAAGTAAAATATCATCGTGTATATAACTCTCGCACGATGATATCACTTTGATCACTCACAGAAGAAAGCAGAAGAAGTCAGTCAAAAATTGATATGACAATAAGAAGAACACAACAATATTATCGTGTCAATAAGGTACACACGATGATATCGTTGAGAGAACTCAATGAAAGTCTGCTAAGGCATATCATCGTGTCAACAAGGTACACACGATGATATCATTCTGAGGACTCAAGAAAAGTTAGGTAAGGCATATATCATCATGTCAACAAGGTACGCGTGATGATATCGTTGTAAGGACTCAAGAAAAGTCAGCTAAGGAATATATCATTGTGACAACAAGCTTCACAAAACGATATCGTTGTGAGGACTCAAGAAAAGTCAGCTAAGGAATATATCGTCGTGACAATAAGCTTCACATGATGATATCGTTGTGAGAACTCAAAAACAATCAGCAAAGGGAAATATCATTGTGAAAGCTCAAGTAAAGTCATCTATGTTGGTTATCGTCGTGACAACAAGGTTCATATGATGATATCATTTTGTCAAGCTCAGAAGGCAGGATTTCAAATCGACGGAGATGACAAAAGCAGATGTCAAATTAATCACGTTTGAAAAGTGGACTGAGACAAAACCTTTTTAGGTTTTCGACCGTTTGAAGGTTCAAAGCTATAAAAGGATAAGAGAGGGTCGACTAACCCTAATCTTTGAGCTTATTTCATTGAGAATTCAAAAAGAGAAAAGCTTTCATGCCGCTGAAAAGCAATAGAATAGTAAAAAGGAAGTCTTTTCAAAAGAAAGAAGAAGTTAAGCTTCAACAAGAAAAATCTCACTCTTGAGAGAAAGAATACTTCTACATATAAGAAATCTCAGCACTAGTCCTGGTACAAAAAGATTTTTTGTTGATTGATCAAGTGTTGCTGCTAAAGATGATTTTCTTTCCAAAAAGGTCTAAGAAGACTCAAACTGCTTAAAGCTGTATCTTTCATAGTCTATCTATCATAAACATTCTTCTAATGTCATATTGTAAGATCTCCTTAAGATCTGAGGTAGGGCTGTGCGGACAGTCTGAGTGTAGGTCTTATGAGAAGGCCTGAGTGTAGGACTTTGCTGAATGTCTGAGGTAGGGTATGTGAAGACCTGAGGTAGGATTAAAAGTGCACAGTAAGTCCTCTGAGTATTCTCTAGAAGGGGGTGGGGTGAATAGAGTTTTAAATTTTTTCTTATTAGTTATGTACACACAATAAAAAAGATTTCTAATAACTATGCATTCAACTGTCCAACATAAAATAAAACAAGCACAGATTGCATAAATTAAAAAATGGGACAACACAGAAAATCACAGCACAATGAGACAAGAGCTATAGTGGTTCCCCAAAAACTTATGGGTACATCAACTCTTCTACCACCTTGGTAGGAATACACTATCCAGTGCCTGAGTCTTTTGATAAGTAGACTTTAAAACCACTAAGTCTTTTGGTAAGGAGACTCTTAGAACCAACCACTGAGTCTTTTGACAAGGACTCTTAGAACCACTGATTCTTTTAGTAAGGAGACTCTTAGAACCACCTACTAAGTCTTTTGACAAGGATCTCTTAGAACCAACTACTGAGTCTTTTGACAAGGATACTTTTAGAACCACTGAGTCTTTTGGTAAGGAGACTCTTAGAACCACACTAGATCTTTTGGTAAGGAGATCTTGATCCAACTGAATCCTTTGGAGAGGGATTCTTAGAGCTCTTTACTCAGATTACAATAAGTGAAGAAAGAGTAAAGGAGAAAAGAAGAAATGTAGAAGATGTTCTTCTAATTGAATCCTCCTTCAGCAATCACTGAGGATTTAGGCACTTAGTGTTGTTGACAGATCTATAATTCAGTAGGTGAGTCCCTGCTGAGAGAAATAGTTGCAAGGACTGTTCAAGCTTTGATTCACAAAATCACTGTCTTTATGTTGGCTTCTTGCTGTAAAAGAAGACGAAGATGAAGAAGCCTTGAATGTATTGTTGGATCTTATGGCACCCTTAGGGGGGGGGGGGTGAATAAGGCATTTATGGAATTTAAATCTTATTTAAATTTATCAGAGTTTGCTACCAATGTTTCAGAATATTTTATAAGAAAATATATTGCAATATCTCAGATCGGATTATATTGATGATTCCTTTTCAAATAAGACGGAATTCAATTTTTCTCCACTACCGCCAGCGTTAGTGCTAACGCCCGGCGCTAGTGACAAAAGTTGAATTCCACAAGTTAATGACCAAAACAATCTAACAATATATTTTTCTTTAGTGCTTTGTTGCAAATATAATTTAAAACATTTTTGAAGATGAAATAAAATCAATTGAATGAAACATTAAAAGACAAGATTTTATTTCATAAGAAATTGATTACACAAATGTTTGCTTTATTGCTTTGATGAAAATATAATTTAACACATTCTTAGAGTGGAAAAAAATCAATTGAATGAAACATTTAATGACATGATTTTATTTCATAAGAAATTGATTATACAAATGTTTGATTTTTATAACGCTAGAAATCATGGCGAGAATATGAAAAACCCTTTTTTGCGATTCACCAGTTCTTCTCCCAAGGACCGGTTCGCTATAACCTATCTTACCCCACATAACGCCTCTAGCCACCCTTAGATCTAACCTCGACCTTGTCTCCACGCACAAGATGGCGAATTCTCCCTAAACATCGCAAGGCCTAGTCGCTAACAATTGCGGCGAATTTCCCACGGAATCCTTCCTGGAATTCGGGGAGAAAGGAAAGTGAAGGGCAAGAGTCTCTTAGTCCAAATATATGTTGATGACATTATATTTGGGTATACAGATGATAACATTTACAAGAGGTTTGTGTTAGTTATGGGGTGTCGACTTATCACCTAGAGGGGGGGGGGGGGGGGGGGGGTGAATAGGTATTTCAAATTACTTTGACCCTCTTTGGTGTTTTTGTTTTCTTGTTTGTTAGATTATTATATAATAAGCATAACACGGAAAATACACAAAGATTTATAGAGGTTCCTCAAGACGATGTGTCTTGAGTACCTCTGTCCCTCTGCGCCTACCTAGCAGTGTGCTAGGCTCGGCAAACTCCGTCAATATCTCTAGCCTGCAAGCCTTACAACTCGGACCCGCAAGTCCTACAGCCTAGGACCGCAATCCCCTACTGCACTCAGGTCCGCAAACCCGACACTAAGGCCCTCAGGCCCTACACAACACAGACCCGCAAGTCTTGCCTCTTGGACCCGCAAGTCCACTGCCCCGGCCCTCAAGCCTCACAGTTCTCAAGCCCGCAAGATCGACAAGATCGAACCCGCAAGTCTACTTCCCTGGCCCTCAAGCCTCATATCTCTCAAGCACGCAAGCTCGACACTCAGATCTGCAAACAGATCCTAAAGTTTTTGGCCCGCAAGCCTTACATAGAAAGAGTAAATAAAGATTCTTCTGCCTGATGGAGATCAACTTCTTGACTTGAAGAAGATGCTTCTGATATGAACCTTAATAACACAGATCTTCTTCAATCCTTCTTCAAACTCGAACGATTCTTTTTAGTCGATGTTGATTGATTGATTCTTAGAGAACACATGATGTGAGTTTTGTTCTCTTCATCTTCTTGATTCTTCTCCGCAGCTTTTATTATTTTATTGATATGCCGAGCGGGATACTTTTTCGTTCTTCAGTTCCAGAGGGCTTTTAGCGCATCCACTGTTCCATTTTATAGGTCGGAGGAGCTGTCCAACAGTCTCCTATGATGTTCTTTAATGTCATACGCCCATACTTTAAGAGCACGCATTGATTGGACAATCAGGCGGCGATATTAAATGCTGACAGCGCGTCTGGCAACTCTTGAATCTGTCTCGATGATATTTCCATCATTACGATGACATGGACAATATCTCAATGACAGAACTTGTCGTTGTCTTGGACTTGGACAGATCTTCAAGTCTTCTTCCTTCTTCTTTAGAAAAGGATATCTCGACGGTAAGAGACATCCCTTCTGCATTTGCACTTAAGACGGCATGAAGTCATCTAACTGATGTTGGTGTAATCTTGACTGCTCGATGTCTTGTTCATGATGTCATCGACACCACATTGTCTTATCGATGATATAATTACCATTACGCCGATAAGCTATTCTTCAGCAATTGTCTGTCTTCATAAGACCTTCTAGCCTTCTTAACGTCAAGCCTTCTTTACGACGATATCGTCGATATCAGTCTTTCTTTGCCTTTTCAATGACACGACTTCTTTATAACTATATCATCGACATCACCTTGCTTAGCCTTTTCGACGTCAAGGTTTCTTTACGACGATGTCGTCGACATTGTCTTGTAATTGTACTTAAGTATTCTTCCTTCATCTCGACATCCTGATATCGTCATGTGGTGTTGTAGTGTTGATGTCACAACTGTTGAAACCAGTTTCCCGGCTTCAGCGTTCGAAAATAGGGGTAGGCAGCTTGCCCTTACTTATCTCAGGTAAAGTCGAACGTCTAGTCACTTAGAGCCTAAGAACCTCTCTACTGGTGGATTCAGGTGGAAACAGACCCCGTGAGCTGCAGCGAGGAGGTCCCGCCACTAACCCGAAAGACCCGAAGATCTTCCCCTCCCAAGCCAATGCTGAGCCTGGGCACCTCGGAGAGCACTCGCAACACCTGACCGTTGGCCTGAAAGACTTGGCGAACGGAGGGCAGGGTCACTAGCTAACCGAACACACTAAGGGGGGTGGGGGTAAGGAGATGCCAACCCTCCCCAAGGTGCCCATGAGGGTCTATTTATAGATTTCTTGAAAATGGGCTACGAATATCCGAAATTTCACTATCCGCGGCTCAACCATGATCATGAACGGACAACGCAGAAGGGGGGCGAGTAGGGCTCCGAGTGCCCACTCCCCCCCCCTGCTGGAAGATCCTACCCGCCCCTTAAGAGGCTAGGCAAGTAGGGAGAGGGGAGATCTCCCCTACCCGCCCCCCATAAAGTAGGCGAGTGGGGAGAAAGGGGGGTCTCCCCTACCCGCACCCCATGGGGTGGGCGAGTGGGGAGAGGGGAGATCTCCCCTACCCGCCCCCCATAGGGTGGGCGAGTGGGGAGAAGGGGGGTCTCCCCTACCCTCCCCCAAGGGGGTTGGCGAGTGGGGAGGGGGGAACCTCCCCTACCCGCCCCCCAAGGGGTTGGCGAGTGGGGAAGTCTGCTCCCCCGGGCCTCCTCTCTTTGATTTAGACCCAAGGTTCACTGCGTCACAGTCATCCTCTCTATCCCGACCCTACTCACGTCGGGTCACACCAGCTCGGAAAATACGAGGGTTGTACACAATCCCCGCTCTTTTCGAGCTTGCCTGAAGCTCAGAAAGAAAGTCCAACCCACTTATTTGACGAGTAGGTGGGATCTAAGGCGAATCTGTGAAGGGCCCTGCCAACGGGATGCTCCTGCTGAGTTTATTAGTTGAACCTGACTTTAGGCGTAAGGCAAACCTTTCTTTATTTAACAACCCTCATGTGAGCCGAGCTCAACTGGAGGTGTGGACAACCCAACACCTTCCAGAGAGTCGAACTCAACCGGAAATGGAGATAATTTACAAGAGCCTGCGCTCCGGTCTCTCTAGTTTGCACACCGTTTTTGCTATTTCAGTGAGCATTACTGTTTCGTCTCTTTGGGATCTTTAGCTAAAGACAAATAAATAGCTTACCTTTCTGGGTGGGCTCTCCTGCCCTGCCGGCATGAACAAGTCCGGTCAGCGGTCTCTTCTCGGGGCCTTAACCAAATTTCTCGCCTCGCTGAGTGAGTTCTCCTGCCCTGCCGGCATGAACAAGCCCGGTCAGCGGCCTCTACTCGGGGCCTTAATCAATATGAACATCTGCCTCACCGAGTGAGTTCTCCTGCCCTGCCGACATGAACAAGCCTGGTCAGCGGTCTCTTCTCGGGGCCTTAACCATCATGAATCACCTGCCTCGCCGAGTGAGTTCTCCTTCTCTGCCGACATGAACAAGCCCGGTCAGCGGCCTCTCCTCGGGGCCTTAATCAATATGAACATCTGCCTCACCGAGTGAGTTCTCCTGCCCTGCCGTCATGAACAAGCCCGGTCAGCGGTCTCTTCTCGGGGCCTTAACCATCATGAATCACCTGCCTCGCCGAGTGAGTTCTCCTGCCCTGCTGGCATGAACAAGCCCGGTCAGCGGTCTCTTCTCGGGGCCTTAATCAATATGAACCACATCGCCTCACCGAGTGAGTTCTCCTGCCCTGCCGGCATGAACAAGCCCGGTCAGCGGTCTCTTCTCGGGGCCTTAATCAATATGAACATCTGCCTCACCGATTGAGTTCTCCTACCCTGCCGGCATGAACGAGCCCGGTTAGCGGTCTCTTCTCGGGGCCTTAATCAATATGAACATCTGCCCCACCGAGTGAGTTCTCCTACCCTGCCGGCATGAACAAGCCCGGTCAACGGTCTCTTCTCGGGGCCTTAATCAATATGAACATCTGCCTCACCGAGTGAGTTCTTCTGCCCTGCCGGCATGAACAAGCTCGGTCAGCGGTCTCTTCTCGGGGCCTTAATCAGTATGAACATCTGCCTCACCGAGTGAGTTCTCCTGCCATGCCGGCATGAACGAGCCCGGTCAGCGGTCTCTTCTCGGGGCCTTAATCAATATGAACCACCTGCCTCGCCGAGTGAGTTCTGCTGCCCTGCCGGCATGAACAAGCCCGGTCAGCAGTCTCTTCTCGGGGCCTCAACCAACTTTCTTGCCTCTCCGAGTGAGTTCTCCTGCCCTGCCGGCATCAACAAGCCCGGTCAGCGGTCTCTTCTCGGGGCCTCAACCAACTTTCTTGCCTCTCCGAGTGAGTTCTCCTGCCCTGCCTGCATCAACAAGCCCGGTCAGCGGTCTCTTCTCGGGGCCTCAACCAATATGAATCATCTGCCTCTCAGAGTGAGTTCTCCTGCCCTACCGGCATCAACAATCCCGGTCAGCGGTCTCTTCTCGGGGCCTTAACCAATATGAACATCTCGCCTCGCCGAGTGAGTTCTCCTGCCCTGTCGGCATAAACAAGCCTAGTCAGCGAAACCATCCCGGGGCAAAACTTACTTAGCATCTCCGAGAGGTCAACCTGTCCTGCCAGCTAGTGAGAGTCTGGTCAGCGGAACCATCCCGGGGCAAAACTTACTTGGCCTCTCTGAGAGGTCAACCTGTCCTGCCAGCTAGTGAGAGCCTGGTCAGCGGAACCATCCCGGGGCAAAACTTACTTGGCCTCTCCGAGAGGTCAACCTGTCCTGCCAGCTAGTGAGAGCCTGGTCAGCGGAACCATCCCGGGGCAAAACTTACTTGGCCTCTCCGAGAGGTCAACTTGTCCTGCCAGCTAGTGAGAGCCTGGTCAGCGGAACCATCCCGGGGCAAAACTTACTTGGCCTCTCCGAGAGGTCAACCTGTCCTGCCAGCTAGTGAGAGCCTGGTCAGCGGAACCATCCCGGGGCAAAACTTACTTGGCCTCTCCGAGAGGTCAACCTGTCCTGCCAGCTAGTGAGAGCCTGGTCAGCGGAACCATCCCGGGGCAAAACTTACTTGGCCTCTCCGAGAGGTCAACCTGTCCTGCCAGCTAGTGAGAGCCTGGTCAGCGGAACCATCCCGGGGCAAAATTTACTTGGCCTCTCCGAGAGGTCAACCTGTCCTGCCAGCTAGTGAGAGCCTGGTCAGCGGAACCATCCCGGGGCAAAACTTACTTGGCCTCTCCGAGAGGTCAACCTGTACTGCCAGCTAGTGAGAGCCTGGTCAACGGAACCATCCCGGGGCAAAACTTACTTGGCCTCTCCGAGAGGTCAACCTGTCCTGCCAGCTAGTGAGAGCCTGGTCAGCGGAACCATCCCGGGGCAAAACTTACTTGGCCTCTCCGAGAAGTCAACCTGTCCTGTCAGCTAGTGAGAGCCTGATCAGCGGAACCATCCCGGGGCAAAACTTACTTGGCCTCTCCGAGAGGTCAACCTGTCCTGCCAGCTAGTGAGAGCCTGGTCAGCGGAACCATCCCGAGGCAAAACTTACTTGGCCTCTCCGAGAGGTCAACCTGTCCTGCCAGCTAGTGAGAGCCTGGTCAGCGGAACCATCCCGGGGCAAAACTTACTTGGCCTCTCTGAGAGGTCAACCTGTCCTGCCAGCTAGTGAGAGTCTGGTCAGCGGAACCATCTCGGGGCCCTGCAAAATATTTTTACTGTACTTAGTAGAAACAAAATTCATTGAGATAAGATGCTCACTGTTCATTACAGACAAGCAAGCAGACTTTCATGCTCTGCCAGATACACTCTCGGACCTTCTTTGGGTCCTACTTGCTCAGCCTTTAGTTGTCCTGCATTTTCTTCGGCCTCCTACCCTCGTTGCTGATGTCTTATTTTTTCTTCACGTCCTCTCCTCTTTCTTCTCTTCCGTCTCCCAATAGCAATAACTCTCCCCCTGCAGGGGCTCTTCTCTCTTCCCTGACTTCCAAGAACTCGGGGCAAGTGGCTGTCGCGTGACCTTCCGCTTGATGGAAGTCACAAAAGGGCAACTCCGCTCGGATACCCTCTCTTCCTCCCGCGCGATTCCTTCTTCTTCTTTGGCTGATCCCCATAGCTTGTTGAGGTGGGGGGAGGGGTGGCCTCGGACCCTGCCTGTTATTTTGCTCTGGGTACCTCCACCCTAGCTGCTGCTGTGGTTCCTTCTCCTTTCCTCTTCCTTCCGCCCACTTGGCCATCTTGGCCGCGAACTCCGGGTTTGTTGCCTCCACTTCGATCTCCCGTCCTGCCCGTTCCATCAACTCCTCGTAGGACAGGGGAGGTTCCCAGGACAAGCCCATGCGAAACAACCCCTGCCGCAACCCGAGGGTAAGCGCAAGTTGCAAAGTGTGTCCAGGGACCTCATTGACGAGAAGGACCTCTTCTTGGAACCGATCCACGTAGCTTCCTAGAGAATCTTCCGACCTCTGCTTGATCAGGAAGAGGGCCTCCACCCCCTTCCTCCTCTTCTTGGACGTCGAGAACCTTAACAGGAAACTCCGCTTCAAGTCCCCGAAACTGTAGATGGATCCGGGAGGAAGTTGATGGAACCAATCCCTAGCTTTCTCCTGAAAGGAGATGGCGAACAACCTACACTTGAAGACATCGGTCATCTGCCTGATGGACATGACGTCCTCAAACCACTGGAGGTGCTCCTGAGGGTCATCTTTGCCTGTGTAGTGGGACATAACCGACTCCCTAAACCCTTCCAGAACTGGGGCGGTCAGGATCAACTCGCAGAAAGGGCTTCCCCTTCCCACCTGGCGGATGGGCATCACTCGCCATGCCTCCTCCCCTAGGTGCAGAGCACTCGCCGGGCTAGGAAACAGCATCCTCGCCTGAAGAGTTCTATCCTCCTCCACCCGCGCTTCCTTATCAAGTCGCCCTGCTGGTGCCGTCTCACCTAGGGTAGGTGAGGTGAGGATAGGTACCGGCGAAGTCGAGCACTCGCCTGTGGGGGTGAGTGCAGAGCGCAAGGTCTCCATGATCGTCTTCTTGAACTCATCGAAGTCGCTTTTCCTTACGTAGTCGCCGGGAGGAGGTGGGTTCTCCAGCTCTTCACTTCCAGCCATTCGACCTACTTGGGGTTTTTCCGAACAAGCTGCGTTCCACGCTCACCGCACCAGAATGTTGAAACCAGTTTCCCGGCTTCAGCGTTCGAAAATTGGGGTAGGCAGCTTGCCCTTACTTATCTCAGGTAAAGTCGAACGTCTAGTCACTTAGAGCCTAAGAACCTCTCTACTGGTGGATTCAGGTGGAAACAGACCCCGCGAGCTGCAGCGAGGAGGTCCCGCCACTAACCCGAAAGACCCGAAGATCTTCCCCTCCCAAGCCAATGCTGAGCCTGGGCACCTCGGAGAGCACTCGCAACACCTGACCGTTGGCCTGAAAGACTTGGCGAACGGAGGGCAGGGTCACTAGCTAACCGAACACACTAAGGGGGGTGGGGTAAGGAGATGCCAACCCTCCCCAAGGTGCCCATGGGGGTCTATTTATAGATTTCTTGAAAATGGGCTACGGATATCCGAAATTTCACTATCTGCAGCTCAACCATGATCATGAACGGACAACGCAGGAGGGGGGGGGGGGGGGGGGGGGGCGAGTAGGGCTCCGAGTGCCCACTCCCCCCCCCCCCCCCCCTGCTGGAAGATCCTACCCGCCCCTTAAGAGGGTAGGCGAGTAGGGAGAGGGGAGATCTCCCCTACCCGCCCCCCATAAGGTAGGCGAGTGGGGAGAAGGGGGGTCTCCCCTACCCGCACCCCATGGGGTGGGCGAGTGGGGAGAGGGGAGATCTCCCCTACCCGCCCCCATAGGGTAGGCGAGTGGGGAGAAGGGGGGGTCTCCCCTACCCGCACCCCAAGGGGGTTGGCGAGTGGGGAGGGGGGAACCTCCCCTACCCGCCCCCCAAGGGGTTGGCGAGTGGGGAAGTCTGCTCCCCCGGGCCTCCTCTCTTTGATTTAGACCCAAGGTTCGATGCGTCACAGTCATCCTCTCTATCCCGACCCTACTCACGTCGGGTCACACCGGCTCGGAAAATATGAGGGTTGTACAACAACGATATCATCATGTGCATGTTATCTCGACGATAACTGTCATGATCATTCTTCTTTGCTCTGCACATCATTTCAACGATATGAATACTCTTTTCGACGATATGTCCAGTCCTTTTCGACGATATTGTACTTAGTGAAGTTATTAAAGTACTGGACATATTGTCTGATCTCTACAAGCATGAACTAAATATAACATCAAATACAACTTGTACTTATCATTGAACTGAGCACTTCTTCAAATCAGGAACACTGCTGGGCACTATTCCCAACAATCTCCCCTTATTTGAAGAAGTTATAACCCACTCAATGATAAAGTACATCTTAAGCAAATTAGCATATAATAATGACATTACAATTAAGTTTGAGTAAATGCAGAAATTGACAAATATCATTTCATTGATAATTTATAAATAGTGACAGATGTTTTAAGGTTTTCAACATTTATATATTTGCCTCTAATAATTCAGCCATCTATTTCTCTGGTTCCTTCATAGCTTCTTCATTATTCGCTTTCTTGGCACTGGCGTCCTGTTCCATCTCAGTTTGTCTGGTGAAGTATTCAAATGGCTTGGGGTGATACTTGAGGGGCTCAGGAGTGTCTACATGGATTCTGCCTGCTTGCTTGTCCCTTCTGTAACCTCTCCTTACTTCTTCTTGATCTTCATGCTTAGACCATTCTTGAGGACTGTACAATTTGTATCTTTCACCTTTATTTACTTTCACCAGCTCCCATGCTTTCAGTGTGATGGATCTGGATTTGGGGCTCCATCTCTCATAGTCACCCTTCTTCTCCATTTCTTCCCTGTATTTTCTCTTTCTCATATTTACCTCATCTTCTTCCAATATTTCCTTTCCTTTATTCTGATCAGCAGCAGAATCAGGAATGTCAACATAATGATCTTCAGCATGGTACTCTTCAGCAGGCTCATCAAAATGGAGAGGAGGGAGATTCATTGCTTCCCTGATGGTATTGGTGGTCAAGATGGCATGCTCACCACTGACATTTATCATTGATCTCTCCCCCTTTATGGCTTCATATGATATATCCCTTTGGAGGTTCTCCAGAAGGACTAGTATCTTGTCTTTCAGCATGTAAATGCCTTTCTCCAGATGTTCTTTGTTTCCTGTAGATGACTGCCTAGTTCTTGGTTGTGGTGATTTGGACTTTCTTGGAGATTAGTTTAATGTTAAACCATCCATCTGTTGGTTTCTATGTAGGCCATCTCTATGTTGTTGCCGATCATTATCTAATTATCCATTGCATCAGATAGACCCTGGTGAGTAAGTGCTATCTCTTTAGCAGTGTATTCTTGTAGATTCTTCACATTATTTCTCAGGCTTGCAGTTTCAGCAGATAGTTCCCTTCTTAGCTCATTGACAACAGAGTTAACATAACATTCAATTTTTAGTCTTTGCTCTTCCAGGAGCATTCTTATCTGAGGCAGCAGTGAGGACTCCACTGGTCTATTCACTAGAGGTGAACTAACTTGTCCTGGTTCTTCCTCTTTAGTCTCATCGACCTTAGGAGATGGGGATCTTATGATGGCTGACTGGTTTGACCCATTCTCAGGTTCCTTTGGCTCTTCAAGATTTTGCAGATCTCTGCTGATCTCATCATCATGATTCTTATGATTGCCTTCCTGGTGATTTCCTCTTGGGTCCTCTTGGACTGCTGGTTCAGAATGGACAGCATCCTCAGCCTCAGTGATCTTGTTGATCACAACATCTACCTGAGCAAGGATCTCACTATCTTTTGTTGGGTTTTCTAGAACCATACATCACATGTAGGCGCAGCGGAAATAAAGAGAAACAACCCAAAAGACTTTGATCGGGCCATGAATATTGAATCAAGAAGTTAATAAAATACTAGGCAAAATTACCTTAGTGGAGTTGGATCAAATCCAACCTAGATGCTCCAAGAAGAAGAGTCCTTGCGCCGGCTATGCGAAAGTTCTGACGTAGAATAATATCTACTTCTCTACAGTGATCCACACGAGCCGGGAGAAGAACGACTGCACCTTTGCACTTCCACGAACTGCTAGGTTCGCTCCAGGAAGAACAATCACAGCGACGATCGCCGGAGGGGAGATCTGCGAAGGTGATCGAGACGGCGGAACACTTCCGTCGGCTAGGGTTCGTGAGGCGGAACTTCTTCCGTCTCGTCTCTTCTTCTTCGCGTAATAATCGTGGATACTCAAGAAGAACCGTCGAACCGTCTATTTATACCCGAAGTATAAAAGACCTAAAAAATCGCTATCCGCAGTCCATACAGAAACAGTTTTCTGTAATAATTCGTCGGGATTCCACGGAACAACCCGACGAATCCGACGAATCGAATCAGACGGCAACATTTGCCTAGGTTAGGGACTCTGTAACAATTCGTCGGGATTCCACGGAACAATCCGACGAATCCGATGAATCATATCAGACGGCAACATTTGCCGACTTTAGAGTCTCTGTGATAATTCGTCGAGATTTCACGGAACAGTCCGACGAATCCGACGAATCCCATCCGACGAATTCCGACGAATTCCGACAGCAACATTTGCTTTACCTCCCCGATCCTTTATGGTGATTGGTAACCTTTACCAACACAGTCAATGTTCCAACCTCTCCACATGCACTTATGTGCGACCCTGTAGGCTCATATCGCGTTGGCAGTGAGATTACATGTTTGACCACTTCTAGATCACAATGGTAACTCCAACATCTTTCTCCCCCTCAGATTCAGCACCTACTTGTTCTGTTCTTGCTGATACCATTGTCCTGGTTCCCAAACTTAGAGCAGAGGTCTGGAGTGAGACATTCCTTGTCTCCACAGTCAGATGAGTCTGAGTTGTTGTCAGACTCACTTCCTTCAGATGAGCTTTCTTCCTTTCTAATCATATCCTCTGCAGCCTTCAGCTTCTTGGGAGACTTAGTTAGAACTTTCTCCCACCTATCAAGTATTTTGATATCCATCCTTCTCATGTGATGGATTTTACACCATACTTTTTGTTGAAGGTCTCAGGATAAGATAGTAGTAGAAAGAGAGACAGAATTCTTCCCAGATTGGGTACTTGGAAACTTTCTTGAATCCTCTTGAAGATGATCTGAGCCCAGTTGTTTTTCTTACTTAGGATTATCCTTGTCATTATCTTAAACATGGGATTGGATATGATCCTGTCATGTGATCCTACCTTGTAGAGGAGGGCTTTTCGCACGATATTTGCCATCAGCTTTCCTTTTTGGTTGAAACTCTTCCTTTCCAGAGACCCACAGGTATTGCTAGAGTGCACCATGCCAGAGCTTTGTTAAGGTCCTCCTGGGTGACCTCCTCATTTTCCTCCCCCTTGGCCCAGGTCGCCAGCTGAAGAACCCTGGCCAATCTCAGACATTTGACCCTATTTATAGTTTCGGGATTGGAAGGCGAAGCGTCATTTGTTAAAAGTCTGATTAACTTAGATTGAATGGTTATGGTCGGTTAATTTCAGATCTCTTAAGTGTTAGATCGACACTTAGGTATCGTCGTGACCCTACTTAGATGTCGAGGAATCATTTCGATGATACCAATCATTATTTCGACGATATCGTTTTGTATACAAAACGATGTTGTTCTTGTTCACTCTTTTGTATGATCAGTGTTTGATTTAGTTGTGCCATATATATGTGCTCTTTGAGTGATAGCTTGCTTACTCAAACCAAGATTACTTTCACAAAGCGATAAATATAAGTTTATGTAGTTATCATTAATATCTAAAGCACAATTACTTTCACCTTAGCTATTGTTGAACTTTAGAGTAATAGTCTTTGCATTTTCTCAATCTTGCAGCTCCCTCCTTTTTGAGGTCTTCTTTTTCATCTGATTTTTCTGAACACTCCCCCTTGATCAATGCATCTTGGTTTGTGATGAGATTTTTCTTAGTCCAGAGTTATCCCTGGATAACTTATTGTCCATCAGCCTTATGTACTTTAGACTGGCTGAATGAACATACCTGCAAGACAGATATTATCATACCTTAGGAACCCAATAAAGTTTGTTGAAACAACTCTATTACTGATTTGGGCTAGGATCACTATCTGTTGACTAGGACTAAGTTGACCCCAATGTATAGTCTAAGGGTCAAGGTTTTAGGCTGTCTGAGTTAGATAGAACTTAGGAAAACTCTAAGTTTCTGCGTTCGATGAACTCCATCCTGCGTTCGACGAACTCCATCCTGGGTTCGACGAATGTCATGCTCCAGTTCGACGAACTTGCCAAGTCTCTGCATTCGACGAACTCCATTCTGCGTTCGATGAAATTTATTCTGCGTTCGACAATCGTCATACTTCAGTTCGACGAACTTGCTCTCCAGCTCGACGCACTCAGTTCTCCAGCCAGTCCAGCAGTTTATTCTTTAGTTCGACGAACTCCAGTTTGAGATCGACGAACTCAGCTCTGCGCTCGACAAATAAGTATCAAGATGTTCAGATCGACGAAAGTGCTTATCAGATCGACGAACTCAGTTCTTCCAGCCAGATTCAGCAGATTATCTCAGTTCGACGAACTCCAGTTTGAGATCGACGAACTCCAGACTATGTTCGACGAATCAGTAACAGATGTTCAGTTCGACGAACTCCAACTTAAGTTCGACGAACTCAACATTCAGTTCGACAAACTCAGTTCTCAGATCAACAAAATTTCTCCTCAGCTTGTTAATTTCAGAAAGATCAGTTATATTATTCTCTGAACTCAGATCGACTATCAGCAACAGATCTATTCTATTATTTATTCCAGATAAGTCAAGGATTTTATCCTTTCTTTTATTTATTCCTTTCCATTGTCTTCTCTCGAGAAAGTAGCCGTTTGGCTTATTGGAAAAGGATATCATTTATTGAAAAGGAAAAGGAATTAAAGATTTGCTGAATCAGATTGCAGTTCCAAGAATATCTTGTCAGAATATTTTATTCCTTAATTCAGAGATTTGAATTTCAAATCAGTTACATACTCTCTAAGGGAAAAATATACTAGTAAGAAAGAAAGATCAGGAAGACAGTGAAAGACAGAAGGAGAGCAGTATTAGAGAAATACAGGAAGTCAAAAAGAAAGATAATCTTCCTCCTCAAGCAGAACACTTAATCTCTGAGAACATCAACATTATTCTCTCGATTTTCAGCTGCTAGTTTTAATCTTCAAAGAGCAACAACAATCTGAGAAACTTTTGTCTCTCAGATTCATCAGCTATCAAGGAAGATCATTTATATTCAAGAGGAAGCTCCATCCACTAACTGTCAACCATTTCTATCAGACAGGGGGAGCTTCACAACAACACAATCCACTAGTCTTCTCTCAGCTTGTTGACAGAGAAGAACTTAATAAACCATCTTTATCCCATCTTGTACAGGGTTCTAACTCCCTTCAAAAGTTAACCCTTTGGTGGCAGGGTACCTGATCAAAAACCTGTGGTTGGTGGCATGGCACCTGATCAAAAACCTGTGGTTGGTGTTTGGGCACCTGATCAAAAACCCATTGGTGATAAAGCACCTGATCAAAAACCTAGTGGATTCCTACCAAGGGTGGTAGAAGAGTGGACTACCCAGTTTGATTGAGGAACCACTATAGATCCTTGTGTCTTCTGTGTTTGTGTTTATTTTATGTACTGTGTTGTGCTTTGTGATTTCTTGTTTTGTTTTTATAACTCACTCTGTTATACACATATATATATCAGTATTTTAATTCCGCTATAAAAATAAGTTATAAACTTTTTAATACTCTATTCACCCCCCCCCCCCCCCCCCTCTAGAGTTAATCTAATATCTAACCTCACTTTCCATTGGTACCAGAGGACTTTCAATTGGTATCAGAGGTTGGTTGATTCTTTACAGGCTAACACCTGAATCAAAAGATCAATTAGATCTTAAATTTATTTTAGAGTTTTCTTTTGCTAAAAACTCATGGCACAGAACAAAGAATACTCAAGCACAAGACCTCCTATGTGCAATCTAAATAAGTTTGCATTATGGAAGGCAAAGATCAGATTGTATATGAATTCTATTGACGAAGATATTTTCAATGCAATTTTGACAGGACCTCCTACTCCTACAACAACAACAAGTGCTGAAGCAGCACCTAACAATAATGATGTTCCACCTCCTGAGTGGACAGATGCTCAAAAGAAGCAAAGGATTGGAGATGTCAAAGCAATGAATATCTTGGCACAGACAATGTCTGATGAAATTTTACAAAAGGTTGGGGAATGCACCTCAGCCAGGGAGATCTGGATTTCCCTCAACAACATGGTTGAAGGATCTACAAATGAGAGAAAAGATAGAAGATCTCATCTCATCTTCCAGTATGAGAATTTCAAGAAAGGAGAAACTGAGACAGTTGCTGACATGTACAATAGACTCGGTCTCATAATCAATGAGCTGAAGACCTTGGACAAAGTGATCTCTATCAATGAAGTCAATGATAAGATCCTAATGTGCTTCCACAGCACATGGGACTCTAGGATCTGGCCAATCAAGGAATCCAGAAGCCTCAATGAGATCTCTACTGAAACCTTGTTATGCAAGCTAAAGTCCTATGAGCAGCTTATCAAGACTAGAGAAGCTGAACAATCTACCTCATCTCCAGCATCCAAGAAGGAAAGGAGCATTGTTTTCCAAGCAACAGAAGAGGAAAATAAATCTCCAGGAGACATGGAGTTTATGAGTCTTCTAGCCAAGAGATTCTACAAGATGGCTAGGAAAGACATTAGAAAGAAGGATCTCAAATCCAGAGAAAAGCCAAGGTATGACAAATCTAATTCTATAGAAATTATTTGTTATGGTTGCAGGAAACCTGGGCACATTCTACCTGAGTGTCCATAGAATCAAAAGAAGGAAAAGAGAAAAGACAAAGAAGAAAAGAGGCACTCCAGCAAGTCATCCTCCCACAAACACAAACATAAGGGAAGAGGCTTTGTAGCTGAGTCATGGAGTGAGACAGACTCATAATCTTCATCCAGCTCTTCTGATGATGAAGAGAATGCAAATGACAAAGATCAATGCTTGATGACTATCTATGACTCAAGCAGTGAGTCAAAACATGCATTATCATCTAGCTCTAGTGATGATGAAGATGATGAAGAAGAAAGAAACTTCTGCATGTTGGCTATCAATGCCTCAGGAAGTAATTCAGAAGAATCAGAATCAGACAATGACAGTGATCAGGTAATATCTACCTTTGATTTTAATTCAAATGAGTTCAACGATGAATTCAAAACTCTTTGTCTAGATTTAATTAAATCTGAGAAGGAGATAATCTCTCTCAGAAATAGGTTGGTTGAAATGAATCAACTGGCTGAAGATAATGCCAATCTTAAGAAAGAATTGGCTGCCTCAAAAGAACATATTGTTTTCATTAAGAACAAGTTATCTGAGGCTAAGAAATTTGATGAATCCCTAAATGGGAGAAGTACCAAACCGATGGACAGTGAATGCTAGACTTAATGGCAGACTGGGCTTGGGTGCATCATCAAGTGAGACACATCTTCTTAAGAAGAACATTTTATCTACTCCAGTAAAGTTCATTTATGCCAAGAACAGAGAGACAATAGATGTTAGTAAGAACATTTCAAGCGAGGATGTTAAGAATAAAAGAATTCAACAGAATTCGTCGAACGGAGCTCGACGAAATCACATCATTTTGTCGAAAGGAGATCGACGAACTCTGAAGATAGAATTTCAGTATAACTGTCCATAGAATGACACTTGACAAAATTACTTCAATTCGTCGAATGGCGATCGACGAACTCTGAAGACAGACTTTCAGTATAGTTATTATTTGAACGGAGCTCGACGAAATAACCTCAATTCGTCGAACGACGATCGATGAACTCAGCCAAGTTCGTCGAACGAAAAATATACTGAATGTCAGAAGAATTCTTATTCTCAACAAACTAAAAATCCTTTCACTGAGTGGATTATTCCTCCAAGGAAATATCATCCACAAGGCTATAAGGATCAGCCTAAAATTTCTTACATTTCAGATTTTTGTGGAAAGACAAAAGGACCCAAGGTAATCTGGGTCAAGAACAACTAGTTTGTTTTCTGTTGTGCAGGTACAAAACTATCCACACATAAAAGAACATTGGTACTTGGATAGTGAGTGCTCAAAGCATATGACAGGAAACAAGGCCAACTTAAGCAATTACAAGGCAAAGCTTGGACCCAAAGTGATCTTTGGAGACTCCAACTGTGGACAAACCAAAGGTTATGGACAAATCAAAGTTTGAGCAGTTACCTTCAGAGAGGTAGATTATGTCAAGGGTCTCAAGCACAACCTCATCAGCATAAGCCAGTTATGTGATGAAGGTTATCAGGTAACTTTTAACCATTCCTTATGTCTTATTACCAATAATAAAAACATAAATGTGTTATCTGGTATTAGACATGGAAACATTTATTTAGTCAATTTTGACTCTGCCAATTCAGATATTTGTTTATTTAATTCAATAAGTAAAACAAATGAACTATGGCACAAAAGGCTAGAGCACATTAATCTTAGAACTATCTCTAAGCTCTCTAAGGACAATCTTGTTAGAGGACTGCCTTCTGGTTCATACAAGAAGGAAGGACTGTGCAGGGCTTGTCAACTAGGAAAGCAAACTAAGAGTAGTTTTAAATCTTTATCCAAGAGTGATTCACCTAGGATTTTGTACTTACTGCATTTGGATCTTTTTGGACCCACTGCAATACAGAGTCTAGGAGGGAAGCATTATTCTCTAGTTATTGTAGATGACTTCTCAAGATTCACTTGGGTGTTCTTTCTTAGGAACAAGTCTGACACCTTCAGTGTTCTGACAGACTTTCTCAGGTCCATCAAGATTGAGTATTCTACTCTAGTTGCATTGATCAGAAGTGATCATGACACTGAGTTTGAGTCTCTTCTGATGAGAGAATTTTGTGGAAAAGAAGGGATCAGGCAATGTTTCTTTGCTCCTAGAACTCCTCAACAAAATGGGGTAGCTGAAAGGAAAAATAGAACCTTAATTGAATCAGCAACTACATTGCTTGCTGATGCTCACTTGCCACTCTCTTTTTGGGCAGAGGCAGTGAACACAGCTAATTATGTGTTGAACAGAAGTCTGATACATAAGCTTAAGGGTAAAACTCCCTATGAATTACTCAAGAATAAAAAGCCTAAGGTTAACTATTTTAAGATATTTGGCTGTAAATGCTATGTGCATAACAATGGTAAGAAGTATTTAAGGAAATTTGAAGTAAAAGCTGCGGAAGGTATATTCCTTGGATATTCTCTTTCTAGTAAAGCATATAGAGTTTATAACAAATCAACTCTTAAGATAGAAGAGTCCATGCATGTATCTTTTGATGAAACTATATGTTAATTGAGGAGAGGAACACCACCTCTACCAAAGATACTTTGCAGGTACCGGCTCAATGTGAAGAGCTCAATGGATTAAATCTGCAGAATGAAGAATCTCTACTTCCATCAATTCAAACTCTTGAAGACAGTGAAGAAGAAGATATTCCAGATGATCTTGCTGACAATTCAAATCAAATGACAGTTGATCAAATTCCTCAAGTGGAAACCATTGCTGAACTAACTCCAACTGTTGATCACATCACAGTTAGACATCATCCAATATCTCAAATCATTAGAGATATTTCAGCAGGTGTTCAAACAAGGCATCAACTACACCAAAATTAGATGCATACTTGTTTTCTATCATAGATTGAACCTCAATCCATAAAAGATGCAGAACAAGATCCAAACTGGATTCTTGCAATGCAAGAGGAACTCAATCAATTTGAAAGGAACAAGGTTTGGGATTTGGTTCCAAGACCAAAGGGCCATCCAGTTATTGGCACCAAATGGGTCTTCAGGAACAAGCTAGATGATCAAGGCATAATCATCAGAAATAAAGCAAGATTAATAGCCCAAGGATATTCTTAGGAAGAAGGGATTGATTATGATCAAACCTTTGCTCCTGTTGCTAGACTTGAAGCTATAAGGATTTTTCTTGCCTTTGCTGCATTCAAAAAGTTCAAGTTTATCAGATGGATGTGAAGAGTGCTTTTTTGAATGGAGATATCAAAGAAGAAGTCTATGTGGAACAACCACCAAGTTTTATCTCTCCAACCCACTCTTCTTATGTATTTAAGCTTAATAAAGCTCTCTATGGTCTCAAGCAAGCTCCCAGAGCATTGTATGGGACCTTAGCTAATTTTCTTTTGGAGAACAAGTTCTGTAGAGGCAATGTTGATAAAACCTTATTTTCCAGAAAACATAAAAATCAAACATTACTAGTTCAAATCTATGTAGATGACATTATTTTTGGCTCTACTGATTCAAATCTATGCAAAAGGTTTTCTGACCTAATGCAATCTAAATTTGAAATGAGTAGTATGAGTGAGTTATCTTACTTCCTTGGTCTTCAAATGAAGCAAACTCCAAATGACATATTCATATCACAATCCAAGTATGCTAAGGAATTAGTGAAAAGATTTGGTATGTCTGATGCTTCCACCATGAAAACACCCATGCCCTCCAATGTTGTTGTAGACAATGATGAATCAGGGAAACCTGTTGATCAGAAAGTATATAGAGCAATTGTTGGCTCTTTACTTTACAGCTAGTAGACCTGATATAATGTTTGATACATGTATTTGTGCTAGGTTCCAAGTTAACCCTAAAGAATCTCACCTTATTTTACTAAAAAGAATTTTGAGATATATAAAGGGTTGTCCAAATCTAGGACTCTGGTATCCAACTGCATCAGAATTTGAATTAACTGGATTCTCAGATTCTGATTATGCTGGATGCAGAGTAGATAGGAAAAGCACATCAGGAACTTGTCAGTTTCTTGGTGATAGGCTAGTGTCTTGGTTTTGTAAGAAACAAACATCTCTGTCTACATCAACAGCTGAAGCAGAATATATTGCTGCTGGCAGTTGCTGCTCACAAATATTGTGGATACAAAATCAACTTCTAGACTATGGTATCAATCTAAATAAATCAATTATATTTTGTGACAATACTAGCGCAATATCTATAACACAAAATCCAACAGTCCATAGTAGGACTAAACACATAGAGATTAGGCACCACTTTATCAGCGATAATGTGGATATAAAATAAAATTTGCTTACAATTTATTCCTACTGACTTACAAAGGGCTGATATTTTCACCAAACCATTGGATGAAAAGAAGCATATCTTATTTATAAATCAGCTAAGAATGATAGATGGAGATTCGATCAATTAAAAAAATAAAAAAAATTATATCTTTTATTTATCCCCTCATTTCGTCGAACAGAGAACGACGAATATAGTCATTTCATCGAACTGAGACAGCTGAGACAAGCTCTCAGTTTTAGCAGAACCGCTGAGATAAGGCCTAGGGCGCTGAGAAGTTGTCTGGGGGACATCTAATAGCCGTCGGAGATAGACAAAATCTAGTCGAACGGAGATCGACGAAGCCTACTTCAGAGATCGACGAAGTCATCTAGATCGTCGAACTAAGATCGTCGAACTGAGATCGACGAAAATTTAATTTTCGTTTAACGCAGTTTGATGAAGCCTATGAATCTGATCTCTTTCCTTATAATCAAATTTTGATTCTTTTTTTGACTTTATGTCTACAAAATCTGCTTCTCCTTCCAGTTCCCTTTGCACTTGATCGTTTTTTTCTTTTGCAGGAATAATGGAAATCTTTCTTCTCAGATTGCATCCTTCCCTTCCTCCTCTTCAAATGTCCCTTCTTCTAGGGTCCTAGCTTCAAGACTTCCTGAAACTAGGCAGGGGGAGATGCTTTATGAAGAAGCTCCAGTTTCAGGGGGAGATGCTTTATGAAGAAGCTCATTTTGATGTAGTGAATGATTCAATGATGATTGATATTGATGTTGATATGGCTTTGATAGAAGCAACTCCAGTTTTAGTTTTTGTTTCAGATATGACAGATTCAAATGCAGATTCAGTTATGTTGTTTGATATAGCAGATACAGTTTTTGATAAAGAAGATCAATAAAGAAGATTAACAAAGCAGATTCAGTTGCCACAGCTCAGATCAACAAAGCAAAAGCTGAAGGCAAGGTTTTCTTTCAGGATTCTTCAAAAGTCTGATTTCAGAAGACAAGAATTTAACAGGCAAATCATCTTCAAGTCTCCTTCAGAGAAAGACAAAAGTTCTTGATTATTTGATTTTGATTTCAATGTAAAGTCTTCTTAAAATGCAGAGTTCTATGCATTTTATCTGCTGAAATGATTTCAATTCTGTCAGATACATATATGCTCTGTGTTTTGTTTATTTTATTATTTGATTTTGTCAAATAGTATCCTAACCCAAATAGGGGGAGATTGTTGGAACAACCCTATTATTGATTTGGGCTAGGATCACTATTTGTTGATTAGGACTAAGTTGACCCCAATATATAGTCTAAGGGTCAAGGTTTTAGGCTGTCTGAGTTAGCTAGAACTTAGGAAAAACTCTAAGTTTCTACGTTCGACAAACTCTATCCTGCGTTCGATGAACTCCATCCTGGGTTCGACGAATGTCATGCTCCAGTTCGACGAACTTGCCAAGTCTCTGCGTTCGACGAACTCCATTCTGCGTTCGACAAAATACTTTCTACGTTCGACGAACGTCATACTTCAGTTCGACGAACTTGCTCTACAGCTCGACGCACTTAGTTCTCCAGCCAGTCCAGCAGTTTATTCTTCAGTTCGACGAACTCCAGTTTGAGATCGACGAACTCAGCTCTCCGCTCGACGAATAAGTATCAAGATGTTCAGATCGATGAAAGTGCTTATCAGATCGACGAACTCAGTTCTTCCAGCCAAATTCAGCAGATTATCTCTCAGTTTGACGAACTCCAGTTTGAGATCGACGAACTCCAGACTGTTTTCGACGAATCAGTAACAGATGTTCAGTTCGACGAACTCCAACTTAAGTTCGACGAACTCAACATTAAGTTCGACGAACTCAGTTCTCAGATCGACGAAATTTCTCCTCAGCTTGTTAATTTCAGAAAGATCAGTTATATTATTCTCTGAACTCAGATCTACTATCAGCACCAGATCTATTCTATTATTTATTCCAGATAAGTCAAGGATTTTATCCTTCCTTTTATTTATTCCTTTCCATTGTCTTCTCTCGAGAAAGTAGCCATTTGGCTTATTGGAAAAAGATATCATTATTGAAAACGAAAAGGAATTAAAGATTTGCTGAATCAGATTGCAGTTCCAAGAATATCTTTTCAGAATATTTTATTCCTTAATTCAGATATTTGAATTTCAAATCAGTTACGTACTCTCTAAGGGAAAAATATACCAGTAAGAAAGAAAGATCAGGAAGACAGTGAAAGACAGAAGGAGTGCAGTACTAGAGAAATATAGGAAGTCAAAAAGAAAGATCATCTTCCTCCTCAAGCAGCACACTCAGTCTCTGAGAACATCAACATTATTCTCTCTGTTTTCAGCTGCTAGTTTTAATCTTCAAAGAGCAACAACAATCTGAGAAACTTTTGTCTCAGCTATCAAGGAAGATCATTTATATTCAAGAGGAAGCTCCATCCACTAACTGTCAACCATTTCTCTCAGACAGGGGGAACTTCACAACAACACAATCCACTAGTCTTCTCTCAGCTTGTTGACAGAGAAGAAATTCATAAACCCTCTTTATCCCATCTTGTACAGGGTTCTAACTCCCTACAAAAGTTAACCCTTTGGTGGCAGGGCACCTGATCAAAAACCTATGGTTGGTGGCAGGGCAACTGATCAAAAACCTGTGGTTGGTGTTTGGGCACTTGATCAAAAACCCATTGGTGATAGGGCACCTGATCAAAAACCTAGTGGATTCCTACCAAGGGTGGTTGAAGAGTGGACTGTTGGAACATGCTTTCCGCATCTCTTGGTTTGACAATAACAAATCCTATTGTATTTGTTCATACTTGTTTTGTGTTTATAGTATGCAGGATTCTGTGCTTTCAAATCTCCATGGTGCTGTGTATTGTTGCTACCGCGCCGCATTAACTTTACCGCTGGCGCTAGCACTAACGAACCGCTGAGACGAAATCGCTGAGAAGGAAACCGCTGAGAAGATCTGAAAGCTCTACCGCGTCGTGTTAACTCTACCGCTGGCGCTAGCATTAACGAACCGCTGAGAAGAAACCGCTGAGAAGGGAAACTGCTGAGATGCAAGCTGGCATTCGACGAAATGTACACTCTACTGCGGGGCATCAGCATTACCGCGGCGCGCTAGTTTCGTTCGACGAAATGAATGTTGCGCTCGATGAAATGTGAGGCCAGCTCGACGAAGATGCGCCCGACAAAATGCTCTACCGTGGAGCGTTAACACTGACACTGGCGCTAGCATAAATGGAAACAATTGACGAGAAGAAAATAGTGGAGAAAAAGGAATGTCGACGGGACGCTATTTTGGCAAGTACTATCGCAGCGCGTTAAGGCTAACGCCCGGCGGTATCTTTTGGATGTCCCGCCATCATGATGCTGATTGAGGAGCAAATGAGGAAGGTGATCTCGCGGGAAGGAATAATCAATCAAGAGTATGCAATATCATTATGAAACCAATCAATCAAGATTTGATTAATCAATATTTGGAAACTCCAATCAATCAAGATTTAATTAAGAAACCAAAAGGAGCATGCAATATCATTATGAAGGCAAGAATATATCATATTTTCGTGGGGAATAATGTATTTCCAAAGATAGAAGACAAACTCACGAAATTGATGAGAATAGAAGGAAGGAAACTACTCACCGCTGCTACCGCCCCGCTATAGAACTACCGCCGGCGCTAGCTTTGCTGGACAACAAACCTCTATTTAAAACAACCCGAAAATTAGTTTTGGTGGACGGATTTGGACGAAATTTTCGAGGGCTGAAAGCCCTAGCCGTCTAGAGAAAAGTGAGGGGTGTTTCCCACTCATCAAAGGAGAGAGTTCTTCAGAGGAGATCAAAAGAAAATCATGCGCAAGGATTGAAGGCTATCAAAACGGTGATCAAGAAGCCTTCTCTCAACATACACATGGAGTGTTCTCGCTGTAACAATCTATAATCAATTGGAGACATCCAAGGATCTCAAGAACATTAAAGAGGAAGACTCTCAAGCCACAACAATCGAACCTTTGCAAGCGAAACGATATCTACATCAAGGGTTCTACTTAGAGGGGAGTTTTTCCATTATCTTATCTTGTAACACTTTTATTTTATCATTGTAATCGGTTCGTGAATTGGCCACACGACGACTAGGTCTAGATTGGACTTAGGGAGTAATTCGCCTCGTGTTGGCGACTGGGTCTATGGAGTAGATCTAGGGGGTGCCCGAGACCTTTTTGGTGATAGATTGGCTAGAGCGGCTTGAGGCCGTATCTGGGGAGAGATCGACTAAAGCCAACCGGTTCGTGGAGATACGAGTCGGTATAGAAAACAAAAAGGGTTTTCATATTATTCGCTTCGATTTTAGCATTATTGAAATCAGATTTTGTAATCAATTTTATAAATGTTAATCATGTCTTTAATTGTTTAATAAAATTGATTCTTTTCTAATTTCATTATCTCTTTACTTTTAATTTAACTTCGATCAAAATATCAAAAGTTTTCTATTAAAGTTTAAAGTTCTTAAAACCCTTATTCACCCCCCCCCCCCCTCTAAGGGCGCCTACAGATCCAACAAGTGGTATCAGAGCCAGGTTATTCCAAATCGGCTTTACAACCGGGAATAATGGTATCTCTTGATCATGATCTCGCTTCTACTAGTGGGGAAAATTTTAATATAAATGAAAAAGTATTATCACCACCTTTATTTATGGGCAAAAATTATAAAGGGTGGAAAATATTAATGAAAAATTTTCTTTAGGCCTTAGATGAAAAAGTTTGGAATATTACTATTGAAAAGCCACCTAGCGTACTAACTAGAAACGAAATTGTTTTAAATGCAAAATCTATGAATAGTTTATTTTGTGCGTTAGATCAAAATATTTTCAAACTTATTTATACTTTACCTACCGCTTATGAGATTTGGAATTTTCTTGAAAGAACTTATGATTCTCCTTCTACAGGTATGAAATAATCACAAGAACCGGAGAATATGCAAGCTTGCACAAGTCTTCAAGAATGCTCCTGTCATGACGGATCCATGAAGTGCACATCAAGTGAAAGAGAAGAAGAAATATTATCTTCGGAAGAGGAGTGCCAAAAAGATGTCAAAGAAACGATATGTTCAAATCGTGCCTCTCCCGAAAGCAATGTAAGGAAATCAAATTCCGTTTTTTGTACTTCTATCTCTACATTACAATTGCTTCAAACTACAAAGCGAAAAATTAAGAAATTAAAAAAGGCTAATAAACATTTGCTCTTAGAAAATAAAAATTTAAAGGCAAAAATTAATGAAGAATCAAATTCTAATTTATCTAGTTCTATCCAAGGCTCCTTAGTTGAAAACATTACACCTTGTATAGAATTTAATGATATAAAAGAAAAATGCAAGGAACTTGAAAAGGAACTTCTTTTTATAAAAGAACAAAATGAAAGATTATGTTTAGAAAATTCATCTTTGGAAAATGATTGTGCTAAGTGTAAAGACTACAAAATTGAAATTAAAGAGATGGATGAAACATTTGATGAATATAGAAATAAATATCAAAATCATATTGATTCAATTGTTTTCATTCTTAAAAATAGCACAATCGCTTATAATAAAGCTAGACATAATTTAAAAATTAAGAATGACGAATTAAAAACAAAAATCAACTTGCTTATGAAATTTATAAATAAAAATTCACAATATCAAGAAATATCAAAAAACAAGTTGAATATGAATATGAACATCTTAACAAAGTTTAATAATGGGAGTAAGGAACATAAAGGATTTGTAAATCAAAATCAAAATCACTATTACTTACAAAATCATGTTTCTCTCAACCTAAAATTAAATGCAAACAAATTTCCTTCAAATTATAAATTCAAAAATCATTTTGATCCAAATATTCAAGTAAATGATTGTGGAAATTTGAAAACTAAAAATAATATTAAACCAATGTTTGAATGGAGGCCCAAAGTTAAAGATGAAACACAAACTCCACTCAAAAGGGCCCATTCATCACTATCTCCCCAAAAGCAAACACGATGTATTTGGATACCCAAAGGGACCGTCACACCCGATCCTCTTTGGATACCTAAATCTCTCATTCATTAGTATTCAATCATTTGCATGAAGTAGAAATCAATTAAAAATGAAATATCAATTCTCTACTTCATGATATGCTTAATTTCATTTTTTTGTTTTGCCTTTATTTCTTTGAGCAATCATGATATGATCACTTTATATAACTTGTGATATGACTTTCACATATTAAACCAAAATTCATAAATAAATCAAATTGAATAAAGTTGAATAAAAAGTCTTATCATTTTTCAAGTGATCTACTTATCCGTTTTATTTTTATCCTTCTAAATCCATTTTCTAAAAGTCTTATAAAATTTGAAAAACTAAATTTATCATATGATATTATTAAGACTAAATGAAATAAGTGTCAAAATGGATTCAAAGGGTGTTTTTAGGGGTATTAGGCTAAATTTATAAAATACCCAAGTTTTGCTTAGGTATTTAATATATTTGCGTCATTTTTGATTACCCCTAGTATGTTTAATCATAATCATGTCAAACCGGATTTGAAAAATTGCATGAATATTATTTCACATATTTATGATCATTTCACTCATGCATATGTTGTGCAAAACTCACCAATTAAGGTTTAATGAATATGGAGCTTTAATATGAAACCCATGTACTAAAATTTTAACTTCCGCAACTTTTTGCGATTTCTTCTCGTATCTTCACTTCATTAGACATGCTTTACATTGCACAAACATAATTAAGAAAAATTGGAAGCAAAATCGAAGAAAATCTAGGCTATATGATTTAAATAAGCACTCTCTGTGAGCTAACGCAGGCGCTAGTACCTAACGCCGGCGCTAGCCCAAGTATCCGATTTTTTGTAATTTTAAAATTACGAAAAATCACTAAAAATATATTATTTTATATGTACCACTCATTTTTGCAATTCTGCCTATGATTGATTTTTGAAAAATTAAAATACAAAATTGCAAAAGCCAAATTACAAAAAATATTTTATTCCATTCTTTGGTTATTTGTTTGATTTCTATTTCTATATGCAAAAATCAAATACAAAAATATAAAACAAAAACAAGTATAAAAAATTATTATTTTGAACTTAACTATTTACATGTATCTTGCGAAAGGGAGATTTGGGCTATCATCCCATCACATCACCTAGTACCGGGCGAACCTCTCACAGGGTAGACCTCGGGAAGTCCAAGATCAAATTATAAGAGTTTAAACTTTAAATTAAAATTATTTTTCAAAAAATATCAAAAATACTGTATGGACTTTATTGTGAAACTCAAGCATGATTTAATCCATCATTTAGACCTTCTACAATGTTACAATTCATTCCATCAAACTACTTTAAACATTGTCTTTTTCATGCTTTGATACTTCTAAACACATGTGCATAAATTATATTGTAAAAGTTATGTAGAACCAAGCATGGCATGCCTCTAAGTATGAGTAAATGTTTTATGTTTGATAATGATATTTATTCACTCACTTATTTTGGCATTGTCTACATATGTGTTTAATCTAAGAATGCTTGTGTATATTCTGTATTAGTACAATGAATTAAAATTGCACAAGTATCTTACCTACACTACCTTTATTTGCACTTTTACAAGTTAAGAAAAGTGGTTATGTTTTCATAAATTATATTGGTTTGCAAAACAAGTGTATTCGGAGAACTTTGTACAAAACAAAAGTCATAAAATAAAGTGACAAAGATAACACCACCAAGCACTACTTGAACCTCCTGATAAGTCTTAATAAGCGTTGTGAGGTTGAGAACCTTGGAAAGAATAGTAAAGTGTCTTGTGAAAACCTTATCTTTCTTTCAAAATAAAAATCACTTACTCTTAAGTACACCGGATCACTAGTTTCAATATTAAAATAAAATAAAATATGTGATCCCCCAAACACTACTTTGCACCCTGAATAAGTCTTAATGAGCATTGTGTGTGCAAAGAACCTTGGTAGTTGTACATTTTTGTGTGCATTGAAGTGTGTGGAAGTAAAATTATTTGTGTTTTATTGTGCTCTTTACTTTACATATTTCTTGTATTTTTTATTATTACATTTGTTTACTCTATTCAAAATACACTTATGTGCACATCATTATCTTCCATAACACTTCTTCTCATGAGTATTGGAGCCTAATGCTAATTCTATACGACTCTTTATTTATGAAATGCACTAGATAACCTAGCATGCTCTCTACAATGTTTTGTATGTGTTGAATTTGTGGATTAATATAACGTTGTAGTAATTGTTTTTGAAAATATTATTTCATGCTTGGTTACTTTATTGTCAAAATTAAAGATTTTAAATGCAAAATGATTTACAAAAAACATCTTCACCTTTGGAATTTAACTCATATTTCTTCTTATGAATAATCATGATTATAAAAGATGTTTTCTTGTATTTCTATAAGTCTTCTGCGTCATCACCATATTTTTTTTACCTTGCGCTTTCATGCTTATATCAAGTCTTAAATATCAAAATTCCTTTTTCAAAAAATGGTTGACTTGCTTGGTAAAATTTATATTGGCTATTCTAACACGTATATCACTTTCATGCTAAAAAACTCTGATCTATTTCAATGAAAATTTTTATGTCAAAAACTCCTCTTATTAGTGATTTTCAAATCATTTTTATTGCTAAAAGGATGTATTATTTATTCCAAAATGTTATTTCTTTGGCAATAACTCTGATTCATTAATGGATTTCAAAATAGCTATGTGAGTTGTTTGCTTAAAAAATTCAAATAAAAATATAAATCCATAGGCTATGTACCTATCATTATATTTAAAATGCTTAAATGCTTCCAATAATTATTATCCATGACTTCATATCTCACCATAGCGGGGGCGTAGGGTTGTAGACATTAGATTACCTGACCTCTAAGTCATGTCTTGTCCTTAACCGGGGAGGGTTCTAGTTGGGCCTTGCGAGGCACCGGGGGGAAAGAGTGCTAGGGTGAGTTTTGTCTAGTGTTTGCATATGGAACTAACACCCCAACCTACGACATGTTTGCAGCTCCTCATGCCCATCCGTCACTTAGTATGGGGCTAGTGTGTAGACATATTGTCTGGGTAGATTGGTTACTTGGAAATCATTACCTTTTTGTGCTTAAAACTTTTATAAAGCAAAATCCTTTATGAACTTAAATTGCTACACCATCTAATTTTGTTATACCTAAAACTCTTAATCATCTACTATGCTTCACCATTCTTATATAGATGTTCTCTTCAAAAATATATTTCTTCATGCTTTCCACCTCTTTACTACTTGTACGCTCGATCATGAATATGTTTTTCCCAACAAGTGGTTTCTTTATGACAATTTCTTCACATTTTTGTTCACTCCTATATATTGTATCTTTCCTAAGTGTTTAACTCTTTATCATGTTCATTCCCTCTCTACACATTTATGGCACACATTAACGTTTAACTTTCTCTCCACCCTCTTTTGATAATACCAAAAGGGGGAGAATAAATTTGAAAGAAATTCACATGTTTGGGGAGTAAAGTTCATAGGAATTTATTATTGTAGGGGGAGCATTCACTTAGGGGGAGCATTCATTTAGGGGGAGCATATGCACATGTCTTAAATTTCATGCTTATCTCTATTATAAACACAAATTCCTATAAATTGATTTATTTATTTCTAAGGGGATTTGTTATTATCAAAAGGGGGAGTTTGTTGGAACATGCTTTCCGCATCTCTTGGGTTGACAATAACAAATCCTATTGTATTTGATCATACTTGTTTTGTGTTTATAGTATGCAGGATTCTGTGCTTTCAAATCTCCATGGCGCTGTGTATTGTTGCTACCGCGCCGCGTTAACATTACCGCTGGCGCTAGCACTAACGAACCGCTGAGACGAAACCGCTAAGAAGAAAACCGCTGAGAAGATCTGAAAGCTCTACCGCACCGTGTTAACTCTACTGCTGGCGCTAGCATTAATGAACCGCTGAGAAGAAACCGCTGAGAAGGGAAACCGCTGAGATGCAAGCTGGTGTTCGACGAAATGTACACTCTACCGCGGGGCGTCAGCGTTACCGCGGCGCGCTAGTTTTGTTCGACGAAATGAATACTGCGCTCGACGAAATGTGAGGCCAGCTCGACGAAGATGCGCCCGACAAAATGCTCTACCGCGGAGCATTAACACTGACGCTGGCGCTAGCATAAATGGAAACAACTGACGGGAAGAAAATAGTGGAGAAAAAGGAATGTCGACGGGATGCTATTTTGGCAAGTACTATCGCGGCGCGTTAAGGCTAACGCCCTGCGGTATCTTTTGGATGTCCCGCCTTCATGATGCTGATTGAGGAGCAAATGAGGAAGGTGATCTCGCGGGAAGGAATAATCAATCAAGAGTATGCAATATCATTATGAAACCAATCAATCAAGATTTGATTAATCAAGATTTGGAAACTCCAATCAATCAAGATTTAATTAAGAAACCAAAAGGAGCATGCAATATCATTATGAAGGCAAGAATATATCATATTTTTCGTGGGGAATAATGTATTTCCAAATATAGAAGACAAACCCACAAAATTGATGAGAATAGAAGGAAGGAAACTACTCACCGATGCTACCGCCCCGCTATATAACTACCGCTGGCGCTAGCTTTGCTGGACAGCAAACCTCTATTTAAAACAGCCCAAAAATGAGTTTCGGTGGACGGATTTGGACGAAATTTTCGAGGGCTGAAAGCCCTAGCCGTCTAGAGAAAAGTGAGGGTTGTTTCCCACTCATCAAAGGAGAGAGTTCTTCAGAGGAGATCAAAAGAAAATCATGCGCAAGGATTGAAGGCTATCAAAACGGTGATCAAGAAGCCTTCTCTCAACATACACATGTAGTGTTCTCGCTGCAACATTCTCTAATCAATTGGAGACATCCAAGGATCTCAAGAACATCAAAGAGGAAGACTCTCAAGCCACAACTATCGAACCTTTGCAAGAGAAGCGACATCTACATCAAGGGTTCTACTTAGAGGGGAGTTTTTCCATTATCTCATCTTGTAACACTTTTATTTTATCATTGTAATCGGTTCGTGAATTCGCCACATGGCGACTAGATCTAGGTTAGACTTAGGGATTAATTCGCCTCGTGTTGGCGACTGGGTCTAGGGAGTAGATCTAGGGGGTGCTCGAGGCCTTTCTGGTGATAGATTGGCTAGAGCGGCTTGAGGTCGTATCTGGGGAGAGATCGGCTAAAGCCAACCGTTCGTGGGGATACGGGTTGGTATAGAAAACAAAAAGGGTTTTCATATTATTCGCTTCGATTTCTAGCGTCATTGAAATCAGATTTTGTAATCAATTTTATAAATGTTAATCATGTCTTTTCTTGTTTAATAAAATTGATTTCTTTTTCTAATTTCATTATCTCTTTACTTTTAATTTAACTTCGATCAAAATATCAAAAGTTTTCTATTAAAGTTTAAAGTTCTTAAAACCCTTATTCACCCCCCCCCCCCCCCTCTAAGGGCGCCTACAGATCCAACATGGACTACCCAGTTTAATTGGGGAACTACTATAGATCATTTTGTCTTCTGTGTTTGTGTTTATTTTGTGTACTGTGTTGTGCTTTGTGATTTCTTGTTTTGTTTTTATAACTCACTTTGTTATACACATATATATGTATCAGTATTTTAATTCCGCTATAAAAATAAGTTAAAAACTTTTTAATACTCTATTCACGCCCCCTCTAGAGTAAATCTAAGATCTAACCTCACTTTCCATTGGTACCAGAGGACTTTCCATTGGTACTAGAGGACTTTTAGAGTTTGGGGCCTAGGTCCTTTTTAGTGCAATAAGAAATATTTCTGCTCACTCCAGCTTTTGCAGGAAGGCTCTCTTTTGCATTAGGCACACTTGGGTTGTGCCAACAGTCAACGGCAAAGTGTCCCACTCTACCACAACACCAACATTCATGGATGTTGTACATTCTTTTTTGAACATTTCTTGAGGAGGTGGCATTAGATTTCTTATGTTCAGCAGAGAGGGCAACAACATTCTTCATATCTCTTTCAGTTGGGGGTTGACTAGTTGCACTAATGTAATCATTTCTTCTTGACTTTATCTGTTTGTCAGCAATAGATGTCAGCTTGGTAGCTGACATGGTGTTGATGACATCAGATATGATCAAGTGGGAATTGATTATGCTGGAGCTACTAGCCTGCTCCTTTGCTAAGAGTAATTTGAAAGATATTGCTTCTTTACCCTTGAGTGTAGGGGCTGAGGTACCAAACATAAATGGTCCATGATGGGCCATCTGTTTTTCCTTATGAGGAGCCTTCAAAGTACTTATCCCCATGCCCTTTCTCCTCCCATAGTTAGGAGCATTCCCCCTACAATATGAGTTCTCATTTTTTCAGTGACCACATACACTATCATGGAATCACTACCTTCTAAAAGGTGGTATGAGGCTCAGCTATAGTTTTGCCCTTTCCTCCATTCCCTTCCTTAAAGCACAATCCTCTCTTATTTTTATAGGAGGGGAAGGTGTTAATAATGTGTAGTATAAATTTGGGCTTAGAGAATTGAGCCACTAAATTCTTTTCCTTGAGAAGATCATTCTCAAGTCTCTTTATGAGTTCATCCTTTTGATTCTTCTCATCATAAATCTTGACTATGATCTTCTTGAGCTCACAGGAAATGGTGCCCTCATTGTGTGACATACCCATTTCTCATTCATCTCAGCCTTAATAGGTCTGAGTGATTATAGCTCCTTAGCTTGCTTCCTAACAAGCCTCTTACTCCTTTTAAGAGCAACCAAGAGAGTACCAAACTACTCAATTAGATCAGTATGATCCTTGTTGTTGCATGATGAGAAGTTTTCTTCATCATCTTCAAATGATGAGTGATCATGTGATGCATTCTTGGTCTTTTTAATTGAAACAGATAGTAAAGGTGTGTGAGTGATGCATACCTGATCATGATGTGATTCATCATGATTTTTTTTGCTGGATAAAGCAACCAGCACATAGATCTCTTCATCCTCAGATTCATAGTCTGAGAGAGTCAAGGGTGCTCTTATCCTTCTTCCTGCCACAGAGCATTCTTCATCATTAGATTCACTGTTCGAAGGAGTTGGGGGTACTCTGATCCCTGTGGCACTGGTCCCCATGAATCTGTCTTCATTAGTACAGGAGGAGCTCCATTTGCTTTCACTTAAGGATCTGAACCTCCTGATGTCAGATCTTCTTGCTTTCTCCATGGAGTTAGGATATAATAAGAAGTTGATTTGACACACCCAATAGCAGATCTGTTCAAGCTGTTAAGCTTTCTTTGAACAACCTACCTCTGATACCAATTGTTAGTTATGAGGTGTCGACTTATCACCTATAGGGGGGAGGGTGAATAGGTATTTCAAAATACTTTGACCATCTTTGGTGTTCTTGTTTTCTGGTATGTTAGATTATGATATAAGAAGCATAACACAGAAAACACACAAAGATTTATAAAGGTTCCTCAAGACGATGTGTCTTGAGTAGTCCTTTGTCTCTCTACGCCTACCTAGCATTGTGCTAGGCTCGGAAAACTCTGTCAATGTCTCTAGCCTGCAAGCCTTACAACTCCGACCCACAAGTCCTATAGTCTAGGCCCGCAAGCCCCTGCTGCACTCAGGTTCGCAAACCCGACACTCATGCTCTCAAGCCCTACACAGCATAGACCCGTAAGTCTTGCCTCTTGGACCCACAAATCCACTGCCCTGGCCCTCAAGCCTCATAGTTCTCAAGCCCGCAAGCTCGACAAGATCGGACCCGCAAGTCCACTGTCTTGGCCCTCAAGCCTCACAACTCTCAAGCCCGCAAGCTCGACACTCAGATCTGCAAATAGATCCTGCAGTTTTTGGCCTGCAAGCCTTATAGAGAAAGAGTAAATGAAGATTCTTCTACTTGATGGAGATCGGCTTCTTGACTTGAAGAAGATGCTTCTGATATGAACCTTTATTGCACAGATCTTCTTCAATCCTTCTTCAAACTTGAGCGATTCTTTTCAGTCGATGTAGATTGACTGATTCTTAAAGAACACAAGATGTGAGTTTTGTTCGCTTCCTCTTCTTGATTCTTCTCCGCAACTTTTACTGTTTTATTGATATGCTGAGCGGGATATTTTTTCGTTATTCAGTTCGAGAGGGCTTTTAGGGCATCCACTGTTCCCTTTTATAGGACGGAGGAGTCGTCCAACGGTCTCCTATGATGTCTTTTAATGTCAGATACCCATACTTTAAGAGCAAGCGTTGATTGGACAATCAGGCGACGCCATTAAATGCTGACAGTGCGTCTGGCAACTTTTGAATCTATCTTGACGATATTTCCATCGTTACGATGAAATGGATAATATCTCAATGACAGAGCTCATCGTTGTCTTGGACTTGGACAGATCATCAAGTCTTCTTCCTTCTTCTTCAGAAATGGATATCTCGACGATAAGAGACATCTAACTGATGTCGGCGTAATCTTGACTGCTCGATGTCTTATTCACGATGTCGTCGACACCACTTTGTCTTATCGACGACATAATCACCATTACGTCGATAAGCTATTCTTCAGCAACTGTCTGTTTTCATAAGACCTTCTTTAGCCTTCTCGACGTCAAGCCTTCTTTACGATGATATCGTTGATATCAGTCTTTCTTTGCCTTTTCAACGACACAGATTCTTTACTACGATATCGTCGACATCACCTTGCTTAGCCTTTTTAACGTCAAGATTTCTTTACGACGATGTCGTTGACATTGTCTTGTACTTGTACTTAAGTATTCTTCCTTCATCTCGGCATCCTGATATCGTCGTGTGGTGTTGAAGTGTTGATGTCACAACGATATCATCACGTACATGTTATCTCGATGATAACTTACATGATCATTCTGCTTTGCTTTGCACATCATTTCAACGACATGCATACTCTTTTTGACGATATGTCCAGTCCTTTTCGACGATATTGTACTTAATGAAGTTATTAAAGTACTAGACATATTGTCTAATCTCTGTAAGCATGAACTAAATATAGCATCAAATACAACTTGTACTTATCATTGAACTGAGCACTTCTTTAAATCAGGAACACTGCTGGGCACTATTCCCAACAATTTGCTAACCTGATGCAAGGGGAATTTGAAATGAGCAGTATGGGAGAGCTTAAGTACTTCTTAGGCCTCCAGGTGAAACAATCTGAAGATGGAATATTCATCTCCCATACTAAGTTCACCAATGAGTTAGTTAAGAAATTTGGGATGAAGAGTGCCTCCACTATGAAAACTCCTATGAGGTCAAATATATCCCTTGATAAGGATGAAAAAGGGAAACCTTTTGATGAGACCTTGTACAGGTGTATAATTGGCTCCCTCTTCTATTTAACTGCAAATAGACCTGATATCATGTGTGTTACATGTGTATGTACTAGGTACCAGACTTGCCCTATGCAATCTCATTACTCAGCTGCAAAGAGAATTTTGAGATACCTTAAGGGCATACCACATCTTGGTCTATGGTACCTTAGGAACAACAATATTGAACTAACATGGTATTCAGATATAGATTTTGCAGGCTGCAAAGAGGATATGAAGAGTACCTCGGGGACATTCTAATTCCTTAGGAGAAGACTAATCTCCTGGAGTAGCAAGAAGCAAACAAGTGTTGCTATTTCAACAACAGAATCAGAATACATATCAGTTGGAAGCTGCTGTGCACAATTGTTGTGGATCTAACATCAACATCGGGATTACAATTTACACCTAAGTAAAACTCCTATATTTTGTGATTCATCAAGTGCAATTTCAATTGCTAAGAATCCTGCGTCACACAGTAGGACTAAACACATTAAAATTAGGTATCACTTCATTGATGAGAGCATGTTGAGAAGGAAGACTTCTGCCTTGAGTTTGTCCCTATTGACAGATGATGACTGATATTTTAGTCAACATTTTAGGCTAATATCTTATTAGATATTTAAATAAATTATCTTATTTTGTTCTTTGTTTTTATAAATTTTCGTAAAAATAATATTGCACGTTATAACTAATACATTTTCTATTTTTGTAGGAATTCGGCAGGCCTGGGGGGATTTATGTGCGAAGTCCCGCTATCACGTCCAGGACTCCAAGTTGTCATATTTATATATATGTTTATATGCATATATATGTATATATATATAAATGTTTATATATATATATGCCTATATATGTTTTTATATATATAAATGTTTATATTTATATTTATGTTTATGTTTAATATTTATATACGTTTATATATATGTTCATCATTTAAGTTTATATATATATATATATTCTGTACGTAAAGCATTCCGGCAACCTCCTTGCAGCAACCCGCCACCACCTCCATGCAGCTGCTCCTCCTCCAATGACTTGCAGCTCATCCACGTCAGCCTCCAGCCGAGCTCCTCCAAGCAGCACAGCCACCTTTGCATGGAACCCGGCCACCACCGCTGCATGGAGCTCTCTTCCTCCATCCAATGGCTCGCGGACCCTCCACGTCAGCGATCCATCATTTTGCTTGCAACTCCTCTTCAATGCCGCCGTTACAAGTTCCGTGGATCCCGTCCAATTCATCCTCCGCCCAAGCCCTGCGTCTGCCGTTTCACAAAAATGCCGCCACAATTATCGCCGTCAACCTCCCTCCGCCCAAGCCTTGCCATTTCAAGTCCAGCAACCTATATATTGCTTACCTCGGGAAGGAGGAAGGCATCATTTTTATTTTACTCAGTGGAGCAGAATTTTATTTTATCATTCGATGCCTCGATGGAGGACAAATTTCCTTTGGGCTGTTTTAAGAAGAGCTTGTTTTATTAGGGATTTTTGGATTAATATTATTTATTTTTGGTGTTAAGGTTGTTCATCTCTTAACCCTCTAATTTAATTGTGTACTTCTCCTCTTCCATTTTAAAATTTTCATGTAACCTCACATTTTTATTTTTCGCAATCCTTTTTTTCTACTAGCAATAAAATTTCATTTCTATTTCGCTTAAAGTACTATTCATAATTCAATTTGTTTCTTGTCACGTTCGTTCGTATTCATGATGTCACATTTTTATAATAATGGCTTTCCCCATCTCCATGAGTAACTAATTTCTATAGTGCTCGGTCACGATAATCCGAGGATGAGATAAGTTTTGTTATGATTTTTAGATTTGTTTTTATCTAATTGTTGAACGCGTACGATTTACCGGTGGTCAACTCATTGAGGCTATATCTTTTATATAGTTTTCATAATGGTTTTCGCTCTTTAGTTGGCCGAGAGGCTCGTAAGGCGAATCGATCACCCATCGGTAAAAGGAGTAGAACGCAACCCTTGAGAGAGGACGACGTAACTCTTCCGGATTGAAGTAAAATTCAATAGTGAGGTTCACAACCTAAGGCAAGTCTTAGGCGATGCGATTTGAGAACGAAAGTTCGGTCGATACACCTAAGCTTAGTTGAACCTAAACCTCGAAAGAAGAGTGTTCATACTTTGGGAACCTCCACGGTCAAAGCCCCTTCAACAAGAGAATTGCATTTTATTCCCATTTCAATATTCTCTATTTCCGAGGTGATTCAAAGATCGGGTGCTAGCTTTTAAACCATCAAATTAAATCTTTTAACATTTCTAGTTTTTACTATTCGCAACCCAACTCCAAATTTCTATTTGATAAGATAATAACGATTTTTCAAAGTAGAATTACTCGACCACCCCGAGTCTAATACGACCTTGGTTTTTATAAACCTATACTACTTTCGACGCGGTACACTTGCCGTTGTCGTTTGCAGTCATAGTTTTGTGCATCAAGTTTTTGGCGCCGTTGCCGGGGACCTTGGTCGATAATTTGAAAAAGAAATAGTTATTAATTTTATCGTTATCTTTCTTCTCACCCCTTTCTTTTAATTTTTCTTTTTAAAATCTTAAAAGGTGTAATCTAAATTCCTGGAAAGGACGCTTTGGGCTTGAATTCCCATCATAGCCTCTAGTACCTTGCAAACCCTTCACCGGGCAGATCTTGGGAAGTCCAGGACTAATTTTAAATCACCTATTTAAAAAAAAAAATCAAAAAAAAAATATATATATATAATAAATAAATTTATCTAACTAAAATCTTATTTTCCCGTTTTCTTTTTCCGCATCTTTTCTTTTCTTTTGGTTTATGACCCGAGGAAACTCTTCAATTAATCTTGAATTTGGTTTTGATCCGGAAATCGAGCGCACCTTGCGGCGACGTCTCCGATTTAGTGATCTGCCAATAATTCGCGAAGAGTCAGTCGGAGAGACTAACAAAGATATAATGGGTGACCCCGACCATAATGAGGCTCCGCTACGGACTATGTCCTATTATGCGAAGCCGAATTGGGAGGGAACACAATCAAGCATTATTCGCCCGACTGTGGCGAATAATAATTTTGAAATAAAAACGAGTATCATTCAGTATGTCCAGCAATCCGTCATTTTCGACGGCTTACCGGATGAAGATCCTAATTTGCATTTATTTAATTTCTTGGAAATCTGCGATACTTTTAAAATTAATGGCGTCACTGATAACGCCATTCGTTTGCGTTTATTTCCTTTTTCTTTGCGGACTAAGGCCAAGCAGTGGTTGACCACTCTTCCTAGTGGCTCTATCACTACATGGGCCGAAATGGTGGAAAAATTTTTAACGAAATATTTTCCTCCGGCAAAGTCCGCTAAATTACGTACGGACATTCTCTCGTTTACACAAATTGACTCGGAGTCTCTCTATGACACATGGGAGCGCTTCAAGGAATTATTGCGAAGATGTCCTCATCATGCCCTTCCTGTGTGGCAACAAGTTCAAACTTTCTATGATGGTTTGAATCTCCAAACAAGGCAGATGATTGATGCGGTCGCGGGGGGGACCCTTAATAACAAAACCCCCGAGGCTGCTCAAGAGCTTTTTGAGGAGATGGCCATGAACGCATATCAGTGGAATGTGCCACGGACGCGCCCTAACAAGCCGGCCGGACTCTATGAAGTCGAGGGAACCACTAATTTAGCGTTACAAGTAGAAATGCTTACTAAGCAAGTAGCGGAGATGTCTGCTTCCTCCGCCACTAATTGGGCTAATAATAATAATTTTAATAATAATAATAATTTTATTCAAGAGCATGTAGATTATATGGGGAACTCCTATCGTCCTCCTTATATCCCGAATAATAATCTTCCGTTAAATAATAGTTATAATCCGGGTTTAAGGAATCATCCTAATTTTTCATGGAGTAACCCCAATAATGCTCAGCGCCCTCCACAAGTGAATCCTCCTGGATTCGCTCCACCACCACCACACAAGCCCTCTTCATTTGAAGAGGTCTTCACCAAATACGTTGCCTCCAATGATTCCAACATCCGGAACCTATCCGGATCCATTAAAAGCTTAGAAAATCAGATTGGACAACTCGCCAAGATGTTCTCCGAACGCCAGCAAGGAGCTCTACCGGGCAATACTGAGCCCAATCCAAGGGAGAGCGCTAATGCAATAACCCTCCGCGGCGGAAAGGAGGTAATTTCTACAAATTTGGCTGGACCCGAGGTAAACGTTTCAACTTCATCTCCGCAAGTTATTTCTTCTTCTCCTCCACCTTCGTCTGTTTTAGCTCCGCGCAATTTTAATAATCCTACAGTCCCTTATCCTTCTAAGTTTATTAACGAGCGCAATGAGGAGCATTATAAAAAATTCATTGATATTTTCAAACAAATTCAAATTAATATTCCTTTTTGCGAGGCACTTTCTCAAATGCCTAAGTACGCAAAATATTTAAAAGATTTGTTAACTAATAAAAAGAAGCTTGAAAATATTTCATGCGTATCTCTAAACGCGGAGTGCTCGGCGGTTGTTTTAAACAAACTGCCGGAAAAATTAGACGACCCGGGACGATTCTCGATCCCGTGTCTTTTCGGCAATTATCTAATTAAGCATGCTTTAGCCGATTTAGGGGCTAGTATAAATTTGATGCCATTTTCTCTATTCAAAAAGCTTGGGTTGGGCACCCCAACCCCAACTAAAATGAGCATCCAACTAGCGGATAGGTCAATAAAATACCCAATGGGGGTCGTAGAGGATGTTTTAGTTAAAGTTGACAAGTTTATCTTCCCGGTAGACTTTGTCATTCTAGACATTGAGGAAGACACCGAAGTACCCCTTATACTCGGTCGTCCCTTCCTTGCCACCTCTAGGGCAATAATTGACGTAAGTAACGGAAAGCTTCTCTTACGAGTAGGGGATGAAGAAGTTACTTTTAGTATTGACTCTTCTATGAAAAACTCTTTTTCTAACGACGACTCTTGTTTTACCTTAGAAACAAATCTTGAAGAGGAAATAACGTCGTTTTCTGAAATTATCTCTCCTTTGTTTGAAAATCCGGATATTGAAAAATTATTTTGCTTAAAAGAAATAACTCGGCCGCTTAAATTTGAAGAAATAAAACTGAATAATTTCAAAGTAAAAACATCTTACGAGGAGCCGCCGAGTTTAGAATTAAAACAATTACCGGAACATTTAAAATACATATTTTTAGAAAAAGAGTCAAAATTGCCTGTAATCATATCTTCCGCGCTTAACGATTCGGAAATTTCCGACTTAATAAAAATTTTGAATAATCACCGCCATGCAATTGCATGGCAAATTTCAGATATCAAAGGGATTAGCCCCTCATTTTGCACGCATAAAATAAATTTAGAAAATAATTCTCGCGGCACTATTCAACCTCAACGACGTCTTAATCCCAATATGAAGGACGTCGTTAAGGCCGAAATAATAAAATTATTAGACGCGGGGATTATTTACCCAATTTCTGATAGCACTTGGGTTAGCCCAGTGCAAGTCGTGCCTAAGAAGGGTGGAATAACGGTAGTCGCAAACGAAAATAATGAGTTGATTCCTACTCGTACTGTTACGGGTTGGCGGGTATGCATCGATTATAGAAAATTAAATGATGCTACCCGTAAGGATCACTTTCCGTTACCCTTCATTGACCAAATCTTAGAACGTCTATCCGGTCACTCACACTATTGTTTTCTTGATGGTCTTTCGGGATACTTTCAAATCCCAATCGCGCCCGAAGACCAAGAGAAAACCACGTTCACTTGTCCTTTCGGCACCTTCGCTTATCGGAGAATGCCGTTTGGCCTTTGCAATGCGCCGGCTACATTTCAAAGATGTATGTTGGCAATTTTTAACGAATTAGTAGAGAACGTCATGGAAGTTTTTATGGACGATTTTTCAGTCTTTGGTGATTCTTTTAAAAATTGTCTTAATAATCTTGATCGTGTTCTTCAACGCTGCGAAGACACGAATTTGGCACTCAACTGGGAGAAGTGCCACTTTATGGTCCAAGAAGGGTTAGTTCTCGGACATAAAATTTCTAGAAAGGGGATCGAGGTCGATCGGGCCAAGATCGAAGTCATAGAGAAACTTCCTCCACCCACCAATATTAAATCTATTAGGAGTTTTCTAGGACACGCGGGATTCTATAGGCGATTTATTCGAGATTTTTCTAAAATTACAAAACCTTTAACTCATCTCTTAGAAAAAGAATCCGCATTTATTTTTGACGATCAATGCTTGAAAGCTTTTGAAAAAATTAAAAAAGAACTAATAAACTCGCCAATTTTAATTGCGCCGAATTGGTCTCTACCGTTCGAAATAATGTGCGATGCGAGTGATTTTGCTGTAGGGGCTGTTTTAGGCCAACGGGTGAACAAATATTTTCACCCAATTTATTACGCAAGCAAAACACTCACATCCGCCCAAGCTAATTATACAACGACGGAGAAAGAACTTTTGGCGATTGTTTTTGCGTTTGATAAATTTCGATCATATCTAACGCTTTCAAAAGTTATTGTTTTTACAGATCATTCCGCTCTCCGGTATTTACTACAAAAAGGAGATGCAAAGCCTCGACTGCTAAGATGGATCCTCCTACTACAAGAATTCGATTTGGAGATCCAAGACAAAAGGGGAGCGGAGAATGTTGCGGCCGACCACCTCTCACGGTTAGAGAATCCGGCTGCAGGAGCGCTAGTGGAGGCCGAAATCGACGACAAATTCCCTGAAGAGCGCCTCCTCGCCATCGAAAAGGTAACGACTTCTTCCACCCCTTGGTACGCGGATTTGGCCAACTATTTAGTGGCCCGGGTCCTACCAAAAGATTTTTCAAGTCAGCAAAAGAAGAAATTCTTTTCGGACTTGAAAAATTATTTTTGGGAGGACCCCTTTTTATTTCGTGTCTGCGCGGACCAAGTGGTAAGAAGGTGTATTTCGGGTGAGGAAGGCGTCCAAATTCTGCGGCACTGCCACGAAGGACCAACCGGTGGTCACTATCAAGCGAACCGGACCGCAAGGAAAGTACTAGAGGCGGGCTTCTATTGGCCCACCTTATTCAAAGATGCTCACAATTTTGTGAGTAATTGTGATCGGTGCCAACGGTCAGGTAATATTTCTAACCGGGATGAAATGCCCCAAAATATATTCTTAGAATGTGAAATTTTTGATTTATGGGGTTTAGATTTCGTAGGTCCACTACCATCTTCTCACAATAATAAATATATCCTTGTTGCGGTCGACTACGTGTCAAGGTGGGCGGAAGCGCAAGCATTCCCCACTAACGACGCAAGAGTCGTCGTAAATTTTTTAAAAAAATTATTTTCTAGATTTGGCACACCACGTGCACTGATTAGTGATAGGGGCACTCATTTTTGTAACGACCAACTTGCTAAAATTTTAGCCAAGTATGGCGTCACGCACAAATTATCCACCGCCTATCATCCACAGGCAAACGGCCAAGTGGAGGTGGTAAACCGTGAATTAAAAAGAATTTTAGAAAAAACGGTGAATATTAATAGAAAGGATTGGTCTCTAAAATTAGATGACGCCTTATGGGCTTATCGGACGGCTTACAAGACCGCCATCGGTTGCACACCATACCGGTTAGTTTACGGAAAGGCATGTCATTTACCGGTGGAACTAGAGCATCGCGCATATTGGGCACTTAAATTTATAAATTTAGATTTAAACTTAGCTTCCGACCAACGAAAAATGCAATTAAATGAGCTTGATGAATGGCGTGCTAACGCCTATGAAAATAACAAATTCTATAAGGAGAGAACTAAGTTTTATCATGATAGAAACATTAAAAATCCAAAATCATTTTTGCCGGGAGATCTTGTCCTTCTTTTTAATTCTAGACTTAGGCTTTTTCCGGGAAAATTGAAGTCTCGATGGTCCGGCCCCTTTGTTGTAAAAGAGGTTTGGCCATATGGGACCGTACTAATTGAGCACCCAGAAAACGGCTCATTCAAAGTTAATGGACACCGTTTGAAATTATATCACTCCGGCGACCCCTCAACCGGAAAAATAGAATCACTTAACTTACCAAACCTTTAATAAAACGTCACTTAGTCAAGCTACGCGACGGTAAACAAAGCGCTTTTGGGAGGCACCCCAACGTTATCCCTTTTATTTTTATTTCTTTTCTTGTTTGTTGTTGATTTTAATTCTGCAGGTGTTTGTCCGGCAACCCCGTCTACCAACCAGGGAAGCCCTCTTCACCCTTTAGTCATTTATTTTTATCTTCTTTATTGTCATTTACTTTTTCTTTTATCTTCATACTTAGTTTTAAATATTGGGGACAATGTTTACTTTTAAGTATGGGGGTGCAGCATAGCATTTTGTTGGAATTTTAATTTCAAAAAAAAAGTATATAATTAATTTAATAAAAAAACAAATTCTTGGAAAGGACGCTTTGGGCTTGAATTCCCATCACAGCCTCTAGTACCTTGCGAGCCCTTCACCGGGTTGACCTTGGGAAGTCCAAGAACAAAAAAAAAAACAAAAAAAAATATATTAGGAAATGTTCTTTTTGTTTAGTTTATCAAAACGTCCTAGCTTGCTAAATTGTAAGTTCTAAAGTAGACTTATTTTTCATATGGACTAAGAATTTTTTGTGCAAGAATAGTTTTTTTTTGAAACTTTTGAGTAAAATTGTTGACTCATGCAGTGCTTCTAGTCAAATGTTTGTGTTTGAGTAGTATTGGTGTAGAATTAAATTCTTGGCATAGATCTAAAATTATGATTTGTTAATTTGCGTAGAAATAATTTATTTTACTTCTAAATACGAATCCGGTGATTATCTAAAAGTAGTTTTGGTGAGTGTGTAGAAGATTGTTAGAAAGCTATTACTAGAATCGACCAGAAGGGTGTCCTTTCTCGATGTCTAGAACTTGCCTTTAGCTATCTTCAAAGCATTTGCACTTTAGAATAATTAACCTTATGGAAATGACTTAGGCCTTTCTTTGGACAGTTTGAGTCCTTGCATCCAATCCTAAAATTACTACCGTTGTTGACACAAAATTGAGCCTTTTTATCCTTTCTTTTTGATCCGCCCTTATCATTTCGCAACTAAAACCAAAAAAACCAAACCCATGTGCACTTAAATTTTGAGCTAAATTGTTGAAAAATTTTAGATGATACGGTGAAGAGACAATTTTTCAAAAAAATCATGGGTGTCAATTCAAAAGAAATATGTTTATATCAAAGAGCAAAAATCTCATAATGATATGCGGCCTAGGTATGCACATGCATACTTGGAATGATCCCAATTATGAAGAATAGTGGTATAAATAAAGGAGAAAGGGAGTGTTCCCCTTTGCAAAATATGAGTATGGGGGTAAAAGCCTCTTTATTCTGTGGTAGTCATTGTTTTCTTTTAGCTCAAAACTCTTTGTTTAAGTGGAATAAGCCTTCATGTTTATCATTGTTTACCTCGCCCTTAAACCCAAGCCTTAAATTACACCCTATTTAAGTCCTAAAGATCCATAATGTTGATTTAGTATGGAGTGCAGTGGAGAAGGTGCAAACAGGCAAGCCTATGGCCATCGACATTGATGGATTTCTTTGGAGGCCACCCCGAGCGTCAACATCTAGTAATTTAAATCTCAGCAATCACGCTATTTTCTCCCTTTACATAACTTTGAGATTGACCGTCGACTCATTTTAAAAGTGATAATAAATAATTAAAACGCAATTTGAATTATTTCATAAATTAGTATTTATGCCAAGAACGTCTTTCTACTAAAATATCTACGCATGCCGGCATAAAACTTCGCATTTTACTCTCTAGCTTTCAAGATTCTATCTAGCATTAGTTTTTCCTACACTTATGAAGAATGGTTTGCTCGGGACGAGCAACGAGTAAGTATGGAGGTGTTTGATGACTGATATTTTAGTCAACATTTTAGGCTAATATCTTATTAGATATTTAAATAAATTATCTTATTTTGTTCTTTGTTTTTATAAATTTTCGTAAAAATAATATTGCACGTTATAACTAATACATTTTCTATTTTTGTAGGAATTCGGCAGGCCTGGGGGGATTTATGTGCGAAGTCCCGCTGTCACGTCCAGGACTCCAAGTTGTCATATTTATATATATGTTTATATGCATATATATGTATATATATATATAAATGTTTATATATATATATGCCTATATATGTTTTTATATATATAAATGTTTATATTTATATTTATGTTTATGTTTAATATTTATATACGTTTATATATATGTTCATCATTTAAGTTTATATATATATATATATATTCTGTACGTAAAGCATTCCGGCAACCTCCTTGCAGCAACCCGCCACCACCTCCATGCAGCTGCTCCTCCTCCAATGACTTGCAGCTCATCCACGTCAGCCTCCAGCCGAGCTCCTCCAAGCAGCACAGCCACCTTTGCATGGAACCCGGCCACCACCGCTGCATGGAGCTCTCTTCCTCCATCCAATGGCTCGCGGACCCTCCACGTCAGCGATCCATCATTTTGCTTGCAACTCCTCTTCAATGCCGCCGTTACAAGTTCCGTGGATCCCGTCCAATTCATCCTCCGCCCAAGCCCTGCGTCTGCCGTTTCACAAAAATGCCGCCACAATTATCGCCGTCAACCTCCCTCCGCCCAAGCCTTGCCATTTCAAGTCCAGCAACCTATATATTGCTTACCTCGGGAAGGAGGAAGGCATCATTTTTATTTTACTCAGTGGAGCAGAATTTTATTTTATCATTCGATGCCTCGATGGAGGACAAATTTCCTTTGGGCTGTTTTAAGAAGAGCTTGTTTTATTAGGGATTTTTGGATTAATATTATTTATTTTTGGTGTTAAGGTTGTTCATCTCTTAACCCTCTAATTTAATTGTGTACTTCTCCTCTTCCATTTTAAAATTTTCATGTAACCTCACATTTTTATTTTTCGCAATCCTTTTTTTCTACTAGCAATAAAATTTCATTTCTATTTCGCTTAAAGTACTATTCATAATTCAATTTGTTTCTTGTCACGTTCGTTCGTATTCATGATGTCACATTTTTATAATAATGGCTTTCCCCATCTCCATGAGTAACTAATTTCTATAGTGCTCGATCACGATAATCCGAGGATGAGATAAGTTTTGTTATGATTTTTAGATTTGTTTTTATCTAATTGTTGAACGCGTACGATTTACCGGTGGTCAACTCATTGAGGCTATATCTTTTATATAGTTTTCATAATGGTTTTCGCTCTTTAGTTGGCCGAGAGGCTCGTAAGGCGAATCGATCACCCATCGGTAAAAGGAGTAGAACGCAACCCTTGAGAGAGGACGACGTAACTCTTCCGGATTGAAGTAAAATTCAATAGCGAGGTTCACAACCTAAGGCAAGTCTTAGGCGATGCGATTTGAGAACGAAAGTTCGGTCGATACACCTAAGCTTAGTTGAACCTAAACCTCGAAAGAGGAGTGTTCATACTTTGGGAACCTCCACGGTCAAAGCCCCTTCAACAAGAGAATTGCATTTTATTCCCATTTCAATATTCTCTATTTCCGAGGTGATTCAAAGATCGGGTGCTAGCTTTTAAACCATCAAATTAATTCTTTTAACATTTCTAGTTTTTACTATTCGCAACCCAACTCCAAATTTCTATTTGATAAGATAATAACGATTTTTCAAAGTAGAATTACTCGACCACCCCGAGTCTAATACGACCTTGGTTTTTATAAACCTATACTACTTTCGACGCGGTACACTTGCCGTTGTCGTTTGCAGTCATAGTTTTGTGCATCAACAGACAAGTGACAGATATCTTCACTAAACCTCTAGATTAAGCAAAGTTCAATTTCTTCAAAATTGAGTTGGGCATGCTCAACTTAGAATAACTTCTGTTGAGATGCCCTTACTAATGTATTGTTGTTACAATCTTATTCTAGTAGGTACCAGGTCACTAACAAAGCATGCATTTTGTCATTGGAATAGCTGGGAGTGACTTACAGAAGAGGTGTAGATAATGTTTGTACATAAAAACAATCAAAGGCCATATCGTTTTGTCCACAAAACAATATCGTCTTGATGACACAACGATACTCTATATCTGTATGAAGGCAATGTAAGTGTAATGAAATGGACCTGCAAGTGAGGGGAGCATGACTGATAGAAGTAGTATAGATGATGATGTAAGTGAGGGGGAGCATGACACTGAGCTCCCTGCTCAAGTAGTAGAGGTGATACATAAAATCACTAAGAAGGACCTATATAAAGAAGTCCTAAAGAGGGAGAGCTTAATGATTAAGGCCAGTGGTGAGCATGTCACTTGGACCTCTAACTACAAGGGAAGTAATGAACCTTCCCCCTATCTATTAGAACGAGCTGCTGAAGTACATACTGCTGCTCCTGCCACATATTAAGCATATGCTGCCGATGCACAAGGCAAAGGGAAGGAGACTGCTTTACTCTCTGCTCTTATTGTCTCTTAATTCTCATTATTGTGCTTTATCATTGACTGAGTTATGACTTCTTCAAATATAAGGAGATTGTTGGGAACATTGCCCAGAATATTCCAGATTTGGAGAAGTCTCTAAGTCAATGATAAGTACATCATGTATTTGATATCTATTTGATGTGACATGAGCAGATGAGGACATGATATACCTTATATGTAATGTTTGGAGATCAAACACAAATGTCTAAGTTAAATATCGTCGTGTATATAACTCTCACACGACGATATCGTTTTGATCACTCACATAAGCCAGCAGAAGAAGTCAGTCAAAAATCAACATGATAATATCATCGTGTCAACAAGGTACACACGACGATATCGTTGAAAGAACTCAATGAAAGTCTTCTAGGGCATATAATCGTGTCAACGAGGTACACGCGACGATATCGTTGTAAGGACTGAAGAAAATCAGCTAAGGCATATATCGTCGTGTCAAAAAGGTACACACGATGATATCGTTGTGAGGACTCAAGAAAAGACAGCTAAGGCATATATTGTCGTGACAACAAGTTTCACACGATGATATCGTTGTGAGGACTCCTTAAAAGTCAACTAAGACATATATCGTCGTGATAACAAGCTTCACACGACGATATCGTTATGAGAACTCAAAAACAGTCAGCAAAGGGAAATGTCGTTGTGAAAGCTCAAGTAAAGCCATCTAAGTTGGTTATCATCGTGACAACATGGTTCACACGACGATATCATTTCAACAAGTTTAACACGATGATTTCATTTTGTCAAGCTCAGAAGACGGGATTTCAAATTGACGGAGACGACAAAAGTAGATGTCAAATCAATCATGTCTGAAAAGCGGTCCTAGACAAAAAAAAATTTAGGGTTTTGACCATTTGAAGGTTCAGAGATATAAAATGATAAGAGAGGGTCGGCTAACCCTAATATTTGAGCTTATATTGTTGAGAATTCAAAAAGGAAAAAACTCGTATGCCGTTAAAAAACAATAGAACAGTAAAAAACATGTTTTTTTTCAAAAAAAAGAAGAGGCTAAGCTTCAACAAGAAAGCTCCCACTCTTGAGAGAAAGAATACTTCTTCATATAAGAAAGCTCAGCACTGATCCTGATACAAAAAGATTTTCTGTTGATTGATCAAGTGTTGCTGCTAAAGAAGACTTTCTTTTCAGAAAGGTCTAAGAAGACTCAAGCTGCTTAAACCTATATCTTTCAGAGTCTATCTGCTGTAAATGTTCTTCTAATCTCCTATTGTAAGATCTCCTTGAGATCTGAGGTAGGACTGTGCTGACATCCTGAGTGCAAGGCCTGAGTGTAGGACCTTGCTGAAAGCCTGAGGTAGGGTCTGTGAAGACCTGAGGTAGGATTTCTGAGGAAATCTAAGTTGTAGGATCCTTGCTGGAGATCTAAGTTGTTGGAGTGCTTGCACTCTGAGGTAGGGTTGCTGCTTGCACTTGAGGTAGGATTCCAAGAGGGAATTTGAGGTAGGGGACTTGCTGAGTTCCTGAGTTGCAAGATCTGATTTATCTGAGTTTTTGGAGGAGTTGACCTACTCTAGCACACTGCTAGATAGGTGAAGGGGGACAGTGGAGTTCCCATCATCTGGAGAACCACTATAAACAACTGTGTGTTTTTCTGTGCTTGTTTATTTTACATTCTCTGAGCTAAAATAGTCAACAACATAAAAAAGACTAAAATATTTTTTCAATTCCTGGGCTTTATAAATCCTTTACTGATCTCAATCCTTCTTTTTCTTGGGTTATTCCAAACTCTTGTTTTGAGCCCCTACAGACAGTTGAAATATCTTTTGAAGCGGAGAAGAATAAGAAAATAGAAAAGGAGGAGATCATTGGAAGGAGGATTGAAAAGACCTCCAACTAGAACACTGAAATAGACCCTGAACCTTCTACATCTATTTATAACTATCATTATAAATCAGCATATAACTTGTAATTAATGTTTTAGTTTGTGTCTATAAGCTTCTTTTATTTAATTTTTATTTTCTCCTTTTAGACAATTATACATGAGTGATCTCATTGATTGCAATGAGTAGTTTCTTCTGCTATTGTTTTTGTATAAATTTCGTTGAATCATTGCAATGATATTTTGCTTCATTTACTCAAATTGTGAATTGCCTCGTTTTCATCATTTAAACTTACTGATTCAATGTGGATAATTAAAACCATTATTTTCATTGTTTAATGAATAAAATTAAATTTGGATAATCATCATTTAAACTTAGGGCCATTTACCGGGACCACCGCTCTAACTTTGCTAAATTACTGAGAGCACCCCTCTTATTTTTGAAATTACAAAAAACTCCCCTATAAGTTAGCATAATTACAAAAACTTCCCTTAGAAGTTTTAATTTCATTACAAAAAATCTCATCGGTGTACAATTTCATTACAAAAAAATCCTTGAATTTTTTTTCATGATGTTATGAAATGAAAAGTTTAGGGGAGATTTTTGTAATTTTGAAAATAAGAGGAGTGCTCTCAGTAATTATGCTAACTTACAGGGGAGGTACGGGTAATTATTTCTGTAAACTTATTCAATTTGAATAATTAAAACCATCCGTACTTTGGGTGTGCACCCAGTTTAACCCGTAAATGAAAATAAGAGGTGTGTACAACCCCTACACCCACAGACAAGCAGAGTGAGTTCTCAACCCATAGACAAGCGAAGCTTGTTCATGGAGGAGACAAGTCGGATACGGGTGTAGCCTGTTCGCAACTCACCGGTGGTTGCATCATGTTTGCAAGAGCACGTGCGAGACTGCTAGTGTTTTCCTTAACCAGGCTAGCTCGGTTTACCGAGGTAGTTTTGAACTGTCGTTCGTGAATGCCCGACCTCACCTGAGGAACTTCATCCACTTTAATGTTCAAAACTACAAGCGCAAAAAAAAAACCACGCCAAACGAAGCCTCGCGATATTTATTTCATTTACAAAAAATTATATTAAATTCAAGATTTGCTCGATTCAGCATCTATTTTTTTTTTTGGCAATTGTTATAAGCACATCAATTTTGGCTATTCGCACACGAATTTCTATGAATTATTACGCGTCTTTTGAAAATATGTCTTGTACATGTATTTTTAGAAAAAAATATTCAACACGAAGATTGTAGATATCGTCGAGATCTACAACTTTCGTGTTGAATACTTTTCCTAAAAATGCATGTACAAGGCATATTGTCGCCCTGATCGTAACTATAACAAATATTTAGTGAATTTTTGAAAATATGCCTTGCACATGCATTTTAAGGAAAACTGTTAAAAACGAAAGTTGTAGATCTCAACGAGATCTACAATTTTCGTGTTGAACAATTTTCCTAAAAATGCATGTACAAGACGTATTTTCAAAAGGAGTGTAATAACTCATAGAAATTGGTGTGCGAATAGCCAAAACTGGTGTGCTTATAACAATTGCCATTTTTTTCTATTTGATTTTTTTCCACGAAGACCAATATAATTAGGTATTCGCATTCCCCTTTGAGATTTGGAAGTTGGTTTGGAATATCAAACTATTATATTAAATTTCAAACGTGACGGTTGAATGTTTAAACTGGTTATACTAGTCAACCATCTTGACCGTTAGTGACAGCGGACGCCTTTGAATTGTGCAATTGAATTTTCGTTAAGGGAGAAGAAGATGACTTGACTCTATGTTTGCTGACCTTGCCATCGCCAGGAGCTCCACCGGGAAACCTCTCGCCGAGCTTGTTGGAGGTTTCCTTCCTCTCTCTTGGAGTGGTCGCCCCCTCCGTCTAGAGCCCTGCATGGGTTTTCCTTGCAGAATCCTCTCTTTTCTCGAGAGTTGTTGCCCTTCTTGTAAAGCTCATCTTTCTGAGATCTACTCCAAACCGAGAGCCGCCTTGCAAAGTGTGGCTGCCAAGCCTTCATCGTCGAGTCGTGCAAGGGTTGTTCTCAAGAAACTGTCGTTATGGGTTGTTGCCGAAGTTCATTGGGGAAAAGAATCGGAGGCTCAAATCGCTGAGAGAAATCTGTTGTGAGCGTTTCATGGCTCTGAAATGTTCACCAAGGGTAACAATCATTTCCCCCCATCTTAGGACCATGAATTTTTGTATTTGTGTCTGTGATGATTTACGTGGAATGAGAGTCCTCTCACGCCATTTCTGTTGAGGATGTGGACTTTGTCAGGACGTGGGATTGCGACCCCGGCGTATGTTTGGTGTGGAATGCATGTAGAGACCCTATCCTGCTCCGCGGTAGAGAGCAAGGACTTCGCCAGGGCGTGAGATTACGGCCTCGGTGTAGTTTTCTGCATTTACTTTGCTTAGGAGGGTCACCTGCCTTCAATTGGACGCGGTGTGTGTTTCCCTCAGTTTATTGCGAACCACCGGGTTGATTGTGTTTGTCCCTGGCATAAATGTGTCTTAGTGATCCGACATGCGAGTCTGGATTTAGGCATGTTGTGTGAAGCGTACACGTGACTATAAGCCCGGATCGGTGATGTTATGTGATGTGCATTGTCATTATCCCTAGGTGTGCAAATGGAATGCCTCGTGCTATTCGTCATAGTGTTTGCGGGAATTTGTGGCTTTCTTCACAAAGGCCCCGTTCCTAGGAGTGCATGTGTTTGGCCCAGTAGAACAATGAGTTTTGAGAGATTTCGTAGGACGGGCGAGTTTCCCATCCTCTTGTAGTTGCATACGAGCTTTCTTAGTTGTCGACAAATTGTCTGTGTATGTTAGAGCCGCGTAGAGCTACGCTTGGAATATACGATTTGAAGACACTGGCCAAACCAGTCCTCTATCACTTCTAAGAGGGTAGTTGTAGGTTGTGTCTCCCAAACTAGTCTTCTGTCAATTCTAAAAGGGACAATTGTAGGTTGTGTCCCCAAACCAGTCCTCCGCCACATCAAAAAGGGGCAGTTGTATGTTGTATTTCTCCAGACCAGTCCTCTGCCGCTTCTATAAAAGACAGTTTTAGGTTGTGTTTTCCCAGACCAGTCCTCTGCCATTTCTATAAGTGCAGTTGTTGGTTGTGTTTCCCCATTCCAGTCATCTGCCGCTTCTAAAAGGGTAGTTGTAGGCTATGTTCCACAAACCAGTTGAAAGAACTTAGGGGTTTAGATTAATTCACCTAGAGGGGTGGTGAATAGGTTTTTCTTATTTATTTTAAGCTTAGAGTTGCTAGTAGCCTAATATGCCTACACAACCAATAAATTCAAGCTCAAAGAATCACAGCCACAACACAAAGGATTTTATAGTGGTTCCCCAAGTGATGGGTAGTCCACTGTCCCTCTACACCCCTCTAACTCCAATGTTAGATAGGGTCAAAGATACTCCTACAAATTATCTTCTCAGCTTTTAGAGCTTCACCACAAGTTCCTCAGAACTTCTCAGATCTCAGATGATCCTACCTCAGGACAATAATCCCTACCACTCAGAGCTATCACTAGCTCCTACCTTAGGCACAGCAGCCCTACAACTCAGAGGAATCCACCTCCTACAACTCAGACCACCTCCTGGTCCTACTTCAGACAACACCCTTTTTCAACCTTCTCAGAGCTGAATAGCTCTTACAAAATAAAATAATAATAGAATGAAAACCTCTACTACTGATTCAATCTTATCAATAGAATATTTCAGCAGATGCTGATTTTGAGCTGATCCTGGACAGGTTGGTTCAGAGCAGCTCCACTGTCTTCTTCTTCAGAAGTAAGAAAGAAGACTTCAATCTCTCTTGATGATGAAGGCTTGAATCTCTGCAAGAGAGAACAACTTCTGTTCAAGGCAAGAAGACTGTCACCCCATCATATCTCCTAGTACCGGTGCGAACCCTTCACAGGGTAGACCTCAGGAAGTCCAATATCCACTCTAAATTGTTAAGTCCAACTAAAAGTCTAGCAAAGATCAAATTAATTATAGACTCATGCGTACTCTTGCAATACTCGAAAAAGAAAAACTATCATTATCTTGTATTTTAGAAATGTATATTCATAATTCATGATTAAAAATAAAATCACAAAAGTCATATTGATCGGATATATTATCATTCTAAAAATTCAAATAAGCTCATAATTTAAACCTAATCGTTTTATATGTCCATGATCATATACCAATATTGTATGTCTCGCAATAGCGGGGACGTAGGATTGGATGTATTAGAGACCTAACCTTTAAATCATGTCTTGTCCTTAACTAGGGAGGGTTCCAGTGGGGCCTTGTGAGGCAATGAGTGGAAAGTGTGCTAGGTTGAGCGTTCTCTAGTGTATGCATATGGGAGTAACACCCCAACCCACGACATGTGTGCAGCTCCTCATGCCCATCCGTCACTTAGTAAGGGGCTAGGGTGTAGACATATAGTCTGAGTATTTTTATCTAGGGCATACATATTTTATTCTTCGCATGAACATCATTTCATACTATAATCAGTTAAGTCATGCATATTTAGCTTATTCAAACATGATATCTTGTGTTTACAGTTCCTATCTTTTTCAGTTTACATTATTTTGATAAACGCAAGTCTTAGAAAAATCAAAATAAAGATTTAAGAAAATATATCTCATGCGATGTTTAGTCATATAAGAAAACACTAATGTTTTTATGCAATTTGCACTATCTAGACATCTCCAAAAATTCTAAAATTTCTGCATGAAACTAATTTATCTTTGGACACTTTATCAAAATCATAAAACAAAATGTTCAAAATCTCAATATTTTGCTCACTGTCGCCCGCGCTAGCACTAGCACCGACGCTAGCTTGAGTGTTCATTTTTCTGTGTTTTTTAAATTTTGAAAAATCAATAAAAATATGCTCTTTTATATGTACTACCTATTTTTATCTTTATGTCATTCTGTGATTTTTGAAAATCAAAATACAAAATTCCAAAATGCAAAAATGTAAAGAATATGTCTGTTGAAACCAGTGACCCGGTTTCAGCGTTCGAAAGGGGGATGCGGCTAACTCTTACTTGACCTAAGCTAAGACCCTTGACCGGTCACTAGGAACTGAGAGAACCTTGCCCTTGATGATCACTGGAGTCTAGAGACAGACCCCTTAAGCTGCAGCGCGGAGGTCCCACCACACACCCGGAAGCTCACTCGGAACTTCCCCTCCCAAGCTAATGTTGAGCCTGGGCACCTTAGAGGGCACTAAGGATCACCTCACCGTCCACCTTCAATGACAAGGGGAGGGGAGGGGTAGTGCTTGCTCACACGCGAGGTAGGGGGTAGAGATCAACCCTTCCCAAGGTGCCCATGGGGGTCTATTTATAGACTTTCCCAAAAACGGACTGCGAATAGCCAAAATCGGACTGCGGATAGCCAAAATCAGACTGCGGATAGTAAAAATCCCCCAAAGGAGAGGGGACCGGCGAGTGGGGTGCTGCCCCCACTCGCCCCCTATAGGAGGGCGGATGAGTGGGGGGTGTTGCCCCCACTCGTCCCCTCAAAGGAGGACGGGCGAGTGGGGGGTGCTGCCCCCACTCGTCCCCTCAAAGGAGGGCAGACTAGTGGGGGGTGCTGCCCCCACTCGCCCCCTAAAGGAGGGCGGACGAGTGGGGGGTGCTTCCCCCACTCGTCCCCTCAAAGGAGGACGGATGAGTGGGGGGTGCTGCCCCCACTCGTCCCCTCAAAAGAGGGCGGATGAGTGGGGGGTGCTGCCCCCACTCGTCCCCTCAAAGGAGGGCGGACGAGTGGGGGTGCTTCCCCCACTCGCCCCCTAAAGGAGGGCGGACGAGTGGGGGTGCTGCCCCCACTCGTCACCTCAAAGGAGGGCGGACGAGTGGGGGGTGCTGCCCCCACTCGCCCCTTAAAGGAGGGCGGACGAGTGGGGGGGGGGGGGGTGCTGGCCCCACTCGTCCCCTCAAAGGAGGGCGGACAAGTGGGGTGTGCTGCCCCCACTCGCCCCCTAAAGGGAGGGACCCACACTCAATGAGTGGGATTCCTCCCACTTGCCTGGCCCCTTACTCACCCGAAGAAGGTGGGCGCTCGGCCCACTTGATCCATTGTTCTTCCTTCCCACTCTTTCGGATCTGCCTTTGCCTTAGCTAGCTCTGGCCACCTGTGCACGGTTACTTTCCTCATCCGCTTTGATTACGCTGAGTCTGGGTTAACCAAATCAGCTCGACAAATATGAGGGTTGTACACAATCCTCGCTCTTTTCGAGCTTGCCTCAAGCTCGGAAAGAATGTCCAACCCTCCTATTTGACAAGTAGTTTGAGCTTTTGAGGGAATTTTTGGAGGGCCCCGGTCGACGGCTATAAAAACCCCGAAGGGGGGAGGTGAGGAGAGCACCATCCCTGAGAGCTCCCCCTACTCTTCCCACCCGAACAGGATGGATCCACCCCGAGATTTCAGGGCCCGCTTTAAGGCTCTTTCCGGGAAAGGCCAGACCGACATAACGGATCTCAGAGCTCTGGTTCGTGGCCCTTCGCTCTCCCCCACTCATCCAATGGTGCGATCACCACGGAAGAAACTTCGCCCTGACTTACCGAAAGAGGTGGCGGTGTCATCCTCTCACAGGGTGGTTGACTATGTTCGGGACCTAGAGCTGGACGCGGTATGAACTCACTTCTTATCTTCTCCCCCCTTTCTGCGATCGTATTGCGCTGATGAAGGCATGTTTCTCTCATGCTAACAGCTTTTTCAGGACCACCCCGAGGGGGTCCGGAGGGCGATTGAGGCGTCGGATGCGGGTGCTCGCGCAAGTCCCGCCATTCCTGCTCAAGATCCTGCGAACTTCTCAACTGCCCATGACAACCCTTCCTCAAAGAGCCAGGAGATTGAGGATTCACTAGGTAACGTCACAGTGAGAGCCTTTATCAAGGTGAGGGTTTCGACATCTAAAGCTATGCTTTTGCAGGAGGGGACAAGACCTCGACGGGTCAGTCGAGCCGGAAGGATGTCTCCCTACCGATCCGATCCCCCACCCTGGTGGAGGAACCTGCCGAGGACCAGCCCAGCCTTCTCGAGCGCCTGAATCTTTTGGCTGATACAGTGCAGAGGCAAGAAGCCTTTCTTCTCGAGCTGCGTAACGGAAGGTGGTCCGACGGACCTGACCCTCTCGTCCGCTTCTGCGCGCTGGAGCAGCGGATGGAGAGATTGGAGAATGAGCTTAATCTACCGAGGGGGGAAGTCCGGCTTTCGTCCGGAGGTATAGCTGTGCCACTTGCTGACCACCTGCGCCGTGTTGAGGCTAGTTTCCGCACCACGGGTGAGGAGATTGCCGCAACGAAAGAATGCATCGGGTCTATGCAGGGGGTGTCGCCGTGCACCCATGATCAGGGTTTCTGGAAGTGGATGCCACGCTGAACTACTTTTATTTATGACCTTCTATTTGCTATGTAATAATAGGGGCTAGCCTCGCATGGTGGCCCAATCCAACTTACGATCAGATGCTTTGACCTTTGTTGATTCATATTTTGCTTGGATCACTGCTCTTTTGCTAGTCAATATGTCAGGATAAGCGACGTGATGTTGAGACAAGCGACTAATAGGCGGGCGGCAGGGGCTACGAATGGATGATCTCGGGATGGTGTGATCGGACGGTGTCAGGGGGAGGTATGGTGAGTGGATCTGACGATCCGCTCACCCCTGCCGGGCGAGTGGACCATGAGGTCCACTGCCGTGCCACGGGCGAGTGGGCCTCAAGGTCCGCTTGCCTGTACACGGGGCGAGTGGACATTGTGGTCCATTCGCCCGTGGTGAGCGGACCTCGTGGTCCGCTCCCCCCTTGCCCTGGGCGAGTGGGCCCCGTGGTCCACTCGCCTTTCCTTTGCACTCCCCCCTATAAATACACCTCCCCTTTCCTCCTTTAAGCCCTCACCTTTACTTTCCTCCTTGTCTTGTTTTCTTTTCGGAATCTATTCCTTCTCTTCCTAGCGATCTGTGATATGGCACCTAACCGTCCTCCCGTTGCGAGGAATGGTCGAGAACAGAGTGCGGCTAATTTTTCAGGGCACTCCTTCCCCGAGGGAAGGGTGTCCAAAGAGGACTTCCTAGCTTTCAAGAGTTCTCACCTTCCTGAGGGGTGGTCGTCCCGACGCCCATCGGCGGGCGAGACCATCAATTCCTTCTACAAGGACTGGCTCGCATTCCCCCTCCCCCACTTTGAGGCTGGGATGCGGCTTCCCCTGTGGCCCGAGTTGAGGGAGTTCCTTAACTACTTTGGCATAGTCCCCGCTCAGGTTAATTCGAACGCGATCTCGATGCTGACGGCCAATGCTTGCTACCTGCGGGAGGAAAGGGTCGAGTTCGACCTGAGCGTATTCCACATGGTCTTTGTCTTCCGAGCGACTCCCGATGGAGTTTGCTTTTTAACCGGTACACATGTGAAGGTAAGTGAGACCTCTAACAAGGTCCGCCACTGGAATGATTCTTTCGTGTTCGTTCAGGGTGACCTGGGTGACATCCCCTTCTCCCCCATTCAGAGACCTGAGAAGGTCTGCAAAGCTCCTTCGTTATGAGGGGAGGCCGCTGAGCTGCACAGCCGCCTTGAGGGTGTGAGCTTTGAGGTCGAGCACCTTCGGAGGAACATCGATCGGCTCACTTACGTGGAGCCGGGGACAGGTATTCGGACCTTACTGACGTCCTTCCTCTCCTTCTTACTTCCACCCATGGTCGGTCACTCCCTTTCAACTTGTGCAGGTGAACGGTCCCTCCCGCGATATCCTCCCTTTGCGGGGGAAGCTCCTCTCCCGCCTGCTGGTTTGCTAAGGAGGAGGCAGTCGTCGGTGCCTCGGCTTCGAAGATTCCCGTACCAAGGCAAAGGAGGGACAAAGGTCCGGCCGAAGAGGGGGGGGGGTACCTTCCTCCCCGCCGAAGGGTCCGAGGATGCGACGGGGGAAGGTTGTCTGTCGGAGGGACTCCGGGGTACTACCTAGGGAGAGAGGGGAACCGAGCGATCCCCACGCGTTGGCGAACCATCCCAACTTCGGGATGGGGGGGGGGGAAGCCATGGACCCCCTTGGCGACCCCGTCGTCCATTGGGACGAAACGATGAATCGGGTCTCACTCTCCTCTCAACGACCATCGTGGGTTGAGGGGGATGTCATCGACAATGCCGCATACAACTTCTCCTTTGGCACCTATGGTCGGCAGGATGCTGCCTCCTATAAGGAGATGTCCATGCGCGACCTCGCGTGCGCGAGCTCTCAGGCCTTCCTTCGTGCAAACGAGCTCTCTCACATGGCCACCCATCGAGGTCTTAGTCTCTTGAACAGGTGGAGGCGAGCCGATGCGTCGAAACTGGAGGCGGAGGAGAAGGCTGTTGACCTTGCGACGCGCTTGGCTACGGCCGAGAGACTCTTAAAGGAGTCGTCTGGAGGCTTGGTTCGTGCTTATGCTGATAGTTTTTCCTTTCTCAACCTCTCCACCTGCACGGGCTTTAACCTTGCTGTTTTGCCGAACTGCAGGGACCCGTCGCTGCTGACTCGCTTAGGATACGGTGCGAGGAATCGGACCAGGAGGTGCACGACCTGAGGGCTCAGCTTTCTGAGGCCCAAAGACAGCCAAAGGAGAAAGGGAGAGAAAGAGGTGGACCTTCAAAGGTATCGACGTCCGCCTTGCCTTGCCCAGCTGAAGCCAAGAGTACTCGGAGGAAGATCGTGACGTCAACGGCCCAGGCCCTGGTGAGCCGCCTTCATGAGGCGGATGCTCTCCGAGACAGCTGGAGGGGGGTCTCTGTCGGCGACATCCTGCACGAGTTCTTCCCTTCTCCTGGGCGACCTGACTCGTCTCCTTGCAACGGTGGTTATTCCCCCTGAATGTTATGGATGTCAGGGGCCCCTCCTTTCTTGCCATTCCTTATAGGAACCATGTATTTCTTGTATGTACTCTTCTCTTCATCCTGCATATATCAGTAAGGGTGAAGCAACAGTTTATGTAATATATGTCGCTACCGAACCAGCTATTGTTCTAATGAATCTCTTAGCTTGTTCTTCTTTTTCCTCACTGCTTGGGGATTCAATGCCTTGTTGAACCGATCACCGAGTGACTAGTCGATCCGACCAGCCTCACTACCTGCCGGCATGACCGAGCCCGGTGAATGATCCCTAGTCAAGGACCTTAGATATTTGAGGCAGAACACCCCTCCGCGTCCTAGGTGCTTCGCTTACCTGGAGACAGGGGGAACCAATGCCTTCCTAAATTAGTTGGAGGCGGGAGTACCCATCCGCGTCCTAGGTGTTTTGCCTTCCTGGAGACAGGGGAACTCGTCGCCCTCCCAATCCAATGGGAGGCGGAGGTGTCCACCCATGTCGTAGGGGCTTAGCTTGCCTGGAGACAGAGGAACTCAGCGCCCTCCTAAACCAGTTGGAGGCGGGAGTACCCATCCGCGTCCTAGGTGCTTTGCCTTCCTGGAGACAGGGGAACTCACTGCCCTCCCAATTTAATGGGGGGGGGGGGGGGGGGGGGGGGCAGAGGTGTCCACCTGCGTCCTAGGGGCTCAGCTTGCCTGGAGACAGAGGAACTCAGCGCCCCCCTAAACCAGTTGGAGGCGGGAGTACCCATCCGCGTCCTAGGTGCTTTGCCTTCCTGGAGACAGGGGAACTCACTGCCCTCCCAATTTAATGGGGGCGGGGGTGTCCGCCCGCGTCCTAGGGGATCAACTTGCCTGGAGACAGAGGAACTCAGCGCCCTCCTAAACCAGTTGGAGGCGGGAGTACCCATCCGCGTCCTAGGTGCTTTGCCTTCCTGGAGACAGGGGAACTCACTGCCCTCCCAATTTAATGGGGGGCGGAGGTGTCCACCCGCGTCCTAGGGGCTCAGCTTGCCTGGAGATAGAGGAACTCAGCGCCCTCCTAAACCAGTTGGAGGCGGGAGTACCCATCCGCGTCCTAGGTGCTTTGCCTTCCTAGAGACAGGGGAACTCACTGCCCTCCCAATTTAATGGGGGGGGGGGGGGGTGGGGGTGTCCGCCCGCGTCCTAGGGGCTCAGCTTGCCTGGAGACAGAGGAACTCAGCGCCCTCCTAAACCTGTTGGTGGCGGGAGTACCCATCCGCGTCCTAGGTGCTTTGCCTTCCTGGAGACAGGGGAACTCACTGCCCTCCCAATTTAATGGGGGCGGAGGTGTCCGCCCGCGTCCTAGGGGCTCAGCTTGCCTAGAGACAGAGGAACTCAGCGCCCTCCTAAACCAGTTGGTGAATCAGCGAGTCGACCTGACGAGCCCTCATCCGCCGGCATGACCGAGCCCGGCGGAAGGTCTCTGGTCAGGGATCTTGAATCAGGATGTTACCTCAGAAACTTTTTCATTCATAGTTCATCTGTTACAACTTCATTACATTACGCCCCTCTCGGGCACTTCATTACACCTCGCCCTTCCTGGGCACTTCACTACACCTCGCCCTTCCTGGGCACTTCACTACACCTCGCCCTTCCTGGGCACTTCACTACACCTCGCCCTTCCTGGGCACTTCACTACATCTCGCCCTTCCTGGGCTCATTCGGCCGCATGCTCCTTGGCCATCCTTTCCATCGCTTCTTCCATTTCTTCTGCTCCCTTCATCCATCCGATCTCATTGACTGCGGAGACATAGCACTGACGCGCCTCCCGGGGATCTCACCTGACTCTGACCTGGACCTCTCCGGAGCTATACTTCAGACATTGGTGGTAGGAGGACGGCACACATTTGTACGCGCTGATGAGGGGACGCCCGAAGATGGCGTTGTAACTGCTTGGTGTGTCCACGATGACGAACCGACAGTTCTTTTAAGTTCCCCCCAGGGTGACGAGGAGTTCGACTCCCCCCTCCACCTCCTTCCTTTCCCCGGAGAATCCGAAGAGTGGCCCATCCGATGCCAGCACTCGCCTTGCCTCGACCTTCACCCCCTCGAAGGCCTTCTTGAATACTACGTTCACCGAGCTCCCGTTGTCGACTAGGATCCGGGAGACCGTGAAGTTCTCGATCGCCGCCTTGATGATGAGTGCGTCACAGAAAGGATCCTCGTGGGCCGGCATATCTTGGGCCGAGAAGGTGATCTTCTCACCTGAAGGTGGGGACCGGGAGGTCGAAGCGATGCTCCGATGGTATATGGCATGGAGGCTCCCCTTCCGGGTGGCCTCTTTGCCTGCTCCTCCATGGATGACCCTGATCCCTCCCAGGGCCCCTATGTCGACCCTCTCCTCGCACGGGTCATCTTCCTCCTTACCCTTCCCCTTCTCTCCTGCTTGCGGTCCTTCTAGACAAAGTTGTTTCCCCCCCCCCCCACTGGGGCTCTCCATTCCCCTCTCTTCTCGAGGAACTCCGGGCAAGCCGCGGTTGCGTGACCTTCCTGCTGGTGGAAGTCACAATATAACAATGCCAGCTCATTCCCCTGCTTCTCCCAACGACCCTTCTTCTTTCCCCCCTTCTTCCGGCCGATGGCCATGGCCTGCAGGGGCTGGACTTGTAACGGTCCCGAGTTCTGCTGCCACCCCATCGGGTTGAACCGCCCCTGACTCCCCTGAAAAACTCCTCCTCTTTAGAAGTGGCCCCTTCCTTGGCCTTGAGGGGGCCCGACCTGTGACCTCCAAGCTGGTCGGGCGGCTGACGGATGTGGCCTCCAGCCTTGCTCCTGTCCAACGGGGGGTCCCGGGTGTCCCTGACTCTTCATCTCATCCTTTCTTCTTCCTCCATGCTCCCTCCTCTCGTCCTCTGCTACCTAGGTGAACCTTGCCACGAAATCTTGGTTGCTAGCCTCACACTCGATTTCCCGACCAGCTCGCTCCATCAACTCCTCGAAAGATAGGGGAGGGTCCCGAGTCAGACTCATCCTGAACATCCCCTGTTGTAGCCCAAGGGTGAAGGCTAGATGCAGGGTGTGCCCGGGTACCTCGATGACAAGGAGGACCTCCCCCTGGAATCTATCCATGTAGCTAGCCAGCGTCTCCCCTGACTTTTGCCGGATCGCGAACAAGGCCTCCACCCCCTTCCTCCTCTTCTTCGAGGTAGAGAACCTCAACAGGAAACTTCGGCGCAAGTCCTCGAAGCCGTAGATGATACCTACCGGGAGCTGGTGGAACCAGTCCCTCGCCTTTCCCTGAAACGTGACAGCGAAGAGCCTGCACTTGAAGGCATCCGACATCTGCCTGATCGAGGACATGTCTTCGAACCACTGAAGATGCTGGAGAGGATCACTGTTCCCTTCATAATAGGACATGGCAGGCTCGCGGAACCCATCTGGAACAGGGGCTGACACAATCAGCTCGCAGAAAGGGCTCCTCCACCCCCCTTGGTTGGACGGAGGCGTTCCCATCATCTCCCCGCTGGGGCAGTTGGTTCCAGGCGAGTTGTTGAAGAGCACTCGCGCTTGGAGGACCAAACTTTCCTCCGAGGCTGGCTCTCTCCCTTGCTGACGGGTTCGCCCTATTTCCATTACCGATGGTGAGACGACCATAGGTGCAGGTGGTGTCGAGCACTCGCCGCGAGTGGGAGGTGCGACCTGCAGGAGCTCCAAGATCCTCTTGCTGAACTCATCGAAGTCACTCTTCTTTACATACTCACAAGTAGGAGGTGTGTCCCCCAACTCGTCGTTTCCAGCCATGAGGCTTGGCTCAGAGCTTTCCGAACTAGCCGCTTCCACGCTCACCGCACCAGAATGTTGAAACCAGTAACCCGGTTTCAGCATTCGAAAGGGGGATGCGGCTAACTCTTACTTGACCTAAGCTAAGACCCTTGACCAGTCACTAGGAACTGAGAGAACCTTGCCCTTTATGATCACTGGAGTCTAGAGACAAACCCCTTAAGCTGCAGCGCGGAGGTCCCGCCACACACCCGGAAGCTCACTCGGAACTTCCCCTCTCAAGCCAATGCTGAGCCTGGGCACCTTGAAGGGCACTAAGGATCACCTCACCGTCCACCTTCAATGACAAGGGGAGGGGAGGGGTAGTGCTTGCTCACACGCGAGGGAGGGGGTAGAGACCAACCCTTCCCAAGGTGCCCATGGGGGTCTATTTATAGACTTTCCCAAAAACGGACTGTGAATAGCCAAAATCGAACTGCGGATAGCCAAAATCGGACTGCGGATAGTAAAAATCCCCCAAAGGAGAGGGGACGGACGAGTGGGGTGCTGCCCCCACTCGCCCCCTAAAGGAGGGCGGACGAGTGGGGGGTGCTGCCCCCACTTGTCCCCTCAAAGGAGGACGGACGAGTGGGGGGTGCTGCCCCCACTCGTCCCCTCAAAGGAGGGCGGACGAGTGGGGGGTGCTGCCCCCACTCGCCCCCTAATGGAGGGCGGATGAGTGGGGGGTGTTTCCCCCACTCGTCCCCTCAAAGGAGGACGGACGAGTGGGGGGTGCTGCCCCCACTCGTCCCCTCAAAGGAGGGCGGATGAGTGGGGGGTGCTGCCCCCACTTGTCCCCTCAAAGGAGGGCAGACGAATGGTGGGTGCTGCCCCCACTCGCCCCCTAAAGGAGGGCGGACGAGTGGGGGGTGCTGCCACCACTCGTCCCCTCAAAGGAAGGCGGGCGAGTGGGGGGTGCTGCCCCCACTCGCCCCCTAAAGGAGGGCGGACGAGTGGGGGGTGCTGCCCCCACTCGTCCCCTCAAAGGAGGGCGGACGAGTGGGGGGGTGCTGCCCCCACTCGCCCTCTAAAGGGAGGGACCCCCACTCAATGAGTGGGATTCCTCCCACTCGCTCAAAGGGCCGGGCGAGTGGGGGATGTCTCCCTCACTCACCCGAGGAAGGTGGGCGCTCGGCCTACTTGATCCATTGTTCTTCCTTCCCACTCTTTCGGATCTGCCTTTGCCTTAGCTAGCTCCGGCCACCTGTGCACGGTTACTTTCCTCATCCGCTTTGATTACGCTGAATCTAGGTTAACCAAATCAGCTCGGCAAATATGAGGGTTGTACAATGTCTTTGCTTATTTTTATTTGCTTCTGCAAGGTTCTATTAAAATAACAAAGATTTTTATGGCAAAAATGACAGGATGTTCTTTTAGGTGTGGCTAAAAATGTTTAATTTAAAATCTCAAGTTTTCAAAACATTGTTTTAGCTTGTCATGCTTAGATTTTAATCTTGTTATGTGCAATGAAAAAGTCTATGGTGAATTGTGTAGGATTGCATTAGTATACCTCTAAGTACGAGTAATGTGTTATGTTAGATAATGATCTCTTTACCCTCACACTTTTGGTAGACTATATGTGCCTATAATTCTTAACCCTACATGATTGTGTAGTGTAGTAGCTTACATTATTAAGATGTCTATCTCTATTACCTACACATTATTCAAAATTTTATTGCACATATAGAAGTGAAATTTCAAAATTATAAGTGTTTGCAAAAACAAGTGAATTCGGATAACTTTGTCTTGCTAAAAAAATCAAAAATAAAATGTCAAAGATAACTCCACCAAGCACTACTTGAATCTCCTGATAAATCTTCATAAGCATTGTGAGGTTGAGCACCTTGGAAAGGATTGTAAAGTGTCTTGTGCAAACTACTTTTGTACACTTCTATTTTGTACACCGGATCACAAAAAGCTCTTATTGAAAATAAAATATGTGATCCCCCAAGCACCACTTCGCTCCCTGATAAGTCTTAATGAACATTGTGTGGGCGGAGCACCTTGGTAGTTGTACTTTTTGTGCTTTGTATCAAATCTAGAATTGATGTGTAGAAGTAGTTAAAAAGATTACATGCTTAATAATGTTTCTACTTCACTATATAAGTCATCTGTTTTGGATTATATCACTTGTATACTTTTATCAAAACACTTTTTATATACATCATTATCTCTCATAAAGCTTCTACTCATGAGAATTGGACTCTATGCTTCTTTACATAAATTCTCTAAAAAGCTTTAGTAAAAGCACTATATTGCAATGCATGATCTCTATAATGTTTTCCTTACTTGAAATGAAAATTAATAATATTGTAGTTACTATCTCCTAGAATATGTGCAATCTTGCTTGCCTTGGTAGTTTTTGAAAAATAGAACTCCTTGACTATTGTCATGAAAACTTTATTGAAAATCTTACTTGCTTACAAAAATATTTCTTCAAAATATTATCTTTAACTTGGATATTTATATAAGATTAGTTTTATCTAAACAACATCATTTTTTTGGCATAACATCTCTTATTACAATTATGATCTGTGAACTTACAAATAGATATTGTCTTTAGATAAACAATTTTATAGCCTTCTCGCTTGAAATCTCTCAAAAAATTATGTTATAAACCTTAAAGATTATAAAAGAAAAATGATTTACAAAAACATCTTCTCTTTTTGAATTTAACTCCTATTTTCTTCTTATGAATCATCATGATTACAAAAAGATGTTTTTGGATTTCTACAAGTCTTCCGCATCATTACCATATATTTTTTACTTTGTGCTTTCTTGCTTATTTAAAGTCTTCTCTTTTGTGTGCATCATCACTTGAATCTTAAAATTCCTTTCTTTCAACAAATGGTAGACTTGCTTGGTAAAATTTATATTGGTTATTCTAAACATGAATATTATTTTTATGCTAAAAACTCTGATTTATCTCTATGAAAATTTTTATGCTTAAAAATCTTTATCATTTCATTTCCTCTAAAAAGATCAATCATGTCTTATCCTTCTTTATAAAAAAACTGTTTCTATATCTCCTACTACCTTACTCACTTTTGTTAATAACAAAAGGGGGAGAACTAACATGATAAATAATAAACGCTATCAAATTGGAAAACTAACATGATTAAAGAATAACAAGATAGCTTACATATAAGGGGAGCATTCACATAGGAGGAGCATGTATTTAGGGGGAGCAATTCTAAACACCTAAAACGTCAATTATCCTAAGTCACCTCGCAACCACCTCGTCGGGACACAATTTCACCTGGCTAGGTGACAATACTAGCTCATCACAGCTCGTCGACGACCAGACTGACCTCGAGCAAGGGTCAGGTGTAACACCATAATTTAATCAAAAGTGATTTTGGTGTGGGTGGAGAGAATATGGTCTGCGAATAGCGGATTTGAGTTAGGTTTAAATAAAAACCTAAATCACTCTCCTCTCCAATTACCCTCCCTCCCTCTTCCTTTTCACGTGAACCTGCACACGACGCTGCTTGTGAGAAAAGGAAAGAGATCCCCCCATTGCTGTAATCTGCCGTCGCTGAAAGAGAGAGGGAGAGAGAGGGGATCGAGTCTCCATCGTGGGCTTCTGGTGATGTGTCTTTCCGGTCCCAACCACTAGGGCTCGAGACTCCTAGCCATCGTTTTCGTCAAGGGAGAAGAAGATGGCTTGACTCTATGTTTGCTGACCTTGCCATCGCCAGGAGCTCCATCGGGAAACCTCTCGCCGAGCTTGTTGGAGGTTTCCTTCCTCTCTCTTGGAGTGGTCGCCCCCTCCGTCTAGAGCCCTGCAAGGGTTTTCCTTGCAGAATCCTCTCTTTTGTCGAGAGTTGTTGCCCTCCTTGTAAAGCTCATCTTTCTGAGATCTACTCCAAACCGAGAGCCGCCTTGCAAAGTGTGGCTGCCAAGTCTTCATCTTCGAGTCGTGCAAGGGTTGTTCTCAAGAAACTATCACTATGGGTTGTTGCCGAAGTTCATTGAGGAAAAGAATTGGAGGCTTAAATCGCTGAGAGAAATCTGTTGTGATCGTTTCATGGCTCTGAAATGTTCACCAAGGGTAACGATCATTTCCACCCATCTTAGGACCATTAATTTTTGTATTTGTGCCTGTGATGATTTACGTGGAATGAGAGTCCTCTCACGCCGTTTCTGTTGAGGATGTGGACATCGCCAGGACGTGGGATTGCGACTCCAGCGTATGTTTGGTGTGGAATTCATGTAGAGACCCTTTCCTGCTCCGAGGTAGAGAGCGAGGACTTCGCCAGGGTGTGAGATTGCGGCCCCGGTGTAGTTTTCTGTGTTTACTTTGCTTAGGAGGGCCACCTGCTTTAAATTGGGCGCGGTGTGTGTTTCCCTCATTTTATTGCGAACCACCAGGTGATTGTGTTTGTCCCTGACATAAATGTGCCATAGTGATCTAACATGCGAGTCTGTATTTAGGCATGTTGTGTGAAGCGTACCCGTGACGATAAGCCCAGAGCGGTGATGTTATGTGATGTGCATTGTGATTATCCCCAGGTGCCAAATGGAAATGCCTCGTGCTATTTGTCATAGTGTTTACGGGAATTTGTGGCTTTCTTCACGGAGACCCCATTCCTAAGAGTGCATGTGTTTGGCCCGGTAGAACAATGAGTTTTAAGAGATTTTGTAGGACGGGCGAGTTTCCCATCCTCTTGTAGTTGCATACGAGCTTTCTTAGTTGTCGACACATTGTCTGTGTATGCTAGAGCCGCGTAGAGCTACGCTTGGAATATACGATTTGAAGACACCGGCCAAACCATTCCTTTATCACTTCTAAGAGGGTAGTTGTAGGTTGTGTCTCCCAAACTAGTCCTCTGTCAATTCTAAAAGAGACAATTGTAGGTTGTGTCCCAAAACCAGTCCTCCGCCACATCAAAAAGGGGCAGTTGTGTGTTATATTTCTCCAGACCAGTCCTCTGCCGCTTCTATAATAGGCAGTTTTAGGTTGTGTTTTCCCAGACCGGTCCTCTGTCGCTTCTAAAAGGGCAGTTGTAGGTTGTGTTTCCCCATTCCAGTCATCTACCGCTTCTAAAAGGGCAGTTGTAGGCTATGTTCCCCATACCAGTCTCGTCCCTTTAATAGGTCAGTTGTAGGTTTTTTCTTACCCTGTCACTATGTTCGAGGACACAGGTCAAGTAGGCTCCCTTGTCACATTCGCTTTGATGGTTGTAGGTCTGGCCCTCCTATCGCTACGTTTAAGGGCGTGAGGTAAACTAATCATCTTTCATTATTAATAGGGTAGTTGTGTAACATCCCCAATTTGAAATTAGACCCCATGAATGACTTAAGCCTCAATTGAACTAGACATGGACTAGGTAATGGGTCTAGAGCTCCAAGGTGACCATGACTGGGTCGCTAGCACCAAAATTGACTTTGTGAGTCAATCCAAGTGGATTAAGTTATACTAAATTCAACTAGGCAAGCCTTAGCCAATTAGGCCAAACTGGCCCTCACATGGTCAAATTGACCACACCACAACCTAATATACATCATAGGGAGTCAAAGGAGTTATTACCAACATAAATGGGCTTGCCATATCATCATTTTGACCATGGTCAACACCAAAGTCAAACTTGGACAATTAAGTGTTTAATGGAATCCTTAAAGCCCAATCTCAATCCCTTTGGGACTAAATCAATTCTCTAAGCCCAATTCAGAGAATTCAAGTCCACATTAGCATTCCACATCATCTGAAGTGGTCAACATGGTCAAAGAAGTCAACATGGAAGAAGAAAGAGAGTTGACCATGCATGTAATCACAAGTGGAGCTTGGAAGGGTGCCACCTAGAGCTTGCTCTAGCTCCCAAAGCATTAAGATTTGAATCGCCCATCAATTCTTGGCTGCCAGCAGTATAAAAGGGCCACATGGAGCCATGAAGAAGCTCCCAAAGCCAAAACCGACCCCCCTCATACGACATTTTCCCCATCAGCTTATTAAACCACAAATTGAACTCACAACTACCTTCCTCATCTCCCAAGCAGTGGAATAGATCTATGAACCGAAGAAATTGATAGAGAAATGAAGATTTCCAACTTGGACAAGCTCACCGTCCACCACCATGGCTCCCCTACGATTTACTCAATTTTCAGCCGCCATTCTAGTGAGTTTCCTCTTCTCTCCATTGGTGCTAATTTCCTATATCAGATTAGGAAGAATTCAAGACCAATTGGGCTGGATTCCATGAAAAACGGAGGAGAAAATGCTAGATCAAGTCCCAGTTGCATTTTCGACCATTATAGGCAGTCGGACCACCACCCATCAGCGACCCTCATCGAGAGGAAGGTGGTGGTGGCGGCGGCCATCCATGGAGGAGCTCACGTGGCCGTGGGGATAAGTTCTAAGGTGAAGCAGGTCGGGAAAATCTCGGCCCTTGGATGGTGGAAGAAGATAACCAAATGCTCTTGGATCAACTTCAAGATCTGTGCAAATCATGATCCCAAAGTATAGGATTAATTATATATGCTGTCACACTTGTGCAGTCATCTTCAAATGATATTTGGAGCAATTGCCATCCACATTCAGACCAAGTCCCAAGCATGAAAGTTGTAGATCTTAGTCTGAGCTTTTCAAAATGGGGTTGCACATTTCCTATAGAGGTTTGTAGCCCAATCAATTTCATTTTAATTTAGTGTGACATTAACTTTAGGAAAATCATATTATGTGTATATTTCCTTGAGTTCATTTCTGATGGCGATGAAATTTTTACCACATGTGTATGATGCCATCTAGAATGTTCCCTGAGGAGTTCATAATTTTTGGAATATATTTTTGTATAGTTTCTGTCATATATTTAAATAATATGCATGTGACATATAAATGAAATATTTAGGTTCTCTGATTAGAATTAAATGATGAAACTTAGGTGACACCTTTGTTAGCTTGTCATTAACCTCTGTATACAATATCAGAGCATTTAGGGTTTATTTTCTTAGGATTCACTCACATGCATGAATTATTAAACTATACCCTAAAGTTTTAATGTGACCATATTGTAAACTTAGACAAAAATGTCATCATAATAGAATGTGTTCGACATGACATGGGAGCTCTCTCGGGACTACAAGACAAGATCCATTGAAATGAAGGCCCTGAGCTTCTTTTATAGTCTTGGGCAAGGGTAGCATGGTAATTTTACCGTTGTAACCACTTGATGGACGAATCACGCTTGTCGATTGGAGCACATAGATTGCTACTTTTTGGATATTCCCGTCTTGCCCCCTGGGCAGTTCGGTTAGTTCGGGCAGCTTCGTTGATGACGTTGAGCGCAGTGAACTGGACCTGCAATCTAGAAAATTAAGAAAGGTTAACTGTCACGCGCATCGCGAACGCACAAGTGTTATGAGCGGCGCGATGAACGGGGGAGCGTTCTGAGCACGTGGTGAACGCGAGAATGCTCTGAGCGCGCGATGAACGTTGAAGCGCTTGGCTCGCTTTATGGGAAGAAAATTAAGAATATGATTGCGCACTGCAATAGGGAGGGCGTACCTCCCTGAGACTGCGCCCCCAAGACGGAAAGGCGCACCCTCCTGAAAAGGAGGGAGCTGGGACTCCGACCGCACCCTCAAGGTGAGTGTGGGCCCTGCCGCACCCCCTATGGGTGTGCGGGTTTGGCCGCACCCCCAAGGGGGGCGCGGCGCAGGCCGCTCCCCCATGGGGGGGTGCTGTCTTGGCCGCCCCCCCTGCGTGGTGCGGCCTTGTCCGCACTCCCTAAGCGGGGTGCGGGCCTCACCCCCTTAGGGCGGGGCGTGCCTAGCCGCACCCTCTTAGTGGGGTGCGGCTACGCGACTTTGGCTGCGCCCGTCGATGACGGGGTGTGGACCTGCTGCCGCCCATGCGTGCGACGCCGCGCGATAGCTGGGGCGATTTTCTCCCCACTCCCATTGACATGGGGCTTAGCATGACTCCACTAACTCCACTCTCATGGTGGGTATATGGCTAAATGCACCCGGGAGTTGTATAAATGCATGAATGCATTTCAAATTTTAAACTAAAAAACGTCTTTGGGACTTTGCCGTTGACCGTGAAAGAAAAGCGGAATTAATTCCGCAAAGAAAGTCGGTCGCCGTCTGTTTCTTTTCGCCGGCTGCAGTTTCACCACCAAAAAATTGCCTTCGCGTGGTAGCACGGGGAGAAGCGAGCTAGAGAGATTTTGAATTGGGAAAATAAGGTGAGCTCCGCGACAAAAAGAACCTATTTATTCACGTATGTACAAATCCACACCTTACGCACCAAATTTTTTCCCTGCACCTGGGCATTGGCGTGAGCACCGGAAACCCTATGCACCATCTTATAAATAAATAAATAAATAAAATAAAACAAAATGCTCACCTAATTAAAACGTCTGCTATGACTCGCTACACCTACCCAGCAGCCGAAATAAAATATTCTACCTCTTTTTAATTGGTCATTGTTATTAGCACGGCACTTTTGGCTATCCGCAACTATTTGATATCCGCAAACCATTGTTTTTCAAAATGGCTATCCGTAAACATAATTGTTATCCGCAAACCAAATATTTTGAAAAATAAAAATTTGAAGAATTGTAAGCAATATCACAACAAATACATCCATGCACTCAACAAATTTTCGTTGACGTGAATGGCGGAAGAGAAAATGTGGGCCGGCAAAACAACAAAGGAGCAAAGTTGAACAACAGGAAAAAAAAAGTTGCAGTTTATATGTTTAAAGTCTAATTGTAATGTATTAGATGTTCTTTTTATTAATTGCTAAACATGATCTTATAGTTGCTCTAAAAACTGCAAATACCCTAAAATAAAAGAAAAAGTTTTAGGTGAGTTACTCTCACCTAAGATCATGGTGAGAGGAGCCCATCTAAGCCGTTGATCAGAGATCATACGGTTGTATTTTCCTAAATACTTCAGTATTTATAAATAATAAATAATGTTAGTATTTTATATACCGTCCGATCTGAGATCATACGGCTATATTTCTCTCCCACCTAGTTCTAGGTGAGAGAACCTACCTAAGTATTTCTCAAAATAAAATGTGTTGGAATATTAAGCAGTGAAAAAAACTGCAAATACAACACCATGAAGGGGAAACAGGGCTGGAATATTAAACAGTGAAAATTTTTAGTGAGTTGTAAGATGATTTGCGGTAAAAACATAATCGGGGCTGGAATATTAGGCAAGGACGAAAGAGCGGCGGGGCGGAGACGGCGAGGCTAGCTCGCGAGATGGAGAGAACCAGATGTTGATGTATATTTGGACTCGTAACGGTGTTCGGAGGCTTAACGGGTCGTGTAGGATATGCGAATATCCAATACCCGTAGATACTCCTAGGGTTTGCCTATTTATACCCAGCTAGGGGCAACGGTTTCTGTGTTCCACATTTGACACTCCCCGGGATGCTTCGAGCGCCTCTCACAATCTCGAAGTAACCCTAGCCGCTCCAAGCTCCCGTCTCGCCGCTGCGCTCACGCGAAGAAGATCGTGATTGCTCTCCTGCTTGCTTCCGTCCGTCCGGTGGGTGCTCTCGCGTAAAGGAGGAAGATCGCTTCCTCGTCGCCATCTCTTCTTCCCGTCGCTGCGCTTCCAAGTCGCGCTCGATCGCGAAAGCCGCCCGTCGTTCGTGAGAGGAAGATCGCGTCTCGCCGGTCACGGAGAAGATCGCGTGTTGCTGCTGCTCTTGCCCGCAGTCCATTCGCAGGAAGCCGCAGACGCCCTTTTGCTCCGCCGCCGCTCGCGTGGAGGAGCTCGCCGGTTTCGCCGCATCCCTTGCCTCCCGCCTCAGATCCGCAGCGCCGCCGCTTCCGTCATCCAGAGCCGCCGCCGCTGCTGCCGCTCGTGTGAAGAAGACGAAGCCGCTGCTCTCAAAGGGGGAGTTTGCGCACGACCGCAGATCGTGCGCTCGACCCTTCGCGCACGACCGCAGATCGTGCGCTCGACCCTTCGCGCACGACCGCTGATCGTGCGCTCTTCATCAGCCAGTGCCCCGCACGACCAATGATCGTGCGCTCGACCCTTCGCGCACGACCACTGACCGTGCGCTCCCCAGCAGTCAGTACTCGTGCGCCGCAGTTCTCCCGCCGCCGCCGTCTCCAAGCACGATGTTGAAGGCGAACAACTTCTCCTCTCCAGTACCGATGACGAAGCTGGAAAAATTCACGGCGTCGGAGTTCAACACTTGGAAGTTGAACACGCAATTTGGGATGAAATGTCTGAACGTGTTCTACACCGTTCAGAATGATCGTGCTGCGTTCATCGGGACTGAGCATGAAGAACAGTGGATCAGCGATGAGGATTTTTGCCGGGACTATTTGCTGAACTGTCTCTCCCCAAGCTTGGCAAAGACCTACTTGAAGATGACGACTGCAAAGGAGATATGAGACGCACTGGAGGAGCATTTCAGGCAGGAGGAGGACCTGTCCAAGGCTCACTTAGTGGATAAGTTCCACTCCTTCATGTTCGACGAGGAGAAACAGATTCTCCCTCAGGTATCGGATTTCGAACACATTGTTGATTCCTTACATAGCGAACAAATTTCTCTGCCAGATGGCTTTGTTGCTGGCACGATAATTTATAAGTTGCCTTCCACGTGGTATCATTTCAAAACTGAAATGTACCGGAAGAAGATGCAGGTTGGTCTGAATGACCTCAAGCGTTTTATACGCATAGAGGACGAGAATAGGACTCGACACGCGCTAGAAGCTGTTAGCAAGCAAAAAGCTGCCGCTAACATGGTCACTAGCTCTAAGCGTGTGCCGAATCAGCAAAAGACCAAACCGCCCCCAAATAAACCATAGATTGCGGGCCCTAAAAATAAAATAAAGAAATTTAAGGGCAAATGTTTCAACTGCAATAAGTGGGGGCATAGTGCATCTGACTGTAGGCTTCCCAAAAGAGAAAGAACCAAAGTACCACAAGAGGACAACCAAGCCAATATGGTTAGCCTTGCTGAGCCTTCCAACTTTGTCGCCATGGTTGGAAATGCGCAGGCCAGCACTGAGTGGTACCTGGATTCGGGGGCAACTTGTCATGTATGCAACAATGCTAATCTGATGACAGGGCTCGCTGAGGCAAAGGAATCTGTGACCGTTGCGAACGGTGGGGTGGCAGATGTGCTGAAGGTGGGGAACGCTACACTACTGTTGTCCTCAGGTAAGTCTTTAACTTTAAGAAATGTTAAATTTATTCCTTCATTATCTGCTAATTTAGTGTCTGTTAGTCTACTTTGTGATGCTGGTATGTCTGTTAATTTCTATAGCGGTAGAGTAACACTGTCAGTTAACTCACACTATTTTGGATGTGCATACGTCCAAAATAGAATGTACCGACTAAGTCTAGCTAATGAAATAGTTCAACAAGTACAATCAAACTTAGTTAGCCCTAAGACTCTACATGAGAGCCTAGGACACGTGAACTATATGAAGTTATTCCAAATAGCTAGAACTCACCCGATCAACTTAGACACTAAAACCACATGTGGAAAATGTGAAGTGTGTGCTCAGACAAAGATCATTAGGAAACCTTTCAGCGCGGTTACTAGGAGAACAACACCACTAGAGCTAATACATTCCGACATCTGTGATTTTAAAAGTTTCGTCACCAGAGGAGGAAGGAAGTATATGATCACCTTTATAGATGACTGCTCTAGGTTCTGTCACATTTACCTACTTAAAACTAAAGATGAAGCGTTTGAAAAGTTTTGTCTTTTCAAAACCAGGATAGAAAACCAATTAGGCATGAAAATTAAGAGGTTTAGAAGTGATCGAGGAGGAGAATACATGTCCAGTGAATTCAAAAGTTTTCTTGCCTCTCAAGGCATCAGTCGAAACCACTGCTCCTTACTCACCCCAATCCAATGGTATAGCCGAGAGAAAAAATAGAACATTAATAGAAATGTTAAATTTTATGCTCCTCACTGCAGGCATGCCTTCCGCATTTTGGGGAGAAGCAGTCTTAACTGCGAACCACATTCTAAATAAAGTCCCTCATGCTAAGTTAGATGTTACACCCTACGAGCTTTGGTTTAAGAGACCCCCGTCAATTACAAAATTTAAGACCTGGGGATTGTATAGCCTATGTCAGGGTTCCTGACCCTAGACGGTCTAAGATTGGACCTATGACCAATACATGTGTCTATTTAGGTTGTGCTGAAGATAGTGCTGCAGATCGATTCCTTGATATTTCCAACAATATCATCATCGAATCTAGGAATGCAGTGTTTTTTGAAGACGAATTTCTTAAAGATAAGAACCTGACACTCCCAGGTATGCAAGCATCTATTACTGAGGAGGATCCAGAATCAGTACCGAGCACTTCCTATTCAGTTCCTGTAGACACTAGTGGCCTAGAGTCTAGGAGAACTTCTCTGAGAGAGCGAATTCCCAGAACCTTCGGTAGTGACTTTGTCACTTGCCACGTTGAGGCTGATCCATCCACCTATAAGGAAGCGATGAGATCCAGGGATTCCCTACTCTGGAAAGAAGCTATTGAGGAAGAGATGAATTCTCTCCTACAGAACAACACCTGGACGTTAGTTCCCAAGCCTAAAGGGGCTAAACCGATAGGATGTAGGTGGGTTCTGAAAAAGAAACTAAATCCTGATGGTAGCGTAGCTAAGTATAAAGCACGCCTGGTGGCTAAAGGTTTCACACAAGTTAGTGGGGTGGATTATTTTGACGTATATTCACCAGTGTGTCACTTAGCAACCATTAGGATCCTCCTAGCTATCGCAGCTATTGAGACCTTTATTGTTCATCAGTTGGATGTTAAGACTGCGTTCTTGAACGGAGATCTGACCGAAGAAATCTACATTAGCCAACCTGAATGTTTCATTGTAGACGGTCACGAAAACATGGTCTGTAAGCTTTTAAAATCGCTATACGGATTAAAACAGTCACCTAAATTATGGCATGAGAAATTTGACTATTGTGTAAAGAACAAGGGATTTTTGTCAAGTCTCTCGGATAAATGTCTTTACATACGTCATAGATCAGATAACGTCGCCATAATATGTTTATATGTAGATGACATGCTAATTTTGGCATCTGATCAATCTGAAATGGATGACGTAAAGTCGGGCCTGATGAAAGCTTTTGACATCAAAGATCTAGGAATAGTTGACACTATCCTAGGTATGCAGGTGAGCTTTGGGAAAAATGGCATTTCCCTAAGTCAAAGTCACTACATAAAATCCTTGTTGGATACGTGGGGATACAGTGATAGTCGAGCTTTAGAGACACCATACGATTATAACAACCGCTTAAAGCCCAATGAAGGAGCTGCAGTTAGACAGTTAGATTACTCTAAACTGATTGTTAGTTTCATGTATGCTATGGTCTGCACTAGACCTGACATAGCCTTTGCGGTAGGCATGTTAAGCCGATTCACTAGCAATCCTGGCCAGGACCACTGGAATGCCCTAGATAGGCTAATGCGATACTTAAAGCACACCCAAAAGTATGCTTTATGCTATAGTGGCCATCCTCCAGTTTTGGAAGGATATTCTGATGCATCATGGTGCTCAGAAATAAATGACAGCAAGTCCACTAGTGGTTTTATTTTCACACTAGGAGGAGCAGCTGTAGCTTGGAAGTCCAAAAGGCAGTCCTGTATTGCTCTCTCTTTTATGGAATCCGAACTGTACGCTCTAGCTTCAGCTGGAGAAGAAGCCGAATGGATAAGAGATTTGGTTATGGACATTCCATTGACGAGCCTGAAACTGAGTTCTGTTGCAGTTTACTGCGACAATCAGGCTACAAAGACGATTGCCACGAACACTCTGTTCAATGGCAAAAGAAGGCAACTACGGATGAAACAAGCCTAGTTGACCTCTCTCACTAGTCAAGGGATTATGACCCTAATAGATGTGAGATCGAAAGATAATGTTGCAGACGCTTTTACCAAAGGCTTGAATAGAGCTCTTACAATAAAAATATCGGGGGAGATGGGATTAAAGTTCATAGATGTATGAAACTTTCCTCCTGTGTTTATGTTTCAATAGTAAGAACCTATAGTCGCAACATTCAAGCATCTAATAACAGACTGAAAACCCCAAATAACTTCTGGATGAAAACCCAAGATGGCTAGATGCTGGTTATTCCACATTTGATAACCTAACATCTTTCTCATCGTAAGTTGATTCGAGAGTTATTCAACTGGGAATCGAAAGTCGTTGTAACGGTTAATCTAAACATTTATGGTCATAGCACATTATTCCACATTTGATAATGTTGCAAATGATGGTGTGCCAAATCATTTGTTGATGAGGTACATAGTGACCATTAATGAGTAAGATAACAATGTTTGATTTACTAAAATCAAAACTTTAACTGGTCCTAGTTAGACTGGATAGAGATGCTGACAGTGTTACTTCACTATTGCTACAAGTACTAAGCTCACTCAGGTAGAGTTAGCTTACTTTATATGTTACTGCATACGTCTATGATTTCATTGAGTCTAATCTCATGAAATTCCTTGCAGACACTAGTGGAGATGGAGGAGAGAAAGTGGTGTTCGACATGGATGCTGATGATCTACACTCTGAGTAGAATTCTTTATATGTTTTGATTCAGTACCTTGTTTTCTTTCCAGACTTATTTATGTATGAGTAGCACTGTTATTTGTTTTGGATGTTTTATGATTCTGCTATAACAATCCTGCTTATGTTTAAACTGTGCTAACTCTTATTGCAATGTGTAAAGTCCAAAACATGTCTTTTAGTACCCTCCACTTTCTGCACTCCGAAACGTACACGTTACTTGTCACAAATATAGGAGGAGACTGTTGATGTATATTTGGACTCGTAACGGTGTTCGGAGGCTTAACGGGTTGTGTAGGATACGCGGATATCCAATACCCGTAGATACTCCTAGGGTTTGCCTATTTATACCCAGCTAGGGGCAACGGGTTCTGTGTTCCACATTTGACACTCCCCGGGATGCTTCGAGCGCCTCTCACACCAGACGTCATTTTGGGCTAGCGTCGGTCGTCGGTACGAGATGGCGAGGAGGAAGTGGCGGGGCGAGCAGAGGGATTAGAAAATGGGGTACAAGGCCGGAGAGAGCGGCGGGGCGAGCGGTGGGAGAGAGTAGCTGGGCGAGCGGCGGAAACCCGAAAAAAGAGGTTTTAGGCCCTCCAAAAAAAAAACCTAAAAATGGGTGCTGATAGCCAAAAAAGCGTAGTGCTAATAGCAATTCCCTTTTAATTTTAATTTGCCTGGGAAAGGAGCGTGCGATAAGAACAGAGCAAAGTTTCAATCCGTCTTCTCTAAAACTATTTTCTTATAAATCAATACAAGCTTGATCAACATCCAAAAAGAAAAATTTGGATCCCTCGATTTCGTTTACGCCGCTCGCAATCGCTGCACGCCGAGGTCTTCTTCTCGCAATCGCAATCGCGCGTGCGACGTTCAATCGCTCGACCCTCTCTATCGACGATTCCGCCGAGGTCTTCTTCTCCATCGCTGCACGTCGTCGGCCTCTTCCAATTTTTCGCAAGGTTTGCCTCTTCTATTTGCCATTTCCCCCTCCTCCTTATTTTTCCAGATCTTATGTGTTCCTTCTTCTTCCAGATCTGATCGTGGCCTGCTTCTTCCTCCCTCATTCTGTGCTAGTTGAAGGTACTCGATTTCTGCTTCACAGATCTGCTCATCAGCGACTTTTCTTCCAATTTTTTTTTCAGATCTGATCTTGCACCCATTTTTCACTGTTTCAGTTTTTTCTTGATTCAGTTTTTCCTGTCGTTTGGTTTTTTCAGATCTGATCTCATACCCTTTTCTCCATATCTGCTCTAATTAAAAAAAATCCATTTTTTAATCATGAAAATTGTGTAGATCATTGCGATTAATTTCAGGTTATTATTATTATCTTCTGAATGTGATTGGTAGTTTGAAGTCCTGGCAAAAAAAATATATATTTTAACTTCACAAGATTGGTATTTTGAGAACAGATCAATTGAATATGTACCTCAAGTACGTGAATCAGATCAATTGTTTGTTATTCTAAACATAGAATTTGGCCATGCCTTATACTGCCCATCTAAGCCGTTGATCAGAGATCATACGGTTGTATTTTCCTAAATACTTTGGTATTTATAAATAATAAATAATATCAGTATTTTATATACCGTCCGATCTGAGATCATACGGCTATATTTCTCTCCCACCTAGTTCTAGGTGAGAGAACCTACCTAAGTATTTCTCAAAATAAAATGTGTTGGATTATTAAGCAGTGAAAAAACTGCAAAAACAACACCATGAAGGGGAAACAGGGCTGGAATATTAAACAGTGAAAAATTTTAGTGAGTTGTAAGATGGTTTGCGGTAAAAACATGATCGGGGCTGGAATATTAGGCAAGGACGAAAGAGCGGCGGGGCGGAGACGGCGGGGCTAGCTCGCGAGATGGAGAGAACTAGACGTCATTTTGGGCTAGCGTCGGCCGTTGGTAGGAGATGGCGAGATGGTGAGATGGCGAGGAGGAAGTGGCGGGGCGAGCAGAGGGATGAGAAAATGGGGTACAAGGCTGGAGAGAGCGGCGGGGTGAGCGGTGGGAGAGAGTAGCTGGGCGAGTGGCGGAAACCCGAAAAAAGAGGTTTTAGGCCCTCAAAAAAAACCTTAAAATGGGTGCTGATAGCCAAAAAAACTTAGTGCTAATAACAATTCTCTTTTAATTTTAATTTGCCTGGAAAGGAGCGTGCGATAAGAACAGAACAAAGTTTCATTCCGTCTTCTCTAAGACTTTTTCTTATAAATCAATACCAGCTTGATCAACATTCAAAAAGAAAAATTTGGATCCCTCGGTTTCGTTTTCGCCGCTCGCAATCGCTGCACGCCGAGGTCTTCTTCTCGCAATCGCAATCGCGCGTGCGACGTTCAATCGCTCGACCCTCTCTATCGACGATTCCGCCGAGGTCTTCTTCTCCATCGCTGCACGTCGTCGGCCTCTTCCAATTTTTCGCAAGGTTTGCCTCTTCTATTTGCCATTTTCCCCTCCTCCTTATTCTTCCAGATCTTATGTGTTCCTTCTTCTTCCAGATCTGATCGTGGCCTGCTTCTTCCTCCCTCATTCTGTGCTAGTTGAAGGTACTCGATTTCTGCTTCACAGATCTGCTCATCAGCGACTTTTCATCCAATTTTTTTTTCAGATCTGATCTTGGACCCATTTTTCCGGTTTCAGTTTTTTCTTGATTTAGTTTTTCCTGTAGTTTGGTTTTTTCAGATCTGATCTCATACCCTTTTCTCCATATCTGCTCTAATTAAAAAAAATCCGTTTTTTTATCATGAAAATTGTGTAGATCATTGTGATTAATTTCAGGTTATTATTATTATCTTCTGAATGTGATTGGTAGTTTGAAGTCCTGGCAAAAAAAATATATATTTTAACTTCACAAGATTGGTATTTTGAGAACAAATCAATTGAATATGTACCTCAAGTACGTGAATCAGATCAATTGTTTGTTAATCTGAACATAGAATTTGGCCATGCCTTATACTGCCCATCTAAGCCCTTGATCAGAGATCATACGGTTGTATTTTCATAAATACTTCTGTATTTATAAATAATAAATAATGTCATTATTTTATATACAGTCCGATCTGAGATCATACGGCTATATTTCTCTCCCACCTAGTTCTAGGTGAGAGAACCTACATAAGTATTTCTCAAAATAAAATGTGTTGGAATATTAAGCAGTGAAAAACTGCAAATACAACACCATGAAGGGGAAACAGGGCTGGAATATTAAACAGTGAAAAATTTTAGTGAGTTGTAAGATGGTTTGCGGTACAAACATGATCGGGGCAGGAATATTAGGCAAGGACGAAAGAGCGGCGGGGCGGAGACGGCGGGGCGGAGACGGCGGGGATAGCTCGCGAGATGGAGAGAACCAGACGTCATTTTGGGCTAGCGTCGGCCGTCGGTACGAGATGGCGAGATGGTGAGATGGCGAGGAGGAAGTGGCGGGGCGAGCAGAGGGATGAGAAAATGGGGTACAAGGCCGGAGAGAGCGGCGGGGCGAGCGGTGGGAGAGAGTTGCTGGGCGAGCGGCGGAAACCTGAAAAAAAAGAGGTTTTAGGCTGTAACATCCCATTTCCTACTAGACCCCCCTAACTCCAATTTAGGGTGAGACAAGTGGTGAGTGTGGTGAGGTTGGGCTAGATTGCAGCCTTAGGACACATAGGGTTATGTGAACTCACATGTGGTCTACTATAAGGCTCAAGTCAACCTAGGTCAAACTAGCTCAACATGAACTCACACTTGCAAATTGACTCCTCCAATAGATGATAAACACTCCAAGGAATGCAATAGACCCAAAAGCCCCATCATGGGGTCAACAATTGACCCAATTTGACCAAAGTCAAACTTGGGTCAACATAGGTCAAATCCTCCCCAATAAGTTCAATTGAACCCCAAAGCATGAAATTGACTTCAACCCTAGTCTTAGAACATCATGGGGTGCCTAATTGACTCAAAAGCCCCATCTTGGAGTCTTCAATTTGACCAAATTGATCAAAGTCAACATTCCCCCAACTTTGGTCAAAATCACAATTATTGGTCAAATTAGCCAACCTAGGTCCTTACCATGACTCAACCAACCTTGGGTGGTGTCAATAGATCCAAAACCATCACATTGGACCAGTCAACACACCCAATTGACCAAGTCAACCCAAAAGTCAACATTGGGTCAATTTTGCCTAAATTGGAATTATTTGGAATTAATCCAAATTCTAATGGATTAAGGCCCTCACCCAAAGCCCACTCTGAATCCCATAGGTCTAATGACCAGCCTTGCCCCCTATTTCCAACATGCAAAGACATGCATGGGGGCAAAAGTGGAATTTTTCCCCTCCTCCATTAAGGACAAAGAGGATTTTGAGGAGCGCTTGCCATGTGGCCCTCCTCTCCTCTGCCCAAGACCAAATCTGACCTCTTCCATAACTCCTCAGCCGAATTTGGGCTGAAATGGTGCCACTTGGTGGCTGGGAGGAGCATCCAAGGAGGAGGCCGAAAATCACCAGCTCAAAACCTTATGTACAGCACATATCAGCCACTTTAGACCCTTCCAATAGCTTCAGAACGTTGAGAGGAGTGGAGCTAGTGTCCTGGAGTGAAGCAAACCGTGGAGAATCAAGGAATCGGGGAGGATCGCCGGAGCTTGCCGCCACCATGCCGCAGCACCACAACACGCGTCGCCAAGCACGAAATCAGGCACGGTTTCTCCCCCTCTCCCTCCGTGATAGAATCTAGATCTATTTAGGAGTGATATCGGGCTCAAACGAGCTCGATTCCATGCAAGATTGAGGGAGAAATCCGAGCTTTTTCTTCTGCTCGGGATCGCCGGAGGAGTCGCCTCCGGCGGCCGTGTCGCCGCCTGGCGTTAGCCACCACCTCAACGGAGGTGGTGGAGGCGGTGGCCGGCGGTGGTGGGCCGGAGGTTGCCGGGAAATGGCTGGAGAAGATGGCCCAGGCGGGATCGATCTGGACCGTTGGCGAGCTGGGGAAGACGATAGGATGTCGTTAGTTTGTGCTTCAGGATTCGTGCAAGCATATATATTTATATAAATGTATTAATACAATGTGATTTTCTGTCACTTTTTTTTTTGTATTTGTGCAAGCTAATTTTGAGGCCCTTAGAGGCCATATTTCGAAAAGTCCCCAGAGATAGGAATTGTAGATCTGAGTGTCTATTTCAAATGAAAGTGGAATCAGGCCATTTGGTTAAATATAGGGCCCACAGTACTCATTCTCGTGAGGCTGGTCAAAACAAAAATCAGAACTTTGAATGTGTATAACTTTTAATACCAAGTCTGATGGACTTGAGATTTTGGCCATGCATGCATGTGCCTCATACCTAGCTTAGGTTTAAATATCAGATTTTTTGGAGATAATTTTTCTATAGTTTTGTTCAAAACTTAGAAAATTAAATAAATGAAATATTTGGAGTTAAATAACTCCTAATGACCCCATATTTTGGTGAGGGCTTCTTTAGGTCATGTATGGGATCTGGTTAAAATTTCATCACATGTGCATGAGTATATTTCTCTGAACTTCAAAATGAAGTTCGGGTCTTATGAGAAAAATTGGGGTGCTAATAGTCAATTTGGGCTTTTGAGCTTTTTGATGGAATTGAAGGTGGGAATCACCTTGCATGCCTCTGAAACTTTGGGGTTAGTGTATGTCATGAGGATATACATTATTGACATAAGTTTCAAGATTTTTGGAAGTTATTTTCCTAAAGTTTTTAATTAAATGAAAATTGTCACACTTTTAATTTAATGAAATAACTTGAATAAAAAACTTAGGGATAAACCCAAAACTCTGGGAAATGGATCTTTGACTGGAAAGGAACATTTAGGAATTTTGTTGGAATTTTTGGACATTATTTATTTCTCTGAATTTGATTTATTTGGTTAGGTCAAATCTATTCAAATATGACATTTAGGTCTCATATGCATTTGGAGAATTATAAAATTATTCTAGTAGGTTTCCTTGGTGATCCTATAGCTCTGTAAATTTTACCATAAATTTTAGATGAATTTTGAGGTAATTATCAATTTATTGAGGAAAAACCCCTTTTTGTAATTAATTAATTTAATGGGGTAAAAAAGTTTGTAAAATTCTAAATCTCTGGATATAGTGTTATTTTTAAGTTATGGAGCTCTGGTAATTAGTTCAGATCATGTTGATGATTTTATACAGTAGTCACTGTACAAATCGACTGAAAAACCTTGTTTTTATTTAATTCTGAAAATAGGGTAATATGGTTTGTAAAATATTAATTCTCTGGATAAGATGATTTTTATATGTGATAAGTCACTGAAATTTATTTGGAGACATATGGTTAATGTTATATGATAGATCCTTCACGAACCTTGGAAAAACCCTAAATAGGGTTTAATGTAATTATGGTGAAAATAATTGTTCCCGATTTAAGATCCCTTGGATTTAGTGTTTTTAGATGATTATTGTGCTAGGTTAATTTACTCAAAATTTTTAGAGATCATTAGATGGTACCTAATGTGTAAAATCCCATTTACACACCTTTCATTTTAAATAGAAATTATGATTGTAAAATCCTTGGAATAATATGAGACTTAGGATTTGGTGTTTTTAGACCAGTAATATGCCATGGTAATTTTCCCAGAATTTATTGAGGTCATAATCTACTACTTGATGTGTAAATCCCTATTTGCACCCCTTTAAAGATAAATAGAAACTGTGGGTTTAAAATGTTTGGAAAAATATGATCTTCTGGAAATAGTGTTTTTATGTTCATATGAAGCTACTGTAATTTTTCCAGAATTTTAGGAAGTCAAAATCTTGTACTTGATGTGTAAATTTATTTTTCCATTCATTCATTGAAAATTAGGGATCGTGGTTATTTAATTGCTGAAAAATATGAAATATTGGAAATCTTTTTATCATGTCACATTTCATCTCTGGAAGGACATTTAACAAGTTTGAATTCACTAGCATGATACCTCCTTCACATTTTAGATTCAGATTAGTAATTAATGAATTTTTATAGAGGGCAAAATTATATGAAACATGCTTGGATTTTGATCATCCCTTATTTTATCCACTATGAACCTATGATAAAAATTAGAAGTCATTTGGAAGTAATTTGACCAAGGTTCCATCATAGGAATCTAAGTTAGTTATATGCCGTGGTCTGCGGATAGTAAAAACTCATTATGCTGATTAGGTCAATAGAATCACAAAGGAAATCGATGAGAATTGGATTATAACAAGAGATGAGTATAGACCACTTAGAGGACTAAGAGTTATTAGAGTTGAGTCCAAAAGAACGATTGCTTAGGAGCGGGATGAAACATAAGGCGTAAGTTATAAAGAGTAATGAGAGGGTGGAAGGTTAGGTCAGGGTAGTCACCAAGAATGTTAATTGTCCTGGAAAGGGGTTGGGTATCATCCCATCACATACCCTAGTACCTTGCGAAACCTTCACCGGGTAGCCCTCGGGAAGTCCAGGATCCACCCTAAACTTCCGAGTATAATAATAACTAAACAAGGGTAGTCTAAAAAGGAGTTTAGACGATGAGAGTGCTTGGTGAGCGATGGGTAAGGCTGTGCTTGGGATTGACGAAAGATCGTCCTTCCCCTTAGAGGGTCATAAAGCGCTGAGGTTTAATTTAAGTGGAATAATAAGAGGGTAATCTTATGGGTAGATACCAATAATACTAAGTGTCTTGAGAAAGGGAACTTTGGGGTGTCATCTCATTGTAGTTCCTAGTACCGTAGTGAGCAGCTTACAGGGTAATCCTCGGGGAGTCCAAGATTAACCGTAAACCGTAGGGATAAGGTGTTATACAAGAATAATTTAATAACACACTCACCCACACCCCGTGGTTACGGGAGCTTAGTCGGTTGGTGCTACGAGCAGTAAGCTCCGTGTTTGTAAGAGCGGATTGATAAGTCAGGTGAGCTTGTGACTCAGTAGTGTTTGTTGGTATGGACGGGTTGGTCCGGTGAGCCGGTGGCTCGGAAGGTTATTAATGACGGGCAGGTTAGCCCGGGGAGATTATGGCTCGGAGATAGATAGTAGAACATGTTGCATGTGCACGAAGGTGGTGGGTCTTCGGTATTGGATGGTCGTTCACACCGACGTCAATACGTTGACTCGGCAAGTGTGGTAATTACACTTAGCCATGAAAGTCTGGCGGTCCAGTCAGCAAGAGTACGCGGACGCTCCGCGGTTTTGTGTTGAGGCGTACGATAGGTCTAGGTTAGGTAGTGTGAATACCAACCTAGAGGTGGGCGAGGCCCAACCCACCGCTTCCGTTTGCCACTACGGGAGTATCCTGGGAGTCTTGCTAGCTCCAAAAAGGGGGAACTAAAGGTCTATGCGCATAGAGTCGTAGTGAGTGAGTTGCACTTGTATGAACATAGCATAACAGCATACCTTGCATGTCATAGCATGAACATTGCATTTCAACCCCTACCCATATCGTATAAATTGGTATGGGACTTTTTATACGATAGGCCCTGCTAAACGACCCCTTGGTCTATAGGTTTGTATGGGCATTCCTATAAATCAATGGTTATATTTTAAATTACTTTACTTGCGTCGCACTGCTTCTCTATGCTTACTTCTTTTACTGCTGCGATATTACCTTACTGCACTTATTACTGTTTACTTGTTTATTCTGCTAGCATAGAAATTATATGGACATACTCTTGTTAGCGTAGAATATTTGTCACCTGCTTTTTGTTTACTCCACTTTGTTGTCCTCCGCTTCTTCCTCCCGCACGGTGTCTAGGAGTCGCGGGGGGAGGCGGGGACAAAATCGGCTTAGTCTTTATGACTAACGGTCGGTGGTGACCGTAGGTACCCGAGGTGATGGAGCCCAATTAGAAGAGGAGACAGGACCTGAGGAGCTTATACCGCGCATTACTTCTACTACAAGACATGTGTTCGAGAGTTGAGAGTTTGTTTAGCTTCCGCACAGATGTAGAGTGAGAGATTTTTGTACCTTGCTTGGATATGTACCGGGCGTAAGCCCCTTTTACTCTTTCATTTATTGCACTCATTGATGGACAATATATATTTTGTTGTATAAATGTGTGATTGTGGACTTGGTTCTGTTTTTTTCCTTCTTAACTCTTGTTGGCCTGTCGATCGTTCTTGCCGGCAGGATCGGCGTCTTGCGGAGGTAGCTAACTCGGGTGTTAGTGTCACCGTAAGGCGGCGGTTCTGGGCATAAGTTCCGGAAGCTCTCCAGGTGCGGGAGAGGGATCTTACATAGGCCCTCCAAAAAAACCTAAAATTGGGTGCTGATCGCCAAAAAACGTAGTGCTAATAACAATTCCCTTTTAATTTTAATTTGCCTGGGAAAGGAGTGTGCGATAAGAACAGAGCAAAGTTTCAATCCGTCTTCTCTAACTTTTTTCTTATAAATCAATACCAGCTTGATCAACATCCAAAAAGAAAAATTTGGATCCCTCGGTTCCGTTTTCGCCCCTCGCAATCACTGCACGCCGAGGTCTTCTTCTCGCAATCGCAATCGCGCGTGCGACGTTCAATCGCTCGACCCTCTCTATCGATGATTTCGTCGAGGTCTTCTTCTCCATCGTTGCACGCCGTCGGCCTCTTCCAAATTTTCGCAAGATTTGCCTCTTCTATTTGCCATTTTCCCCCTCCTCCCGATTCTTCCAGATCTGATGTGTTCCTACTTCTTCCAGATCTGATCGTGGCCTGCTTCTTCCTCCCTCATTCTGTGCTAGTTGAAGGTACTCGATTTCTGCTTCACAGATCTGCTCATCAGCGACTTTTCTTCCATTTTTTTTTTCAGATCTGATCTTGCACCCATTTTTTCCTGTTTCAGTTTTTTCTTGATTCAGTTTTTCCTGTCGTTTGGTTTTTTCAGATCTGATCTCATACCTTTTTCTCCATATCTGCTCTAATTAAAAAAAAAATCTGTTTTTTAATCATGAAAATTGTGTAGATCATTGTGATTAATTTCAGGTTAATATTATTATCTTCTCAATTTGATTGGTAGTTTGAAGTCCTGGCAAAAAATATATATATTTTAACTTCACAAGATTGGTATTTTGAGAACAGATCAATTGAATATGTACCTCAAGTACGTGAATCAGATCAATTATTTGTTAATCTGAATATAGAATTTGGTCATGCCTTATACTGCCCATCTAAGCCATTGATCAGAGATCATACGGTTGTATTTTCCTAAATACTTCTGTATTTATAAATAATAAATAATGTCAGTATTTTATATACCGTCCGATCTGAGATCATACGGCTATATTTTTCTCCCACCTAGTTCTAGGTGAGAGAACCTACCTAAGTATTTCTCAAAATAAAATATGTTGGAATATTAAGCAGTGAAAAAAACTGCAAATACAACACCATGAAGGGGAAACAGGGCTGGAATATTAAACAGTGAAAATTTTTAGTGAGTTGTAAGATGGTTTGCGGTAAAAACATGATCGGGGCTGGAATATTAGGCAAGGACGAAAGAGCGGCGGGGCAGAGACGGCGAGGCTAGCTCGCGAGATGGAGAGAACCAGACGTCATTTTGGGCTAGCGTCGGTCGTCGGTACGAGATGGCAATGTAACACCCCAAATCTGGTAGTTCCGCGAAGTAGGCGGAGTGGTAGTGCGGCACGTGAAGCAGGCTAGAATTTTCCCTGTCTGCTCTTAGCGCACGATCAGTGGCCTCATCGCGCACGACCAGTGATCGTGTGCCAGCGATCGTGCGTTAATTCAGAAGAGAATCGAGTTCTGTCTCGGACAGTGCGCACGACCATTTCCCTCTTCGCGCACGACCAGTGATCGTGCGCCAGCGATCGTGCGCTTATTCGCAAGAATTCAGAGTTCTGTCCCGGATAGTGCGCACGACCATTGCCCTCGTCGCGCACGACCACTGACCGTGCGCCTGTGATCGTGCGCCCTGTTTATTCTGTTCCGCGATTTTGAGCGGAGAAGAGGATCCGACCGATCAAATTTCTTGGAATTCGATCCAACGGCTGGGATTTGATGCTGGGGGGTCTTAGGGTTTTGGAGAGGGATTAAACCCTCATTATTTCATAGTGTTTCTCTCTCCTAGGCTAGAGGAAGAAGAAGGGGGCAAGGAAGAAGAAGAGGAGATTTCGCCATTGACGGAGCTCCGGAGCTCCGTTTCGCGAGCCGTTTCCAGATCCGGAGAGTGCAGCCCGGTGCGGTTCTTTCCCTCCGCGTAGAATCTCGGATCCATGGCGAAGAGGAACACGTCTAGGGTAACGATTCTTCCTCCCGAACTTTGGACTTGTATTTGTCCATTTATTCCTCTTTCTTTGCTTGCATGAGGTATCTCTTTCACCAAATGGGTGAAGTGTAGGATTTCCTCAAGTCCTTCGGGACTCCGGGTAGATTGTGTCCGTCCCCGGCATATTGCATGTAGAAAATCCGGTAGTCGTGCGGATTTAGGCATTTTGTGTGAAGCCTATTCGTGGCCGTGAGCCCGAATCGGTGATGCTTGATTTGCGACGTTGCATTTAGGTTAGACCTAGAATGCGTGCCGAAGAATGACTCCGTGAACTCACCTATAGTATTGCGGGAGTTAAGTGTAGGCGTCTTGTGAAGATCCCTACGAAAGCCCCATGCTTTGAGTTTTGGATGAAGGCAAACCTTCACCACGTTATTGATGCGGAGCGTATGTACCTCCCTTGTTGAGAATTCGCGAAGCCTAGATCCTTGTGAAGGGGTTAGGTGCGTAGCGTATATTTTTGTGTAGCACTTGAAAGTGCTAAACCCTTACGGGCCGAGGTGAAGCCGTACCCGCGTCGTGCGATAGATCGCGACGATTAGAGCACGGGCAAAGCTGAACCGAACCCGTTTCCATGCAGATCGGCGAGAGGTCCCTTCCTCATGAAGGCCGTGTGATCATGGGAGAGGTCGTGGAAGGTGTCATACCTAGACCGACCAAAAGCTCTTGTTTCCCACCTAAGGTTGTGACCCTTAGGGTGGAGTGTTGTGAATTTGATGTTATGTTTAGCCTCATGCGATTTGCTTAGGCGGTTGTGGGAAACCTTCGGGTGAACCCAACCAACATCATGTGCATACCTAGGTTCCCTTCTTTTTGATGCTCAACCTAGAAGATTGATTGTGCTTGAAACCTCACCTTGTGTAGTTGCACTCTCTTTAGATTAGTACTTGTGCTAGTATGGCTTACTTGCAGGGTAGAATCTCCGCCACCCCGGGAAAGGGGTGGGGTCGTTATAATTTGGTCAGCTGTGCTGACCGTTGCTTTGTTTACCACCGCTTGGTGGAATGTTCTTATGCAGGTGCAGGTGAGCCTAGCGGGAAATAGCGGGCGTTGGTCCTTTTGCTGTCCTTTTGCTGAGTTGGCCCTCGAAGGCCAGCCTTTTTCCTGTTTTCTCATGTATTGCCGGCCTGCGTGCCGATGTATGCTTTTTGGAGTTTTGTACATTGATTTGATGTAAGGCCCTAAGGCCGTAACTCTTATTTCTGGATTCATTCCTATGATAGTGGACATGTCTATTTGAATGGTTTAATTAATGCTTCCGCTTACGTTTTGTACTCTCGTTAGTTGTTACTTTTCTGGTTATCACCTTTTAACTCCTAGCTAGTGTGGTTTGTATGGCGTGGGGTCCCGGCCGGACCTGCTGTTATACTTTTTGTACTGGCAGGGTGTTACAATTCGGTATCGGACTTAAGGCGTCGATCCGTAGTTTAGCGAATTCGGGACGAATTCCTTTTAAGGGGTGGTGCGCACGGGCTGTGCATTCACCTAGAACGACAAAAACTAATAAGAATGTCCACTTAGGAATGAAAAAAAAAAAAAACATACTTGTTTGCGGAACCTGAGCGTTCCATGATTGATGTTTGATACGTTTAGGGTCACTAAATTGTGCCTTGCATGATTATAGGTAACTAGAAGTGCTGCGGGGCGGTCTCAACCCCGTAACACCGCTGAAAGTAGTGGGTCGGCTGAGGTGCCAGCGACCACTCCTTCAGCTGAGATGATCAGAATGGTCGCAGAAGCAGCCTTCGCGATGATCAATGCTCAACCGCAAAGGCTTGCACAGCCTGCTACGCCTACTACTGATGCAGCCCCGGTAGTTGAACCTGCAGTGGAACCTGCGGTAGCACCAAGGGTTGATGCCCCTGTGCCAGTAGCTGCAGTGGAACCGGCGTTAGCACCGAGGGTGGAGCGTCAAGTTGCGCAAGTAGTTGCGGGGCGAGCGCGTGACCAACAATTAAAGCACTTCTTGAGCTTTAATCCTCCTACCTTCTCGGGATCTGAGTCCCCAATGGAGGCAGAAGACTGGTTGTCAAGAGTTAGAAGAACTCTGAGGGCGACGGCGACGGACGAAGCCATGATGGTCACCTTAGCCACTTTCCTTCTTGACGGAGAGGCTGTGCTGTGGTGGGAAGAGCAGGAACTGCACAAGTTCGGCGATAGAGACATTACTGAAATAACAATGGCTGAGTTTTCAAAGTCGTTCCTCCAGCGGTTTATCCCCTCTGCCCAACGCATTGCGTTACAAAACCAGTTCCTGAGGTTAACTCAAGGTGATCGCTCCGTTGACGATTACTTACATGAGTTTACCAGACTGAGTCGCTATGCGGGGGCATTGGTGGAGGATGAGGAGTCTAAGACGAATAAATTCTATGAAGGGCTTCGGGACGAGTTGAGGCTGCTCCTTGCAGGCCCTATGACGTTTGGCTTCCAAGTGATGGTGCAAACCGCCAGATCTTTGGAGTTGGACATGAAGAGGGTACAAGCAAAGAGTGTTGTAAAGAAACCCGAGTTTCATGCGCCGGCCTCTCAGTCCAAGCCGGACTTCAGAAGGAACAAGCGGAAGTTCAAGCAGGCGGAACCAGCTTCTTCGAATGTTTCGGGAGCCACGACCGCGCGGACTCCTATTACGTGTTTCACCTGCGGGAAGGTGGGACACAAAGCTGCGGTGTGTCGAAGTGGTCCCCCAAAGGCGGCAAATCGAGCGGCGGATTATGCTCGGGCTGCGGAAAAGGGCAAAGCGGCAGAGTCTTCGGCCTCCCAACACATTCCGACTCAGCCGAGAGTCTATTCGCTTGGCCAACAAGAAGCTATACGACAAACCGATGTCGTCACAGGTACGAATTAGAAGTTAGCTTTTACAGCTATGTATATGATTCTTATTGTTGTACGACTATATGTGTTATTTGTGTACAATTAGGTTTCGTCCTAATTTTCAACTATCCGGCGAGAGCTCTATTCGATACGGGTGCATCGCACTCTTTTCTGTCTGAGGACTTCGTGGTGCGAATCGGAGTGTCGTCTACCTTTGTAGAGGATAGATTGGAAGTAGTGCTACCCAATGGATCTCGAATGAGTGCGGATAGGAAGAGCCGTGTGAAGGTGCGGATCGGAAGTCAAGATTTCGACTTGGAAGCGTCGTTACTACCGTTAGCTGAATTCGATGTGATCTTCGGCATGGACTGGCTCTCGGAGCAGCGAGCATGCATAGATTGCAATACAAAGGAGATCACTCTGGGAACGAACACCGACGATGAAACCACATTCGCCGGTATGCGAGGAGCGAGCAAGACGCTGATGTCTGCTCTCCAGGTGGTTAAGGCGGTGAGAAAAGGCGCCGAGTTGTTCTTCACCTTGTTGGAGGCTTCGGAGCCAAAGCCCAGGTTGTGTGATGTCCCAGTTGTAGCGGAATACGCCGACGTGTTTCCTAACGAACTCCCTGGGGCTCCGCCTCATCGGGAGATTGATTTCTGTATCGAGTTGGTGCTAGGTGCCAAACCTGTGGCCCGCTCACCATACCGAATAGCGCCAAAGGAATTGGCAGAGTTGAAGGTCCAATTGCAAGAGCTGCTAGAGCAAGGCTACGTACGTCCAAGTTCTTCGCCTTGGAGTGCACCGGTCCTCTTTGTGAAAAAGAAGGATGGGAGCTTGCGTCTATGTATTGATTATAGAGAGCTAAACAAGTTGACCGAGAAAAACCGATATCCGATTCCTAGAATCGATGATCTATTCGACCAACTGATGGGGTCGACGGTTTACTCCAAGCTAGACCTAAGGTCCGGCTACTATCAACTGCGAATAAGGGAATGCGACATTCCAAAGACAGCGTTCAGTACCCGCTTTGGGCACTTTGAGTTCACGGTAATGCCGTTCGGTCTATCCAACGCACCGTCGATATTCATGGACTTGATGAATAGGACATTCCGAGAGTATTTAGATCAATTTGTGATCGTCTTCATCGACGACATTTTGGTATACTCTCAGTCGGAAGAGGAGCATGTAGGGCATCTGCACGCAGTCCTGAGCACCTTGAGGAGGAGTCAGCTATATGCCAAGTTCTCCAAGTGCGAGTTTTGGCTACCGTCAGTGGCATTCCTTGGTCATGTTGTTAGTGGCGAAGGAATTGCAGTTGATCCGTCGAAGATAGAAGCGATCCAAGCGTGGCCTTTGTTGAAAAACGTAGCGGAAGTCCGAAGTTTCTTAGGACTTGCCGGCTATTATAGGCGCTTTGTGGAAAACTTCTCGAGGATCGCACTTCCTCTCACAAAACTGACTAGGAAGGATCATAAGTTCGTTTGGTCGCCCGAGTGCGCACGAGCTTTTGAAGAGCTAAAGAGCCGTCTGACCACGGCGCCCATTCAATGCTCGCCACAAGGTACGGAAGGCTACGAAATATATAGCGACGCCTCAGGAAGTGGTTTGGGTTGTGTCCTAGTGCAGTTCGGGAAGGTAATTGCCTACGGCTCCCGGCAACTGAAGGTTCACGAGAGGAATTACCCGGTCCATGATTTGGAGCTAGCGGCCGTGGTTTTTGCCCTCAAACTTTGGAGACACTATCTATATGGCGTGAAGATCGATATCTTTATCGACCATAAGAGCCTCAAGTACTTACTAGACCAAAGGGAGTTGAACATGCGCCAAAGGAGGTGGATGGAGTTCCTTGGGGACTACACCTTCGATATCAAGTATACTCCCGGTAAAGGAAACGTAGTTGCAGACGCGTTGAGTCGTCGGGCTCCCGCACAAGCAAATTGGATTTTGATGCACGATGAGCGTCTAATCCGTGAGCTAGAAGAGATGGAGATCATATGCATTGATAGGAGAACGTCTACTTCAGCATGCTTGAACTGGACGGAAGTTCACTACGACCTTGCCGACCGAGTTCGACAAGCATTGGAGTTGGACGAGAGCTTGAAATGATACAAAGCGGAAACCGTTGAAGGGTTAAACGCTGATTTCTCCTTCGAAGACGACCTTATGTGGAAGCAGGAAAGGTTATGCATCCCAAACGTTGGTACTCTACGGGCGGAATTGATGTACGAGGCTCATCATACCAAGTACTCGATCCACCCGGGGAGCACTAAAATGTGTATGGATATGAAGAAACTGTTCTGGTGGCCGGGCATGAAGAAAGACATTGCCCTTTACGTAGCCAAGTGTCATACTTGCGCGTTGGTGAAAGCGGAATGTCAACGTCCCGGTGGGTTTCTGAAGTCCTTGCCGATTCCGGAATGGAAGTTTGATGATATTTCGATGGATTTCGTGCACGGATTGCCGAGATCGCAACATGGAAACGACGCCATATGGGTGATCGTGGACCGTTTGACAAAGGTATCACACTTCATTCCGAACCGGAAGGATGATTCCGTAGAGAAGCTAGCAAAGCTCTATGTGGATAGTATCGTGAGACTGCACGGTGTCCCTCGTAGCATCGTCAGCGATCGTCACGGGCGTTTCACATCGAAAGATTGGAGGCTTATCCATGAACTGTTGGGCACAAAATTGAAGTTCAGCACGGCCTTCCACCCGCAAACGGATGGACAGACCGAGAGAACCAACAGGACTATGGAGGATATGCTCCGAATGTGCGCTCTAGACTTTGGAAAGAGGTGGGAGGATCACCTCTATATGATCGAATTCGCCTACAATAATAGCTACCAAGCCAGCATAAAGATGGCTCCTTTCGAGGCCCTCTATGGTAAGAAGTGTCGTACGCCGTTGTCTTGGGCGGAAACGGGCGATACTAAGCTATTGAAGCGAAAGGATGTTGAAGAAGCAACTTCGACGATCCGGGCTATACGCGAAAGGCTATTGGTTGCCCAGGATAGGCAAGCAAAGTATTTCAACGCCAAGCATAGGAACTTAGAGTTTGCCGTCGGTGACCGGGTTTACTTGAAGATCAAACCGTTCAAAGGGGTATCAAGGATTCGACGCTTGAAAAAGCTCAGTCCGAGGTACTTAGGACCGTTCGAGATCGTGGAGCGTGTTGGTGATGCGGCTTATCGGCTTGCACTATCTGCAGAGCTGAGCGGTCTGCACGACGTGTTCCACATTTCAGTGTTGAGGAAGGCAGTGCAAGAGCCTACTCATATCGTTGCGGTCGGCAAAGTTCCGGTCGATAGTGGGTTGTCGACGAAAGTCAAGCCTTTACGCATCGAAGATACCGAAGTAAAGCAGCTGCGGAACAAGTCCATTCGGATGGTAAAAGTCCGGTGGGATAACTGCGGCCGAGAGGAGCTCTCTTGGGAGAGAGAGCAAGCGATGCTTGCGGAGTATCCCGAGCTATTTCCCTCAGGTAAAGTATAACTGTAATTTATGCTATTACTGTTTCCTGGATTTCGGGACGAAATTCTTTTAAGGAGGGTGGAGTTGTAACACCCCAAATCTGGTAGTTCCGCGAAGTAGGCGGAGTGGTAGTGCGGCACGTGAAGCAGGCTAGAATTTTCCCTGTCTGCTCTTAGCGCACGATCAGTGGCCTCATCGCGCACGACCAGTGATCGTGTGCCAGCGATCGTGCGTTAATTCAGAAGAGAATCGAGTTCTGTCTCGGACAGTGCGCACGACCATTTCCCTCTTCGCGCACGACCAGTGATCGTGCGCCAGCGATCGTGCGCTTATTCGCAAGAATTCAGAGTTCTGTCCCGGATAGTGCGCATGACCATTGCCCTCGTCGCGCACGACCACTGACCGTGCGCCTGTGATCGTGCGCCCTGTTTATTCTGTTCCGCGATTTTGAGCGGAGAAGAGGATCCGACCGATCAAATTTCTTGGAATTCGATCCAACGGCTGGGATTTGATGTTGGGGGGTCTTAGGGCTTTGGAGAGGGATTAAACCCTCATTATTTCATAGTGTTTCTCTCTCCTAGGCTAGAGGAAGAAGAAGGGGGCAAGGAAGAAGAAGAGGAGATTTCGCCATTGACGGAGCTCCGGAGCTCCGTTTCGCGAGCCGTTTCCAGATCCGGAGAGTGCAGCCCGGTGCGGTTCTTTCCCTCCGCGTAGAATCTCGGATCCATGGCGAAGAGGAACACGTCTAGGGTAACGATTCTTCCTCCCGAACTTTGGACTTGTATTTGTCCATTTATTCCTCTTTCTTTGCTTGCATGAGGTATCTCTTTCACCAAATGGGTGAAGTGTAGGATTTCCTCAAGTCCTTCGGGACTCCGGGTAGATTGTGTCCGTCCCCGGCATATTGCATGTAGAAAATCCGGTAGTCGTGCGGATTTAGGCATTTTGTGTGAAGCCTATTCGTGGCCGTGAGCCCGAATCGGTGATGCTTGATTTGCGACGTTGCATTTAGGTTAGACCTAGAATGCGTGCCGGAGAATGACTCCGTGAACTCACCTATAGTATTGCGGGAGCTAAGTGTAGGCGTCTTGTGAAGATCCCTACGAAAGCCCCATGCTTTGAGTTTTGGATGAAGGCAAACCTTCACCACGTTATTGATGCGGAGCGTATGTACCTCCCTTGTTGAGAATTCGCGAAGCCTAGATCCTTGTGAAGGGGTTAGGTGCGTAGCGTATATTTTTGTGTAGCACTTGAAAGTGCTAAACCCTTACGGGCCGAGGTGAAGCCGTACCCGCGTCGTGCGATAGATCGCGACGATTAGAGCACGGGCAAAGCTGAACCGAACCCGTTTCCATGCAGATCGGCGAGAGGTCCCTTCCTCATGAAGGCCGTGTGATCATGGGAGAGGTCGTGGAAGGTGTCATACCTAGACCGACCAAAAGCTCTTGTTTCCCACCTAAGGTTGTGACCCTTAGGGTGGAGTGTTGTGAATTTGATGTTATGTTTAGCCTCATGCGATTTGCTTAGGCGGTTGTGGGAAACCTTCGGGTGAACCCAACCAACATCATGTGCATACCTAGGTTCCCTTCTTTTTGATGCTCAACCTAGAAGATTGATTGTGCTTGAAACCTCACCTTGTGTAGTTGCACTCTCTTTAGATTAGTACTTGTGCTAGTATGGCTTACTTGCAGGGTAGAATCTCCGCCACCCCGGGAAAGGGGTGGGGTCGTTATAATTTGGTCAGCTGTGCTGACCGTTGCTTTGTTTACCACCGCTTGGTGGAATGTTCTTATGCAGGTGCAGGTGAGCCTAGCGGGAAATAGCGGGCGTTGGTCCTTTTGCTGTCCTTTTGCTGAGTTGGCCCTCGAAGGCCAGCCTTTTTCCTGTTTTCTTATGTATTGCCGGCCTGCGTGCCGATGTATGCTTTTTGGAGTTTTGTACATTGATTTGATGTAAGGCCCTAAGGCCGTAACTCTTATTTCTGGATTCATTCCTATGATAGTGGACATGTCTATTTGAATGGTTTAATTAATGCTTCCGCTTACGTTTTGTACTCTCGTTAGTTGTTACTTTTCTGGTTATCACCTTTTAACTCCTAGCTAGTGTGGTTTGTATGGCGTGGGGTCCCGGCCGGACCTGCTGTTATACTTTTTGTACTGGCAGGGTGTTACAGGCAAGATGGTGAGATGGCGAGGAGGAAGTGGCGGGGCGAGCAGAGGGATGAGAAAATGGGGTACAAGGCCGGAGAGAGCGGAGGGGCGAGCGGTGGGAGAGAGTAGCTGGGCGAGCGACGGAAACCCGAAAAAAGAGGTTTTAGGCCCTCCCAAAAAAAACCTAAAAATGGGTGCTGATAGCCAAAAAACGAAGTGCTAATAACAATTCCCTTTTAATTTTAATTTGCCTGGGAAAGGAGCGTGCGATAAGAACAGAGCAATGTTTCAATCCGTCTTCTCTAAAACTTTTTTCTTATAAATCAATACCAACTTGATCAACATCCAAAAAGAAAAATTTGGATCCCTCGGTTTCATTTTCGCCGCTCGCAATCGCTGTAAGCCGAGGTCTTCTTCTCGCAATCGCAATCGCGCGTGCGACGTTCAATCGCTAGACCCTCTCTATCGACGATTCCGCCGAGGTCTTCTTCTCCATCGCTGCACGTCGTCGGCCTTTTCCAATTTTTCGCAAGGTTTGCCTCTTCTATTTGTCATTTTCCCCCTCCTTATTCTTCCAGATCTTATGTGTTCCTTCTTCTTCCAGATCTGATCGTGGCCTGCTTCTTCCTCTCTCATTCTGTGCTAGTTGAAGGTACTCGATTTCTGCTTCACAGATCTGCTCATCAGCCACTTTTCTTCCAATTTTTTTTTCAGATCTGATCTTGCACCCATTTTTTCCTGTTTCAGTTTTTTCTTGATTCAGTTTTTCCTGTCGTTTGGTTTTTTCAGATCTGATCTCATACCCTTTTCTTCATATCTGCTCTAATTAAAAAAAATCCGTTTTTTAATCATGAAAATTGTGTAGATCATTGTGATTAATTTAAGGTTATTATTATTATCTTCTGAATGTGATTGGTAGTTTGAAGTCCTGGCAAAAAAATATATATTTTAACTTCACAAGATTCGTATTTTGAGAACAGATCAATTGAATATGTACCTCAAGTACGTGAATCAGATCAATTGTTTGTTAATCTGAACATAGAATTTGGTCATGCCTTATACTGCCCATCTAAGCCGTTGATCAGAGATCATACGGTTGTATTTTCCTAAATACTTCTGTATTTATAAATAATAAATAATGTCAGTATTTTATATACCGTCCGATCTGAGATCATACGGCTATATTTTTCTCCCACCTAGTTCTAGGTGAGAGAACCTACCTAAGTATTTCTCAAAATAAAATATGTTGGAATATTAAGCAGTGAAAAAAACTGCAAATACAACACCATGAAGGGGAAACAGGGCTGGAATATTAAACAATGAAAATTTTTAGTGAGTTGTAAGATGGTTTGCGGTAAAAACATGATCGGGGCTGGAATATTAGGCAAGGACGAAAGAGCGGCGGGGCGTAGACGGCGAGGCTAGCTCGCGAGATGGAGAGAACCAGACGTCATTTTGGGCTAGCGTCGGTCGTCGGTACGAGATGGCAAGATGGTGAGATGGCGAGGAGGAAGTGGCGGGGCGAGCAGAGGGATGAGAAAATGGGGTACAAGGCCGGAGAGAGCGGAGGGGCGAGCGGTGGGAGAGAGTAGCTGGGCGAGCGACGGAAACCCGAAAAAAGAGGTTTTAGGCCCTCCCAAAAAAAACCTAAAAATGGGTGCTGATAGCCAAAAAACGAAGTGCTAATAACAATTCCCTTTTAATTTTAATTTGCCTGGGAAAGGAGCGTGCGATAAGAACAGAGCAATGTTTCAATCCGTCTTCTCTAAAACTTTTTTCTTATAATTCAATACCAGCTTGATCAACATCCAAAAAGAAAAATTTGGATCCCTCGGTTTCATTTTCGCCGCTCGCAATCGCTGTAAGCCGAGGTCTTCTTCTCGCAATCGCAATCGCGCGTGCGACGTTCAATCGCTAGACCCTCTCTATCGACGATTCCGCCGAGGTCTTCTTCTCCATCGCTGCACGTCGTCGGCCTTTTCCAATTTTTCGCAAGGTCTGCCTCTTCTATTTGTCATTTTCCCCCTCCTTATTCTTCCAGATCTTATGTGTTCCTTCTTCTTCCAGATCTGATCGTGGCCTGCTTCTTCCTCTCTCATTCTGTGCTAGTTGAAGGTACTCGATTTCTGCTTCACAGATCTGCTCATCAGCCACTTTTCTTCCAATTTTTTTTTCAGATCTGATCTTGCACCCATTTTTTCCTGTTTCAGTTTTTTCTTGATTCAGTTTTTCCTGTCGTTTGGTTTTTTCAGATCTGATCTCATACCCTTTTCTTCATATCTGCTCTAATTAAAAAAAATCCGTTTTTTAATCATGAAAATTGTGTAGATCATTGTGATTAATTTAAGGTTATTATTATTATCTTCTGAATGTGATTGGTAGTTTGAAGTCCTGGCAAAAAAATATATATTTTAACTTCACAAGATTAGTATTTTGAGAACAGATCAATTGAATATGTACCTCAAGTACGTGAATCAGATCAATTGTTTGTTAATCTGAACATAGAATTTGGTCATGCCTTATACTGCCCATCTAAGCCGTTGATCAGAGATCATACAGTTGTATTTTCCTAAATACTTCTGTATTTATAAATAATAAATAATGTCAGTATTTTATATACCGTCCGATCTGAGATCATACGGCTATATTTATCTCCTACCTAGTTCTAGGTGAGAGAACCTACCTAAGTATTTCTCAAAATAAAATGTGTTGGAATATTAAGCAGTGAAAAAAACTGCAAATACAACATCATGAAGGGGAAACAGGGCTGGAATATTAAACAGTGAAAATTTTTAGTGAGTTGTAAGATGGTTTGCGGTAAAAACATGATCGGGACTGAAATATTAGGCAAGGACGAAAGAGCGGCGGGGCGGAGACGGCGGGGCTAGCTCGCGAGATGGAGAGAACCAGATGTCATTTTGGGCTAGCGTCGGCCGTCGGTACGAGATGGCGAGATGGTGAGATGGCGAGGAGGAAGTGGCGGGGCGAGCAGAGGGATGAGAAAATGGGGTACAAGGCCGGAGAGAGCGGCGGGGCGAGCGGTGGGAGAGAGTAGCTGGGCGAGCGGTGGAAACCCGAAAAAAGAGGTTTTAGGCCCTCCCAAAAAAACCTAAAAATGGGTGCTCATAGCCAAAAAAACGTAGTGCTAATAACAATTCCCTTTTAATTTTAATTTGCCTGGGAAAGTAGCGTGCGATAAGAACAGAGCAAAGTTTCAATCCGTCTTCTCTAAAACTTTTTTCTTATAAATCAATACCAACTTGATCAACATCAAAAAGGAAAAATTTGGATCCATCGGTTTCGTTTTCGCCGCTCGCAATCGCTGCACGCCGAGGTCTTCTTCTCGCAATCGCAATCGCGCGTGCGACGTTCAATCGCTCGACCCTCTCTATAGACGATTCCGCCGAGGTCTTCTTCTCCATCGCTACACGTCGTCGGCCTCTTCCAATTTTTCGCAAGGTTTGCCTCTTCTATTTGTCATTTTCCCCCTCCTCCTTATTCTTCCAGATCTTATGTGTTCCTTCTTCTTCCTGATCTGATCGTGGCCTGCTTCTTCCTCCCTCATTCTGTGCTAGTTGAAGGTACTCGATTTCTGCTTCACAGATCTGCTCATCAGCGACTTTTCTTCCAATTTTTTTTTCAGATCTGATCTTGCACCCATTTTTTCCTGTTTCAATTTTTTCTTGATTCAGTTTTTCCTGTCGTTTGGTTTTTTCAGATCTGATCTCATACCCTTTTCTCCATATCTGCTCTAATTAAAAAAATTCGTTTTTTAATCATGAAAATTGTGTAGATCATTGTGATTAATTTCAGGTTATTATTATTATCTTCTGAATGTGATTGGTAGTTTGAAGTCCTGGCAAAAAAAAAATATATTTTAACTTCACAAGATTGGTATTTTGAGAACAGATCAATTGAATATGTACCTCAAGTACGTGAATCAGATCAATTGTTTGTTAATGGAACATAGAATTTGGTCATGCCTTATACTGCCCATCTAAGCCGTTGATCAGAGATCATACGGTTGTATTTTCCTAAATACTTCTGTATTTATAAATAATAAATAATGTCAGTATTTTATATACCGTCCGATCTGAGATCATACGGCTATATTTCTCTCCCACCTAGTTCTAGGTGAGAGAACCTTCCTAAGTATTTCTCAAAATAAAATGTGTTGGAATATTAAGCAGTGAAAAAAACTGCAAATACAACATCATGAAGGGGAAACAGGGCTGGAATATTAAACAGTGAAAATTTTTAGTGAGTTGTAAGATGGTTTGCGGTAAAAACATGATCGGGACTGGAATATTAGGCAAGGACGAAAGAGCGGCGGGGCGGAGACGGCGGGGCTAGCTCGCGAGATGGAGAGAACCAGACGTCATTTTGGGCTAGCGTCGGCAGTCGGTACGAGATGGCGAGATGGTGAGATTGCGAGGAGGAAGTGGCGGGGCGATCAGAGGGATGAGAAAATGGGGTATAAGGCCGGAGAGAGCGCCGGGGTGAGCGGTGGGAGAGAGTAGCTGGGCGAGCGGCGGAAACCCGAAAAAAGAGTTTTTAGGCTCTCCCAAAAAAAACTTAAAATGGGTGCTGTTAGCCAAAAAAACGTAGTGTTAATAACAATTCTCTTTTAATTTTAATTTGTCTGGGAAAAGAGCGTGCGATAAGAACAGAGCAGAGTTTCAATCCGTCTTCTCTAAAACTTTTTTCTTATAAATCAATACCAACTTGATCAACATCCAAAAAGAAAAATTTGGATCCCTCGGTTTTGTTTTCGCCGCTCGCAATCGCTGCACGCCGAGGTCTTCTTCTCGCAATCGCAATCGCGCGTGCGACGTTCAATTGCTCGACCCTCTCTATCGACGATTCCGCCGAGGTCTTCTTCTCCATCGCTGCACGCCGTCGGCCTCTTCCAATTTTTCGCAAGGTTTGCCTCTTCTATTTGCCATTTTCCCCCTCCTCCTTATTCTTCCAGATCTTATGTGTTCCTTCTTCTTCCAGATTTGATCGTGGCCTGCTTCTTCCTCCCTCATTCTGTGCTAGTTGAAGGTACTCGATTTCTGCTTCACAGATCTGCTCATCAGCGACTTTTCTTCCAAATTTTTTTTCCAGATCTGATCTTGCACCCATTTTTTCCTGTTTCAGTTTTTTCTTGATTCAGTTTTTCCTGTCTTTGGTTTTTTCAGATCTGATCTCATACCTTTTTCTCCATATCTGCTCTAATTAAAAAAAATCCATTTTTTAATCTTGAAAATTGTGTAGATCATTGTGATTAATTTCAGGTTATTATTATTATCTTCTGAATGTGATTGGTAGTTTGAAGTCCTGGCAAAAAATATATATATTTTAACTTCACAAGATTGGTATTTTGAGAACAGATCAATTGAATATGTACCTCAAGTACGTGAATCAGATCAATTGTTTGTTAATCTGAACATAGAATTTGGTCATGTCTTATACTGCCCATCTAAGTCGTTGATCAGAGATCATACAGTTGTATTTTCCTAAATACTTCTGTATTTATAAATAATAAATAATGTCAGTATTTTATATACCGTCTGATCTGAGATCATACGGCTATATTTCTCTCCCACCTAGTTCTAGGTGAGAGAACCTACCTAAGTATTTCTCAAAATAAAATGTGTTGGAATATTAAGCAGTGAAAAAAACTGCAAATACAACACCATTAAGGGGAAACAGGGCTGGAATATTAAACAGTGAAATTTTTTAGTGAGTTGTAAGATGGTTTGCGGTAAAAACATGATCGGGGCTGGAATATTAGACAAGGACAAAAGAGCGGCGGGGCGGAGACGGCGGGGCTAGCTCGCGAGATGGAGAGAACCAGACGTCATTTTGGGCTAGCGTCGGCCGAAGGTACGAGATGGTGAGATGGCGAGGAGGAAGTGGCGGGGCGAGCAGAGGGATGAAAAAATGGGGTACAAGGCCGGAGAGAGCGGCGGGGCGAGCGGTGGGAGAGAGTAGCTGAGCGAGCGGCGGAAACCCGAAAAAAGAGGTTTTAGGCCCTCCGAAAAAAAACCTAAAAATGGGTGCTGATAGCCAAAAAAACGTAGTGCTAATAACAATTCCCTTTTAATTTTAATTTGCCTGGGAAAGGAGCTTGCGATAAGAACAGAGCAAAGTTTCAATCCGTCTTCTCTAAAACTTTTTCCTTATAAATCAATACCAGTTTGATCAACATCCAAAAAGAAAAATTTTGATCCCTCGGTTTCGTTTTCGCCGCTCGCAATCGCTGCACGCCGAGGTCTTCTTCTCGCAATCGCAATCGCGCGTGCGACGTTCAATCGCTCGACCCTCTCTATCGACGATTCCGCCGAGGTCTTCTTCTCCATCGCTGCACGTCGTCGGCCTCTTCCAATTTTTCGCAAGGTTTGCCTCTTCTATTTGCCATTTTCCCCCTCCTCCTTATTCTTCCAGATCTTATGTGTTCCTTCTTCTTCCAGATCTTATGTGTTCCTTCTTCTTCCAGATCTGATCGTGGCCTGCTTCTTCCTCCCTCATTCTGTGCTAGTTGAAGGTACTCGATTTCTGCTTCACAGATCTGCTCATCAGCGAGTTTTCTTTCAAAAAAATTTTTCAGATCTGATCTTGCACCCATTTTTTCCCGTTTCAGTTTTTTCTTGATTCAGTTTTTCCTGTCGTTTGGTTTTTTCAGATCTGATCTCATACCATTTTCTCCATATCTGCTCTAATTTAAAAAAATTCATTTTTTAATCATAAAAAATTTTGTAGATCATTGTGATTAATTTCAGGTTATTATTATTATCTTCTGAATGTGATTGGTAGTTTGAAGTTCTGGCAAAAAAAAAATATTTTAACTTCACAAGTTTGGTATTTTGAGAATAGATCAATTGAATATGTACCTCAAGTACGTGAATCAGATCAATTGTTTGTTAATCTGAACATAGAATTTGGTCATGCCTTATACTGCCCATCTAAGCCGTTGATCAGAGATCATACGTTTGTATTTTCCTAAATACTTCTGTATTTATAAATAATAAATAATGTTAGTATTTTGTATACCGTCCGATCTGAGATCATACGGCTATATTTCTCTCCCACCTAGTTCTAGGTGAGAGAACCTACCTAAATATTTCTCAAAATAAAATGTGTTGGAATATTAAGCAGTGAAAAAAACTGCAAATACAGCACCATGAAGGAGAAACGGGGCTGGAATATTAAACAGTGAAAAATTTTAGTGAGTTGTAAGATGGTTTGCGGTAAAAACATGATCGGGGTGGAATATTAGGCAAGGACGAAAGAGCGGCGGGGCGGAGACGGCGGGGATAGCTCTCGAGATGGAGAGAACCAGACGTCATTTTGGGCTAGCGTCGGCCGTCGGTACGAGATGGCGAGGAGGAAGTGGCGGGGCGAGCAGAGGGATGAGAAAATGGGGTACAAGGCCGGAGAGAGCGGCGGGGCGAGCGGTGGGAGAGAGTAGCTGGGCGAGCGGCGGAAACCCGAAAAAAAGAGGTTTTAGGCCCTCCAAAAAAAACCTAAATTTGGGTGCTGATAGCCAAAAAACGTAGTTCTAATAACAATTCCCTTTTAATTTTAATTTGCCTGGGAAAGGAGCGTGCGATAAGAACAGAGCAAAGTTTCAATCCGTCTTCTCTCACTTTTTTCTTATAAATCAATACCAGCTTAATCAACATCCAAAAAGAAAAATTTGGATCCCTCGATTTCGTTTTCGCCGCTCGCAATCGCTGCACGCCGAGGTCTTCTTCTCGCATTCGCAATCGCGCGTGCGACTTTCAATCGTTCGACCCTCTCTATCGACGATTCCGCCGAGGTCTTCTTCTCCATCGTTGCACGTCGTCGGCCTCTTCCAAATTTTTGCAAGGTTTGCCTCTTCTATTTGCCATTTTCCCCTCCTCCCGATTCTTTCAGATTTTATGTGTTCCTGCTTCTTCCAGATCTGATCGTGGCCTGCTTCTTCCTCCCTCATTCTGTGCTAGTTGAAGGTACTAGATTTCTGCTTCACAGATCTGCTCATCAGCGACTTTTCTTCCAATTTTTTTTTCAGATCTGATCTTGCACCCATTTTTTCCTGTTTCAGTTTTTTCTTGATTCAGTTTTTCCTGTCATTTGGCTTTTTCAGATCTGATCTCATACCATTTTCTCCATATCTGCTCTAATTAAAAAAAATCTTTTTTTAATCATGAAAATTGTGTAGATCATTGTGATTAATTCCAGGTTATTATTATTATCTTCTGAATGTGATTGGTAGTTTGAAGTCTTGACAAAAACATATATATATTTTAACTTCACAAGATTGGTATTTTGAGAACAGATCAATTGAATATGTACCTCAAGTACATGAATCAGATCAATTGTTTTTTAATCTGAACATAGAATTTGGTCATGCCTTATACTGCCCATCTAAGCCGTTGATCAGAGATCATACGGTTGTATTGTCCTAAATACTTCTATATTTATAAATAATAAATAATGTCAGTATTTTATATACCGTCCGATCTGAGATCATACGGCTATATTTCTCTCCCACCTAGTTCTAGGTGAGAGAACCTACCTAAGTATTTCTCAAAATAAAATGTGTTGGAATATTAAGCAGTGAAAAAAACTGTGTTGGGGAAATGATTTATCTTAACCCCTAGAATTGAGTAGAATATAAATTCTAAGAATGAAAAATCAGGCTAAGTAAATATGCGTCGAATAGTATTTGACGCAACGTCGAAATGTAGTCGACGTTTCTCTCAGAATGAGTCGAAGTAACTCTAAGAAGAAGTCGACGTAATCTTTGTCGACGTACCTCTGACTTCTAGTCGACGCATTTAATAAAGTCGACGCACCTTAGTCGACGCACCTTCCTTATTCTTCTCTCGACGTCCAGCCAGGATGAAATCGACGTTCACGTCGAATAGTAATCGACGCACGTCGATCTCTATGTCAAATTCAAATTCACGTTAGATCTCTTTCCTTCTTTCTAAAGATCTGAATTTTATGGAATGATTTTATTCTTTTATAGTCGTTCTGAATCTGTCTTTCCTTCTAAATGATTCTTGGCTAATTTGATTAATGTTTATTTGGATATTATTTGAAATCAGAATAAACTCTTTCCTTCTACAGATAAAATTAGTATGGAAATTCTTCTCACATACTAATTCTCTGATTGCTTATTGATTATTCTCTTTTAGCAATATCTTTTCAAACAGAGTTATAAATAAGAAGGAAGTCGACAGAGAATGACAACTAGTGATCCACCATATACATTTGAAAAAGAGGAAGAGCTCCCAAGTGAAGAGTGAGAAAAGTTGAGAAAAGTGATAGTGTGCTGCAGCAAAGAAAAATCCTTCATCTTCTCCTCCTTCTGAAGCCATTCTGCTGCAAATTCTGAAAACTCTCACAAAAGAGAGAAAAGCTTACAATCTCCTTCTCACTATAGAAGAGAGATCATATTCACTGTACTTGTGCTTCTAATCTTCTTGCTAGGAAGAAGATTCTTTCTTACATATATTGTTTTCTGTTCTTCTACTTGTTCTACTTCTTCTTCTCATTCTTATTTCATTTTCAAACTGTGTAAAAGAGTTTTTAGAATCTCTCTTCAAAAAATTCAGTTGTAGTGGTTCTAAGAGTCTCATTATCAAAAGACTCAGTCTGGTTCTAAGAGTCTCCTTATCAAAAGACTCAGTGCAAGATAGTGAATTCCTACCAAGGGGGTAGAAGAGTGGACTACCCAAAGTTTGGGGAACCACTATATTTCTTTGTGTTGTGCTGTGATTTTTTTCTTGTTATTTTCCATCTTTACTTGCTTAATTCTTGTTGGTGTGTGGGAAGCTTAAATCTGTGATTATTACACATATATATATAATTGCACAAAGTATTTTTAAATCTCTATTCACCCCCCTCTAGAGAATTCTAGTGAGGTTAATTGTGCACTTTCAATTGGAATCAGAGGGAGGTTGATCTAAAAAGGTTAACTCCTTGATCAAAAAGATCCTACCTTATATATATATATATATATATATATATATTTCTGAAAACTATTTCTTTTCACATGGCACAAATCAAAGATTATGCTTCCACCAGACCACCAATTTGCAACCTTGAAAAGTTTGCACTTTGGAAAACAAGAATTAAAATTTATCTAAACTCTATTGATGGGGAATTGTTTGATGTTATTATGACAGGTCCTCCCAAGCCATTCAGAAAAGACTCAAGTGGAAATGTAACTGAAACACTTGCTCCAAAGGATGAATGGACAGATGAAGAAAAGAAAGCCCAAGCATATGATGTCAAGGCTATGAATATCCTAGTCTCAACCCTCTCAGATGAAATCTTCCAAAAGATTGCTGAATGTGAGTCAGCTAAGGAAATATGGGAAGCTCTCTCTAAAATGGTAGAAGGAAGTGCTGATGAGAGAAAGGACAGAAAGGCATTACTCATCTCTCAATATGAAAACTTCCAGAAGAAAGAAAGTGAAAGTGTTGCAGACATGTATGCCAGATTCAGCCTCATAATAAATGAGTTAAGAACACTTGAGAAGGACATATCTCTCACTGAGATAAATGACAAACTGCTAACTTGCTTCCCTAGCTCTTGGGATTCAAGAATCTGGCCAATTAAAGACTCCATAAGTCAAAAAGAAATCTCAGCAGATGTCCTGTTGGGAAAATTAAGATCTTATGAACAGTTGTTGAAAACAAGAGCTGAGAAAGAAGAGAAAGAAAAGGCTCCTCCACTATCAAAAGAAAAGAACATTGCTTTGAAGGCTACTGAAGGTGAACCCTCCACAAATGATGAATAGCTGATCAGTCTACTGGCCAGAAGGTTTAAGAAGTGGATTAAAACAGAAGGATCCAGAAGGAGAGACTCAAAAACCAGGTATGACAAAACTCCTAATAAAGAGATTATATGTTACTCTTGCAGGAAACATGTACACATTGCACCTGAATATCCTAAAGAGATCAGCAATAAGAAAGATCTGAAAAGAACAGATCTAAAGAAGAAGAAGAAGAAGAAGAAGAAGAAGAAGAAGAAGAAAGAGAAATGCTTCATTGCTCAATCATGGAGTGATTCAGAATCTGAAGGAAGTACCTCATCTGAAGATGATCAGGAAAAGGCTAAGCAAGAGGAAACCTGTTTGATGGCTACTAAAAAGCCTGAAGATACATTTCTGGTAAATATATTTGATGATATCGATTTCTCTTCCACTGATTTCAAAAATAGTTTCAAAGAATTCTGTTTAGATCTAGTCAAATCTGAGAAAGAAGTAAAGGAACTAAGAAATGAACTAAACAATCTCAAACAAATAAATACACAACATAAAAACTATGAGCTCAGTCTAGGACTCTCAGAGGAGCAACTAAATAAAATCAATACTGAAAATCAAGCACTAAGAAATGAGCTAGCAAAGGCAAAAGCCTTTGAAGACTCTCTAAATGGCAGAAGTCAGAAGCTCAAGAATATCTCTAACAATCTCACTAATAGATTTAGACAACTAGAATATAACACTGACTTAGAACCCAAACCTCAATCACCCAGCAAATATGTCTGGAGATATCCTATTCACTTCACTAGGGAGAATCATTTGACAGGAGAAAGATCACAAGAAAATTCAGAAACAACCACTGTGTTCAACAAAAATAGTCCCACTATGTATGAAGGAATCCTAGGAAAATATCCTCAGAAAAGAAACAAACTTGCGTCGAATCATTATCGACGTGCGTCTAATTCTACTCAACGCAACTCAAATAATGCATCGATTTCTAATCAACGCAGACACCAAAATACGTCGACTCCCAATCGACGCAATCTCTCCTATGCTTCGACTAAAAGTAACCACAGAATGAAGGAAGAGTCGACTTCCACTCGACACAACTTTAAACATACGTCGAATTCATATCGACGCAACCAATCTAACAGAAATGTCTCCTTTTCCAAAAAGTCTTCTCAATCCATTTCCTTTTATTATGAACACTATTTCTGCAACATTACCAAAGACAATTGGTATGATAAACCAATACCCCTAAAGGAGTAAGGATATCCTGAAAAACCCACTTATTCTTTCATTAAACCTTTCACTGTTGGGAGGAAGGGACCCCAGCTTAGGAGGGTCCAAACTAATGTTTAAAATTTTATGCGCAGATGTATCACATCTCCAGGCTGGTGTGGTACTTGGACAGTGGATGTTCCATGCACATGACAGGGTACAAAAACCTATTAATCAATTTTGAGGATAGACTTGGACCACCAGTGACCTTTGGAGACTCTAGCTGTGGCCAAACCAGGGGCTTTGGAGATTTCAAAGAAGGGAAAGTTACCTTCAAGAATGTGGCAGTAGTCAAAGGACTGAAGCACAATCTGATAAGTATAAGTCAGATATGTGACAGTGGTAAGTATGAGGTAAAATTCACCACAATATTTTGCCATATTATTGATATCAAGACTGGTGCCATAGTACTCAATGGAATTAGAAAAGGGAAGGTATATATAGTAGACTTTAGCTTCTCACCCACAGAAGTTTGTTTGTTCAACAATATTATTAATAAAAGTGAATTATGGCATAGGAGACTAGGTCATCTAAACTACAAAACCATTAGTAAACTATCAAAGAATAACCTAGTTAGAGGCCTACCAAAGGGTAGATTCTCTAAGGACTCTCCATGTAGACTTTGCCAACTAGGAAAACAGACCAAGTCATCCTTCAAACCAATTGGTAAGGATGACTCCCCTAGGATCCTCTACTTACTGCACATGGATCTCTTTGGTCCCATATCCACTCAGAGCTTAGGTGGAAAGTCTTATACCTTAGTCATTGTAGATGACTACTCTAGGTTTAGCTGGGTATTCTTTCTAAGGGCTAAGTCTGAAACCCATAAGATTCTCTCAAGATTCATAAGACAGATTCAATCTGAGTTCAATACTCATATTTCAATTATCAGGAGTGATCATGGGACTGAATTTGAAAATCAGTCAATATGTAGTTTCTGTGAGGATATAGGTATTAAACAAAGTTTTTCAGCCCCTAGAACTCATCAACAAAATGGAGTTGCTGAAAGAAAGAATAGAACTTTAATTGAATCAGGAAGGACCTTACTTGCAGAATCAGGATTACCAAAAACCTTCTGGGTTGAAGCAGTCAACACTGCAAACTATGTTCTAAATAGAAGCCTCATTCACAAAACTAAGGCAAAAACTCCATATGAGCTTCTGAAGGGAAAAACACCCATTGTTAAATACTTTAAAATTTTTGGATGTGCTTGCTTTATTCTAAATAATGGGAAAGATCATCTTGCCAAGTTTGACAAGAAGTCTGATGATGGAATATTTCTGGGGTACTCATCATCTAGTAAAGCTTATAGATGCTATAACAGGAGAGCTCTCAAATTCACTCCTCCATCATGCACATGCAAACCCAAATAGATGGGGTCAATGCCTCTATGCAAAGCCTGAAATCCTCTATCTCTTCATCTAGGGTCACCAAGTCTTTCTTAACCTCCTTAGCTAAGAAGGTCAAGAAGGGGGAGAAGTTAGATGAAGAGCAGCTCTCCAGCCACAAAACTCCCTCTCACAAAACCCGTCGTTCAGATGTACTGATTATAGCAAGAGAAGCTGCACAACAAATGGATCTATTGCAAGGGGAAGCAAGTAGAGCAGAGAATGAAGCTGAAGAGGGAGCTGAAGCTCAGAGGGAGCCAAATGCTGTTATACCTGAAACTGGAGATGAAAAGGAAACTGAAGAAGAAGTAGAAGGCTCAAAGGAAGTTCCATCCCAGGGGGAGCAACCTGCTGTGACTCAGGGGGAGCTGAGTGAACTACCTGCTACTGAGAAGGAGCAACTCACCTCTCCAAAAACAGTAGTATTCACTAGGAAAAGAAAAACTCCTTCTACCCCTCCTGAATGATGTGCTAAACAATATTGATACAATCTATATTTTTTTTCTTAACTACTTATTATGAAGTCTGTTTATATGATTTCTCTCTTCTTCTGATTACTTAGCATATTTCTTCTCTATATAAATGCTTTGCTGTGTTGATTAAAAGCTGATACAATTACTCCATGAATAGGGTTAAGACAAATAGGGGGAGATTGTTGGGGAAATGATTTATCTTAACCCCTAGAATTGAGTAGAATATAAATTCTAAGAATGAAAAATCAGGCTAAGTAAATATGCGTCGAATAGTATTCGACATAACGTCGAAATGTAGTCGACGTTTCTCTCAGAATGAGTCGAAGTAACTCTAAGAAGAAGTCGACGTAATCTTTGTCGACGTACCTCTGACTTCTAGTCGACGCATTTAATAAAGTCGACGCACCTTAGTCGACGCACCTTCCTTATTCTTCTCTCGACGTCCAGCCAGGATGAAATCGACGTTCACGTCGAATAGTAATCAACGCACGTTGATCTCTATGTCAAATTCAAATTCACGTCATATCTCTTTCCTTCTTTCTAAAGATCTGAATTTTATGGAATGATTTTATTCTTTTATAGCCGTTCTGAATCTGTCTTTCCTTCTAAATGATTCTTGGCTAATTTGATTAATATTTATTTGGATATTATTTGAAATCAGAATAGACTCTTTCCTTCTATAGATAAAATTAGTATGGAAATTCTTCTCACTTACTAATTCTCTGATTGCTTATTGATTATTCTCTTTTAGCAATATCTTTTCAAACAGAGTTATAAATAAGAAGGAAGTCGACAGAGAATGACAACTAGTGATCCACCGTATACATTTGAAAAAGAGGAAGAGCTCCCAAGTGAAGAGTGAGAAAAATTGAGAAAAGTGATAGTGTGCTGCAGCAAAGAAAAAGCTTTCATCTTCTCCTCCTTCTAAAGCCATTCATGCCGCAAATTCTGAAAACTCTCACAAAAGAGAGAAAAGCTTACAATCTCCTTCTCACTATAGAAGAGAGATCATATTCACTATACTTGTGCTTCTAATCTTCTTGCTAGGAAGAAGATTCGTTCTTACATATATTGTTTTTTGTTCTTCTACTTGTTCTACTTCTTCTTCTCATTCTTATTTCATTTTCAAACTGTGTAAAAGAGTTTTTAGAATCTCTCTTCAAAAAATTCAGTTGTAGTGGTTCTAAGAGTCTCCTTATCAAAAGACTCAGTCTGGTTCTAAGAGTCTCCTTATCAAAAGACTCAGTGCAAGATAGTGAATTCCTACCAAGGGGGTAGAAGAGTGGAATACCCAAAGTTTGGGGAACCACTATATTTCTTTGTGTTGTGCTGTGATTTTCTTCTTGTTATTTTCCATCTTTACTTGCTTAATTCTTGTTGGTGTGTGGGAAGCTTAAATCTGTGATTATTACACATATATATTGTTGAAATTGTTGAAGTGGAAGTTTGGAGGCTTTTGGACCTGGGCGGTCTGGGAGGAGGTCGGACGGTCTGGCGAGATCGCGCGACTTGGCGGTCTGCCTCTGCGGTCTGGCTTGTCTTAGCCTAGCTGCGGTCTCCTGGCATGACCACTGGTATCTGGTCTAAGGCGGTTGAAGGTGGAGGCCACGTGGTCTGTCTCTGACCGCGTGGCGGATTGATCGTTTTCAGGGTTCTTCCAGAATGCGGTCTGGTGGCTGACTGAGCTTTCTGGTAGTGTACGCGGACTAAGGGGATTAGTCACGCGGTCTCAGTTCGTGGTCTCAGGAGGAGACTGGTATGCGAGCTGGTCGCTGTTCGCGGTCTCAGGTGGAGACCGGCATGCGGACAGAAGTTCGCGGGTTGATGGCGAACTGGCTGTGTTCGCGGTCTCTGGCGAACACAGGGGGTGAACAGCTTCGGGCGGTCTGGCGATCTCCTTTGGAGTCGCGATCTGCTGTGAGAGTGGCGGTCTCTCATGGTCGATGTTGAAGATGGCGAGTTCACCATAATGAAGCAGGAGTTCTATTGCTGATCGCGCGGTGTGACCGGTAAGGTCGCGCGGTCTGGAGGGTGGTGATCCTATCTCATAGGGTGGTGACTGGATCAGGTCTCACGCCTATAAATAGGACCCATCAGCAGTAATAATTAAGACACACCAAGTGTAAGCTGAGTTCGCTTCTTTCCTGCGGTCTCTAATTGTTTGACCGGGCAGTCTGCTGATTGAATTTCTCTTGTGCAGCTTCTGCGGATAGTGCGGACAGCAGCGATCACCTCTTCCTCTGAAAGTGTTCGGGCGGTCTGCGGCTTGGAGTTGTGGTGCTAGAGTTTGGGAGAATCAGGAGTTCGTAAAGGAAGGGTGCGGTCTGATCAGCGGGTTGGTGTTGCTCTGAGATCGGCAGCAGGTTGCGGTCTGGCGGGTTGCTGAGGTCGCAAGGGAGACCGCACGGTCTCAAGTTGTCTTCAACATTGTATATTTTCCTTTGGTGTTTGTGCTGGCGAAATCATGTCTCGCCAAGCATGCCTTGCCGTGTAATTGAAGTACTGCTTTCAATAAAGATCACTTGTTTGCCTAAAGTTGTTTCTGGTTATTTTGGCTAGTATCTCTAAGTTGACTAGCTGCTGCTCGCTCCATAAAGGTCTTTCAAAAAATTTAAAATGGTATCAGAGGTAGGTTGGAGTGGTTGAGCAGTGAGTAACTTAGAGTAGCCATCGCCTTTGTGAAGAAGGAACCAGTGGAAGAACAATGGAAGGTGGATTGGCAAGGGTTATTGGGTGAAGTGCTTACATCGACTAACTTCAAGAAGTGGAAGTCGTGTATACAAAGCTATCTTGTAGGTGAGGACCTCTGGGAGGTTGTTGGAGGAGATCAGACTCAGGAAGTTGTCCCGGAAGGGGATAATGAGGCAGAGGTGAGAACTTGGAGGAGGACGAATGCGAAGGCAGAGTTTACTCTGAAGAGGGCAATCTCACCTGACCTATTTGATCACATCTTGGGGTGTGGATCGGCTGCGGAGATCTGGAGAGCCCTGGATGGGATGTTTAACAAGAAGAATGTAGCAAGGCTACAGTTCTTAGAGAATGAGCTGGCAAGGTCAGTTCAGGGTGATCTTTCTATCTCCACTTTCTTTCTGAAGATGAAGAACTTGTGCGCTGAAATCTCAGCATTGGATCCGGATGAGCCTATCTCTGAGGCGAAATTGAAGAGGCACATCATCCGCGGCTTGCGGAAGGAATATGTTGCTTTTGTGACGTCGGTGCAGGGATGGGCAAATTAACCGTCTCTGTTGGAGCTGGAAAACTTGCTTGCATCGCAAGAAAGTTTGGCAAGGCAGATGGCAGGGGTGTCAGTGGCTGGGGGAGATGGCGAAGTGCTCTTCTCGGGAAAGAAGAAGAAGTGGGATAAGAAGAAGAAGACCGCTGGAGGAGGCTATGGGCCTTCAACTTCTGGGCAGCAGGAAAGGGGGTATGCTCCCAAGGCTAACGGGAAGAAGAAGGGCGAAGGTCCGAAGTGTTTCAAGTGTGGCAAGTATGGCCACATCAGGAAGGATTGCAGAATGGTTACCCAAGCTGGGCATGCTGCTGAGAAGGAGGAAGCTGAGGCCATGCACATTGATGGAGGATGGGGAGGAGCCTTCTCGGCTTCTGTTGGAGCCTCGGCTCCTATCAACTATCAGGAGGACTGGATCGTGGATTCGGGGTGTGGTCATCACCTCACCGGAGACGAGACAAAGCTTTCTTCTGCACAACCCTATACAGGTAACAATGCTATCATTACTGCTGATAATACTGTGCATCTAGTAGAGAAGGTGGGGGTTGTTTTCTTGGGCAGTGATAGAGGGCCACTTACCTTGAAGAGTGTCTATCACGTGCCTGGTATGAGGAAAAACCTCTTCTCCGTGACCAACGCTGTAGACGCTGGGTATCACGTTCTGTTCGGCCCAACAGAAGTGAAGTTTCTACGCAATTTTGAGGCTGTAAAGGCCGAGGTCGTCCATGTTGGGAGACTGGCAAAGGACTTGTTCGTTTTATCGACAAGTTCCTATGTCGACAAGATGAAGACGAATGATGGTGCCGTTATATGGCATGAGAGGTTGGGGCACGTAGGGATGGACAAGCTGAAAGCAATGGCGGTGAGAGGTCTGGTCAAAGGCCTGCCAAGTCTATCCTCCTACGGAGAAGGTCATGTTTGCGAGGGATGTCAGTTCGGCAAGTCTCATCGACTACCGTTTGACAAGTCGCAGACAAGGAGTAGTGTACCGTTGGAGTGCATCCACGGTGACTTGATGGGACCAACGTCTACCCCAAGCCTCGGAGGCAGCAGATATATGCTGGTGTTTATCGATGATTACACCAGATATGTCTGGGTATTTTTCCTGAAGGAGAAGGCGGAGGCGTTTGCCAAGTTTGTGGAGTTCAAGGAGCTCGTGGAGGGTCGGCTAGGACTGCGGGTGAAGAAGCTGAGGACTGACAACGGAGGGGATTTCACCTCCAGTGAGTTCTCTACTTTTTGCAGGAAGGCAGGCATCCGGAGAGAGCTCACTTGTGCACAAACTCCACAGTAGAACAGAGTTGCAGAGCGGAAGATCCGTCATCTGACGGAGACCTGCAAGTGTTGGCTGCATGCCAAGAGTATCCCAAAGTCCTTCTGGGCGGAGGGAATGTCTTGTGTTGCCTACGTCATCAACAGGATGCCTCTAAGCCCCATCAACATGTTGACCCCACATGAAATGATGTTCAAGGAGAAGCCAAGCGTGGCACACCTTTGGGTGTTTGGTTCCACCTGCTACGTGCACGTTCCAGATGCTCTGCGGACAAAGCTAGATGCAAAAGCAAGGAAGCTAGTCTTTGTCGGGTATGATGAGCAGAAGAAAGGTTGGAAGTGCATGGACCCGAAGACGCAGAGATTTGTTGTATCTCGCGACGTCGTGTTCGATGAGGTGACATCTTACAAGGGGTCTTCTAATGTGGAGCTACCAGAGAGCAGGGTGGAGGAGCCAGAGAAAGCTGTGGAGGATCTTTAGGTGGAGCTACCTGTGTCACCAGGTGGTCCATCCCCTTCTAGTTCTGAGACTGAGGCTTCTGGTTCAGGGAGCAGGGGGAGCGATGCTCCTAGCACGTCTGGAAGAGGAGCTAGGGAAAAGCAGCTGGAGATAATGCGGTTCAGGGGAAGGAGCTGAGGAGGTCGAAGCGATCTATCATTGCCCCTGATCGCTATACAGGAGGAAACATGGTGAGCTTTGTCTCATGTAACTTTATTGGTCCCTTGGATGAGAGGGAGCCGTCGAGCTTTGAGAAGGCCAGAGGCATGAAGGAGTGGGACATTGCTATGCAAGAAGAGATGGCAGCTCTCGAGAAGAATGAGACCTGGTCTCTTGTGCCCAAGCCCAAGGGCACCACTCCTGTTATATGCAAGTGGGTCTACAAGCTCAAGAAGAAAGCTAACGGCAGTATCGAGTGGTACAAGGCTCGCCTTGTAGCTCGGGGGTTCTCGCAGCAATACGGTGAAGACTACGAGGAGACGTTTAGTCCGGTGGCAAAAATGACTTCAGTTCGATTTATTATTGCTTTGGCGGCGTTCAGTGGATGGGAGATTTGGCAGCTCGACGTCAAGAACGCCTTCTTGTACGACGAGATTGACAAGGATATCTTCATGGTCCAGCCACCAGGTTTTGTGTCTGAAGATTTTCCGGAGCATGTCTGCAAGCTGAAGAAGGCCCTGTATGGGTTGAAGCAAGCGCCGAGGGCGTGGTACGGGAAGATCGCAGAATATCTCTTATTCTGTGGATTTTGTGCTTCAGACTCAGACTCAAGCTTGTTCGTCAAGAAGAGCGGGGAGCTTCAGGTCATCATGTTGTTATACGTCGACGATATGATCGTGACGGGGAACTCGAAGGAGGAGATAGCACAGCTTCGGGTCGAGCTGCCCATCAGGTTCGAGATGAAGGACTTAGGTGAGCTTCACCATTTCCTTGGACTCGAGGTGCAGAGAAAGGAAGGTGGAGTGCTGGTGACCCAGGCCGGATATGCAGAGCGGATCGTGGAGCGATTCGGCATGAAGGAAGGGAAGTGCACCTCCACACCTCTGGAGAAGGCTATAAAGCTTCGGAAGGATGAGGGGAGGATTATGCAAGATCCGTTGGTGTTCCGAGCTCTGGTCGGGAGCTTGATCTATCTGACGATCACGAGGCCAGATATTGCATATGCAGTTGGCAGAGTGAGTCGGTATATGGCGGAGCCACGGGTACCTCATCTGCTAGCAGCCAAGAATATTCTGAAGTATGTCAAGGCGACCTCGGACATGGGTCTCCTATACAGGAGGGATGCGGGCTTCGAGGTGCACGGGTACATGGATGCTGATTACGGGGGAGATTCGGATGATCGGAAGTCGACATCTAGATTCGTCTTCATGGCGGGCCCTACAGCTATATCATGGTGCAGCAAGAAGCAGGATTCTGTATCGGTCTCCACCACGGAAGCGGAATACAAGGCTTCGGCCTTGGCAGCTCCGGAAGCCATTTGGCTTAGGAAGTTGGTGGGAGACGTCCACAAGGAGGTTCGGGAGCCGACTCTGCTACGCGGTGACAACGAGAGTGCTCTCAAACTGGTGACTAATCCAGTTTGTCACGCGAGGACCAAGCATATCGAGATCGAGCATCACTTCATACGGGAGAAGGTGCTGGAGGGGTCTCTTTCGGTCGAGCATGTGCGGAGTGCGGACAATGTCGCAGACATCTTCACAAAGGCGCTGGCAAAGGGGCCGTTCACACGGCTAAGGAGCCTATTGGGGCTGGTTCCAACTTCCCACTTCAAGGGGGAGTGTTGAAATTGTTGAAGTGGAAGTTTGGAGGCTTTTGGACCTGGGCGGTCTGGGAGGAGGTCGGGCGGTCTGGCGAGATCGCGCGACTTGGCGGTCTGCCTCTGCGGTCTGGCTTGTCTTAGCCTAGCTGCGGTCTCCTAGCATGACCACTGGTATCTGGTCTAAGGCGGCTGAAGGTGGAGGCCGCGTGGTCTGTCTCTGACCGCGTGGCGGATTGATCGTTTTCAGGGTTCTTCCAGAATGCGGTCTGGTGGCTGACTGGGATTTCTGGTAGTGTACACAGACTAAGGGGATTAGTCGCGCGGTCTCAGTTCGCGGTCTCAGGAGGAGACTGGTATGCGAGTTGGTCGCTGTTCGCGGTCTCAGGTGGAGACCGTCATGCGGACAGAAGTTCGCGGGTTGATGGCTAACTGGTTGTGTTCGCGGTCTCTGGCGAACACAGGGGGTGATCAGCTTCGGGCGGTCTGGCGATCTCCTTTGGAATCGCGATCTGCTGTGAGAGTGGCGGTCTCTCATGGTCGATGTTGAAGCTGGCGAGTTCACCATAATGAAGCAGGAGTTCTATTGCTGATCGCGCGGTGTGACCGGTAAGGTCGCGCGGTCTGGAGGGTGGTGATCCTATCTCATAGGGTGGTGACTGGATCAGGTCTCACGCCTATAAATAGGACCCATCGGCAGCAATAATTGGGCCTGGTTTTTGCCAGGCCCAGGCCGGGCCCAGGCCTCCTCTTGAGGAGGAGGCCTACCAAGGCCTTGCAGGCCGGGCCTGGGTCTGGCCCGGCATATTTAATTTTTTTTTTAAAATTTTATTTTATATAATAATATAAATATAAAATTATATAAATATAATAATAATAACATTATATATATTAATGAAAAAAATTAAGTACCATACAAAAAAATGTGACAAAATGATAATGATTTTTTTATTATTATTGATAAAAATATTAATTACAAAAATATGCGACAATAAAAATTAAGCACATAGATTTGACTATTAAAAAATTAAGTACATAGATTTAACAAAAAAAAAACGAGTACAAATATTTGACTATTAAAAAATCTAGAATAATACAATATTAGTCTTGATTTGAAATGACGTTTAGGCTTGATCTTCTGTGCCCAAATTTAGGCCGCCTAGCTCATCGTCAACATCGGATGAGCTATCTTCGATCGATGCGACATGATGTCTCATCTTCATAGCATCCAAGTGGTCTTTGTAGCATATGCACATTTCCAAAGTGTCGTCGCTTAGGCGGCTCCTTCGGTCAGTCAGAATCCTGCCACTCAAAGAAAATGCAGACTCCGAAGCTACAGTACTAGCTTGGATTGTTAGTAAATCTCTGGCCATAAAGGCCATAACAGGATATATATTAATTTTATTTTTCCACCATTGTAAAACATCAAAATTTTCTATCTCATTTGAACTCATAAAATCTTAAAATTGTGTTTTCGTATATAATCCTAATTCATTTAAAGTACTAGAAGTTCGTTGTTTTTTCCGGGCGGCTAACTCTAAAATCTTGTTTTTTAGAATATCTTTGGTTTTTGGTTGAGTGCTTTCTTCTCTAGGCCGCGATCCATATAACTGATCGTAATAATTATAAAATTCTGTAAAATCAGTATTAAATTTTGAAACACTTATATTATCAAAAAATTGATAGGTTCCAGATAAGTTTAAATTATTATTAATTTCTTCTATAAGATTTTCTACGCCATCTACGCCAATTAAAGGATTTAAAGCTGCGGCGCATGAAAACATAGCTGGCATTTCTTTATAATATTTTAAAAAAATTTCTTCCATTATTTCAATTAACGGACGCCAACCTTCATATTTTTTATAAGCTTTAAATTTTTCTGTAATTAATACAAAATTTTTGATAACGAGTGAACTAGTAGGATAATAAACGCCAGATAAAATAGTTGTCGATCTATAAAAAACTTCTAATAATTTCATATAATTTTCAATTACATCCCAATCAGAATCATGAAAATCATGAACTTCGGACATACTATAAAATTCCATTAGTTGTGTTTTTTGTCGCACGGCTCTTTTTATCATTTTATATGTTGAATTCCATCTTATAGGCATATTAAATTGAGGTTTTAAAAATTTAAGCCCTTGTGCATTTACAAATTTTTTAAAATCTTGTTTACGTTTTTTAGAAGTATAAATATATTTTAACATAATACGCATTTTATTAATATAGGGTTCCATATACAATAAACTATCCTGCACAATTAAATTTAAAACATGGCATACGCATCGTGTATGAAAAAATATCTCACTTAATATTGGTCTCAAATCACGTTTTAAATAATCGATTGCGACCGTATTATTGCTAGCGTTATCGAAAGAAATACTTAATATTTTATCTTTAATTTTAAATTCACGAATACATTTTGAAATTACGTGATAAATAGCTTGACCAGTATGTGGATATTCGAAATATTCAAAACATATAATACGTTTATTTAAGTGCCATGAATCGGAATCGATCCAATGACAAGTAATACATATATACGATACTCCTGCTTTTATATTGCTACTCCAAACGTCACTCGTCAGACTAACTCTACCGTCGTAAGTTTCTAAATAATTTATTAAGTCCTGTTTCGCTTGCATATAAGATTTAAATGCATCATGCTTAAGTGTTGATCTACTTACCTGTTGATATTTTGGCTGAAGCCCTTCGTGTATGTATTCAGTTTCCTCCTCATGGTCGTAGTGCCCGAGCGGCAATCCACGTCTAATGACGTTCCTCTTTTGAAGCTCTCGTTGACGCATCTGATCATACGTCCAGATTTGCCCGCCTGCAGAAATTTGCGCTTGAGTGGCCTCCGGGGCTTGCTTAGCCAGACATGATTTGATATGTCGGGCGAGCGTTGAATTTCCGCTAACGGTTAGCAGCTTCGAACAATGTTTGCACTTCGCCTTAAATTCGGTGTCGATCCGCACTTTCTCAAAGTGCTCCCAGACTGGAGCTGTGTGCTTATGCTCCATAATTTCCTGCGCAGTCGATGCGGAGGACGAAGGCATAGAGGAGGAAGACGCCATCTTCTCAATAATTTAGAGAGAGAATGAGAGAGAAAGAGAGGAGAGTGAGTTAGTGAGAGAGAGTGAGGAGAGAGAGGATGAGAGAGAGAGAGAGGATGAGAGAGAGAGAGAGGATGAGAGAGAGAGGGGGGATCGGAATATGGGGGGAGGGTTTTATAGAAAAAAAATTTTATTTTTTTTAAAATTAAAAAAAAAAACCTAGGTGTAGGCTGCCAAAAAATGGCAGCCTACACCTAGGCTGCCATTCCTGGCAGCGGCAGGCAGCCGCTGCCAGGAATTAATTAAATTACTTCCTGGCAGCGGCTGCCTGCCGCTGCCAGGAGAACGGCTCTTTTAAAGAGCCGTTGATTCAACGGCTCTTTAAAAGAGCCGTTTCTTTCCCGGGCCAGGCTTTTCCAGGCCTGGCCCGGGCTTTGCCCGGCCTGGTACCAGGCTGGGCCTAGGGCCCGGGCATGGCCTGGGCTTTGCCCGGGCTGGGCACCAGGCCGGGCAACTAAGAGAAATGGGGGCCTTGTTAGGCCCCCAAAGCCCGGCCCGGGCCTAGATCGGGCTTTTCCAGGCCCGGGCTTTTCGGTCTTTTGCCGGGCCGGGCCCAGGCCGGCCTGATGGGCCCGGTCCTTTTGCCCAGGTCTAGTTGAAGGTACTCGATTTCTGCTTCACAGATCTGCTCATCAGTGACTTTTCTTCCAATTTTTTTTTCAGATCTGATCTTGCACCCATTTTTTCCTGTTTCAGTTTTTTCTTGATTCAGTTTTTCCTGTCGTTTGGTTTTTTCAGATCTGATCTCATACCATTTTCTCCATATCTGCTCTAATTAAAAAAAATCCGTTTTTTAATCATTAAAATTGTGTAGATCATTGTGATTAATTTCAGGTTATTATTATTATCTTCTGAATGTAATTGGTAGTTTGAAGTCCTGACAAAAAATTTTTTTTAACTTCACAAGATTGGTATTTTGAGAACAGATCAATTGAATATGTACCTCAAGTACGTGAATCAGATCAATTGTTTTTTAATCTGAACATAGAATTTTGTCATGCCTTATACTGCCCATCTAAGCCGTTGATCAGAGATCATACGGTTGTATTTTCCTAAATACTTCTGTATTTATAAATAATAAATAATGTCAGTATTTTATATACCGTCCGATCTGAGATCATACGGCTATATTTCTCTCCCACCTAGTTCGAGGTGAGAGAACCTACCTAAGTATTTCTCAAAATAAAATGTGTTGGAATATTAAGCAGTGAAAAAAACTGCAAATACAACACCATGAAAGGGAAACAGGGCTGGAATATTAAACAGTGAAAAATTTTAGTGAGTTGTAAGATGGTTTGTGGGAAAAACATGATCGGGGCTGGAATATTAGGCAAGGACGAAAGAGCGGCGGGGCGGAGACGGCGGGGCTAGCTCGCGAGATGGAGAGAACCAGACATCATTTTGGGCTAGCGTCGGTCGTCGGTACGAGATGGCGAGATGGTGAGATGGAGAGGAGGAAGTGGCGGGGCGAGCAGAGGGATGAGAAAATGGGGTACAAGGCCAGAGAGAGCGGCGGGGCGAGCGGTGGGAGAGAGTAGCAGGGCGAGCGGCGGAAACCCGAAAAAAAGGTTTTAGGCCCTCCCAAAAAAACCTAAAAATGGGTGCTGATAGCCAAAAAAACGTAGTGCTAATAACAATTCCCTTTTAATTTTAATTTGCCTGGGAAATGAGCGTGCGATAAGAACAGAGCAAAGTTTCAATCCGTCTTCTCTAAAACTTTTTTCTTATAAATCAATACCAGATTGATCAACATCCAAAAAGAAACATTTGGATCCCTCGGTTTCGTTTTCGCCGCTCGCAATCGCTGCACGCCGAGGTCTTCTTCTCGCAATCGCAATCGCGCGTGCGACGTTCAATCGCTCGACCCTCTCTATCGACGATTCTGCCGAGGTCTTCTTCTCCATCGCTGCACGCCGTCGGCCTCTTCCAATTTTTCGCAAGGTTTGCCTCTTCTATTTGCCATTTTCCCCTCCTCCTTATTCTTCCAGATCTTATGTGTTCCTTCTTCTTCCAGGTCTGATCGTGGCCTGCTTCTTCCTCCCTCATTCTGTGCTAGTTGAAGGTACTTGATTTTTGCTTCACAGATCTGCTCATCAGCGACTTTTCTTCCAATTTTTTTTTTCAGATCTGATCTTGCACCCATTTTTTCCTGTTTCAGTTTTTTTTTGATTCAGTTTTTCCTGTCGTTTGGTTTTTTCAGGTCTGATCTCATACCCTTTTCTCCATATCTGCTCTAATTAAAAAAATTCATTTTTAAATCATGAAAATTATGTAGATCATTGTGATTAATTTCAGGTTATTATTATTATCTTCTGAATGTGATTGGTAGTTTGAAGTCCTGGCAAAAAAAAATATATTTTAACTTCACAAGATTGGTATTTTGAGAACAGATCAATTGAATATGTACCTCAAGCACATGAATCAGATCAATTGTTTGTTAATCTGAACATAGAATTTGGTCATGTCTTATACTGCCCATCTAAGTCGTTGATCAGAGATCATACAGTTGTATTTTTCTAAATACTTCTGTATTTATAAATAATAAATAATGTCAGTATTTTATATACTGTCCGATCTGAGATTATACGACTATATTTCTCTCCCACCTAGTTCTAGGTGAGAGAACTTACCTAAGTATTTCTCAAAATAAAATGTGTTGGAATATTAAGCAGTGAAAAAAACTGCAAATACAACACCATGATGGGGAAACAGGGCTGGAATATTAAACATTGAAAAATTTTAGTGAGTTGTAAGATGGTTTGCGGTAAAAACATGATCGGGGCTGGAATATTAGGCAAGGACGAAAGAGCGGCGAGGCGGAGACGGCGGGGCTAGCTCGCGAGATGGAGAGAACCAGACGTCATTTTGGGCTAGCGTCGGCTGTCAGTACGAGATGGCGAGATGGTGAGATGGCGAGGAGGAAGTGGCGGGGCGAGCAGAGGGATGAGAAAATGGGGTACAAGGCCGGAGAGAGCGGCGGGGCGAGCGGTGGGAGAGAGTAGCTGGGCAAGCGGCGGAAACCCGAAAAAAAGTGGTTTTAGGCCCTCCAAAAAAAAACCTAAAATTGGGTGCTGATAGCCAAAAAACGTAGTGCTAATAACAATTCCCTTTTAATTTTAATTTGCCTTGGAAAGGAGCGTGCGATAAGAACAGAGCAAAGTTTCAATCCGTCTTCTCTAACTTTTTTCTTATAAATCAATACCAGCTTGATCAACATCCAAAAAGAAAAATTTGGATCGCTCGGTTTCGTTTTCGCCGCTCGCAATCGCTGCACGCCGAGGTCTTCTTCTCGCAATCGCAATCGCGCATGCGACGTTCAATCGCTCGACCCTCTCTATCGACGATTTCGCCGAGGTCTTCTTCTCCATCGCTGCACGCCGTCGGCCTCTTCCAATTTTTCGCAAGGTTTGCCTCTTCTATTTGCCATTTTCCCCCTCCTCCCGATTCTTCCAGATCTGATGTGTTCCTGCTTCTTCCAGATCTGATCGTGGCCTGCTTCTTCCTCCCTCATTCTGTGCTAGTTGAAGGTACTCGATTTCTGCTCCACAGATCTGCTTATCAGCGACTTTTCTTCCAATTTTTTTTTTCAGATCTGAGCTTGCACCCATTTTTTCCTGTTTCAGTTTTTTCTTGATTCAGTTTTTCCTGTCGTTTGGTTTTTTCAGATCTGATCTCATACCCTTTTCTCCATATCTGCTCTAATTATAAAAAATTCATTTTTTAATCATGAAAATTATGTAGATCATTGTGATTAATTTCAGGTTAATATTATTATATTCTGAATGTGATTGGTAGTTTGATGTCCTGGCAAAAAATATATATATTTTAACTTAACAAGATTGGTATTTTGAGAACAGATCAATTGAATATGTACCTTAAGTACGTGAATCAGATCAATTGTTTGTTAATCTGAACATAGAATTTGGTCATGCCTTATACTGCTATCCTTTTTTTCCAATTGTTTTGAAAACAATTTTATACTTTACCTTCACAAGATTGGTAATTTGAGCCTGCAATTGTTTGTTAGATTTGAATGAAATAATCATGTGAGTGTTGATATTATCTATTGGGGATACATACATTGATACATGTGGAGGTGTAAATGAGATGATTGCATTGCATGAGTCTATCATACAACAATTGCATGATGCTAGAAGGTAATTTTCAGTACAAATAATTTATAATTTTAACAATAATTGATGAATCTAAACTATTTACGTATTCACTCTTTTAGGTGATACATAGGCGCACAATTCACAAGCAGTGGGCCAGCCATCGAGAAATAGCTTTGTTATTTTTTTATGTCGTGCAACTTTAAAAAATTTGTTATTTTATTTTATTTCGTAACTGTTAATAGTTTTGCAATTTTTAAAAAAATTCAAAACTTCGTTTTTAGCAAGCAGTTTTTATGCACTGTTTTTCGAACAGCTCTGCAAACTCCATTTTATACAAACAGATTTTTACTCCAAACTCCATTCTCCCCAAATAGCTATTTTTCCAAACTCTATTTCCATAAGCTTATTTTCCAGAAAGGATTTTGGGTACGTATGCGCACCTCGTGGAGGTGCGCGTGCACTTGCAATCGTAGGATTAATATTTGCATTGCATTACAGGAGTATTAGAGAAGTATTAGAGGATCTTGACCGTTGATCACGAGATCCTACGGTGGATCTGCTCGCACGGGAGATGTGCATACGTACCCAAAATTTTTTGTATTTTCCATCGGCTGATTTAGGTTAAATTCCGTCCGCAAGCACAAGCTCCTTTTCGCTCGTTTCAAACGACGCGTCTCCTCCCTGCAGATCCCGATTTTCTTCTCCCCCGCTGATCTCGTTCTCGTCCCTTACTCGCCTGCAAGTTCTCTGTTTCGATCGCCTGCAATTGCTTCCTCGCCTGCTACTCCTGTTTCGATCGAAGGTTCTGCCTACTACTCGCTTCCTCGCCTGCTATTCGTTTCCTCGCCGAGATCTACCGAAAAAAGTAGCGTCCTTGCCGAAATTTGCCTGCTTCCTCGCCTACTCGTTCTGTTTCAATCGAAGGTTCTACCTGCTCCTCGCTTCCTCGACGAGATCTGCCTGTTTTGATCGAAGGTATGGCTCGTTTTTTTCCGAGAATCTGCCTCATGTTCTAGGCTTTCTTACAGCATAGTAACTCTGTAACAACGACTTCCACTGTCGGAGAGGCCACCAACAATGGCGAGATGGCCGACGATAGGGGGATACTACCAGTGGTTGGCGGCGGCGGTATTGGTGGCGGCGGCGGCGTTGGCGTTGCTGGTGGCGGATAAGGCGGTATAGGGAGTGGGAGCGCATCGATCTTTTGGTACATGCGGTCGAATGACTTAACGAGACAATCGAATGCCTCCAGGATAAGGGTGATGCAGCGGTCCCGGATTATCGACATGAAATCAGTGGAGGCCGGAGGAACAAATCCTCTTATACCAGTTGGTACGTTCCTTTTTGGAACGAGGTGGCGATGGACTGTGAGTCCCCTAAGACTGCGCTTGAATAGAGAATGGAGGGCGGAATCTCTGCTGAGCAGAAGAATAACTCGAGAGTTCGCCACCGGCAAAATAATCCGTCTGTCGTGGCCTAGTTTGCCCTTAGTGGAAAAGAGGAGGAGAAAAAAATGCTTAGTTTTTCAAATTCTTGGTTTGCCGATAGCCAAAAACGATCGTCCGCATTGCCGTGGCCTAGTTTGCCTAGTTTTTGCTGTTTGGTCCACGCGTTCCGCCCGCAACATCGCATAAAAAGCCGATGCAGGGGCGCTTTCTCGACTCCCGCTTCCGAGCTCCTTTCCAACGCTACGATCTCCATTCGGTCGTCTTCTTCCTCCCGACGCGCGCGGGACTTGTAACCTGCGACCTCCCGGCGACTTTCTTTTCGGCAGGTACCTTTATTACTCCTCTTCTTGTTTCTCTACGATCTTCTTATAGGACGAAAGCCAGCTCGCCATCGACGACGACGATGCCGGCGGAATGTTCCAAAAGGGGCTTCCGGCAACAGATCCGGTGCTGGTGAAGCTCGCCGGCCCCGATCTATAGAAGGATTTGGTGAAGAAAGTTCAGAAAAGATAGATCTACTTGGTCTTGTTGTTCTGTTTTATATTTCGTTTTTTTTTTCCGATCTGCAAATCCGAACTAGCCACGCATCTGTTGATTATTTTTTCTTTTTGGATCAACATCCCCTGCTTTGAGGTCTGGTGGCTTCAGCTTCTAATCCTTACTAGAAGAAAGAAGATTTAGCCTTTTATATTGCTTCATGTGTTGTATAATGATCTTTAAGTTTACTTGATCCAGCTGTGTGCACTATACAGTTTATTGATCTCTTAAGCATCAAGATTTTTTTCTCCTTTCCCAACTTATTTTCTCTCCAAGAATAGGATGATTTCTAGTCCATGCAAATCAATTTAACTGCTTAATAAAAAAATTGGATATTATAAAAAAGGGTGCTACTTCACACACCTAAAGTCTACCAAAAAGCCACAAAAAGTGGGCCCCACTCCTCACAAAAACACCCGACTTTAGGGTTTGGCGCAAAAAAAAACCCTAAAGTCGCGTGTTTTGTGGTGAGTTGGGCCCACTTTTTGTGAGTTTTAGGTACACTTTAGGTGAGCATAGTATTATTCTATAAAAAATGCACTTTTGTGGATTTTTCTCTCTTTTATGTTCTTTTTTGCTTTAAGACAAACAAATCCTACATATCAGAAAAAGTGTTCACCTTTTTTTCCCTTTCATTTCTCTCTAAAATCCATCTCCAAAACACAGTTTTAAGCTTTTGAAATTCTTTTGTCCTTCTTTCCAAGTTAGCTATGTTTGATGAAAATGAGAATTTTGTAACACTGGTGTCGGTTTTTTGTGTACATGCTTGCAATTGAGCTCTTCAATGTAAAGTCAACATAGTTTCTTTACATATGTTCTGTAACTTGATATTTTTTGCATAATTATTCCTTGATGAGGTTATTTCATAATCTATTGGATTGGTTACCTCAAAAGTGAAATAGGAAATTTGTTTGATCTATCATGATATTTATTCCTTTACTTAAGATTTTGTAATATAGATTTAGACTTTTGCTCTTTTATTTGACTTTACTAAAGCTTTTTTATAGACCACTATCTTTTTCTTACCACAGAAGATTGGCTTTCCTAAATCAAATTATGAAACGACATGACCAGCCCATATTTATTCTATTTCTACTAAATTTATGCTTCTTTTATCTTCTAAAGTTTTCATCCCAATGCTCTAACTTAGGCTCTGTTTGGCACGGTGGCGGCGGTCGTGAACGTGGTGGTGGCAGTCGTGAACACGGTGGTTTTGACTTATGAACAGTCGTTCGTGACGCCCGACCTCACCTAAGGAACTTTATCCACTTTTATGTTTAAAACTAGTGTTCCTTTCTTGGTGGCGGTCATAACCATTGTCATGCCAAACATGCATTCCATGAAGGTGGCATTTTTGTCCAAACTCACCGGAGCAAAAACGCCGCGCCAAACGGATCCTTAATTTATTCCTAAGAGAATCTCCCATCTTTCGCCTATGATATCCATATGTATCATTGAGAAAGGGATGACAGGTCTAATATTTGTTGCAAACACAACTTTAATTGAAATAACTGAAAGTATACAAACTTAATCTTAAGCTTGGATTAACATTAACTCAAGAGACAGGTCATAATCAACATGATTTTAGCTGGTTTGAATGGAGTAAAATGCTTAGGGTTAGCTGTGTGGTTTATGGGATTTTATACCATCACCCAACACATTAACATAGGATTTGGTTTACTTAAAAAATTGTATGTTTGAATGCAAATATGTATATATACATATATATATATATATGTAAGTATTTGAATAAAGCACAATGTAGCAAGAGTAATAACACATAAAACACACCAGATTAACGTCTATGTGGACTGCTACAAGAGGCGGTTCCTCTTGACCCCGGTCAATGTGGATGCAAACTGTAAGAATTCTGTTCTTGGGTCCACTTGAAATACAAGACATCCAACAATAATATCTTATAACATTTTACAAAATAATAGTATAAATAAAAGTGATTGATTTTGACAACCCTTCTCCCCTTTTTATTTTTGTGGGTGGTTAATTGGTTCAAAATAAAAAAAAAAACACCTAAAATTTTATTGTTTTTATTACTAATTGTTGAAAATAGTCCTACATCAAAAACTTCATTTAGCTTAAGTTTTAGATTGGATGTTTATGTTTTAACATGGCATCATAGAAGACTAAGCCAAACAACCCACTCCAAAACCACCCATTTAAATAATAAGTCAAATGTTTCTGACGCAAAAGACCTTACATTTGATGAAGGTGTGTTGAGAATATAGTCCCGCATCAAGAAACTCATATATGACATGTGCACTTAAGCTCCGTTTGGCACGGTGGTTTCGGTTGTGAACACGGTGATTATAAACCGTCATTCGTGAATTCCCAACCTCACCTACGGAACTTCATCCACTTTATGTTCATAACTAGTTTTCTTTTCTTAGTGATGGTCATAACCGTTGTCATGCCAAACATACATTCTATGACGGTGCATTTTTGTCCAAACTCACCGGAACAAAAACGCCATGCCAAACGGAACCTTAATATAGATTCTAGGTCTACGTCTCTCTGCCTTCGATCAATGGATTATATGCTTGATGTTTAGATTCTAACACGAACATATAAAAGTTTTAGCTTTAACATCTTCATCACATAGTTCTCACCATCATGTCCCTAACAAAAGGAAGTGGGATACACACTTTTGCCGGTCGAATTTATGTTCTTGACATAAAATAAATCAAACTTATTGTGATTTTTTCAGTAATCTCCATATCACATACATGGCCTTCATTGTTGATCTTTTGTAAATAAAATCAATGTGATCCTCCAGTACTAATTATATGATCCAAAACCTTTTTTATTCACTCACCTCTGTCATAAGCTGTTCTCATATAGCTATGATAGCCATACCTGTCCCCTTTATTTAAAAATATTTTATCCAAAATCTTCTATTCTTATGATTCAATAACCTCAACTTTGTTCTCAAGAAAAATACTCTCCTGCAATGTTTCAACATCCTCTTAATCATACAATTCCTGTTATTTCACGAAAATAGGTACTTCATGTGATCCAAAACCTTGCTGGCCTTGCTGGATCTTTTTTAAAATTAAACAATTGATTCATGATATTCTTTTTAGTTTTTGGTGCCTAATACATCTAAACAGGTTGAAGATGGCGCTCACAAGGATTGGTCTTGCTGGCCTTGCTGTCATGGGCCAGAATCTTGCTCTCAACATCGCCGAAAAAGGTTTCCCTATCTCTGTCTATAACCGATCAGCCTCTAAGATCGATGAGACTATTGAGCGCGCCAAACTCGAAGGAAACCTTCCCGTCTACGGCTTCCCTGATCCACAAGCCTTTGTCAAGTCAATTCGTAAACCACGCGCCATCATCATGCTGGTGAAAGCTGGTGCGCCCGTCGATCAAACAATTTCGACGTTTTCTCCATTCTTGGAGGCCGGTGATTGCATAATAGATGGTGGCAATGAGTGGTACGAGAACACCGAGAGAAGAGAGAAGGAGATGTCTGAGCTTGGCATTCTTTACCTGGGAATGGGGGTTTCAGGCGGGGAGGAGGGCGCTCGCCACGGGCCTTCTCTGATGCCCGGAGGTTCGTTCCAGGCGTACGAATATATCAAAGACATTGTCCTCAAGGTGGCTGCCCAAGTTCCAGATAGCGGCCCTTGCGTTACTTACATTGGCCCAGGTGGCTCAGGCAATTTTGTGAAGATGGTTCATAATGGGATAGAATATGGAGACATGCAGCTGATTGCTGAAGCTTATGATGTACTGAAATCCGTAGGCAGGCTGTCGAATGACGAGTTGCACCAGGTTTTTGCCGAATGGAACAAAGGCGAACTTCTTAGTTTCTTGGTCGAGATTACCGCCGACATATTCACGGTCATGGATGAGAATGTCGGCGGCTACTTGGTCGACAAAGTCCTGGACAAGACTGGAATGAAAGGTACTGATTCAAATTTCAACATACAGTAATTTATTTTCCCAAGTTGATCTATAGCTTTAATCAATGATTTTCAAACTGCAAATTTTGCATCAGGTACCGGTAAATGGACTGTTCAGCAAGCTGCAGATTTATCTGTCGCCGCCCCGACAATCGAGGCGTCCTTGGATTCGAGGTTCCTAAGTGGGCTGAAGGAAGAACGGGTCGAGGCCTCGAAAGTCTTCAAATCCGGAGGCTTCGATGACATCTTAAACAGCCATCCTGTCGACAAATCAAAGCTGGTCGACGACGTGAGGCAAGCGCTTTACGCGTCGAAGATTTGCAGCTATGCGCAGGGGATGACCTTGATTCGAGCGAAGAGTACCGAGAAGGGATGGGATCTCCAGCTCGGCGAGCTCGCAAGGATCTGGAAGGGCGGGTGCATCATCCGCGCCATCTTCTTGGACAGGATCAAGAAGGCTTATGATAGGAACTCGAATCTGGCTAACCTTCTGGTCGACCCCGAGTTCGCCAAAGAGATAATCGACCGGCATGCGGCGTGGCGCCGCGTCATCTGCCTCGCGGTTAATGCCGGTGTCAGCACCCCGGGGATGTCGGCGAGCTTGGCTTATTTCGATTCGTATAGGAGGGAGAGGCTGCCTGCGAATCTGGTGCAGGCTCAGAGGGACTATTTTGGAGCTCACACGTACGAGAGGACTGATATGGATGGAGCCTTCCACACCGAGTGGTTCAAGATTGCGAGCCAGTCGAGGATCTGATGGTGATGATGCTCTACATCGTTCCAGCCCTTTCTATTTGAATGATTATGGTTTCTTTGGATCATATAGCAGCTAGCTAGTTTGAGACTTGTTTGATTATGTGAACAGAATAAGATGTGCCATGGCAGTTTTTGAGAACTGCATAGATTGCATTTCTTGCTGGCTTTTGCGATTTGATGTTTGGATTCTCTTCCATGTTCTCTGAGTGATCTATTCATTTGAACTCTACTATTTTGATTCTTTTCAGAGACTATTTGCCGCAGCGTTTTTCCTCCGGTGAGTTTGGACAAAAACGCCGCCATCATAGAATATACACGTGCAGCGTGGACATAATTTTACATAAAAAAGTATTTTTAAGTGGTATTATATGTTGTAATAATCAGTTTACTTGCTGCGTGTGAGAGAAAACAAATATAGATGCTGCCAATACAATGGATAAAATATGGGTGGTGTTAAAGGCAAATCAGAATTGGCTATTGGCAAACCAATTTCTATGAGTTATTACGCGCCTTTTAAAAATACGCTTTGTACATGCACTTTTAGGAAAAGTGTTCAAAATTGTAGATCTCGTCGAGATCTACAATTTTCGTGTTGAACACTTCTCCTAAAAATGCACGCACAAGGCGAATTGTCGCCATGATCGTAACTATAGTGAATTTTTTGAAAATACGCCTTGTACATGCATTTTTAATAAAAGTGTTCAACACGAAAGTTGTAGATCTCGACGAGATCTACAATTATCGTGTTGAACACTTTTCCTAAAAATGCATGTAAAAAGCGTATTTTTAAAAGGCGCGTAATAACTCATAGAAATTAGTCGTCGGGGCAACATTTTTCGTCGGGACCCTATGTAGGGGGCGACGACATTCGGCGGGGGCGGTGACATTCGGCGGGGGAGATGACATTGGTCGTGGGAGGCCATATTGATCGTGGGCGGTGACTTTTGTTGTGGGCTTTGACATTTATCATTGGAGATAACATTTGTCGTGAGCGGTGACATTCAGCGGGGGAGGCAACATTTGGCGGGGGCGGCGACATTCAGCGGAGACTGTAACATTCGGCGAGGGTAGCGACATTCGATGGGGGAGGCGACATTCGGCGGGGGAGGCGACATTCAACGGGTGGGGGGGGGGGGGGCGACATTGGTTGTGGGCGGCGACATTGGTCATGTGGGCGGCGACATTCAGCGGGGGTGTCGACATTCGATGGGGGCGACAACATTCGACGGGGTCGGCGAAATAGGTCATGGGGGTGTCGACATTCGGCGGGGGCAGCGATATTCGGCGGAGGCGGCAACATTCGACGGGGGCGCCGACATTCGGCGAGGGAAGCGATATTCGAAGGGAGCGGCAACATTCGGCGGGGGAGGCGACATCCGATGGGGGCGGCGACATTCGAAGAGAGTGACGACATTCAAAGGGGGCAGAGACATTTGAAAGGGGCGGGGAAATTCAAAGGGGGCGGCGACATCCGGCAGGGACAACGCCATTCAAAGGGGGTAACGACATTCAAAGGGGGCGGCGACATTCGAAGAGGGCGGAGACATTCCAACTGGGCAAAGACAATGATTTTAAGAGATGTACAACAAACTTTTCATTCAAGATTATTATACCCAGAATAATCGGCATGCATGAATAAATTAAATTGAATATAAAAGCATTATAAACATGAAGCAATTTTTACATGGATGTTTAGATAAAATAATATTGTTCAAGAAACTTTACATGATCATCATTATTGTAACAATATTTTCAAATTATGCATCCTCTTTTAAGCTTAAATAATGCATCACTCTAACAATACATTTGATGGAAGAACATCTAAGGAGGTTGCTCGCTAAGCTCCTTCTCGCTTCCCTGATAGGCAGTGGCGGATCCAGAAAATTATAAATGGGGGTGCACAAAAAATTTCAAAACACAAATGCTAGCGGGGTGAGTAAGAGGGTCGTGAGTCACATGTTGAAAACTAATTATGGGGGTGCACATAGCTGAACTTGGTCTGCGAATAGCCAAATTTGGTCTGCGAATAGCCAACTTTGGTCTGCAAATATCCAACTTTGGCCCGCGAATAGCCAATATTTGTCCCAAAACAAACTAGTTACGTGACGTGAGAACGCTTCCATCTTATCAGAGCCGTTTCTTCCTCATCTGACCACCGTTTTTGACATATAAGTAGTCAAAGTCATTGCCTCGACGAGAGGAATCCAAATCCACTAACAATTTTGAAAAATAGTGGGGGTGCACGTGTCCCTCGGGCCCCCCTCTGGATCCGCCCTTGCTGATAGGCATCTATATATACCTCGCATGGCCGGAGATTTTAGTTTTATCCGGAAATCATAAGGTTTTCCTCTTATCCATCATTTTTCCTCTTAAGCTTTTGATGGAGAATTGGGCATCTGCACTAATAATAATCTCAACATGCCAAAAAGTTAAAGCTAGAACAATCTGGAAGATATTAACAGAGAATTCATACATTAAAAATAGAAAAAAAAAATGTGCGACCAACTTGTATGAATTGTGAAAATTCGACAAAACTATAATAAGAACTCAAAAGAACTATAATATAGGACTGATCAAAAGAGAATCCGTCTTCTAAAAACATATACCCATACACAGATGAACTCAAATTTTCTGCATAATCTTTTTTTCAAACATTGGAAAGATTTCAGAAGTCTCATGTACACAATTCATACACAGATGAACTCAAAGTTTCTGCATAATCTCTTTTTCAAACATTGGAAAGATTTCAGAAGTCTCATGTACACAATTCATATCTCTTTCATCTGTAAGTAAAAATGCTTCTGGTAGCATGTTTTTAATATTCTAGAAAGGTCCAGGCATTCAGGTATATGATCCACTTAACAAAAATACTATCAGAAATTGTGTGGCTGATGCAACAGGAACTTCTGACCGATGGCATAGCGCCGGTTTCCCATTCTGCAAGACGCTCAACTTGTGTAAGAATACAAAAATTGGCAAAGTTCTCACTTAAGCACATGAATTATTAAAGGTGATGGCAAATTAAAAATGATTAAACATATTTGATTTGATAATTAAAAAGTGTACAAAAATTGAATGTAAATTGGTCGTCATAATTGAACGAAATAGATTAAGACATCATCATAATTGAATGAAAAATGAGCTGCGAAAAATGAAACAAAAACTTTAAGGAACAGAGTTCTAAGAGGGACTATATTGAACAAAAAATGAACGAAGCCTGAATATAAAACTAAAACGAAAACTAAAGCACAGATCTAAATTCCTGGATCTGAAATGAGATCTAAACTCCTTGAGAGTGTGTAGAAGGAAGAATGAAGGAGATCTGAAAATAAAAGGTAATTGAAAACTACAACGAAATTTGTAAATGCCTTCCTCCAAAGAAACTTGGAATCTCATTTCTATGTAAAGCCCAGATTAATCAATGAAATAGTAAATCAGGTGCCTTGGCGATTTCGAGGAGGAGCTGCCGAGGAAGAAGATGAGCTGCGAAGGAGAAAACGGAGCTGTGGCGGAGTTGCTGAGGAGGCTCTGTACTGGAGGAGGAGCTTTGGAGGGGGCGAAGCTCTGCCGGAAGCCCCGATTTAAGCTCTGCCGCGGAGGAGCTGTGGAGGAGGCGTGGCAGAGGTGCATTCGGCGGGCAGCAGTCGAGGAGCAGATGGCGTGACTTGTAGCAGTGATTTTTGGGGAGGATTTGAAATAAAGTAATGATTTTCGGAAGGGAGGAGGTGGACACCGTATGCAAGAAAAAAAAGTAATGATTTTTGGGGAGGCTTTGCTTGTGGGAGAGGGTTTTGGGGAGGCGTGTCATGATTAGAAATAAAGGAAGGGAGGAGGTGGACACCGTATGCAAGAAAAAAGACCAAAATACCATTTACTTCTATAGTAAGGAGGGCTTTTTGGGGGGTATTTTCAGTACTCAAAATGTTACACCATCAGGGTTCCCTTTTATAATATAGGGTTCCCTTATATAATACGAGCAGTCGTGCACGGGGGACCCTGTGCGGTGGGGGGGGGGGGGGGGGGCGACATTGGTCGTGATGGCGACATTTATCGTGGGGGCAACATTTGTCGTGGTGGCGACATTTGTCGTGGTGGCGACATTTGTCGTGGTGGCGACATTGGTCGTGGGGGAAACATTGGTCGTGGGGGAGACATTGGTCCTGGGGGCGACATTGGTCGTGGGGGCGATATGGGTCGTCGGGCCGACATTGGTCGTCGGGGCTACATTGGTCGTCGGGGCTACATTGGTCGCCGGGGCTACATTGGTCGTCGGGGCGACTTTGGTCGTGGGGGCGACATTGGTCGTGGGGGCGACATTGGTCGTGGGGGCGACATTGGTCGTGGGAGTGACATTGGTAGTCGGGGCGATATTTATCGTGGGAGCGACATTTGTCGAAAATAAAAGGTAATTGAAAACTACAACGAAATCTGTAAATGTCTTTTTTTGCCTTCCTCCAAAGAAACTTGGAATCTCATTTTTATGTAAAGCCCAGATTAATCAATGAAATAGTAAATCAGGTGTCTTGGCAATTTCGAGGAGGAGCTACCGAGGAAGAAGATGAGCTGCGAAGGAGAAAGCGGAGCTGTGGCGGAGCTGCTGAGGAGGCTCTGTGGAGGAGGAGCTTTGGAGGGGGCGAAGCTCTGCCGGAAGCCTCGATTTAAGCTTTGTCGCGGATGAGCTGTGGAGGAGGCGTGACAGAGGTGCATTCGGCGGGCAACAGTCGAGGAGCAGATGACGTGACTTGTAGCAGTTATTTTTGGGTAGGATTTGAAATAAAGTAATGATTTTCGGAAGGTAGGAGGTGGACACCGTACGCAAGAAAAAAAAAAGTAACGATTTTTGGGGAGGCTTTGCTTGTGGGAGAGGGTTTTGGGGAGGTGTGTCATGATTAGAAATAAAGGAAGGGAGGAGGTGGACACCGTATGCAAGAAAAAAGCCCAAAATATCATTTACTTCTATAACAAGGAGGGTTTTTTTTTTGGGGGGGGGGGGGGGGGTATTTTCGGTACTCAAAATGTTACACCATCAGGGTTCCCTTTTACTTTCGATCGTCGGGGCTACATTGGATGTCATGGTGACATTGGTCGTCGGGGCGACATTGGTCGTGAGGACGACATGGTCGTGAGGGTGACATTGGTCGTCGGGGCGACATTTATCGTGGGAGCGACATTTGTCGAAAATAAAAGGTAATTGAAAACTACAACGAAATTTGTAAATGTCTTTTTTTGCCTTCCTCCAAAGAAACTTGGAATCTCATTTTTATGTAAAGCCCAGATTAATCAATGAAATAGTAAATCAGGTGCCTTGGCAATTTCGAGGAGGAGCTGCCGAGGAAGAAGATGAGCTGCGAAGGAGAAAGCGGAGCTGTGGCGGAGCTGCTGAGGAGGCTCTGTGGAGGAGGAGCTTTGGAGGGGGCGAAGCCCTGCCGGAAGCCTCGATTTAAGCTCTGTCGCGGAGGAGCTGTGGAGGAGGCGTGACTGAGGTGCATTCGGCGCGCAGCAGTCGAGGAGCAGATGACGTGAGTTGTAGCAGTGATTTTTGGGGAGGATTTGAAATAAAGTAATGATTTTCGGAAGGGAGGAGGTGGACACCGTATGCAAGAAAAAAAAGTAATGATTTTTGGGGAGGCTTTGCTTGTGGGAGAGGGTTTTGTGGAGGTGCGTCATGACTAGAAATGAGGAAGGGAGGAGGTGGACACCGTATGCAAGAAAAAAATACCAAAATACCATTTACTTCTATAGCAAGAAGGATTTTTGGGGGGTATTTTCGGTACTCAAAATGTTACATCATCAGGGTTCCCTTTTATAATATAGGGTTCCCTTTTATAATACGAGCAGTCGTGCACGGGGGATCCCGTGCTGGGAGGGGGGCGACGTTGGTCGTGATGGCGACATTTGTCGTGGGGGCAACATTTGTCGTGGTGGCGACATTTGTCGTGGTGGCGACATTTGTCGTGGTGGCGACATTAGTCGTGGGGGCAATATTGGTCGTGGGGGAGACATTGGTCGTGGGGGGGACATTGGTCGTGGGGGCGACATGGGTCGTCGAGCCGACATTGGTCGTCCGGGCTACATTGGTCGTCGGGGCTACATTGGTCGTCGGGGCGACATTGGTCGTCGGGCCGACATTGGTCGTGGGGGCGACATTGGTCGTGGGTGCGACATTGGTCGTGAGGGCGACATTGGTCGTGGGGGTGACATTGGTCATCGGGGCGACATTTGTCGAAAATAAAAGGTAATTGAAAACTACAAAGAAATCTGTAAATGTCTTTTGTTGCCTTCCTCCAAAGAAACTTGGAATCTCATTTTTATGTAAAGCTCAGATTAATCAATGAAATAGTAAATCAGGTGCCTTGGCAATTTCGAGGAGGAGCTGCCGAAGAAGAAGATGAGTTGCGAAGGAGAAAGCGGAGCTGCGGCAGAGCTGCTGAGGAGGCTCTGTGCAGGAGGAGCTTTGGAGGGGGCGAAGCTCTGCCGGAAGCCTCGATTTAAGCTCTGTCGCGGAGGAGCTGTGGAGGAGGCGTGACAGAGGTGCATTCGGCAGGCAGCAGTCGAGGAGCAGATGGCGTGACTTGTAGCAGTGATTTTTGGGGAGGATTTGAAATAAAGTAATGATTTTCGGAAGGGAGGAGGTGGACACCGTACGCAAGAAAAAAAAGTAATGATTTTTGGGGAGGCTTTGCTTGTGGGAGAGGGTTTTGGGGAGGTGTGTCATGATTTGAAATAAAGGAAGGGAGGAGGTGGACACCGTATGCAAGAAAAAAGACCAAAATACCATTTACTTCTATAGCAAAGAGGGCTTTTTTTTTGTGGGGGGGGGGGGGGGGGGGGTATTTTCGGTACTCAAAATGTTACACCATCAGGGTTCCCTTATATAATACGAGCAGTCGTGCACGGGGGACCTCGTGCGGGTTGGGGGGGGGGGCGATATTGGAATTTGTGGCGACATTTGTCGTGGGGCAGCATTTGCCGTGGTGGCGACATTTGTCGTGGTGGCGACATTGGTCGTGGGGGCGACATTGGTCGTGGGGGCAATATTGGTCGTGGGGGAGACATTGGTCGTGGGGGCGACATTAGTCGTGGGGGCGACATGGGTCGTCGAGGCGACATTGGTCGTCGGGGCTACATTGGTCGTCGGGGCTACATTGGTCGTCGGGGTGACATTGGTCGTGGGGGCGACATTGGTCGTGGGGGCGACATTGGTCGTGGGAGTGACATTGGTCGTCGGGGCGACATTTGTCGTGCGAGCGACATTTGTCGAAAATAAAAGGTAATTGAAAACTACAACGAAATCTGTAAATGTCTTTTTTTGCCTTCCTCCAAAGAAACTTGGAATCTCATTTTTATGTAAAGCCCAGATTAATCAGTGAAATAGTAAATCAGGTGCCTTTGCAATTTCGAGGAGGAGCTACCGAGGAAGAAGATGAGCTGCGAAGGAGAAAGCGGAGCTGTGGCGGAGCTGCTGAGGAGGCTCTGTGGAGGAGGAGCTTTGGAGGGGGCGAAGCCCTGCCGGAAGCCTCGATTTAAGCTCTGCCGCGGAGGAGCTGTGGAGGAGGCGTGACTGAGGTGCATTCGGCGGGCAGCAGTCGAGGAGCCAGATGGCGTGACTTGTAGCAGTGATTTTTGGGGAGGATTTGAAATAAAGTAATGATTTTCGGAAGGGAGGAGGTGGACACCGTATGCAAGAAAACAAAGTAATGATTTTTGGGGAGGCTTTGCTTGTGGGAGAGGGTTTTGGGGAGGTGTGTCATGATTAGAAATAAGGAAGGGAGGAGGTGGACACCGTATGCAACAAAAAAGACCAAAATACCATTTACTTCTATAACAAGGAGGGATTTTTGGGGGGTATTTTCGGTACTCAAAATGTTACACCATCAGGGTTCCCTTTTATAATATAGGGTTCCCTTATATAATACGAGCAGTCGTGCACGGTGGACCCCGTGCGGGGAGGGGGGGGGCGACATTGGTCGTGATGACGACATTTGTCGTGGGGGCAACATTTGCCGTGGTGGCGACATTTGTCGTGGTGGCGACATTGGTCGTGGGGGCAACATTGGTCGTGGGGGAGATATTGGTCGTGGGGGGGACATTGGTCGTGGGGGCGACATGGGTCGTCGGGCCGACATTGGTCGTCCGGGCTACATTGGTCGTCGGGGCTACATTGGTCGTCGGGGCGACATTGGTCGTGGGGGCGACATTGGTCGTGGGGGCGACATTGGTCGTGAGGGTGACATTGGTCGTCGGGGCGACATTTGTCGTGGGCGCGACATTTGTCGAAAATAAAAGGTAATTGAAAACTACAACGAAATCTGTAAATGTCTTTTTTTGCCTTCCTCCAAAGAAACTTGGAATCTCATTTTTATGTAAAGCCCAGATTAATCAATGAAATAGTAAATCAGGTGCCTTGGCGATTTCGAGGAGGAGTTGCCGAGGAAGAAGATGAGCTGCGAAGGAGAAAGCGGAGCTGTGGCAGAGCTGCTGAGGAGGCTCTGTGCAGGAGGAGCTTTGGAGGGGGCGAAGCTCTGCCGGAAGCCTCGATTTAAGCTATGTCGCGGAGGAGCTGTGGAGGAGGCGTGACAGAGGTGCATTCGGTGGGCAGCAGTCGAGGAGCAGATGGCGTGACTTGTAGCATTGATTGTTGGGGAGGATTTGAAATAAAGTAATGATTTTCGGAAGGGAGGAGGTGGACACCGTACGCAAGAAAAAAAAGTAATGATTTTTGGGGAGGCTTTGCTTGTGGGAGAGGGTTTTGGGGAGGTGTGTCATGATTAGAAATAAAGGAAGGGAGGAGGTGGACACCGTATGCAAGAAAAAAGACCAAAATACCATTTACTTCTATAGCAAGGAGGGCTTTTTGGGGGGTATTTTCGGTACTCAAAATGTTACACCATCAGGGTTCCCTTATATAATTCGAGCAGTCGTGCACGGGGGGCTTCGTGCGTGGGGGGGGGGGGGGGGGGGGGGCGATATTGGAGGCGACATTTGTCGTGGGGGAAACATTTGCCGTGGTGGCGACATTTGTCGTGGTGGCGACATTGGTCGTGGGGGCGACATTGGTCGTGGGGGCAACATTGGTCGTGGGGGAGACATTGGTCGTGGGGGCGACATTAGTCGATGGGGCGACATTGGTCGTCGAGGCGACATTGGTCGTCGGGGCTACATTGGTCGTCGGGGATACATTGGTCGTCGGGGTGACATTGGTCGTCGGGGCGACATTAGTCGTGGGCGCGACATTGGTCGTGGGAGTGACATTGGTCGTCGGGGCGACATTTGTCGTGGGAGCGACATTTGTCGAAAATAAAAGGTAATTGAAAACTACAACGAAATCTGTAAATGTCTTTTTTTGCCTTCCTCCAAAGAAACTTGGAATCTCATTTTTATGTAAAGCCCAGATTAATCAATGAAATAGTAAATCGGGTGCCTTGGCAATTTCGAGGAGGAGCTGCCGAGGAAGAAGATGAGCTGCGTAGGAGAAAGCGAAGCTGTGGCGGAGCTGCTGAGGAGGCTCTGTGGAGGGGGCGAAGCCCTGCCGGAAGCCTCGATTTAAGCTCTGCCGCAGAGGAGGCGTGACTGAGGTGCATTCGGCGGGCAGCAGTCGAGGAGCAGATGGCGTGACTTGTAGCAGTGATTTTTGGGGAGGATTTGAAATAAAGTATTGATTTTCGGAAGGGAGGAGGTGGACACCGTATGCAAGAAAAAAGTAATGATTTTTTGGGAGGCTTTGCTTGTGGGAGATGGTTTTGGGGAGGTGTGTCATGATTAGAAATAAGGAAGGGAGGAGGTGGACACCGTATGCAAGAAAAAGGACCAAAATACCATTTACTTCTATAGCAAGGAGGGATTTTTGGGGTGTATTTTCGGTACTCAAAATGTTACACCATCAGGGTTCCCTTTTATAATATAGGGTTCCGTTATATAATACGAGCAGTCGTGCACGGGGGACCCCGTGCGCGGGGGGGGGGGGGGGGGGGGGAGCAAATGACAAAAATATATTGGTAATTTGAAAGAAGTAGCAAATTTTAAAGGGCATTTTGGTCTATCGAATGTTTCACCATGAGCCCCTTTAGTCTTCCCTTATATAATAATAAAGATAAAAATATATATATATATTAATTTATTTATCTTAAACAATTCCTGTGTCAATTTTATTTGATGTTGTAGTAGCACACAAATCAAGGGAACTCTCTTCTCACAATAAAGATGAAACCATTAAAAGTGGGAAAATGTGATCAAACAATCTACAAATTTAGCATAGGTAGGACAAAGAATTAATAGGATTTAATTCAGTCTATTATAATTATAATGCTTGTGTAGTATGGAAAATCAACTCAAAGTCATAATTTTAGTAGATTATAATTACCCATTTATCTGATTTGCGCTCAAACACATTTGTAAAAGTGATGTTTGGAACAATAATTTTCCTCTTTTGCTGGTTAAGAACTGTAAAATGTGCATAATATTTGAGTCGACGACTTGAGTTTTCTGTTGTGCATAAAACATGCATAGAAGCACGATAACAAAATATGCATTTTCTCTTGAAGCATGGAAGATATGTAATACTCAGTTTTATGTTATGTAAAAGAAAAGAAACATAGAAGAGAAAAACATTTCAATGCATTTGAATGATGTAGTTCACTACAGTGAAATTTACAGTGATGAGAACCAAATCCATACTGTCAACTCGATATAAATAATTAGTTATTAAGGAAAAGCTTATGCAAAAAATTATTAATGTGCAAAATTTTAAGGGTACATAAAAGTTAATGTAAAAAATCATTAGTTATGAAAAAATAGTAGTCCCAAAGCTAGTCCGCAATGGATAAACTTTCAGGTTGTTCTAAACAATCATTAGAAAAAAGAGACTAGGTAAACAAAGCATCTTGAAAAACAGGAAAAAAAAATCAATAGGTAATTGTTTAAATGTAGAAGAAATGACAGCAATTAAAACAAGATTCTTAGGAACTTATTGTATTATTTATCCTTTTCTGCTTGCGGGTTCCAAAATATGTTGTGGATGTAGATTCCAAGCTAGTCTCCACAAAACTCGTGCTGTTCAAAATTCCATCGACATTCACTGCTACAGAACCGGCGTTCCTCATCTGGGTTCCATCCTAATGCAACATTCTTGATCGACGTCCCACATTCGCATGTAGGCAGTGAGGATGTATTATTACTCACGAACCTGCTTACTCGGTGCACCCACTGGCGATGAGCCTCAGCTCGAACCCGCTACCTAATAGAAATGATTCTACAATTGTCCGGATCTGTAGATCGCGTCTCAGATGGATCACAATCAACTGCCTTACTCAACAAAGACATTCCAAATTCTCTGTATTGTGAGCCCTCAAACAAAATTAGGCACAATAAAGATTGAGCCAGCAAGCTTTCATTAATCGCCGGGCACTGTAGATATTGCATCACATAGTTTTCTAGACAATAGATATATATATTTCTCTAGATCACAAACCACAATAAATTTTACGGTCAAATGAATGTAAAACCATAAATAAAAAACATAGTAATGAAAATTGAAATAAAAGTGCGCTTGTATACTATTGCGAGTACAAAACCCGCCTGAGCATTGCCTTTACATGCACAAATTTGCAATATGGTCATATATGTTTGACGATTCATCCAATTTGGCATTTTATCACTATCAGTGTCCATTGCTTGAGCCACAAATCATCCCCAGATGCATCAAAGAATGCTTTGTTGCTGAAATCAGAGACATAAATTTTAGAAATGAGGTAATGCACAAATAAATGGAAAGCCAAAAAATCACGTTAATAATCGAAGACTCCTAATGTCTTCCAATGATGTTGGCGAGGATGAGACAATAGTTGCAGCGATCTTTATAATGAGATCTAGAGGAAGATCATCAATCATCTTCAAAGTTATATATTGAAGCTCGAGAAGTGGGTTTCTTATAAAAAAAATTCTATACGAGTATATCCCACAAAAATACAATTGAAACAAATTCAAAATTTGTAAGACAACTGAGATAATAGATATCAATATCATAGAACATTTGAAGTGATAAGTTGTGACCATATATATCTACTGATCTTGGAAAAAAAGAGCAAAGATAAGCTATGGGGACTTATTAAATGTCAACAATTAGATTATTCACTTTCTCTAGTGATAAGCTGTGCCCAGTAGTGTTTGCTTGTCTCTACCAACTTGGGATTGCAGTTTAAGAAAACTGCAAGGCTATAATTTTGATAAACTACAGCCAGCAATTATCAAAATTGCATCCTTACAATTATCTTAAACTGCAAGGTTGCAAATTTAATAAACTACAAGATTGCACTTTATCAAAACTGCAACTAGTTTATTAAAGATTACAAGGTGTAAAAATAAAGTTGAGAGCCTGAAATAATATTACATGAATCTAGACTTTATCAAAACTGCAACTAATTATGACTATCAACCTACAAATCAAATAATGAAATTGTATAAATTAGACATTAGACAATATGACTATCAACTTACAAAATATGATAAGCTTAGCAAAATCCAAATCTAATTATGACTATCATATGACAGAGACTGAAATAAAAATAAAATAAAAGTTCAAAAAACCAGAATCAAAAGAGACCCTCTTCTTTCTTTGATATGATTCGATTTGTCGTGATGTGGTGGGATTACATGAATCTAGTGCTCTGAAATCATTGCAGGAGAATTCAGTCAAAAAACTTGAGTACATATTTTGCTCCTCTTCTTCTTTATGCTCAACCTCCAAGAAAACTATGGAGTAATGGTTGCACTATGTTAGATAAAAATAATAAACAATTAGTATAGGTGTTAGACTTTTGAAGTGAGCTACCGCCCGCGTTAACGCTAGCGTCAGCGCTAGTCTCAGCTTCTAGAAGACCTCCTCCCTTTCATATAAATAAGAGAACAGATTGAGAAAGTGGCGAGTATCATCAACATTGAGCGAGTTTGAGATACCAGCGTGCCACCTGGAGAGCAGCGAACCCGGAGTCAGTTCGGCTAGCGATCTAGAGCGAGTTGCGAGCTTCAGAGATATCGCCCGGCACTAGTGCTAGCGCTCGCGGTAGCGAGAAGAGGAGAAGCGAAGAGTAGCGATCTTCGACTAGTAGCAACTAGCGAGCTTTGAGTGCGAGCAGCGAGCTTGCGAGTAGCAGAGCTAACACGGCGCGTTAGAGTTAACGCCGTCGGTAGCGAGTAGCGAGTATCACCTGTGTGGTGTGCTCCAGAAGAGTAGCGGACATTGTCCGTGACCAAGTTCTTTTCTACTATTAGCTGTCGTGAATCAAGTTGGATGCGACTTGTATTCAACCCTGTTAGTTTGTAACTAGCTGCCAAGAGTTATTAATTGTGAAAGTTTTGTTCATCCATTGGTGTTCTTATTCCCTTGTTGGTTGACGTGTTCTTCCGACTTCAAAATATTTCACATGGTCTCAGAGGGATAGTGGGAACAAGGACTGAGCAACCAAGATGGACGGCGGAGGAGGGTATACTAGGGGACTTGGCATTGAGCTGCTTACTTAAACCATGCTACAAGAAGTGGATGTCTTGTATGGAGAGCTACCTTCTTGGAGAGGATCTCTGGGAGGTTGTTGGTGGTGGGGAGCAAGAGGAAGTTGTAGCTGCCGGAGATAATGGTCCAGCTGTGAGAGCTTGGAGGAAGACTAACGCCAAGACGGAGTTCACCTTGAAGAGAGGCATATCGCCTGACTTGTTCGACCACATCATAGGTTGCAAGTCAGCGTCTGCGATCTGGATAGCCCTCGATGAGTTATTCAACAAGAAGAATGTAGCGCTGCTACAATTCCTGGAGAATGAGTTGGTTAGGTCGACTCAAGGCGAGATGGAGATATCCACCTTCTTCCTGAAGGTGAAGAACCTGTGTGGGGAGATCTCGGCCTTGGACCCTGAAGAGCCAATCTCAAAGGCGAAGTTGAAGCGACACATACTCCGAGGCTTGAGGAAGGAGTATGTCCCCTTCGTTACTTCTGTGCAAGGATGGGCTACTCAGCCCTCCTTATTGGAGCTAGAGAACCTGTTGTCGTCACAGGAGAGCTTGGCGAAGCAGATGGCGGGAGTATCCATCTCAGGAGGAGATGGCGAGGCCTTGTTCTCAGGAAAGAGGAGATCCTGGGACAAGAGAAAGAAGAACTCCGAAGATGGACCTTCAACGTCCTCTCAGGGAGATGGGAGGAAGTTCCTCCCTGCGCGTGATGAGATGGGGAGATCCCTTTGCTTTGCCTGTAGGAAGTACGGGCACATGACAAAGGACTGCCGGTCCAATCTGAAGGTCGGTCATATTGCTAACAAGGAGGGAGATCACCAGAGAGGTGGAGACCATCAGAGAGGTGGAGGAAGAGGTTGAGGTCACTAGGGCGGTAAGAGGGGAGACAATTGTTTACTGGCAGAGATGACAACAACGTCAGTCGATGTCTTAGCCTCCATCAATCTCGAGAACGACTGGATAGTGGATTCCGGTTGCGGGCATCATCTCACTGGAGATATGTCGAAGTTTGACTCCTTGGAAGCATATGAAGGAACGGATGCTATCATCACTGCGAATGATACGGTACATCCCGTGGAGAGAGAAGGGAAGGTATCCCTTGGGAGTAAAGAGAAGCCAGTGATACTGAAGAGTGTGTATCACGTGCCTAGGATGAAGAAGAACCTCTTCTCGGTTGCTAACACAGTGGATGCTGGATACCACGTGCTGTTTGGACCGAAGGAGGTAAAGTTCCTGAAGAACCTATCATCTGTCGATGCTGACGTCACGCTCACCGGGAGAAGGGTGAAGTATTTGTATGTTCTGTATGCATATGCCTACGTGGACAAGCTGAAGACTAACGACAGCGCTGTGATCTGGCATGAGAGGCTGGGTCATGTGGGGATGGACAAGCTGAAGATGATGGCGGCAAAGGACCTAGTGAGTGGCCTGCCTCATCTCTCATCCTACGGCGATGGTCATGTGTGCGATGGCTGCCAATATGGAAAGTCACATCGACTTCCATTTGACAAGTCGGAGATCAGGTGTAAGGCACCTCTTGAGTGCGTACATGCTGATGTTATGGGGTCGTGCGCCACCCTTACTTATGGAGGCAATAAGTAAGCACTGGTTCTGGTGGATGACTACACTCGCTATACGTGAGTATACTTTTTGAGAGAGAAGTCAGAAGTATTCGAGAAGTTCCTAGAGTGGAAGGAACTTGTGGAAGGGAGGCTGAACCGCAGAGTGAAGAAGCTGATAAGTGACAATGGAGGGGAGTTTACCTCCAATGAGTTTACTTCCGTCTGCAGAAGGTTCGGCATTCAGCGGGAGCTCTCCTGCTCTCACACCCCTCAGCAGAATGAGGTGGCAGAGAGGAAGATCCGCCATCTGGTGGAGACTACCGGGAGTTGGCTACATGCCAAGAGCATTCCCAAGGCCTTATGGGCGGAGGGAATGACGTGTGCTACTCATGTGATCAACCGGCTACCTCTGAGTCCTAACAGGATGGTGTCTCCACACCAGCTCATGTTCGGGGAGAATCCAAATATGGGGCACATGAAAGTTTTTGGTTCTACCTGCTTCGTGCACATCCCGGATGCTCAGAGAAACAAGTTGGAGCCGAAAGCGAGGAAGTGTGTCTTCATCGGCTATGATGAGCGGAAGAAGGTGTGGAAGTGCATGAATCCGCAGACTCACAAGTTCGTCGTCTCGCGCGACATAGTGTTTGACGAACTGGTCTCACATCTGGGAGTCTCTTCTGTGGTGCTACCGGAGAGTGGAGATTCTAGCAGGGGAGAAGAGAGAGTCACTGAGGACTCTACTATGGATTTGGAGGTATCTCCCAGTGCCCCATCACCTTCTGTCTCAGGGGAGCTTCTGGCTCAGGGGGAGTTTGAACTCTAGAAGCAGGGAGAGCACTGCTTCAAGAGGAGTTCAGAGAGGAGCTCAAGCAGAGGAGTCTACCGGAGTGGTAGATAGTGGCCAAGCCTTGAGGTGGTCGAAGCAGACCATCATCCCGTCTGCTCTCTATAAGGAAGGGAACTTCGTGAGTTTGGTCTCCTGCTTCTTCGCAGGACCACTCGACGAGAGGGAACCTGCCTGCTTTGAGGATGCAGCTGGCATCAAGGAGTGGGACGCGACCATGATCGAGGAGATGGAGGCCCTAGAGAAGAATGAAACATGGGACCTTGTTCCCATGGTGGGGCATCAAACCTGTCACCTGCAAATGGGTGTACAAGGTCAAGAAGAGAGCAGATGAAGAAGTAGAGCGATACAAGGCGAGGCTTGTCGCTCGGGGCTTCTCACAAACCTACGGAGAGGACTATGAGGAGACATTCAGTCCTGTCGCGAAGATGACGTCGGTGGGGATGGTCATCGCTCAGGCGGCGTGCCGAGGTTGGAAGCTGTGGCAGCTTGATGTGAAGAACGCGTTCCTGTACGAAGAGATTGACAAGGACATATTCATGGTGCAACCACCTGGATACGTGTCCAAGTCACTACCACATCACGTCTGCAAGCTGAAGAAGGCCCTCTATGGGTTGAAATAGGCGCCAAGAGCCTGGTATGGAAAGATTGCGGAGTACCTGCAGTTCTGCGGCTATGATGCCTCAGCCTCAGATTCCAACATATTCGTGAGGAAAAGTGGTGGTATTCACGTGTTGGTGCTGCTGTACGTCGACGACATGATCGTGACAGGGAACAACCCTGAGGAGGTCGCGGCGCTGAGACATCAGCTCTCCATACATTTCGAGATGAAGGATCTTGGTGAACTGCACCATTTCCTTGGCCTTCAAGTTGAGAAGAGAAGAGGCGGGCTGTACGTTTCCCAGAGGGCTTATGTCGAGAGGATCGTCGAGAGATTCAGCATGAAGGAGGGGAAAAGCAGTTCCGTTCTACTGGAGGCTGGGCTGAAGCTTCGGAAGGAAGAAAGGAGGATTCTTCCTAATCCGAAGATCTTTCGGGCACTGATGGGGTATCTACTTGACTATCACGAGGTCGGACATCGCATTTGCTGTCGGCCGAGTTAGTCGGGATACGCAAGAGCCGCGGAAGCCTCATCTGGAGGCAGCTAAAGGGATTTTGAAGTACGTGAAGGGAACCCTTGAGATGAGGTTGTCCTATGGAGAAGAGTCTGACTTCAAGCTGCATGAGTACACAGATGCAGACTACGGGGGGGGGGGGGACGCTGATGATCGCAAGTCGACATCAGGTTACGTGTTTTTGTGTGGAGTTGTTGCTATCTCATGGTGTAGCAAGAAGCAGGACTCTATTTCCCTTTCTACCACGGAGGCCGATTACAAGGCGTCGTCCTTAGCAGCTCAGGAATGTGTCTGGCTAAGGAGACTGGTGGAGGATGTGGACGAGGAGGTCAACGGACCTACCGTGCTTCGCGGGGACAATGAGAGTGCCTTGAAACTGGTAACCAATCCAGTGTGTCATGCAAGGACCAAACACATAGAGATCGAGCATCACTTCATCAGAGAGAAGGTGTTGGGTGGCTTGATCGCAGTGGTGCATGTGCGGAGCGAAGACAACCTTGCGAATATATTCACAAAGCCCCTTTCTGCGGGGCCATTCCGGAGGCTTCGCTCGTTGCTTGGAGTTGTTCCCGGAGCTCACTTCAAGGGGGAGTGTTAGAGTTTTGAAGTGAGCTACCGCCCGCGTTAGCGCTAGCGCTAATGGTAGTCTCAGCTTCCAGAAGACCTCCTCCCTTGCCTATAAATAGGAGGGGTAGACCCCCTCTAAGAGAACAGATTGAGAAAGTGGCGAGTATCATCAACTTTGAGCGAGTTTGAGATACCAGAGTGCCACCTAGAGAGCAGCGAACCCGCAGTCAGTTCGGCTAGCGATCTAGAGCGACCTTACAGGAGAGGAGTCTTGGGGGGTGCGACCTTCTGGCTCGATCGCGCGAAGCTCGACCCCTACGAGGCGCGAAAGCGAGACAACCCGGGCGATATGGGACCGCCAGGGCTCGGGCAGCTACCTTGAGGTGATCGCCGATTTCTGGGTAAACACTTAATACAAATTTACAGCTGAATGATATCAAAATAACACTCATGTATGAAATTCATAAATTTCCAGAAAGGTTTTGACCTCCAAATAAAATATTGACTAATTTATCAAAATCAGAGATTTACAAAGGAAGTACCAAAAATCCTCACTAAAAAATTATAGGAAAATTACCAGATGTCTAGAGTAAACAGAAAAGTTCACTGATTGAGTTTCATAATTTTCCAGTCATTTGACCATATAAATCCATTATTTGATTAAATAGATCATAGGGCACTTTGTGAAGAGAATCATGTATAAGTTCATCCAAAAATTATACTAAAATTAGGAGATCATATGTTTGCCCTAAAAATTCCTCTGACCAAGTTTCATAATTTTTCAGTGAGTATTAAACCCATAATTAATTTTCTTACAACTAAGACAAATATTGGGGGTTGTGAATGAAGTGTTATACATATCAATCCAAAATTCATAGCAACAATATCAGAGAATAATATCATCAATATAAACTCACTGACAAAGTTACATAATAATCCTAGATTATATGATCATGTAATTCCTTCTAGTAAGGAAGTGCCCTAAATGACTCGTAATTAATTCTGAGAGACTAAATGTCTCTAAAAATTCCAGATAAATTACCTAGGGCTTGATACCACCCTATGAACCTCTGCACTAAGTTTCAAGTCTTTCCAAGGACATCTGACCCGATGTCCTTCACAATGCTCAAAAGAGCAACCTTAGGGTTTGAACTAGGATTTTAGGGCTTGACACCCCCAAGTCACCCAAAAACACTTTTGAGGGTATTATATGTGATAACAAGGCAGTGACCTAAGTTTCACCATATTTGGATGATGGTTGGCCCCTCAAATCCATCAAGAGCATTTTTGGTATATTGACCCAATTTTCCCTTTATGTGACCAAATTTGAATCACTAGGTCACCTAATCAAATCAACTCCAAAAAGGCTGAAATTTTTACCAAGGTCATATGATGACCCCTAGAATCACTCACCAAAGTTTTGGAGGGTTTTGAAGTTCATAGACCCCTTAATTAATTCATACATGAATTATTAAATCTTTACAAAAACTATAAGAATATCATCTCCAAAAATTCCCATTTTTGGATAAAATAAGGGTGCTGGTATTACTATCCTATGGTCCAAATTTCAGAGCATTTGGATGGCTGGATTGATGGGGGCGCTCAAATTAAACTCTGGTCAACCTTATGTATAGGTTGCACCATTTTGAGTGTTGTGGTCAGACCACTAAACCAAATTGCGTGAAATCAATTTTGAATTAAAGTAGACTTCAGGGGCTACAAGTTTGTTGTTGAACATTTTTCCAGTAGAGGGCTCTAAGCATTTTCTATAAATAAATTAAGGTTCAGCATAAAAAAAGACAGAAACGCGAATTAAATCCATATGATAAAATCTGGCAGCACACATCTTGAAGCAGAAATGGACGACATCCCACTTTCTTCTTCCTCCAGCCAATGGCTGAGATCAGCTCGTCCTGTAGCTCCATCAAACCCATTCTCCCGGCCATCCAACCACCTCCATGGCTAGCCACCGCCACCACAACCTCCGTTGAGGTGGTGGCTAATGCCGGGCGGCGACACGACCGCCAGAGAGGCCATTTCCGGCGAACCCGCAACTCCATTTTCCATGAAAATTCAGATTTTGCTCACCTTGGATCGGGCTCAATTGAGCACGATTTCTCTCATAATGGATCTAGATTCTAGCACAAGGGGAGAGGAGCAGAAACCGGACCTTGTTTGGGCTTGAGGTTGAGTGATTTTCGGATTTGCCATGACCGACCACCCTCCTTGAGTTCCTTACCGATCTCTCAATTCTCCACCAAAACCTTCGATCTAACATATGATTTCGACTGCCATCCACCTTTTGAAGCTAATGGTGGAGTTGGATTTGAGAATGGGTGGCTGTTTAGGGGGTATTTGAGGGGGGGAAATTTCGGCCATGCCATTAATGGCTCCTCCTTGATGGTTGTGGGCTGGAATTGATGGGGAATCTCCTTCCAAGCATCAAGGGAGATGAATGGATGGCTTGGGGAATAGGAAGAGTGTGCCCCATGGCCTCCCTCCATTACTCCCTTCTCTCTCTCTCTTTCTCTCTCTTCATTAAGGGGAAAAATTCATTAATTCCACCATTAATTAAATTATTATTTTTCTTAAACAATGATGATTAAATTAATAAGCTTAGTGGGCTGTAGGATGGGCCTTGGTCCAAACCTTAGCCCATTGAAGTCAACTTGGGCTTAATTCTCCTTCTTTAGGCTAGGTTTGACCAAGGTTGACTTGAGGTGTTGACTTGGTCAACTGATGGGTTGACTGGTCCAAGGGGTGTGTCTTGGGTGCCTTAACACCACCCAAAGTTGGTTGGCTTATGGTGGTGCCCCAATTGGGCCAATTTATCCAAAAGGTGTAGGTTTGACTTAAATTGGCCTAGGTTTGACTTTGGTCAAATTGGTGGCCCCATGATCGAGGCAGGGGCGCGTGTCGTCGGTTCCGTCGTGGGCATCGACGAGGTGGGTGCGGGTCGTCGGAGCCATCGATGCAGCGCGGATAGCGATCCGGCGGCGCTAGGGCAGACAGAGTGGCATGTTGGATAAGTTAATACCAATCGACGGGGGGGGGGGGGGGGGGGGGGGGGGGGAGGGGGAGGGCAGCAACTCGCGATCGAGCGGAAGTCGGCAGGAGGCAGGCCGATCGGGAGTTGAGAGAGGAAGAGAGATTTAGGGTACGGGAAAGAGGGAGCAGCCCCCTACTTTGATAATTGATCGAAAGATAAAAACAACTCAAGCAAGGTTTACCCTCTTATAATGAGGGGATAAAACAACGACAACATAATATAATAAACCGAATTGATTTCAGCTTGAACCGCCCGGTTCACTCGTGGCCTGAATCGCCTCCGTATCCGCCTCGCCGTCCGTCCCCACGCGTGCTTGACCGCCCATATCCTCCGACGCCCGTGCTCTTCGCATGTACACTTGCAACGACGGCTCTTTCGGCTGCAGATCGATAACAAAAACCTACAGATCATAGGGCGCCATTTGTTATAATGTAATTAATCTGCAGAAATGTGCAACATTTAGTTGTAACCTGCTGAAGGAGATTTCCAGTAATTCTATAAGAGTTCAAGAGTATTCCGCCCATCTCAGCGGCGGAAATTGAACAAAGCACGACACAGAGAATAAGGGAGGATTTCTATGTAAACAAATTAATGCAGGAAAAATGCAGTGAGTAAAACCTAAGGTAGTCGTAGTAGAGTGATGATGATGGAATGCCATAAAGGCTTAGAAACGATGCAATGCATATGCAAATATATTCCAACGAATGATTACAATTAGTATTAAACATTATTGCAGTCATTATTCACAAACAACATCACTTGAGATTGAAACGATAGATAAATTAACAAATTTCCAGTTAGAGCGAAGTAGATGAGTACTTCAATCAAATCCTAAGCGAATAAACCATTCAAATAAAGCAAATCATTGTTAAACACATACAAATTACTCCCATGTAAGTCTCCCGGGGATTGAATACTGCCAAAATTGTGACTATTGGCAGTAGATGGGATTCGGTTAGTTTTGTAGGGCTGATGCGTACGCTGATTTAGGCTAAAAGAATTGGAATTTCAGGGTGCGAGAGGGACTGAAGATAGTATTTGTATGCCTTCAACTTCCTTTGGGGGATTTTGTAAATAGATGACAGTGAGGGTTATCTTAAATGCATAGCGAGCTCACTATGCCAGAATCAAAATTTCTCCTCCAGGTTTGGCTAAGATTTCAAATGCCTAATTATCAGATTGTAGATCCTACAAATTTTGCAATCAATAATGACATTAGTCATCAAATTGATTCATTTGGTGACCTAAAATCTGATTATATGGAGGATCAAAATAAGATTACCAACCACTGAGCTAATTACTCATCCAAAACATGAGTGTGTTTGTATTGGAGTAAACGTAATCATTATTGTTCCCTATTGTTTTTCGCTAACCATTTAGTACAAAAGATTAATTATCGTTCAGCATGGATTTGATTTATAAGGCAAAAGATTGAATTTGGTTTGCCATTAATATGGATTGAGATTTTGGTGATGAAGTGTTTAGTTTATTCCTGATACACATTTGCCATTTTTGATCAGCGTGGACATTTTATCAAGCACATCAACATCCCAGCATCAGTAAGTTCTGGGATTCTTATTTGAACTGGAGTGTCAATTCACAATTACTTAAGGAATGAAACTAAATTACGTTAATATTACCAAATTACGTTAACATTTAACCAAATTGCGTTAAATGTTTGTTTTCAAATGGAAGTGGAAGATGTCACCCCCCCCCCCCCCCCCCCCCCCAAAAAAAAAAAAAAAAAAAAATTGTACGGCGTTCAGCGTGGCGGCCATCAATTGGGGCACTTTTACCCACATACATTGCGAAGAATCTTATTGTCGCCAAATTTTGTATAGGGGGCACCATATCGCCTATGCTAGTATATATGTACACATACACTATGCAATCTCATTTTTTAAAATAAAAAAATATAGTAAAATTAAGAAACTTGGTTAATTTAGACTCAAACTCGACTCTAGACGAACTTGGAAAGTTCAATTTTGAGTTGAGCCTGACTTGTTTGAATTTAACTTGATACCACCTAAACAAATGTCATGGGCAAAACCATTAATTCTTATGGACTAATTTGTGCAGGCTTGTGACAGGGAGGTCTCCGACGATGCAGAGAACATCGACGAGTCTATCTTTAGATTGTCTTGGGCTCTTGTTCATTCTAGGGAATTTGAAGATGTGATTTGTGGAATTGCAATGTTTGAAGGTCATAATTGCCAAAAATGGGTTATATATAACAACACCCATATTTTCTTTGTCACCTCTCAGTTTACTCTCTCTCTCCCTCACTCTCTCTTTCTCCTTTTGTGTTTTAGGTTACTGTAATCAACTTTAGATTACTCGTAAATAATAATATTATTATGTCTCAGCTTCTTTGTACAGTTCTAGGAGGCCACCTAGAGAGAACTTTCAGAGGTCCTATCTTTTAGCCGTTGGATATTATAGAAAAGGAGATTTTACTACCAACAAATGGTTTGTGAAAAGGTGCTTGGAGGTATGCCTTTTTAGCTTTGTGGTATTATATATGGAAAAAGATGTTTGCCAACGAGTTTTTGTGTGTGTGTGTGTGTGTGTGTTTGAAAATAAATTTGCTCACTTGTTTTTAATCTTGAATGTTAGTATGTTAAAATATTTATTATATTTTCATTCTGCGTAGAACATAGTTTTGGTGATTTCAAGTAAAACCCTAATTTTGCTTAAAAGAATGATAATTTAATAAAACTTTAAAATAGTGGCAGTATTTTTTAATAAAATGTCATTTTAGAAAGGTCGATTTGGGAATGTAAATGATTATTAAAAAAAAAATTATGGAGCAGAAGTCCATATGCCATGCTTTTAAAGCTTAAAATATGTGTAATTTTTGGCATGTCAGTTTGCTAATAGAGGGTTAAAAACATAATTGTTTTGCCTTGAATGTGTTGTTTTAATTCTTCCTTGGATCCTCTATTAATAAAAACAGGGAAGATCCAAACTTTTGTCTTTTCCCTTTCTGTTATTTTGATGAGCTTTTGAGTCAATTGATATGAGATAAACATTTTATTTCTAATTTAAAAGTTTCTTACAATTTCGTCATTTCTGCAGTTTGCACCTGATTCGAGGGGTGCTCTTACTCTGAAAAAGATTGTGGAAGCCAAAATAGCCCAAGGTATGAATGGAAGACCAAAACAGAGTTTTTTTTTTCTCATTGCAATAAATGAATTTGCTTGATTCAGAAATTCATCGAAGCATAAAATATGTTAGTAAACTGGATGATTCTTGGAACAAGGAGAATGATCGGCATTGGGCTGGCGGTGATCATCAGTTGCGTGACTAATGACATTGGTGTGGTCATGGCTCGGTGGAATGCTAAGCTGGCAGAATCTTGACATAATACGTAAATGCGACAAATTAATAATTCCACAACACTGTCATTTCATCATTTGGGTAGTTAGAATTTTAATTTTTGCATGCTTAAAAAGAATTTCTAAACCACACTTCAGCAATAATAAATGGCTTTCTATGCTTCAATAAGACACTTCCATGCATGATAAATGTACAAATGTTGAACAGACCTGATAATGACAATGCCATTAAAGTGGCAAGGTGAATTCCTTAAGTCAAGTTGTGGTAATTGTGGTAACAAAACTAGTGCAAGACACTATTAAGAGTTCAATTGTTGCTCTGTCGGATAACTCTTTAAATCTTTTCATGGTTTTGCATTTAGGTTATGATTAGTCTCGAGAACTTGGTATTTTGCACCATGCACATCAACCCTAACAATTAAGTAAAAGTTCAATATTGTCAAAACATGAGCAAATAGTCTATAAAATTACACATCTCCATCAAGCTAATTGTTCATCAATCTCTTTCAAAAGCCTCTTGCTCACCACAATGAATAATATAAGTTGTATACTACTTTTTCTGGTTTGGTCATGGTTATTCATATTGTTAAGATGATTAATGTCTCAGCCTGTAGGATGAATTCCATCTTCTATATAATAATCTGGTTATCTGGGCACATTATACATATATCGAGTAATATACAAATCCTTGCAGCCATTCTGACCATTGATTGCTTAATGATTTTAAACTGAACAACTACTCTATATCACAGTCATAGGCATTATTATAGCCTCTAATAATAGAGCAATAACCGTTAACCAGTAATAACTAACAACTAATAAACTTGGCAACCAATCCAACAGTCAACCAACTGCAGGTGCAAGCTCCAAACAATAATGGCATGGCATCATGCTATCATGAAAATAATGAATTAATACGCATAGAACCGTAACGGGTTGGAGTATATATATATATATGAACTTTTTTGCTATTCACAGACCATCGTGCTGTAATTGTGACTGCGCTACCCGGAGGTAGTTGTTGTAATTGTGAGTGCGCTATCAGGAGGCAGTTGCTGTAATTGTGAGCGCCAGGTGATTCAGCGTTTAGCCCTACATGAACCTTCCCAGAAGCCCTTGTCTGACAAGGCGCTCGATTTCCTCTTTCAACTTGGAGCAATCTTCTGTGTTGTGCCCACATCCGCGGTGGAAGTCACAGTACTTTGATTGGTCGCCTGCATTTTTTAGCTAGCGACCTAGGCTGCGGAGTACCTCGTTTACCTGGATTGCATAGAGCACGTTAGACCTGAATGTATTGAGGGGACCGTGGCTCTGATGCTTCCTTGTGACAGACGACAATTCGTGCTCCCTCCTCTTTGAGCCTCCTTTGAATTGTTTTTGGTGTGCCTCGATTGCTTCATCTGCCATGATCTGGGACTCGACTCGACGTGCAATGTTGGAATAATTGGGTATTGTCTCCCTCATTAGGGATGAGTAAAAGCTACTGGGTCGGAGGCCTCTTAGTAAAACTCCACGCATAAGCTCAGGATCGACCGCTGGAAAACTCAACTCCACGCACCCACCTCCCTAGATTCTATAATGATATTATTAGAAATATCTAAGAATCTATCTGCAACACTATCTTCAACACAACCTAGGTAGACACATGTATTGGTCCTAGGTCCAATCTTAGACCATCTAGGATCAGGAACCCTGACATAGGCTATACAACCCTAGGTCTTAAGTCTAGTAAAAGACGGGGGTCTCTTAAACCAAAGCTCGTAGGGTCTAACCTCTAATTTAGCATGAGGAACTTTATTTAGAATGTGGTTTGCAGCTAGGACTGCTTCTCCCCAATAAGCAGAAGGCATGCCTGCAGTCAAGAGCATAGAGTTTAACATCTTTATTAACGTCCGATTTTCATGCTCAATTATGCCATTAGACTGGGGTGAGTAAGGAGCAGTGATTTCTGCTATGATTCCATGTTGGGCAAAGAAACACTTTGAAAGTGCACAGTTAACCTCACTAGAATTCTCTAGAGGGGGGGGGGGGTGAATAGAGATTTAAAAATACTTTGTGCAATTATATATATATGTGTAATAATCACATATTTAAGCTTCCCACACACCAACAAGAATTAAGCAAGTAAAGAAGGAAAATAGCAAGAAGAAAATCACAGCACAACACAAAGAAATATAGTGGTTCCCCAAACTTTGGGTAGTGCACTCTTCTACCCCCTTGGTAGGAATTCACTATCTTGCACTGAGTCTTTTGATAAGGAGACTCTTAGAACCAGCCCGAGTCTTTTGATAAGGAGACTCTTAGAACCAACCTGAGTCTTTTGATAAGGAGACTCTTAGAACCAGTACAACTGAATTTTTTGAAGAGAGATTCTAAAAACTCTTTTACACAGTTTAAAAATGAAATGAAGATAAGGAGAAGAAGTAGAAGAAGTAATTTAAACAAGAAAGAATCTTCTTCCTAGCAAGAAGATTAGAAGCACAAGAATAGTGAATGTAATCTCTCTTCTATAGTGAGAAGGAGATTGTAAGCTTTTCTCTCTTTTGTGAGAGCTTTCAGAATTTGCAGCAGAATGGCTTCAGAAGGAGGAGAAGATGAAGACTTTTTCTTTGCTGCAGCACACTATCTCTTTTCTTAGCTTTCTCACTCTTCACTTGGGAGCTCTTCCTCTTTTTCAAATGTATATAGTGGATCACTAGTCATTATTCTCTGCCGACCTCCTCTTTATTTATAGCTCTGTTTCAGAAGATGTTGCTAAAGGGGAATAATCAATCAACAATTAGAGACAAAAAGTTTCCATAATAATTAAATCTGTAGAAGGAAAGAATTCATTCTAATTTCAAATAATATCCATAATAATCTTAATCAAATTAGCCAAGAATCAAATAGAAACAAAGACTGATTCAGAACGGCTATAAAAGAATAATATCATTCCATAAAAATCAGATCTACAGAAAGAAGGAAAGAGATCTGGCGTGTTTTTGAATTTCTTATAGAAATCGACGTGCGTCGATTACCATTCGACGTGAACGTCGATTTCATCCTGGCTGGACGTCGAGAGGAGAATAAGGAAGGTGCGTCGACTTTATTAAATGTGTCGACTAGAAGTCAGAGGTACGTCGACAAAGATTACGTCGAATTCTTCTTAGAGTTAGTTCGACTCATTCTGAGAGAAACGTCGACTACATTTCGACGTTGCGTCGAATACTATTCGACGCATATTTACTTAGCCTAATTTTTCATTCTTAGAATTTATATTCTACTTAATTCTAGGGGTTAAGATAAATCATTTCCCAAACAATCTCCCCCTATTTGTCTTAACCCTATTTAGAGAGAAATTGTATCAGCTTTTAATCAACATAACAAAGCATTTATATAGAGATGAAATATGCTAAGTAATCAGAAGAAGGGAGAAATCATATAAACAGACTTCATAATAAGTATTTAAGCATGGAAAGAAAAAAATATAGATTGTATCAATATTGTTCAACACATCATTCAGGAGTGGTAGGAGGAGTTTTTCTTTTCCTAGTGAATACTACTATTTTTGGAGAGGTGGGTTGCTCCTTCTCAGTAACAGGTGGTTCACTCAGCTCCCCCTGAGTCACAGCAGTTTGCTCCCCCTGAAATGGAACTTCCTTTTCTTCTACATTTACCTTTTCAGTTTCTTTCTCAGCTCTGCTAGCCTCCCCTTGAAGGAGAACTACTTGTCTGGCAGCTTCTCTTGCTATAGAGAGTATACCTGTTATCTGTTCTTCAGTATGTATCTCAGGTACAACTTCATTCCCAATGGTCTTGAGTAGATCAGTTTTTGAAGTAGGAAGGGACTTTTGAGAGAGATTTGTGACTTGAGAACTGCTCTTCATCTAATTTCTCCCCCTTCTTGACCTTCTTAGCCAAGGAGGTTAAGAAAGACTTGGTCACTTTAGAGGAAGAGACAGAGGTCTTTAATCTTTGCACAGAGGCATTGACCCCATCTATTTGGGTTTGCATGTGCATGATGGAGGAGTGAATTTGAGAGCAGTGTCCATCCAGCATGTCCTGAAATTTTTGGGCTGCTGACTGGATACACTGGGTGATGAGGTTTTCAGTGGATGGAGATGGTTCATATTGTGTTGGAGGAGGAGGAGACAATGCAGGAGGAGGTGTATGTGATGAAGGTGGAGAGGGGATTTTATCATTTTGATGAGGTGTATTTGATGGTGGTACAGAAAAAATGTCTGTATGAGGAGGAGGAGGAGGAGGTGAAGATGGATGAGAAGGAGAGTTAGGAGGAGATGGAGTCCTTTCAGGAATGGCACCAGGCTTGGGGATTTGCCTGGTCCATTTTGAGAAGAGAGCAATGAACATCCTTTTCCCAGGAGGGATGGGAATTCCTTTTGACCTACATAGGTCAGGGAAGGAGTGGAAGAGGACTTGACTCATAATCCTCATGTAGGCATTCTCTTTATGAGAATATTTGTAGCCTATCATTTTGAGTAAGCAGCTGCCCCAGTCTACTTTCTTCTTCAGCACAAGGGCCCCCATGAGATTCAGTTGCTGCCTGGGCACTGCATCATGGGCAGAGATCTTACATAGTAGTACTTTTCCTACTATGTCTGCCAGTAGCCTATACTCATCAGAAAAATCTATTTTCTTCAGATGGATTGGTCTATCTTTTGAGAACTTCATTGTGATTAGTAAATTCTTGATTTCATCAGGGGTGAGTTCCACAGGTTCATCACCTGATAAGGGAATGGTAAAGGAGATTTATTTAGTTACTCTTTTAGAAAATAACTTGCTTTCCCTATTTGATTTGAACAAGGATAATATTGGAATGTACCTGATGAAAGATCAATGGTGTTCCTAATGTGTTCATCAGAGATTGAGACAGGTGTCTCATATATTGTTCCAGTGATTTCTCCTTGTTCAGATATCTGAACATGAGCCATTAGCTCTGTGAGTTCTGTCTCCTGGAGCTTGCATCTTGTGGAGATGAGCTTATCTAGGCCAGCTTCAGTGAAGAGAGCTATGATGCTCTTATAATTTTCGGCGGCGGCCTGGAAGGATTCGAGGTCAATGTCGAAACCAATGTTTATCTTGGGAGCCATTTTAGGTCAGTGAGAGAGAGGAAGAGATGGCTGGACTGAGAGGTAAGAAGGATGAAAGATTCAGAGTGCGAGAGGATTTCTAACTGAAGAGTTTATTTAAGTCAGGTGAAACATCGAAACGAGACACAATTCGAGGCTTATTCGGTACTACAGTAGATGTGATCGAAAAATATTTTAATATTGCCTCCCTTTTTCATGAAGTCGACGTTACGTCGAGTGGAATTCGACGTAAGCGTTGATACAGTCTGAGTTAAGATGTTAGGGTTTCCTATCGACGTATGCATCGATCGAAGTCGACACATGCGTCGATTTTATTTATAATTATTGGTTATCAACGGTGCGTCGATTAATAAGTCTACGTGACTTTCATTTTGCCTGAAACTTCTTGGTTTCTCTTGAGAGATTATTTCTTCCTGCTCCTAAAATTTTATAAGTGTCTTAGACTAATTTTTATAAACAATTAGATTGATTGTGCCAACATTGTTTGGCAATGTGGCCAGTTTTATTGCAGATATAACATCTGACTATCTTTAGATTATGGGAATTTGAGTTTAGAGAGGGATAGTGGTGTTGATTAGGATAGAAATTTTGATTAGGATAGAAATTTTGGTTAGGATAGAAGTTTTGATTAGGATAGAAATTATGATCAGGATGAATGGGTCCTGAATGGGGGTTAAGATGGAAAGTTTTTGGAGAATAGACATGTCCTGTAATTATGTTGCTCTGAGTTTTTATGCGTCGATATCTATTCGACGTATGTTTATAGTTGCGTCGATTTATATTCGGCGCTTTCTCTAGATTGTGTTGATCTAAAATCGTCGCATGTAAGAAGTTGCGTCGATTGGAAGTCGACGTACTTTTATTCAAGCGTCGAGTTGAGGTCGAAGCATCTGAGAGATTGCGTCGAGTAGAATTCGACGCACTATCATTCATGCGTCGATATGAAGTCGACGCAATTGTGTTTTTTTATTTTTCCCTTTTCTGTTTTTATTTCTTTATGAGTTGTTTCTTTTGGCTTAGTTGCCTTCTTAGAAGTAGTTTGAGAGTCTTCATCTGTACAGTATGATGTTTCATCAAAATGGTTTATCTCATTGAGGGAGTCTTCTTCCTTATTTTGTGAGTCCTCTTCTTGGTTTATTGATTTAGTGGGTTTAGTGAATTTAACAGGGCTCATCCAAGCAGGTTTGTTGGATGGAATTAGACTAGCGGAGGGATCAGTTCCTAGCCCAAGATTTTTATGTCTTCTTGTTTGTTTTTCTGTGATTTCTTTAAGTGTTTGGCTTCTCATTTTTATTGATTCTTCAAAAGCTTTTGCTTGGGATACCTTATTCTTAAGGAGCTGGTTTTCTATTTTAGCTCTCTCTATTTCTTTTTCTCTGATGTTAGCCCTTAACTCATAATTTTTAGAACAAGTATCCTCTATATTTCTCTAGTTTTTAATGACATTAATCTGTTCTTTTAGATTCTTAATTTCTTGTTTAACTTTTAGTTGATCTAAACATAATCCTTTAAAATCATTTTTGAAATCATCACACAGAAAATCTATGTCATCAAAAATGCTTACCTCATCCTTATCCTCAGATTCCTCCATGAGAATAAGGCTATTTTCTTTATCATCTTCAGAAGAGATGTTTCCTTCTGATTCTTTCTCACTCCATGATTTAGCACCATGTTCTTCCTTTGAGCTTTCAAGAGCCATTAAGCATAGGTCTTCTTGCTTAGACTCTTCATTGTCACTTTTGGATGAGGTGCTGTCCTCAGAATCTGTTTCACTCCAAGCTTCTGCAATGAAGCCTCTTTCTTTCTTCTTCCCCTTCTTCTTGAGATCTTTCTTTTTCTCAGCATTTTCTGGACATTCTGGAGCAATATGTCCAGTTTTCCTGCAGGAATAACAAATGATTTCTTTAGTAGGAGTTTTATCATACCTTGGTTTTGATTCTCTCCTTCTAGACCCATCTGTCCTGACCCATTTCTTGAATCTTCTGGCCAGGAGGCTGAATAATTCTTCTTCAGTGACAGGGGTCTCTTCTTCTGTTGCTTTCAAAGCAATGTTTCTATCTTTTGAGGAGGTTGGAGTGCTTCCTCTTCTTTCCTTCTCTTCTCTGGTTTTCAGCAGTTGCTCATAGGATTTGAGTTTTCCTAAGAGGGCATCTGTTGAGATTTCCTTTTGTCCTCTTATATCTCTTATTGCCCATATTCTTGAGTCCCATGAACTTGGGAGACTCATTAACAGTTTGTCATTGATCTCTGTGAGAGAGATCTTTCTATCCAGGCTCCTTAATTGATTGATGATCAGACTGAATCTGTCATACATCTCAGATATTCTTTCTTCATGCTTCTTTTGAAAGTTCTCATATTGGGAGATCAATAGAGCCTTTCTATCTTTCCTTTCATCAGCACTTCCTTCTACCATCTTGGTAAGAGCCTCCTGTACAACCCGTATTCGCCGAGTGGGCCCCCCCAGCCAACTGGCGAAACCTGGGTCGTCCGGATCATTCGCCGGGTCACTCGCCCAGGCTAAGGAAGGTAAAAATGCCCCCGGGTTGGTGGGGGTAAGCTGTAGGAGAGAAGGCGCTAGGCGAGTGGTGCCCTCACGGACCACTCGCCCAGAAGCGTGGGCATTCGCCCAGCCAGGCGGGTGCCCAGCGAATGGTGCCCTCACGGACCATTCGCCCAAAGGGCTGTGAGGGGAAAATGACCATAATACCCCTGGTGGGCTGCAAATAGCCCTTCGGAACAGCGGAGTTAGGCTGTTAGCAGACCAATTTGGGGTGCGGTTAGTAAAATTAAAAGGCAAATTCAGGCTATTTACAGACCAGCCTAGGAAAACTATAAATAGACCCTTAAGGGCACCTTGGAGGAGACCCGATTTTAGAGAATCCTCTCCTCTAGGCTAGTTTTGGTTGGCAGCCAGTGCCCTCCAAGGTGCCCGGTTGAGCTTTGGTTTGGGAGGGGAAGCTCTCTAAGATCTTCCGGGTGTGTGGCGGGACCTCCTCGCTTCAGCCTTGGGTCTATTCCGTTTCCAGCATCCACCGTCAAGAGAGTCTAGTGAGGGAGAAATAAGCATCGGCTACACCCCCAGTGGGTCCGAACTCAAGAGACCAGTTGCTGGTTTCAACACCTCCCAGATTTCTTTGGCTGATTCACAGTCAACAACCTTTTGAAAGATTTCATCTGAGAGGGTTGAGACAAGAATGTTCACAGCTTTTGCATCACATGTTCCTGCCTTCTTCTCTTCAACTGTCCACTCAGCCTTTGGGACAAGTGTTTGAGTCACTTCACCACTTGAGTCTCTTCTATAAGGCTTGGGAGGACCTGTCAAAATAACATTAAATAATTCTTCATCAATAGAATTCATATAGATCCTAATTCTTGTTTTCCAAACTGCAAACTTTTCAAGATTGCACATTGGTGGTCTGGTGGAAGCATAATCTTTGATTTGTGCCATGTGAAAAATAGTTTTTAGAAATATATATATATATATAAGAGAGGTAGGATCTTTTTGATCAAGGAGTTAACCTTTTTAGATCAACCTGGCTCTGATACCAATTGAAAGTGCACAGTTAACCTCACTAGAATTCTCTAGAGGGGGGGGGGGTGAATAGAGATTTAAAAATACTTTGTGCAATTATATATATATGTAATAATCACAGATTTAAGCTTCCCACACACCAACAAGAATTAAGCAAGTAAAGAAGGAAAATAGCAAGAAGAAAATCACAGCACAACACAAAGAAATATAGTGGTTCCCCAAACTTTGGGTAGTCCACTCTTCTACCCCCTTGGTAGGAATTCACTATCTTGCACCGAGTCTTTTGATAAGGAGACTCTTTGAACCAGCCTGAGTCTTTTGATAAGGAGACTCTTAGAGCCAGCCTGAGTCTTTTGATAAGGAGACTCTTAGAACTAGTACAACTGAATTTTTTGAAGAGATATTCTAAAAACTCTTTTACACAGTTTAAAAATGAAATGAAGATAAGGAGAAGAAGTAGAAGAAGTAATTTAAACAAGAAAGAATCTTCTTCCTATCAAGAAGATTGGAAGCACAAGAATAGTGAATGTAATCTCTCTTCTATAGTGAGAAGGAGATTGTAAGCTTTTCTCTCTCTTGTGAGAGCTTTCAGAATTTGCAGCAGAATGGCTTCAGAAGGAGGAGAAGATGAAGGCTTTTTCTTTGCTGCAGCACACTATCTCTTTTCTCAGCTTTCTCACTCTTCACTTAGGAGCACTTCCTCTTTTTCAAATGTATATAGTGGATCACTAGTCATTATTCTCTGCCGACCTCCTATTTATTTATAGCTCTGTTTCAAAAGATGTTGCTAAAGGGGAATAATCAATCAGCAATTAGAGACAAAAAGTTTCCATAATAATTAAATCTGTAGAAGGAAAGAATTTATTCTGATTTCAAATAATATCCATAATAATCTTAATCAAATTAGCCAAGAATCAAATAGAAGGAAAGACTGATTCAGAACGGCTATAAAAGAATAATATCATTCCATAAAAATCAGATCTACAGAAAGAAGGAAAGAGATCTGGCGTGTTTTTGAATTTCTTATAGAAATCGACGTGCGTTGATTACCATTCGACGTGAACGTCGATTTCATCCTGGCTGGACGTCGAGAGGAGAATAAGAAAGGTGTGTCGACTAAGGTGCGTCGACTTTATTAAATGCGTCGACTAGAAGTCAGAGGTACGTCGACAAAGATTACGTCGAATTCTTCTTAGAGTTACTTCGACTCATTCTGAGAGAAACGTCGACTACATTTCGACGTTGCGTCGAATACTATTCGACGCATATTTACTTAGCCTAATTTTTCATTCTTAGAATTTATATTCTACTCACTTCTAGGGGTTAAGATAAATCATTTCCCCAACACACTTGAACTCACTGGACATATATTCTCCTCCTCGATCACTTCTAAACAACTTGATTTTCATGTCTAATTGGTTTTCTACTATGATTTTGAAAATACAAAATTTTTCAAATGCTTCATCTTTAGTTTTAAGGAGATAGATGTGACAAAACCTAGAGCAGTCATCTATAAAGGTGATCAAATACTTCCTGCCTCCTCTAGTGACAAAACCTTTGAAGTCACAGATGTCAGAATGTATTAGTTCTAAGGGTGTTGTGCTCCTAGTAACCGCACTAAAAGGTTTCCTAGTGATCTTAGTATGAGCACACACTTCACATTTATCTGGTTTTTCTATAGTGTCTAAAGCGATCTGGTGAGTTCTAGCAATTTGGAACATTTTTTTATAGTTTACGTGTCCTAGTCTCTTATGTAGAGTCTTAGGGCTAACTAAGTTTGTTTGAACTTGTTGAACTATTTCATTTACTAGACTTAGTCTATACATCCTATGTTGGACGTAGACACATCCAAAATAGTGCGAGTTAACTAACAGTGTTACTCTACCGCTACAGAAATTAAAAGACATACCAGCATCACAAAGTAAGCTAATAGACACTAAGTTAGCAGCTAGTGAAGGAATAAACTTAACATTTTTAAGAGTTAAGGTTTTACCTGAGGAAAGCAGTAGCATCACATTCCCCACATTCATAACATCTGCAGTCTCACCATTTGCAACGGTCACCGATTCTCTCGCATCAGTGAGTCCTGTCATCAGATTAGAATTGTTGCAAACGTGACACGTTGTCCCTGAGTCAAGGTACCACTTAGTATTGGCCTTCTCGTTTCCAACCATGGCGATAAAGTTGGATGGCTCAGTGAGGCTAACCATATTAGCATGATTGCCTTCTGGTGGTACTTTGCCCTTTTCCTTCCGAGGAAGCTTGCAATCGGATGCACTGTGTCCCCACTTGTTGCAGTTAAATCACTTGCCCTTGAACTTCTTGATGTGTTTGCTAGGGCCTGCAACCTGGGAGCTACTAGGGTTGGGTTTGGATTTCCTAGGGTTCGGCACGCATTTAGAGTTTGTGATCATGTTAACAGCAACCTTCTGCTTGCTAACAACTTATAAGGGGTGTCGAATCCTGTTCTCGCCCTCAATGCGTATAAAATGCTTGAGTTTGTTTAGACCCACCTGCATCTTCTTGCGGTACATTTCAGTTTTGAAATTGTACCATGAGGAAGGCAATTTAAACACAATTATGCCAGCAACAAAACTATCTGGCAAAGATATGTTCTCACTATGCAGAGAATCTACTAAATTTTCAAATTCAGTTACCTGAGGAAGAATGACTTTCTCCTCGTCGAAGGTGAAGGAGTGAAACTTGTCCACCAAGTGCGCCTTGGGCAGATCCTCATCTTGCCTGAAGTGGTCCTCCAGAGTGTCCCAGATCTCCATAGCTATCTTCATCTTCAGGTAAGTCTTTTCCAGATTAGAGGACAAGCAGTTCAGCAGGTAGTCGCGGCAGAAGTCCTCATCAACAACCCACAGAGCTTCGTCATCAGTCCCAACGACCCCAGCACGATCAGACTGAACGGTGTAGAACACGTTCAGATACTTCATCTCGAACTGAGTATTCAACTTCCAGTCATTGAACTCACTCGCCATGAACTTCTCCAACTTGATCATCGGAACAGGGGACGAGAAATTGTTCCCCTTCATCATTGTGCGCCCGACAGACGGAGATTCGGCCACGAAAAATAGAAAAATAGGGTTTCTGTTTGCTAACGCTGGCGATAGCCGGGCGTTAGCGCTGGCGTTAGCGAGAACGAACTGTTGTCGCTGTCGTTTGGCGTTATCTCTGGCGTTAACGAAAGGGCTGCACACAATGTCGTGGGAGACGGCGGCGACGGGAGTCTGAATGCAGCGACTGGGAGGGATCTGGGACGGGACGACGACACTAGATCCGATGACCGGCGGTGTCGGAGACAGTGGCAGCAACCGGCGGCGGCGAGATCTGCACAAGCAGCGAGCGGCGGAGGCTTCGTCCAGATGGCTGCGACATTGGGAGGCAGCGACGATGGCACACGAGTGCGGGAGAAGAGACTGGCGGCTGCGGGAATAGAGCAGTGGACATAAGCGGGGAGTCCTCTCGCCAACGACGTCGAACAGCGAGCGAACGGCTCACGGGAGCGGGACGCCGAACAACACACCGGAAGGAGACATGCTGCTGCGGTATCGCACGGGCGGCTGCAAGAGGAGGCAGCGATGACGTCCAGGTGAGCTCTTCACGACAGCGGCGGGGGCGACCGAGCGGGAGCGGCGGTTCCAAGCGGTATCGGGCGGTTACGAGAGAAATCCTCCAGGCGGCATGCGTTTTGGTGAGGGGGAAACGAGAGACCTCTTAGGTCTTACACTTCAAGATTGAGAAAGAGGTTTGCTCGAAGTATCCAGAGGCATATGAAGGTGGAATCGCACTCCTCGTTGCCCCTAGGGGGTTTATATAGACAAACCCTAGATTGATAATGGGTGACAGATATCCACGTATCCGTCCGTACCCTTTATATTTTATCCAAATATACATTTACATCTTTTACTAGACTTAAGACCTGGGGCTGTATAACATATGTCAGGTTTCCTGACCCTAGAAGGTCTAAGATTGGACTTAGGACCAATACATGTGTCTACCTAGGTTGTGCTGAAGATAGTGCTGTAGATAGATTGTCTCTACCAATACATGAATTTGTAGAGAGAAAGAGGAGAGCTTCAAATACATGGTTAGTGTTTGTGAGGTTTGGAAAGTTGCGGGAAACATGATTTGATTGGGTCAAAGAAAACATCACAAGCTTTAGAGAGGTCGTTTTAGTCGGCCACCAAGCACGGGACACGAAAGGCGAAATCTAGAGAGTAGCCATTGTGAGCCGCGAGGAGATGTAGTCGTGGAGGGACCATCGTCGTGGAGGAGCTTCGTCGGGTTGAAGAAAACATTGCAAGTTTCAGAGAGCTAGGTCTGTGTTGTCGGCCACCGAGCGCGGGACACAGACGAAATTCGACTAGACGTCGCTCTGAGCCGCGATCGAGGAGGAGATGTCGTCGTGGAGGGACCGTCCCCGTGGAGGAGCTTCGTGCAGGCTGGATCGTCGTGCAAGGAGGAGATGAGAAGAGGAAGTCGTGCTAGGGCTGAAATTGTAGCCGCACAGACTGATTCGGGGTAGGTCGAAATGAAATGATTGAGGGAAATAAACTGAATGGCTCAGATCTTGTGGACAGAAATTGAGCGGTTAGGATATAATGGTTAGCCACCATTACACCAAAAAGTTTTAAAGGGGCTTCTTTTTATGTATAGTATAGATATACTAGTGACATTGCACGAGGTCCCCCGTGCGGCCAATGACAGTACCAGAATGCGACGACACGCCCGCCACTCGCAGCCCCCAGAGTGCACGATTGCAGTCCCAAAGTCACCGTGAGTGATGAATTTTTATTTAATTAAATAAAAAATAAAGAGAGGAAGATGCTTGAATGGACTAGGATTGTTTTGATGGTCCACACCTTTACACCGTAAGAATATATATATATATATATATATATGTGTGTGTGTGAGACGATTGATTATAAAAATTTGTAAAATAAAATGAATCTTTTAACCAATGTAGAGAAATCAATCATTTTTTCAGCCAGCTTTTTTATGCATCTTCATAGTCATAGGCTCATCCTTATTGGTCTCTCCCAGGGGCGGAACTAGGATTTTGAAGGTGCACTGGCACAATTTAATTAATATATATTCGGGGGGTTTGGGGGGCAGTGCCCCCTGAACGGGGGTTCGGGGGCAGCGGCCCCGGAATTTTTTTTTCCCATACATACTTATGTAAGCAAAATATTGAGCATAAATAAAGAGCAACCTTTATCAAAAATACATAAAATTATAATATCTTGTTCGTAAACACTGAGAATAAAAGACTCCAAAGTCATAATATGTAAAATATGCTTGACCTGCAAAAATTAGCGAAAAATGATATTAACTTGAATTAAAATATTACAGTATTAAAAAAAATGAATAAAACTATTAAATTAAAGTAAGATTTTCATACCTCTCAACAAGCGACTTTTCGTGGACACATATTTTAAAATTGTGTAATGAGAGTCTCATTACTAATAATATCAGCAACATCTTTTTCAGTGTAAACAATCATACAATCATTCATCAATTCATCTCTCATTCTATTCCATAAACGATTCTTTATAATTTTCATGGCAGAGAATATTCTTTCAACACTGGCAGTCGCAACCGGCAGAAGGCATGTCAATTTCAATAGCCTGAAAACCAATTGATAGTGGTCTTGTTTTTTCAACTCTACTAATGCTTGTAAAAGTCCATTGATTCCTTTACAATTAGATAATGTATCGGTTGACATAGACCGCATGTCCATGATGTATATATCAAGTTGTCCTTTCAGTATTTGCAGTTCAAGTGGTGTAAAATCTGACTGATATAATTGTGCAAGACGAATCAACTTTTGTTTATCAAATGAAGCAAATTGATCACATGGGTCAAGACAAGCAACACATAGTAGCAGTTCAGTATTCACTTCATTAAAACGGTCATTCAACTCGTTCAATGTCCAATCGAGCACTGTATTGAAGATTTCAACCCGAAAATGATGATAATTTGTAATCTCTCTTGCATTATGTCTTGATCTTCCTGTTTGAATATATTTTTCATCCATATTTGGTACTTCTATGCAATGTTTTTTGCAAAAAGATGATACTTCACTCATAAAGATGATCCATTCACAATCATCATTTCTCAAATTAATCAGCAAATTTGATTTCTGAAATCAGGTGAAATCTGATTTCTGAAATCAGATTGAAATCTGTTAAGTGAAAATTAAGTGAAAATTAAGTGAAATCTAATTTCTGAAATCAGGTGAAATCTGATTTCTGAAATCAGGTGAAATCTGATTTCTGAAATCAGATTTCAGAACAGATGATTTCAGAAATCTGATTTTTGATTTCTGAAATCAGATTTCAGAAATCTGAAATCTGATTTCTTAAAACAGATTTTTGAAATCTGTTAAATGAAAATTTTTGAAAGAAGAAGAAGAAGATGAAGTTCAGTACCGCTCGTCGATTTGAAGTGCCGCTCCAGTTTAGTACCGCTCGATTTGCCGAAGAAGAAGTGCCGCTCCTTGCCCTAGCAGGCGCTTCGCGAAATCGCCCCGTGATACCTCGCTGCGAGCCGCTCCCCGATTTCGATTTGCCGAAGAAAGCACTGTACCTAATACGCTTTCTGCGATTTTACGATCGGGCACGTGCCCGAGCGTGTTCGGACCTGGGTCCGCCCGTGGTCTCTCCGACGAGAATTTGAGCTCGAGGTTTTCTACTTACGTATCAGGAAATGATCAATTCAAATTTAAACGTCATATTATTGCTATTCGTTGTTTTATACAAAATAAAATCAATCATTATTTTGCAAAGATTTATAAACATTGATAGTAACAGTAAAAAAGAGAGTTTTTTAGGTGTGTTCTCTCACTTAGTTTTAGGTGGAGGGGATAAATACAGTCGCATGATCACAGATTCTACGGCGGTTTTGCTATCTAAGAATACTGATAGTATTTTTAATTCAGAAATACATCAATATTTCGATCAATCATGGAGAATCAACGGCTTAGATGCGCTCCTCTCACCAATATCTCAAGTGAGAGTAACTCACCTACAAATTGAAAAAGATGCCGTAATGTAACTCACAAGGAGCTGATGTGGCAAATATTAGGGCCCACCCACTGTTATCAACCCACTCTAGGCCAACCTAACGCAATGGGGAAATTTTTCGGCCTGTGCCCGGTCGGCCAGATTTGAAGACGGGCCGCTACGACGCTGCCACGTATTAAAGCAAAAAAAAATCACATCAAAACAAAGAACCGAACTTCTGCAAGCAAAAGAAGGCGAGAAGAACCCCGGCTACGCCATAGAAGCCGCCTCTTCCAATTTATCTCCTCTGATCTCTGAGATTTTCCGGCGTCTTTTCCTGTAAGCTTCTGCACCACGCTCATGCTTGAGACTTTGTCCGACATGGACTTTGTATGGCATGGACGCTCCTCCACGTTTCTTTGTTCTGATACGTATACAAAATATGATCGTAAAGTTTACATAATATATCGCAATGTGTATAAAATATGAACGTAAAATTATAAGTGATATCCTTACGTACAATATATGATCGCAATGCATACAAAGTATGATCGCAAATACGCATAATATGCTCGCCGGGATATCTGGGGTGCATAAATGATCTCATGGAGAACATTTAAAAAAAAAGGCAATTGTTATAAGCACACCAGCTTTGGCTATTCGCACACCAATTTCTATGAGTTATTACGCGCCTTTTGAAAATATGCCTTGTAGATGCATTTTTCGGAAAAGTGTTCAACACGAAAATTGTAGATCTTGTCGAGATCTACAACTTTCGTGTTGAACATTTTTCCTAAAAATGCGCGCACAATGCGTATTGTCGCCCTGATCGTAACTATAGCGAATTTTTGAAAATACGTCTTCTACATGCATTTTTAGGAAAGGCGTAAACGCATGTATATTCTAATAGATCTACAATTTTCGTGTTGAACACTTTTCCTAAAAACGCATGTACGAGGTGTATTTTCGAAAGGCGTATTAACTCATAGAAATTGGTGTGCGAATAGTCAAAACTGATGTGCTTATAACAATTGCCTTTAAAAACATCTTTTTCAGAAGATAAAGTAAACGTCGCATCACATTTTAATAAGTTGGCTTCAAAGCTGTAGAAAGTTGCGATTTCTCTAGTAAAAGGTGGCAAGCGAAGTTCGCCCAACGGACCAGGATCCTCTCCTGCAGATCGCATGAACCGAATAGTATTCAGTTCACGGTCACGATTTTATCTCCCAAATTCGACGGCGAGCACTCGCTGAGTTAGCGAGTGCAGTTGCTGAGTTGACGAGCTGACTTTTGAGAGATGAATTCAGGACCGTTCGATCATGAACTGGAGAGGATCTCGTTCCACCATGTATGCACTGAAGAAGCAATTTTAATTGAGTGGTGTTACGGGCACACCAATTTCGGCTATGGACACACCAATTTATAAGAGTTATTATGCGCCTTTTGAAAATACTTCTTACCCATGCATTTTTAGGAAACATGTTCAACATGAAAGTTGTAGACCTCGATAAGATCTACAACTTTCGTGTTGAACATTTTTCCTAAAAATGCATGCACAAGACGTATTGCCTCCCTGATTGAAACATGGGCGTAATTATTGGAAGTACGTCGTGTGCGTCCTTTTTTAGGAAAAGTGTTCAACACGAAAGTTGTAGATCTCGTCGAGGTCTACAACTTTCATGTTGAACGCGTTTCCTAAAAATACATGGGTAAATAGTATTTTCAAAAGGCGCATAATAATTTTTAGAAATTGGTGTGTCCATAGCCGAAATTGGTGTGTCCGTAACACCACTCTTTTAATTAATTTATATTTCCATGTATGTTAATAGTGGTGGGCCACCTTCCACACCTTCCTTCACCCTTATCCCATCGTCTTCAACTTTCCAAGGCCAGTGCTGCTCCTCACAAACACCTGGTCCAGAAATCTCCTCATAATTCAGAAAGCTCAAATCTTCTTCTTTCTCTTTCCTTCATCACATCATAAAGTCAATGGCTTCATGGCAGCAATCTTAGCCCTCCACCGCCTCTCCTCGCCTAGCCATCGCCGCCATCTCAAACCTCAGAATCCATTAACAGAGCCATCGCGCCCCTTCCCCCTCCACCATGCCCAAACCATGGAAAACTTCAGAAAAACTCACGCGCAGTTCATAAAACTCGGCCTCGACTCCATTACTCCCCACTCCGGCGAGCTCCTCTCAGCCTGCGCCCTCTCCACCTGGGGCAGCCTCGACTACGCTCTCGCAATCTTCCTCCACCTCGAAAAACCCCGCACTTTTGAGTTCAATGTCATGATCAGAGCTCAAGTCGACCATTGTCAACCAGAGTCAGCCCGGCAACTCTATGTAAAGATGGTAGAAGAAGTTGTCAATCCAGATAACTTCACCTTTCCATTTGTTCTCAAGGCCTGCGCTTTACTCTCCGACATTCGAGGAGGAATGCAGCTCCATGGCCATACCATTAAATTCGGATTCGAAGATGATGTATTCATACACAACAGCTTGATTAATCTGTATGGAAAATGCAGACAAATTGAGTTCAGCGCCAAAGTTTTTGAATTGTTGGGTTCAAATAGGACCGTTGCTTCCTGGAGTTCTCTCCTTGCAGCTAAAAACAGAATGGGTTTATGGGTTGAATCTCTTCATCTCTTTGCCAAAATGAGCCGTGAAAACCTGAAACCTGATGAATCCTCCATGACCACGGCTCTCTCTTCGTGTTCAAATTTAGGCTCGCTCGACCTCGGCCGAAGCATCCATTGCTCACTTCTTAGAAATTACACGAGGTTGAACATAATCACCCTTACTTCTCTTCTTCACATGTACATGAATTGTGGAGAGGCAGATAAAGGAATGATGATTTTTGAAAGCATGCTCGAGAAGAATCTATGGACTTACAGTGCTGCAATCTCAGGCCTGGCGATGCACGGGAATGGCGAAAACGCCTTGAAGGTGTTCGCCGATATGCGGAAACATGATCCTCTTCTTCTTCTTCTTCCACCTGATGAAGCCATATATGTTGGCGTGCTCAGTGCGTGCAGCCATTCTCTGATGGTCGAAGAAGGCCTAAAGTTCTTCCATGAAATGTGGTTTGAGCATCAAATCATGCCAAATGAGCAGCATTACGGATGCATGGTGGATCTCTTGAGCCGCTCCGGAAGGGTGAAGGAGGCTTATGAACTGGTTAAGAACATGCCAATGGAGCCTACTGAGGCAACCTGGCGCAGCATTCTCAGTGCTTGTAAGATCAATGGGGATATTGAAATAGCAGAATCTGTTTACAGAGAGCTGCAGAAGATGGGTTCTGTTAATGCTGGGGACTGCGTGATTTTATCAAATATGTATCTTGATTTGAAGAGGTGGGAGGATGCGGCTGACACTAGAACTGAAATAGTGAACAGAGGATTGTTACAGGTGCCGGGATTTAGCCAGGTGGAGGTGAAAAGGAAGATATATACCTTTTTTTCGCACGAGAAATCGTATAACCAGAGCTCTGAAGTGGAGGAGATGATCTACCAGATGGAATGGCAGCTCAGGTTTGAGGGATTCGGAGCAGAGAAGATGAAAATTCTTGAAGGAAAAAGTCAGAAAATTGCTATTGCTTTTGCTTTGCTGAACACAAGGAGCTCAGTTTCTCCTATAAGGATCTTCACAAACCTTAGAATGTGTGGTGATTGCCATGAGTATATTGCCCGGATCTCGAAGATTTTTCGTAGGGAAATTATCGTCAGGGATCGAGGCCGGTTTCATCATTTTGGACATGGATCATGTTCCTGTGGTAATTGCTGGTGAATTATCTAAGAGGTCGCTCGTCCTAGAATTATTCATGAGCATATTTTCTATAGTTTTGATGTAAGATTTAATTCATTTTTGCATCACATTTCATCTGTAAGTCCGTGTTCCTAGAGCATATGTACTAGGACACGTCTTTGTCGAGTTTTATTACCCTAGCGATACTTGTTCTAAATGAATTCATGAGCTCAACCTATTCTAAATGACCGCTCTAGAAGCTAGCGTGAAAAATCCGTTGGCACAAAATGATCGTAGTGTATTGTTTGCATTTCTCTGATTTTTTTTTGGTTATCTGAGGTTCGTCAACGGTGTGGATGTAACGCCCCAGGTTTTTCTCATAATTAGTCCTAAGATGGGTTATGGTAATATCGATGGTTTAAATATTAAAGTGCGGCGTTAGTGCGGAGGACGTCACCGTTTCTTGATCGTCGCCATCCGATGAGTTCAATGTTAGGTTATTGCGTGTGTGCGTATAGGCAATTTTTTTTATCAATTATAAAGAAAAATATGTATATATATAAAAATGGGTATATGTAGATATATATGTATATATGTATATATATCTATATATCTATATATATAGATATATATACATTGGTATTTTGGGCTTAAGCTTTCATTCCTCCTCTTTTCCTTCCCCTTCCCGATGCCCTCTGCTGACGAGTGCGACTAAAAGGCGATATTAGGGTTCCGGCTTTGGGATCGCCGGCGGCGGCGATTTGGAGGTCGCCGGAGCTTGGGTTCTTCGTCAGGTTTGAGGATCGAAGGGCTATTGTCGAGCTATCCTCGGTTTGGGAGGTGTTGCGGCCTTGGACCTTGGTTAAGGCAAGAAAACTCTTCCCCTACCTCCTCTCCATCTCCTTTCTGTATTTTCTTCCTTGATTAGTAGCATTCTCTTGGTTGTTGGCAAGGCTCTTCATATCTTCTTGTGGCTGCCTCTCTTTATCTTGGTTAGTGAAGATTTTGTTTGTTTTGAGGGTTTTTGCTTTCGGTTGGGGGCTGTCATGCATGATCCCAGGCGGGATTTATATTGAGCTTGCTGCACTTTGAACTGTCGGAATTTTTGCCTTGTGAGGCTGTTGTTGATATCTTTTTCATGGGGGGGTTGCCTCACTCGTATTCTAGCTGGGAACTGCTTTCATTTTTTTTTATTTTGTCTAAACCGGGCTGCTGCTTTAGAATTTCTTTTACTTTGGGGGCTGCTGGGTTATCTGTTTGGGGCTGCCTCCTTGCTCTTGAATTGGGGGGCTGCTCCTTGTTGATTTGGGGCTGCTCTTGCTTCCTATGCATTCTGTTTAGGGTGCTGCCCTTTTCTGTGCTAATTGAATGGGGGGGGGGGGGGGGGGGGGGGGGCTGCTGTTTTCTTTTGTTTTGACTTTCCTGATCAATATGGGGTCTGCTCCTCTCATAATTGCCTAATGGGGGGCTGCTGTTTACTTTTGTTTTGATTTTCTTTTGATCTTTGTTGGGGGCTGCTGTACGCTGATGATTCCAATTGTTATGCTTTCTATGGGGACTGCTGTCTTATGCTTTATATGGGGCTGCTGTATTATGCTTTATGTGGGGCTGCTGTCTTAAGCTTTATATGGGGCTGCACCTTGAATTGTTTTATTTTGGGGGGGGGGGGGGGGTTGCTGTTGGAACTGTTGGCCTTGTTTTCTTTTCCTGGAGGCTTCTCCTTGAGTTCGTCTATTAAGGGGCTGCTTTTTGGGAGCTGTCGGTTTTGGACTTGTTTTTGTTTGGGGGCTCCTTTCCATGTTGAATTGGGGGTGCTGTTATGCTTTTATTTGGGGGGCTCCTTGCCATGTTGAATTGGGGGTGCTGTTATGCTTTTGTTTGGAGGCTCCTTTCCTTGTTGATTTGGGGGCGCGGCTATGCTTTTCCTAAGGGGCTGCTTCGCTTCACTCTTGTTGGGTTTCATTACTTGCAAAATAATTCTGCGCTCTTCGATTACAAGTAGCTAGAAATGGTCAATATTATGGTGGTTCTATTTGCTAACTCCTCGGCACACTTAATTGGTCCTGTTTTATTATATGCTAGCTGCTATGGTTGGGTGAATCCTTCTATCCCTCTTTTATATGCTAGCCGCTATATGTTTAGCTTTGTTCCGATCCTGGGCTAATCCTTGATGGTTTATTCTGGTTGATTTTGTTCTGGATCATGTTTTACTTGGCTACTTTTGCATATTTACTTGGCTAAATATTGATGGACTTGTTTGAAACGAAAGGATGGGTACAGGGAACACTGGGTTCCCCCATCACAATTCTTTTAATAGTGGTTGGTAGGATGATCAGACCACCACCACTGCGCCTATTTCTTATTTGGGGTGAATGTCCCCTTTATGTGTGTGGGTAGTGACACTGTTTGGGTCCGCCACCACTGGTCCATTTTTGCATTATATGCCAAGTTTAGTCATGCTCTTGCTTATCGGGCTGGTTCTATGCGGGATCTTCCTAACCTTCTATTACTGAAATCTTTATATAAGCGTATATATATAGTTATATATATGTGTATATGTATATATATATGTATTTATATACCCCTTTCAGCTTGGATATATCACTTGTTACTTCTCCTGCTCTTACTTTTACCCATGCTGTTTTCTTGCACCCTTTGGGGCTGAGGCATTCTTTTCTTATGGATGCCTCAGGTTCAGGTTTGTAGCTGCCGCCGGAGTTTGAGCGGGGTCTTTCTGTTCGTCGTTGAGGCCTTCCCTCTCTCGTGGGTAAGGATTCAGTTTTGTTGTTGCAACTCTTCCTTCTTTTTGGGACTGTTGACTTCTTTTTTTCCTGCGGGTTCGTGTCAGTTGTTGACGCCCGTACGTCTTTTGTTTGGCTTACTTGCTCATGCTGCTGCTAGTTTCTTTTTCTGCTACTTGGTTATTTTGTATATGTACACTCAGGGAAAAGCCTAATTTTTTGCTGAATATTAATGCAGTTCTTTTAGCATTATAAAAATTTGTTCTTATAACTGTTTGTCACATTACTATTAAGTACCACATACTTGCGAAACGTAAACCAAAGTAAAATGATACTTATTTATTATGTACTAAATTTAGACCGACGATCGCTCTGGAGACGTCTCTGGACTTCAGCGCTGTTAGGAATAAAGTGAACCTATTTTCCTTCCGCTGTGTACGCATGTCTTTTATAAAGTGCGGCTTGGTAAACCGTAGAGCCGAGCGACACGGTCTCCTAACCCAAATGAAATGAATCTTAAAAGATAATCCTTTTACTTAATTCATACCTTTTTGTAAAAGAAAATGTTCGTTTGAGTGCTCGCCTGAACGTTTGTAGTTGTCCCCTACAGGACGTGGCATCATGACGCGTGTTTTCCCCTTCGCTCTGATAATATAATTTATTTCGGGAAAATACGGGTTGTGACTGTGGATTATGCTATCCAGGATCGTATCATCCTATAAACCATCCAATAGGTGCAAGAAGCTCATAATATGGCCATAAAGATGGAATTTTGGCTTGGGAAGGCGGTAGTTTGTCAAGCACCCTCCCTCCGTGAGGTACGAATAGAGGGGCTCCCATCCTTGACTCCGGTTCGTGCAACTATCGATGTCTAACCACACTGAAATCAAGTGGCAGTCCTCGAGGACGGATGAGAAGTGTTACAGGTGCCACGAGGTGGGGCATCGGTCGAATAACTGTCCAGCGAGGAAACCCGTTCGCTTGGTGGAGCATGAGGAGGTAATTTGGGAGGAGTGTCAAGTGATGAAACGAATGTGGATTATTATGTTGGCCAAGATGAAGGAGATGATGCATGTTGTGTGGCGCACCAACGAAAAAGTTAACTCATCAAAAAAATATTTTTCCACACTAAGTGTGTCGTCAACAACGAGGTGTGCGCGCTAATTATTGGCAATGAAAGTGCCGAGAACTTAGTGTAGTTGACTTTGGTGAACCACCTGAAGTTGTCGTTCTAGCCACACCCATCCCTATGCTTGATCACGTGGATTCGGAAGGGCGGTGAATTCCAAGTCACAAAAGTTTCTTGTGTTCCCTTTTCAGGGGCCGCTCGTATAAGGACAAAATTTGGTGTGATGTTGTTTACATGGATTGTAGCCATATATTGCTCGGAAGGCCATGACAATATGATGTGAATGTTCTTCCCAAAGGCCGAAGTAACACATACCTCTTCAATTGACATGGGAAGAAGATTACATTACTGCCTTGCACGCGACAGGCTAAGCACGCAAGGCGTTTACTGGGGAGGGGCATCCCATCCTTCTTGTCAATGGACGAGAGTTATGTGAAGCCATTACAAATCAATCAGGGGTCACATTTTTGTTTTGGTGATTAAGGGGCCCATTGAATCTAGAGACTACCTTAGAGAGGGGAGGGGGTGAATAAGAAATCTTAAAAATCGTTAACTTTTCTTTTCACTAATTAATATCTTGGCTGATAAAGAAAGTTTAGCATCGCAGAAATTATGACCGGCAAAGATGAACCCAAGAACACGTGCAAACAAAACCATTTCAATATATGTGATGGGGCTTCCCTAAATTTCACCTAAGCTAGAGGAGTTTTCAAGATCATAATCTCGACCGGATCTCCAAAGTGTACCACCTCGATCACATAAAGTTGCGTGCGCGCGCACAGGTCACACATGCACAAGAGCAGCGCGCGCGGGCAGCAGCTGCGCGCGCCATGCACACACTCTCAGCAACTGCGTGCGCCCAGCAATCGTGTGCTCACATCAACCACACAAGCAGGATGCACACGTGCGCAGGCTGCGCGCGTGTCGTGCACCCCCGCACACATACCATCCTTCCTCCACCATCACGCCGCCATCCGCCGCCTCCTCAGGCGAGCCTACCCGGGACGCCAGGGTTGCCCTGACCGCACGGGGGGACATCACCGTCTTTTCTGAAAATTGGTGATCCATGTGACCAAAATTGCACAACCTCATTCGCCAGTTCAAACTCCAAGATGACGCAATTACCAATGCACCACTCAGAAAAGTATAAAAATGCCCATAAGCCTTCATTTGAATAGAATGAACGAAGAAGAAAGATGATAGTACATTATTTATAGTATTTTTTATATAATATTTTAGTAATATTTGGTTTATTTTTATTTAGTTTTAGTTTAATATAAACCTAATTTATTTTGTTTTGTGTTTTTAGGAAATCTGGGGCTGCTAATAGCAATTTCAAGCTCACAGCCGTATTCAGGGGAAATTTTGGAGCATTTCAGCAAAAATCCCCAGTACACGCCCTCGGTCACGGGCGTGACCAAGCGCGTGACTTTAAGTCATGGTTGTGACCCAGCCCAGCCGTCTTCCAGCTGCCAGAACGCGCTGACACGTCGGATTAAAATTACACACCCTCTGTCACAGGCGTGACAGAGGGCGTGACCTCAAAGGTCACACACGTGACTCGCCCGTCAAAGCGTTTAATGCATGCAGTTCAGCTCACGCCATTTCCAGTTTACACGTCCTCGGTCACGGGCGTGACCGAGGCCGTGACTCCTCCTTCAACCGCCAAATTAACTCCTGGTCACGACGTTTCCCGCCGTTTCCAGACCCGGTCAAGGCACGCCCTAGGTCACGGGCGTGACCTAGGCCGTAACCCGCCATGCAAATGATTTTTGGCGGTTTCTCACCCCCAACGTTCCCGGGCTTTCAAGATAGCAATTACGTAGCTTACACGCCCTTGGCCACGGGCGTGACCAAGGGCGTGACTCTCCGATTTTTCACCTATAAAAGGCAGCAAACTCCAGAAGTATGGGAGCCCGATTTTGGAGTTTATTTTCAGCTTTAGTTTACTATTTTTGTTGTTCTAGCTAGTTTATTTATAAGTTGTAAGTTTTTTTATTATTGCATTTTCAATTCAAGTATTGTTGCTTATTTTTATCATGTCTTTCTCTTCTACTTGTATTCTCATCATTGCGATGAGTAGCTAAATTTTCTTTAGCACTTGGTCATGATGAACTTTGGAATGAAATAAAATATGTTCTGAATATTTCTAATTGGCAAACTCTCTTTTTATTATCTTCAATTTATCTTTGAATTACTTCATTTTGATTTCATATGTCCGGAATATGATTTTCAATATAAGATCTGTATTCTAGTTGATCGAGAGATCCGTGCGTACGAGGAGATCACTCAAAGATTAAAGGAGTTGCATGCACTCCTCGAGAGAGGACGACATAAATCTTCCGGATTGGAGTCAAATCCAATAGTAGGGTTCACCGCCTAAAGCAAGCTTAGGAGTTTCGACTGGCTGAGGGGTCTTAATCGATCAACCTAAGGTTAGTTGGTTGCGTATTCTCGAGAGAGGCGCTTCCATAATTTGGGAACTTCCACGGTCGAAGTTATTTCAATAAGAGTTTGCAGATTAATCTTTTGTAAAATTCTATTTTATTCCAAAAGGATTCTAGATTAAGTGCTAATCTTTTAATCATAATCTTTTCTCTTAGTTGAAATTCTCCAAAATGTTTTCCAAAACAAACCCAATTTTCGATCGATAAAATAATAGCTCTTCTTTGTGAGGAGAAGTACTCAACAAGCCTGGTAAAATACGACACTTAATTTTCTAAATCATATACTATAAAATAGGTACACTTGGCTTATCGGATTATACGTGGATAATATTCTAATTTTATGCAACACGATTTTAGCCTATCAAAAGAAAAGAGCTCTGAAGGTTTTTCGGCGGAGACTTGGAACACTAAAGGTTTTCCAGCAAAGACTTGGAATTCTAAAGGGTTTCTGACGAAGACTTGAAGTTATCTTGACCTCTAGCTCAGGCGCTCACTTTGCTCAATTGTCCACTCAGTGCACTCACTCGCTCTCTTGCTCAAGGGAGGACTTTGCTGACCACAGACCTGCTCAAGTGCCTACTCAAGTACTTGCTCCAAAAGCCACTCCTACAAGCACAGAGAGAGTCTTTCACATCTTCTTGGACTTCAAGTACTTATAATCGGAGTGGTGACATGTCACTCTCCTGAATATTCTAACACTTGTAATCTCAAGAAAACTAGTGGAATAGGTCGGCACAGATCCAACCCCATAGTTTTTTCCATTTCCGAGTTTTTCCACATAAAACGTCTTGCCGTCTCTGTTGTTGGTTCTCTTTAACTGTTTGGGAGCTTGTCTCACTCTTGAGCTAAGATGGTTCGATACGCCGGATTGGGAGAGCGACGTGCGACTAACAATAATTTGGCGTCGTCTGTGGGAACGTGTTCTCAAAGCTCTGAAAAATTTCTGAAGACAATGTTTGTCCTATGCAAGCCTTCCTAACTAACAACAATGGAAAGAAGGAGTAGTCGCACTGCGAATGGAGGGGCTCCAAAGGAGAGCATGTACCTGGCCCCTGCCAACTCACATGCAAGCAATGCTCCACATCTCGAGGAAGCCGCCACCGCACCAGCAACCTCTGCGGAGGAACATGTGTGTCTGATGGAGGAGCACCAGGTTGAGGTACTCACCATCCAACGAGATTTGTGAGCCACTAATCCTTCTAATCCCGTCGTAGCCCAAGGAGGACGGCCGCCACTCCCCCCAGGCCGCGTCTTTCCAGAAGATGATACCCACCTTGATAATATGTCTATAGATGAATTGTCTGATGTAGTCAACTCTATGTGTGTTGCATGCCCAACAGAGCTTCCAAGGGGCGCACACCTCAATCCTCACCAGGTGGAAGTAAATGTCAGACATATGGATCGAAGACTCACTTGCGAGGAAGTGAGAATATATGATTGAGGAAGAATACATGCACGACAGGTGCCTGATACGCTTATAACAAGTGTACCGGTTGCACAAGTAATATAAAATGGGCGAATTTCCCCAAGTACAAATCTCGAAGGAACACAGTAAGGTGGAGTTTACTTTTGAGGAAGGACTTGAGATTGAAGTCCTTTCGAGCGGATGGATTGTGGGAGGTTTGGTTTTGGTTTGCGAAAAAAAATAAAAGAACATAAATTAACACTACTATGCATGCCGCTATGCATTGCTTCGCAAGGTGGATGGAGACTATGAAGGCCGCTATGCACTGCTTCACAAGGCGGATTGGCGAGAAGGCAAGCAGATGGAATGTTTTCACATCGGCGGAATTGAGGTGTGGGCCGTTAGCACATTTTGGCTAGGTGTGTTGAAACCGATTTCTCGGCCTCTTGTGAAGCTCGGCCCCTCACCGAAATGAGGGGCAGCTAGCCCTTACTGATCCCTCAGAGAAGGTAGACTGAAGACTAGGAAAATGACTAAGACCTTAGTCACAGCGAGGAGGTCCCTCCACTAACCCGGAAGATCGTTGAGCGCTTCCCCTCCCAAACCAAAGCTGAGACTCGAGCACCTTGGAGAGCTCTGGAAATGCTAGCCAAGGAGAGCCTGAGGAGAGAGAAGCTGAAGTGAAGTCCCCTCCAAAGGTGCCCTTTAGGTCTTATTTATAGGTTTTCTGATCTGGCCTACAAATAGCAGGATTCCGCCTTTTGATTTTACTATCCGCACCCCAAAATGCTAACAGCCAAACTCCGCTGTTTGGAGAGGCTAAAGACAGACCACCAAGGGTAAAAGGGTAATTTGGTCCCATCAACCAATGGGCAAGAAACTGCGAGAACACTACTGCTGAAGCTCTCGTGGGCCTTCTCGCGAGTCCTGCTCGCGATGCCTCTCCTAGGCGATCGCCCTGCGAGGACCTCGCTGGCCCCCCTTTGGCGGTATCTGCCGAGGTCTGGTCTCGCGAGCCTTCCTGCGAGACCGCCTCTTGACTTCGTCGTGCACAGAACATATTTCGTTGAACACGGACGAGCTTGACGAATGCAAAATGTTAAACCGTTCGTTGACCGCTGAGACGGGATGTTCGTCGACCGCTGAGATGCTGGGATCGAAGCAAGTCATTCGTCGAACACATGAAACAATTCGTCGAACATTGAATTGAGTTCGTCGAACGCTGAGGCCCGGTCTCGCGAGCCTTCAGCGAGACCGCCTCTTAACTTCGTTGAACATAGAATACACTTCGTCGATCACAGAACATTTCGTAGAACGCTCTTCATTTCGTCGCACTCTCTTCGTCGACCCTGGAAAACTTCCTCAAACTGCCCGCGAGATTCTATCTCGCCGTCCATTCTCGCTCGCCAGATAGAGAGCATTTAGAGAGAGACATCTCGCCCGCCCCTCCTGCGAGGTCTCTGGCCCTTTAGCCTTCCTCCTTTATTACTTCTTTCGTAATGTCTTCCCAAACCGCGCCCCCTTACCTGGCGAATATCGGGGTTGTACATAATCCCTGCACTTCGCGAGGCTACCCAGGCTCGCGAAGAAACATCCAACCCCTGGTATTCGCCAGCCTCTTGATGATCTGTCAGGAATCTTTGGTAGGGCCCACCCTGGGGGCTATAAATATCATCCTGGGCCTCAGTGACGCGCACCATCCTTCTCTCTTTTTCCCTTTTTCTCTTACTGTAGCTGTTGGGAGGTGCCGCCTTCCAAAGAGGTTGGGGCTCTCCTAAAGGCTGCCAGGGCTGGCGGATTACCCTCCGCGACGAGGGTCCCCGCCTGGATGAACCGGCCGCCACCCGCTCAGGCGCCGAAGGCAAAAAAGGCGAAAGCGGTTCGCCTAATTAAGGACGACTCCGTACTGCGGGACTCTTCCCCCGATAACCGTTCCCCTGAGAAGGTTTGGACCATCTCTTCAACCAAGCCAATAAATTAGCCTCTATGATTCCTTCTTACTCGCAGGAGATTTTGCCGAACAAAGACGTTGGCGAGCTTGAAGGTGGATCTCGCAAAAGTCCACCAGCGGACACGGATCTCGCTGGCAAGAATGTCGCGGGTATGCCCTTAATCTCGCATATTGACTTCTTCTGTTGATCATCGGCTCCTTATTTCCTGCTTCTTACAGTCTCGCCCCAGAAGACCCCGACTCGCTAGGATTTGCGGCCTCCAGCTCCGCCCCTTCCCGACAGAACCGTGGATATGCCAGGGTTCAATCTTCTGGGGAGCGAGGACACTGGCGGCTCTCGACCGCCAAAGATTCCGCCAACCAACAGCGCGGCCTACCCTCCTGGCTTAGGAAAATCCCTCTACCCCCACTACGACAACATCTTTCAGGGCCGCCCTAAGAGTTCTCGCCCCCTCCGGGTAAGCATTACGGTGTCCCCATGCCATACGCGAACTTAAACGGGTTATCTAACCTTTCTGTAATATTTTGCAGAGAATTCCGAGAATTCGCCCACCGATTCCGAGTTTGGGGATGAGGAGGTGTCCCCACTCCCCGACCAAGTGGAAGACTTCTTGGGGGATCCGCGAGATCCTGAGACGATGAAGCGGCGAACCGCAGAGTTGCTTCAGAAACATGGTCGGATGCTGCTGGACCTCAGCCTTCAAGCGAAACGGGATAGAGAGGCCGCCGAGGATAGGCATGCTGTCCTAATGGAGGAGTGTGCGAGGCTCCGGGCCGTGAGAGAACGTGATCACGACGAGACCATTACGACGTCGGAGGTGCATATTGCAAGGATGAGGGATTACGCCTACCTCATGGACCGGGAGGGCCGTGCGGCCCAGGATTACTATAATTCTAGGGTACCACTGTGGTCCGGGTCGCGTGGTGGCGGTAGATGGAAATGGTTGCCCCCCGATTCTCAATAACTTCTATGTTTCTGCGAACTCTTATTATTTGTTAATGCTTGCCGTTACGTTGGACAATCTCGTAATTATTTGCAACTTATATTTGTGAGTTCTCGCATAGTAGTAATTATTGGTAGCCATCTATTAGTTCTCGCTCGCGATTTACATATCCGCGTCCTTCCCTTATTATGCTATTGTCGCAATGAGCCGATCTGCTCTCGCTAAAAATTGTCTCGTGATGGCTTCCCTTCGCCATTCCGTTTGCTCATGCTTCCCTCGCAAAGAATTTGCTTATGCTAACTTCGCAGGGAATTTTGCTTATGCTAACCTCGTAGGGAGTTCTCGCCCGCGCGTTAATTTTGAACACTGTTCACGTTCTCGTGCGCGATCCTGATGTGATGTTTTGGCTAACCGCACTCAGCGGCGCTTGAGCTTCTTCCCGCCAGTTTACTTTTGCTATAAATAGGATGTCATTCCTGTGTCAACTACCGCATTTATCGTCAACCTTCTTCTTCCACTACTACGGAGCTTCTTCCCTTTCTCGTGCTATTCTCTTTCTCGCAGGACCTCAAGATGGTGGGTGACGTTGCCGAGTCGGACGGTCGGCGGAAGTGCGCTAAAGCTTTCGCCGATCATGAGTTTGCGAAGTGTAATCTGATCGAGCAGGAGTATTTGACCTCGCTCGCCGAATTCGTTCCCCCTGACTTCGCGGCGCGCCGTCCTAGCGAGGATGAGGTGATCAACGCCCCTTTCGCCGAAGAGCTAGCCATCCCCACCGCTCACTTCGCGGTTGGCTTGCGCCTCCCCCTATGGCCAGAAATACGCCAGGTACCCATCCTTCTCGCCTGCTTCTACATCTTGCCGGATTAAATCTCGCTCGCAACATGCTAATCTCCCTTTGCTTAACTTGCCAGGTGTTCAAACACTTTGGCGTCGTCCCGGGCCAGCTTACCCCGAACGCCATGGCGGTAATCGTAGCGTTCGCCTGCCATATGCGCGAGGAGCGCATCGAGTTCAGCCTTCCGGTTTTTCGGAAGCTGTTCTCCTTCCGCGCATATAAAGATGGGACCGCCTACTTTGTGGGCTCGGGTCCCAAGGTCGTCGAGAACGTCAACAAGGCCCACTACTGGGCTCAAAAGTTTCTCATCATCAAAGGGAACTTTGGCAACATCCCTTTTCTCGCCCATCTAGCACATCGAGACCACCTACCGCCCCCGTGCTCTCGGCGGTCACGACGCCGCCCTATATCAGTTCTTCTGCAAGAAGAATTTCGAGGTTGTCCATCTTCGCCGCAACCTCGACTCGCTGCTCCCAGTGCTCACCGGGGAAGGTAATGATCTCGCCCGTTAACTTCCGTTATTCCATCCTTTCTGCGCTAACTGTCGACATCCCCCCCCGCCTTTTTCAGACGAGCGAGATCTACCCCTCGACCCCCCTATGCGAGCAACCAGAATTCTGCCTCCACCTTCGCTCTTGCGACCATGGGAGCGGAGGCCTGTCGTGACTCCATCACCCCGGCTGCGCCGTCTTCTCGCAAGAGGACAGAGGCCTCCAGCAGCCGGGGCCCATCCCCAAAATCTCCGCCAAAGAAAAGAAGTAAGAAGAGCTAGGGCTCGCTCGCCTCCTCTAAGGGAAAGGAGCACTCCGACGCCAACCCTGGCGATATCGATCTCACCATCCTCTCCGGAGAGAGGGAGATCGATGAGGAGAGCGAGGAGGCTGCGAGGACCGCCGACCTGCCTATTCCAGTTAACCACTGGAACTTTGGCCTCGGCCAGAGACGCAGGGACGAGATCGGCGAGCGCCTGGTGTGTTGGAAGCCGGAGGTCAACAGAGCTGACGTCGCTACTATCCTCCCCTCCTGGGTGGAGAAGTCGACCGTCAGCGGCCATGCCTTTGACTTCTCCTTCATCCTCTATGGGCGCGAGGATGCGGAGGCCTATAAGGACGAGACCTTGAAGACCCTCGCCTATGAGAGCGCGAGGTCTCAGCTGCGCTCCGTTGAGCTCGCCCACATGACGGGAAGGCGATGCCTACAACTGGAGAGACAAAATGTGGAACTCGCGAGGGCTTATCAAGTGCTCCTCGCCGAGAATGCGCAGCTGAAAGAGAAGCTGCTCGCCGCAGGGAGCGGTGTGGTGAGTTACTGTAACGCCCCTGATTTTCGTTAATTATTTTACGTACCCTCTGTGACGTAATTTTGGCGTAAGGGCGTTATGTCAGCTCGTCTGGTAGTGTTTCGAGTTTTAGCTTAGTTAAATCTTGTGATTTAGGTCAAGCATGCGAGATTTCGCGTCGTTTCGAGTTAAAGTGAAGATTTTGAGTGGATTTCAAGATTTTTAGCTTCGGGAGGCTTTAGCCCGAGTTTGGCCCGTCGGAATTAAATTCTGACTTCGCCGTTGGATTCGTAACACCGTGTTTTAGTTAAGGTGCGAATTTCGTAGAAATCTGAGGTGTTTCGGTCGCCCTCGCAGTTAAGTAAATTGGGGAATTTATTTATTAATTAAATAATAATTTAGGGTTATATATATAAGCCTAAAATCTCCTCCTCCTATTCATCTTCTTCCTCCCTCGAGCAAATCAGCCGCCGAGCGAAAGGGCGAGTGCGGAGCTTCGAGGAGCGTTCGATCGGCGATTTCTAGGGCTGTAGTAGTCGGAATCGCGTTTGGAGGGAAGATTTGGAAAGCTCTCGGCGAGATCTTCGTTCTAGCGGTAAGCTTTTCCCGTTCTGTGGAATTTTTGGAGTTAGGGTAGTGACCTAACCCCTTCTTTCGACCCGAAAAGTTTCAGGAATCGGTGCTCGTGTGTTTTCCTAGCCGAACCATAGCTTCCGGAGCAAAGATCTTCGAGTTTGCAAGGTTAAGGCAAGTGGCTTCCTCCTCCTTCTCTTTCTGTTCTTGAAGTATTGTTTCGCTCGTGTCGATTTCATGTCGCTCGGTTTAACTTAAGTTTTGGAGTGTTAATGTAAGCTTCCTTGATTATTCTTCCTTTGCTATGAATCGGGTAGTTGTTCCCTGGAGAAAACCGTCCTATCTATACCCAAAGGATAAATAGCTTCTAGGAGAATCGCTATCCGCTGGCCACACAGCAGAATAGGGGATTCTGTGTCCATTCGTCGAGATGTCACGGGACATTCCGTGTAATCCCGACGAATTCCGACGAATTCCGTGGAACTCCGACGAATCAGGTTAGAGATTTTTTCTGTGTCCATTCGTCGAGATGTCACGGGACATTCCGTGTAATCCCGACGAATTCCGACGAATTCCGTGGAATTCCGACGAATCAGGTTAGAGATTTTTTTCTGTGTCCATTCGTCGAGATGTCACGGGACATTCCGTGTAATCCCGACGAATTCCGACGAATTCCGTGGAATTCCGACGAATCAGGTTAGAGATTTTTCTGTGTCCATTCGTCGAGATTTCACGGGACATTCCGTGTAATCCCGACGAATTCCGACGAATTCCGTGGAATTCCGACGAATCAGGTTAAAGATTTTTTTTCTGTGTCCATTCGTCGAGATGTCACGGGACATTCCGTGTAATCCCGACGAATTCCGACGAATTCAAACAGCAACAAGATCTCGAATTCCTCCCGTTTGAACTTCTTTCTACTCGTTGTGGTCTGTTGACATTTGAGTTACTCTTATGATTCATATTGATCGAGGTGTACTTTGCCTTGACCCTAATTCTTAGGTCCTTCCAGTGATTTTCTTTCGGGCAGCGTCCCGTGTTTAAGTAAAATTTAAGTAATAAGAACTACTGCCTTTAGCCTTACACAGTAGTTGTGTTTGGGAGACAGTGGGGGAAAATGTTATAGCCTTGCACGGTAGTCGTGTTTGGGGTGGTAGGGTCTAGTGGTACCCCCACCTGGTTTTGGGCTTTGGGTAGCGGAGGTAGTTAACCGCTCCCGTATAATTTGAGCTGATCAGTCTCTTTAATTGATGAAACTAAATAAATGAACATGTTTGTTCCTCTTTTGGTATATAGTGCACTTGATGCTTGTTGGTTCTTTGTTGGAGCTCTCTTTCGGTAAATTTTGGCTTGGGTTGGTACCCCTTACGCCTTGTTCGTTTTTCTGCAAATCTTCCGCCACTTGCAACTCCTTGCTGAGGCGTTCTTTGTTTTATTGAATGCCTCAGGTTCAGAGCCGTAGCGGCTAGTGGTGTTGCCTGGAGTTCAGAGTTGGTAGCTGCTCACCCCGCTGTTGCGAGGTAGTTGATTTTAGTTGCTTCTTGTGCTCAGACATACTAGTTAGTGCCAATGGGTTAGTGTCATGTTGTTGACGCCCATTGTGCCCTTTTTTATACTTTATAGATTATTTGCCAGATTATGCCACTACTTTTAGATCTTGTGTACCTTACCCTCTGGGAATGATTTATGCTAGGTGCACTATAGTTATAAAATGATTTTTTCCTCATTCTCATTGCATTCTTTCTAACTGAAACCCTTAACTTTAAAAGTCGCCTAAAGGTATTTTCTACCCTTACAGTACGCCTAGTTATGTGCATATCATTTATTTCATGCTCCGTCGTTTGCATACATGTAGGACTTTAAGTAAACTAAATTAAGTACTTTCCGCTGCAATTATATATACTTTCTCGGTGGACTAGTTGATCCACGAACTGAGAGGCACAGTTCTTATCTCAAAACCCCTGATAAATGATTTCAAATGATGACTTATCATATAATCAAGTTTGTTTAGTTAAGTAATAGGTTCCCGCCTGAGCGTCTACAGTTGTCTCCTGTATGACGTGGCATCATGACGTGTATTTTCTCTTACTCTGATATTCTTAAATTCGGAGAAAATGCGGGTTGTGACAGTTGGTATCAGAGCCAGGTTAATTCGACAAGTTGGTCGAGCGACTAATTCTGATATAGTTTAGTTATTTAGTTTCATTGCATACACACACCGATGTGTCATCAGTACGTCTTGGCTGAAGCATGAACACTACACTCATAGCATGATAAGAAGTATACGGGGCATATTATGTAGTATGGGATGCATAATATGTGTTTGTATATGGATCCACCATAGGTGGCAACATGTGACGGTTATGTAGTATGGGATGCATAACCATCATCACATGGATGCCCATTAGCACGTTTTCTTTTTCGTTACATGCGATATTATGTAGTATGGGATGCATAATATTGCATGTGTACGCCGCTCATAACATGCATTAAGGCTTTTCTTAGAATGCATAGCACAACATACATATCATAACATCGCATAAAGCACACGTGCCAAGCTAAAGATTTACATGATGACATTCGTACACACATGACTTCAAAACGAATAGAAAATTCATGCATACATGCCCCTTGCACATGAGTCAAGTGGGACGATGTAGTATCGTTCCTGAATTTAGCATATCATCATGAAAATATCCCAGAGAAAGGTAGTGGAAATGGCAAGTAACTGTACATGTATGTTCTGAAACAAGCAGTGTAGTTCTAGGGTAAGGTTAAGTTTTAATTAGAGGTTTATGCGTATTAGCAGAAATGGCGCGCAAGCGAGTCGCGACTAGGTCGACTCCCCAGTCTGAGGGCGAGTCTTCGGGTGCGCAGAGTGAAGCCTTGATCGAGAGTCTGCGCCAGAGCAATGAGACTCTGACTAGGCAGATGGTTGCGATGCAGTCGCAGGTCGAGGCGTTGTTGGCTGCCGGTGCTAGGCAGCAACCCGTAGTGCAGGCCCCAGTAGTAGGACAGACTGTACCTACTCCTCCTGCCCCCTTGGTACCCCCGGTAGCGATACCACCGGAAATGAATTTCATTTTGCATTTTCAAAGGTTGGGACCTCCTACGTTTGACGGAAGAGCAGACTTCATGGCATTAGACGACTGGTTTGTTGCCATTGAGGAGATGTTTTCGTACTCAGGAATCTCTGCAGACCAAAAGGTGATGGTCGCCGCTTACCAACTGAAAGGACTTGCTAAGAGCTGGTGGATCAGGGAGAGGGAAAATCTCGTGGGTGGATGTTCGTGGGAGTCGTTCAAGGCGATGGTGTTAAAGAAATTCCTGCCGTCGGTCGAGCAAGACCGTTTAATGAATAATTTTCTGCACCTGAAGCAAAGACAACTCACGGTTAGTGAGTATGAGATCGAGTTCAGTAAGTTGAGCAGATTTGCTCCAGATTTAGTGACTTCTGAGGCAGGAAGAATGAAGTGATTTCTTGGAGGTCTTCGTAGCGATATACAGCAGTTGGCGAGTGCTTATAAATCTGAAAGTTATGCTGAAGTGGTAGAAGCAGCACTGAAAGTCGAGGCTATCGACAATGCCAAGAATCGGGGTGCTCTAATGAAAAAGGACAAGAGGAAAGTCGAAGAGGGGGAGACCCCCAAGGTATCTAGCTTGACTCCAAAGAAAAGGAGTGGAGAGGTGTGTAGCTTCTGTGGCCGCCCCGGCCATCCAGTTGAGAAATGTTTCAAGAGGAAGGGAGCTCAGAAGCAGCAGCGAGTGCTAGCAATCCAGGGTGCTCCGAAGGGCGAGGTGCTCTGCCAGTTGTGCAAGCAGAAAGGGCATGATGTGGCCCAGTGTTGGACCAAAGATAAAGTCTGCTTCCAGTGCAAGCAGAAAGGGCACATGAAGTTCCAATGCCCGCTGATTCAACCCCCGTTGCAGCCTGTACCGCTTCAAACCTTGCCGCCGCCGCAGCATCAGGATAAAGGAAGAGGAAAGCTGAACGTGTTAACCCAGGAGCAAGCGCAGTCTTCGACCCAAGTGATCGCAGGTTAGACCTTAAGACAACTGTTTAGTCTTGTTTTCATTTTTGTTCGCTGTATTAGACTAGTTTCTCTTCGCGCTTATAGGAAGATTTAAGGTAAAGAATCGTTGGGCGCGTGTTCTGTTCGATTCGGGTGCTACCCATTCGTTCGTAGCAAGGGATTTCGTTGAGCGTCACCGTTTGACCCCTGAGCTGGGCAACGATTTGTTCCTCGTTAAGTTCCCTTCTGGTGATCTGGTGTCCTCGAACCAGTGCGTCCGCAGTTGCCCCGTTCTCTTAGGAGATTTCTTGGCTGTTGCTGATCTCAAAGTGTTGGACTTAGAAGACTTTGACGTAATATTGGGTATGGACTGGTTGTCCAGTTATGATGCGGTCATCCGATGCAAGGAAAAGCGTCTGGACTTCGTGATGGACAACGGTCAACCCATGAGTGTTTTTGGTTCTCCGTACCAGAGTTCTTCGATAATTTCTGCGGTATGTGCTCGGAAACTGTTAATTTCCGGTTGTTTGGCTTACCTTGTTTCTGTAGTAGAAGCTGTTGGTGGTTCGCCGTGTATCGAGGATATTCTGGTGGTGCGAGAGTTCCCCGATGTCTTCCCTGCTAATCTCCCTGGTCTCCCGCCCGTTAGAGATGTGGAGTTTGTTATTGATCTTGAGCCTGGTACTCGTCCTATTGCTAAGGCACCGTACCGTATGGCCCCGCGCGAGTTAGAAGAGTTGCGAACTCAGTTAGATGAGTTGTTGCAGTGTGGTTTCATTAGGCCAAGTTCTTCTCCCTGGGGTGCTCCAGTTTTATTCGTGAAAAAGAAGGACGGTTCCATGAGATTGTGCATAGACTATAGAGAATTATACAAAGTGACCATCAAGAACAGGTATCCGTTGCCAAGGATAGATGATCTGTTTGATCAGTTGCGTGGTAGCACGGTGTTTTCGAAGATTGATCTTCGATCAGGCTACCATCAGTTGAGGATCCGTGAGTCGGACGTTCCCCGGACTGCCTTTCGTTCTCGTTATGGCCATTTTGAATTTCTAGTCATGTCATTTGGTTTGACAAATGCACCCTCTGCATTTATGGACATGATGAACCGCGTGTTCAAGGATTTTCTGGACCATTTTGTGGTGGTATTCATAGATGATGTGTTGGTTTATTCTAGAAGTGCTGAGGAGCATGCTATGCATTTGCGCTTAGTGTTGTCTACTCTTAGAGAGCACAAGTTGTATGCGAAGCTGAGCAAGTGCGAATTCTGGCTTTCTCAGGTATCCTTCCTGGGTCATGTGGTGAACAAAGATGGAATTACGGTAGACCCCGCTAAAATTTCTGCCGTATTGGATTGGAAGACGCCTTCGACGCCTAAGGAGATAAGGAGTTTCTTAGGGTTGGCCGGGTACTACAGGAGATTTGTCCAAGGATTTTCAATGCTGTCCGCACCCTTGACTAAGCTTACCCAGAAGAATACTGCTTTTGTGTGGAGCGATAAGTGCGAAGAGGCCTTCCAGGAATTGAAGAGGCGTTTGTGTAGTGCTCCAGTGTTGGCCTTGCCGATCGAAGGAGTCGAGTATGCAGTTTATGTAGACGCATCTCACATTGGACTGGGATGTGTGTTGATGCAGGAAGGGAAGGTGATTGCGTATGGGTCTAGACAATTGAAAGTTCATGAAAAGAATTACCCTACGCATGACTTAGAATTCGCCGCAGTGATCTATGCTTTGAAGCTTTGGAGACACCTGTTATATGGAGTGTCATGCAAGATTTTCACGGATCATAAAAGTCTGAAGTATGTCTTCACCCAGAAGGAGCTGAATCTGCGCCAGCGGAGGTGGTTGGAGTATGTGGCGGATTATGAAGTAGATATTCTGTATCATCCGGGTAAGGCTAATGTGGTGGCCGATGCCCTGAGCCGGAAGACCGCGCATATCTTCAATCTCTCAGTGCAGTCCTTAGTGGAGGAGTTTATGTTGATGGATATCTCAGTCGGTAGTTGTTCCGCACCTTCGAGCTTTGAGGTTGAAGAGCCTTCTTGGATTGCCCTTACTAGGCTGCATCAGAAGGAAGATCCTGACTTGCAGCACCTTCGAAGTAGAACTGAAAGAGGAGAATTGCCAGATTTTTCAATCGATGATAAGGATACTTTGAGATACCGAGGTAGATATTGCGTCCCCGCGTTGGAAGAAATTCGGACAAAGATCTGTAGCGAGGCGCATGATTCTAGTGTTTCCTATCATCCTGGTTCCACGAAAATGTATAAAGATCTGAAGCAGATCGTTTGGTGGTCGGGTATGAAGAATGATATAGCAAAGTATGTGTCTGAATGTTTAACTTGTCAGCGCGTGAAAGCAGATCATAAGAGGCCTGGAGGTAAGTTGAACCCGTTAGATATTCCAAGCTGGAAGTGGGAGAGTATTTCGATGGACTTCATTACCGGTTTGCCGAGATCTCCCAGTGGTCATGACCCGGTGTGGGTTATAGTAGATCGCTTGACAAAGTGTGCTCACTTTGTGCCCTTTAAGATTGGATACTCGATGGAGAAAATAGCAGAACTGTATTTGGATGAAGTTATCAGATTGCATGGTGTGCCTGTGAGCATTGTGTCAGACCGAGACTCGAGGTACACGTCTCGTTTCTGGCAGAGTTTGCAGGGAGCCTTGGGTACGGACCTTAGGTACTCTACCGCTTATCATCCCCAGACCAATGGTCAGACAGAAAGAGTTAATCAGATCTTGGAAGATATGATAAGGTGCTATATCTTAGATCATGGTGGAGCTTGGGATAAGCGGCTTGGATTGATGGAGTTTGCGTATAACAACAGTTATCAGGAAAGCCTACAAATGGCCCCGTTTGAGGCTCTGTATGGGAGGCGTTGTCGGACTCCGTTGTTTTGGGCCGAGGTTGGTGAGAGTCCCTTGCTAGGCCCAGAGGCTTTGGAAGAGATGAGTGTCGCTGTGACTCATATCCGCGAGAAGCTCCGTATTGCTCAGGAGCGGTATGAGAAGTATGCGAATCGAAGAAGGGTGGATTTAGAGTTTGCCGTTGGAGACAGTGTGTTTTTGAAAGTTTCTCCGATGCCTGGTGTTAAGAGGTTTGGAAGGAACCACAAGTTGGATCCCCGGTATGTGGGACCTTTTCAGATTGTTGAGCGCATCGGAGTGTCAGCGTATAGATTGAATTTGGCTGCTTCCCTTCCTAATGTTCACGATGTGTTCCACGTGAGCCAGCTGAGGAAGTGTTTGCGTAGCGATCGGCTTGTTCTTGATTCGATGCCTGTTTTGCAACCCAATCTTTCGTATGTCGAAGAGCCTGTCCGAATCTTGGAGACTCAGGAGCGTGTGTTGCGAAGGAAGACGATCCCAATGGTTAAGGTTCTTTGGAAGAATCAGGGTGTCGAAAGCGCAACTTGGGAATTGGAGTCTGCTATGAGAGAGACTCATCCTAGCCTCTTCTCTTAGACTTCGGGTAAGTCTTCTTTTCTGTATCCTTAGAATTGTTTCTGTATCTTTCTTGATCCTTGGATTTCAAGTTTCGGGACGAAACTTCCTTTTAGGGGGAGTGACTGTAACGCCCCTGATTTCGTTAATTATTTTACGTACCCTCTGTGACGTAATTTTGGCGTAAGGGCGTTATGTCAGCTCGTCTGGTAGTGTTTCGAGTTTTAGCTTAGTTAAATCTTGTGATTTAGGTCAAGCATGCGAGATTTCGCGTCGTTTCGAGTTAAAGTGAAGATTTTGAGTGGATTTCAAGATTTTTAGCTTCGGGAGGCTTTAGCCCGAGTTTGGCCCGTCGGAATTAAATTCTGACTTCGCCGTTGGATTCGTAACACCGTGTTTTAGTTAAGGTGCGAATTTCGTAGAAATCTGAGGTGTTTCGGTCGCCCTCGCAGTTAAGTAAATTGGGGAATTTATTTATTAATTAAATAATAATTTAGGGTTATATATATAAGCCTAAAATCTCCTCCTCCTATTCATCTTCTTCCTCCCTCGAGCAAATCAGCCGCCGAGCGAAAGGGCGAGTGCGGAGCTTCGAGGAGCGTTCGATCGGCGATTTCTAGGGCTGTAGTAGTCGGAATCGCGTTTGGAGGGAAGATTTGGAAAGCTCTCGGCGAGATCTTCGTTCTAGCGGTAAGCTTTTCCCGTTCTGTGGAATTTTTGGAGTTAGGGTAGTGACCTAACCCCTTCTTTCGACCCGAAAAGTTTCAGGAATCGGTGCTCGTGTGTTTTCCTAGCCGAACCATAGCTTCCGGAGCAAAGATCTTCGAGTTTGCAAGGTTAAGGCAAGTGGCTTCCTCCTCCTTCTCTTTCTGTTCTTGAAGTATTGTTTCGCTCGTGTCGATTTCATGTCGCTCGGTTTAACTTAAGTTTTGGAGTGTTAATGTAAGCTTCCTTGATTATTCTTCCTTTGCTATGAATCGGGTAGTTGTTCCCTGGAGAAAACCGTCCTATCTATACCCAAAGGATAAATAGCTTCTAGGAGAATCGCTATCCGCTGGCCACACAGCAGAATAGGGGATTCTGTGTCCATTCGTCGAGATGTCACGGGACATTCCGTGTAATCCCGACGAATTCCGACGAATTCCGTGGAACTCCGACGAATCAGGTTAGAGATTTTTTCTGTGTCCATTCGTCGAGATGTCACGGGACATTCCGTGTAATCCCGACGAATTCCGACGAATTCCGTGGAATTCCGACGAATCAGGTTAGAGATTTTTTTCTGTGTCCATTCGTCGAGATGTCACGGGACATTCCGTGTAATCCCGACGAATTCCGACGAATTCCGTGGAATTCCGACGAATCAGGTTAGAGATTTTTCTGTGTCCATTCGTCGAGATTTCACGGGACATTCCGTGTAATCCCGACGAATTCCGACGAATTCCGTGGAATTCCGACGAATCAGGTTAAAGATTTTTTTTCTGTGTCCATTCGTCGAGATGTCACGGGACATTCCGTGTAATCCCGACGAATTCCGACGAATTCAAACAGCAACAAGATCTCGAATTCCTCCCGTTTGAACTTCTTTCTACTCGTTGTGGTCTGTTGACATTTGAGTTACTCTTATGATTCATATTGATCGAGGTGTACTTTGCCTTGACCCTAATTCTTAGGTCCTTCCAGTGATTTTCTTTCGGGCAGCGTCCCGTGTTTAAGTAAAATTTAAGTAATAAGAACTACTGCCTTTAGCCTTACACAGTAGTTGTGTTTGGGAGACAGTGGGGGAAAATGTTATAGCCTTGCACGGTAGTCGTGTTTGGGGTGGTAGGGTCTAGTGGTACCCCCACCTGGTTTTGGGCTTTGGGTAGCGGAGGTAGTTAACCGCTTCCGTATAATTTGAGCTGATCAGTCTCTTGAATTGATGAAACTAAATAAATGAACATGTTTGTTCCTCTTTTGGTATATAGTGCACTTGATGCTTGTTGGTTCTTTGTTGGAGCTCTCTTTCGGTAAATTTTGGCTTGGGTTGGTACCCCTTACGCCTTGTTCGTTTTTCTGCAAATCTTCCGCCACTTGCAACTCCTTGCTGAGGCGTTCTTTGTTTTATTGAATGCCTCAGGTTCAGAGCCGTAGCGGCTAGTGGTGTTGCCTGGAGTTCAGAGTTGGTAGCTGCTCACCCCGCTGTTGCGAGGTAGTTGATTTTAGTTGCTTCTTGTGCTCAGACATACTAGTTAGTGCCAATGGGTTAGTGTCATGTTGTTGACGCCCATTGTGCCCTTTTTTATACTTTATAGATTATTTGCCAGATTATGCCACTACTTTTAGATCTTGTGTACCTTACCCTCTGGGAATGATTTATGCTAGGTGCACTATAGTTATAAAATGATTTTTTCCTCATTCTCATTGCATTCTTTCTAACTGAAACCCTTAACTTTAAAAGTCGCCTAAAGGTATTTTCTACCCTTACAGTACGCCTAGTTATGTGCATATCATTTATTTCATGCTCCGTCGTTTGCATACATGTAGGACTTTAAGTAAACTAAATTAAGTACTTTCCGCTGCAATTATATATACTTTCTCGGTGGACTAGTTGATCCACGAACTGAGAGGCACAGTTCTTATCTCAAAACCCCTGATAAATGATTTCAAATGATGACTTATCATATAATCAAGTTTGTTTAGTTAAGTAATAGGTTCCCGCCTGAGCGTCTACAGTTGTCTCCTGTATGACGTGGCATCATGACATGTATTTTCTCTTACTCTGATATTCTTAAATTCGGAGAAAATGCGGGTTGTGACAGTTACCTAGACCTCGCCACCTTCTCCTCCTTCAACCATTTCACTTCCTTACCTTATCTTTTACTCGCAGGATACCGTAGCTGCCGGAAGGGCTGACGCTCGCATCCAAGGCCTAGAGGGCGAGGTGGCCGGGTTGAAAACTCTTAATCACGAGCTGTCCCGTGCCGCCGTCCCCCCTTCCCCCCGCCGCCTGAAGGAAGAGCGGCGAGCGCGAGATGAGGAAATCCGCGAGGAGTCCATCGAGTCGGCTCGCTACATTTTCCAGACGATGAAGGCGGCCGACCTCCTGTCTGCCGACGCGGCCGACATTACTCTAGAAGACATCGTCCCAGACCTCTTCATTCCGCTCCCGCCAGTGAAGAGTAGCGATGAAGAGGAGGGGTCTGCGAGTGATCTCTGATACTTGTAAATTTTGCTCTTTGTTTTTTGCTTCATTTTGGCTGGCGAGGTCGCCGCTTCATGTAAATTAAACTGTGAAATGCATATATGCATGTTTTTTGGCCTTGTACTGTGTTCGCTCTTTCAGCTATATTGTTTTTCTCATGTTGATATCTCGTTCTCGCTTACCGCGATATTCATCTTCGCGAAGGTTGTTCTCGCGATGTTTGTTCTCACACATTATGCTATCGGATAGATAGGTATATGACGTTTTTGTCTGCCCTGGCCTTTCGCTATTTGCCTTAGGATTATAACCCTTTAGGTACGCACTTTCCTCTATGTCTCGCAAGGTACGTTCCTTCCCGGCGAGAGCTCGCCTCCCACTTTGGGTCGGCGACCCCTCCGCCGAGTATTAGGTACCCCGGAGTGCTTAGGGATAGTTCTCGCCACCCCTATACAATCATGCGAAATCTTTTTTCTCGCCGAGCGAGAAGGACCTGGTCAGCACCGAAGACTTGCCAACCTGAGGCTTACCAACCTGCCCTTATGAAAAACTCATCTCCGTTCCAGCCTCTCCAGAGATCAACCTGTACCCCCCATCTAGTGAGAGCCCGGGAGCGGAATCGATCTGGGGCATTCCAGCACCAATACTTATCACCTAGCCAGCCTATCCAGAGATCAACCTGTACCCCCCCCCCCCCCCCCCCCCCCCGTCTAGTGAGAGCTCGGGAGCGGAATCGATCTGGGGCATTCCAGCGCCAATACTTATCACCTTGCCAGCCTCTCCAGAGATCAACCTGCACCCACCGTCTAGTGAGAGCCCGGGAGCGGAATCGATCTGGGGCATTCCAGCACCAATACTTATCACCTTGCCAGCCTCTCCAGAGATCAACATGTACCCCCCGTCTAGTGAGAGCCCGGGAGCGGAATCGATCTGGGGAATTCCAGCACCAATACTTATCACCTTGCCAGCCTCTCCAGAGATCAACCTGTACCCCCCATCTAGTGAGAGCCCGGGAGCGGAATCGATCAGGGGCATTCCAGCACCAATACTTATCACCTTGTCAGCCTCTCCAGAGATCAACCTGTACAGTGAGAGCCCGGGAGCGGAATCGATCTGGGGCATTCCAGCACCAATACTTATCACCTTTGTTATCCTCGCACAACAGTTATAACCATCAGACAAAGAAGTAAGATATTCAACAAACGACATTGTAAGAAACTTTCAAGGGTAGAATCGCTTCAGATCATCTCCACTTCTGGCTCGGCCGAGAGGTACCCCTTCCACATCCCGGAGGTGATACCCCCCCCCCCCCCCCCGACTTGAGCACTTCACTTACATTGTATGGACTTTCCCAGTTGGGGTTAAGCTTACCCACTGCGGTTCCTCTTCCGGCCGCGTCGACCTTCTTCAGGACCAGATCTCCTTTCTAAAAGTGTTTTATTAGGATGTGCTTGTCAAAATATCGGGCCATTCGTCGCTTGATTTCCTCCTGCCTGATGGTGGCCAGGTCCCGAAGTTCCTCTACCAGATCCAAGGACAACCTCTGCTCCGCATCATTAGACACTAGCCATTCTTCATCTCCATCACCCGCAACGATCACCCTGGGGGTCTTTACTTCGAACTCTATGGGAAGGACGGCTTCGGATCCATGAGAAAGTTTGAACAGGGTCTCCCCGGTGGCGGTATTCGAAGTAGTCCTCAAGGCCCAAAGGACGGATGGTAGCTGCTCCACCCAGTTCCCCCGGAGGTTCTCCACCTTCTTCTTTAGTAGGTTGACGATTACCTTGTGAAAGAAATCGTTGTCTACCTAAATCACCTAGAGGGGGGGGGGGGGGGGGGGGTGAATAGGTGATCTCTACTGCGATTGCGAAATAAAAATTTAGCACACACACAACAATAAATATCACAGCACAGAGACACAAGATTTATAGAGGTTCCCCAATGGTGGGTACTCCTCTCTCCCGCTCCGCCTATCTAGCACTTCGGGATAGCGTCGACAACCTCACCAAAACTCAGATTTATCAACAAATCCTACACTCGGAGACAACAGCTCCTACAAACTCAGAGAACAACCTCTCCTATAAACTCAGAGTAAACAACTCCTACAACTCGGAGTAAACAACTCCTACAAAATAACTCAGAGTAAAAAAAAAACTCATACGGGAATTAAATAAAGTTTGAAACGAAACTTCTCTTGAATCTCAATAGAGATTAACTTCAGATCTGGAGAGACTGAATCTTCTTCTTCCTTTAGAGTGAAAGATTGGATCTTCAAGGATTAGGAAGAATAAAGAATCGGCAAACCTGATCTGAGTAGGCCCTTTGATTAATTTTTTCTTTCTAACAATCGGGTGATTTCTTGAGTTTGCCTAAAAATAAAAGATTATTTATAGGGAGACCTCCAACGGCTCGGGCGACAAACAAGGAGAGATCACCACGTGTACTGTACATGGCGGCCAACCCTAAATTTCAAAAAACAAAACATAAATTTGAAATCCGTCTGTCCGTCATTCGTCGAGACTTTACGTGAACATTCGACGAATTGACTTAGCCATTGAAAAATAGTGATCAAAGCTTGAAAACTGTCTTCTGTTTTCATTCGTCGGAATTCGTCAGGAGTTCTCGAGAACATTCGACGAATTGACTTAGCCGCACATTTTCCTTCACAAGTCTGCCTTTTTGACTTCTGTCTGCGTTCGTCGATATTCGTCGGGAGTTCATGAGAACATTCGACGAATAGACTTAGCCGCAAAAATTTCTTCTTTAAACTAGAAATTTGGCTTCTGTCTGGATTCGTCGAGATTCATCGGAACTTCACGAGACATCTCGACGAATTGACTTAGCAAAAATTTCTTTTCTCCTGAAAACCTGCTCCACTCCTCAAACTTGAAAACCTTCAGCTATGAGTATATGAAGTACACCCCAATAGAGAGATTACACATGGACCAACACTTTGTTCTACACAATGAGGGATTACATTGTCTAGAACTGTGTTTGGTGATCCATTGCAACCTGACTTTGGTGTGCACTTAGCATTAAGACCTGTCATAACACATCTAAACAGAAATCATCAAATACATCCTCAATTCAATTTAGTTCACTAGGGGACATCTTCAAATCCAGGTAATTGTGGATACAATACCCAACAATCTTCCCCTATTTGAAGACGTCATAACCCTATGCACTAAGTTGAATTGTACAGAAAATATAATGAATAAAAAGAGCACTAATCAGGCAGTAATATTTAAAGAAAAACTCAATGTTTATCTTAACACAAATATATATATATATAAACAAAGAAAACAGCATGATTCCAGAACAGCTCAGCTCATGCTTGATCCTTGCCTTTCTGCTTTTCAAAAATTCTTTCCACTGCCTCAACTCTCTTTTTCTGTTCAGATTCCATTCTTTCAAAGAAGGCTTTTGGTTTAGGCCAATACTTATCAGGAGCAGTTTCTTTGGTTCCCCCAGTCTTGAAGTGAATCCTTCTTTCAGATGTCCTTTTCATGAACTTACTCCATTCATCCTGGCTGTAGTGATCACTGACATTTTCATGATGTTTACTGACTAGATTGAAGGTTGTTAGAACAATACCTTTGGAAGTGGGACTCCAACTCTCTTGGAAATTCCTTGGGGGTGGCCTATTATAAAACTCTCTAATCTTTTTATAAGGATTATACCTCTTTGCAGAAGGTTTGTCACCAAATATTTTCCTTTTCAGAGAATTTTCAGAGGGTTCAGATACTTTGGAGTTGTCAGGCCCTTCAACAAAAACTGGATCATCCCAGAACTCTTGGTAGGAGGAGGCAGAGATGTCTTCTTCAGCAAAATCAAAATCCTCAACAGGAATTGGAGAAGAACTTGGATCACTTGGACCTGGAGCACTTGAAGAAGGAACATCTGACTTTTTGTCCACAATAGTGAATCCAAGCATGCCTGCAACTTCCTTGAACAGCCAACTAGTTGATTCATGGGTATACCAATTTACATCTTTAACATTTTGCAAGATGTTCTCCTGAAGCTCTTGCATTTTTGAAAATACATTTCCATCCAAATCATTCACTTTACCATCCAAATCATTCACTTTACTAGCACTCTCCTCTATCTTAGACACCATACTCTCCTCCCCCTTTATGACATCTTCATGTAGGAGGGCATAGAGTTTGGCCAGTTGCCTTTCAACTTGATCACCCAGAAAATTAAGCCCTTGATCATGAGAAATTCTGAGAGCTGTTTGAGCAGTATTCAGATTAACAACATCTTCAGCAACCTGATGCAAGTTATTTAGAACATGCCCAACTCCCTTATTAGTGTGGTCCAATGCCTTTCCTGCCTTTGTCATCCAGGCTTCTTGATCACTTTTGAATTTGCCCATTTCATGCCTCATTTCAGTCATTTCCTGCCTCAAAGCACTATTAACAGTATCAATCTTCTGATAGACTTTCTTGATAGACTTATCAAAATGCTCAGTCTGAGCTTGCAGCAAACTTGCAATATACTTCAGCAGAGAAGAATGAGAGCTCTCTCCAGTTTCAAAATCTTCAGGAGAGGCTCTATCAGCTACAAAACTGGTAGAATGTGCTTGCTCATCAAGAACAGTTACTCTTGGAGATTTTCTAATAAGACTTTCTGGTGGGGGCAAGAGCAGCACAGAAGGAAGAACCTGAGGAACTGCAGATTCTCCCATGAATATGTCTTCATGTTCTTTCTCCCCCTCAGCCAAAGACATCCTCTTGGCAAACTCCAATTGAGCACCAAAACTGCCCTTCTCCATTGAATCAGATTTCTCAGAATGAACAGATGCAGGATCTGGCAAGTCTTCATTATCTTCTGAATTAGAAACAAACACTGCAGGTGATCTCCTTGATTCTTCTAGCATAGCAGCTTCATCTACATCATCAAATTTCCCTTGACCCTCCAGGTCATGAACACCATCAGGGACATCAGTACTAACTGGATCAACAGGAACTTGATCAGCTTCACTGGGAGGAATTTCTTTTGTAGCAACACCACTTTCAACATTGTCTCTTGGGGTTGGAAACTCCCCCTCAACATGTTCACCTCTTCCCTGATCAGGAGCTGGACTAGGTCCACTTCCCCTTGAGGGTTGACCTTCTTCCAGAAATCTGTCATCCCTCTGCAAGCCTGCTTCATCAGCATCAACAACTCTCTTCACTCCACCTTTTGGGATGACTCTTTCCCACTTGGAGAAGATAGATGAGGTAATTTTCTTTGTATGATGGAGTGGAGAGCCTCTTCCAAGATTAAACATATCAGGATTACTACCATTCAACAGCAGACTAAGAATTCTGCCAAAATTTGGGGCTAGGAAACTTTCTTTAATTTTTTCAAATATAACTTCACCAAAATTGAAATCTTTTCTACAGATAATAGCAGTGTGAATCTTAAAAGCTTCTTCAGATAGGTAGTCATGAGAGCCTACCTTGCACAATAAAACTTTTCCTAAAATATCACATAACAATTTACCTCCATCATTCATGAATTTCCTTCTTATTTTAGAACCTTCATCAGAGATGCCACAAAATCTCTTGGCTCTGAGAATGTCTTCAGCATACACTTCTTCTGATTCGACTTCAGGCATCCTCAAGATCCTGTTGATGCCACTGGCTTTCAAAACTATTTTACACGACCTGATGCAGCTCTTTATTTTCTTTCCTTGACTGGAAACTTTTGCATTCCTGTAGAACTCAAGAACATCTTGTTCTAAAATTTTAGCCGGCTCCTCCAAAACATAACTGAGCCCGGCGACATCAAGCATCATGATGATGTTTCTGAACTCATCTGAAGCCGCTCTAAACACACCTCGCACTAGCTCTCCACCAGAATGCAGACCTGCTTTTGGCGCCATTGAGCTTGACGAAATCGGGAAGAAGAACAATGATTTCTCGAGGGAGACGAAGAGACGAGAAGGGTTTTCACGGAAGGGACGTGTGGAATCACGTGTTTTCAATATTTATATATATATATAAAGTGGGTGCGTACCTGATTTCACGGATGGCTCTTCGGATCCAATAAATTATATTTAATAATAAGATTTCACGGGAGACGTGTCCGAGAAGAGAAATATTTTGACATGTGAAATCCCGTGAAACTTCATGAAATTTTCTGATTTATCCAGTGAAATCCCGTGCAATTTTGTGAAATTCCAACAGTCCTGTTTTCAAGATTCCTTGTTAAGCATTCCAAGTTCCATTTTGAAGAAATTGAACTTGGTCTCGTCCAGAGGCTTTGTAAAAATATCTGCAATTTGCTTGTCAGTATTAACATATAACAAATTTATATCCTTACTCTCAACATATTCCCGGATGAAGTCGTAGCGAAGCTCGATGTGCTTTGTTCTGCTATGAGAGACTGGATTATTTGCTATGGCAATAGCACTTGAGGAGTCACAGAACATGGAGATTTCTGTGAGCTTTAAGTTATAGTCCTCAAGATGATTCTTTATCCACAAGAGTTGTGCACAACAACTGCCGACAGAGATATACTCTGATTCAGCATTTGATATTGCAACACAATTTTGCTTCTTGCTACTCCATGAAATAAGCCTTTTTCCCAAGAATTGGCAAGTTCCTGAAGTACTCTTTCTATCATCTTTGCTACCTGGAAAATCAGCATCTGAAAAACCAATTAGTTCAAAGTCATTGCTTCTCGGGCACCATAAGCCAAGATTTGGTGTACCCTTAAGGTATCTCAAAATCCTCTTTGCAGCGGCATAATGAGATTCCTTACAGTTCACCTGATACCTGGCACAAACACATGTTGAAAACATTATATCAGGCCTACTAGCAGTAAGGTAGAGCAAGGACCCAATTAAGCTTCTGTACTTGGTTTCATCAAAAGGTTTCCCTTTCTCATCCTTGTCCAGAGACATGCTTGAGCCCATTGGAGTCCTCATAGAGGTTGCACTCTCCATTCCAAATTTTTTAAGGAGCTCTTTGGTGAACTTCGTCTGAGAGATGAAAATTCCATCTTCAGATTGGTGCACCTGGAGTCCTAAGAAATATTTCAGCTCTCCCATACTGCTCATTTCAAACTTACCTTGCATCAAGTTAGAAAACTTTTTGCAAAGTGTCATCTGTAGAGCCAAAAATAATATCATCAACATAGATTTGCACAAGCAAAATCTCGCCTTTCACTTCCCTAAGAAACAATGTCTTATCTATTGTTCCTCTTGTGAATTTGTTCTCAAGAAGTAACTTAGACAATGTCTCATACCAGGCTCGGGGTGCCTGTTTGAGACCATACAAAGCTTTATGTAAATAATATACATGATCAAGAAAGTTAGGATCTGCAAAACCTGGAGGCTGAGCTACATATACTTCCTCTTTAAGGTCTCCATTCAGGAAGGGTGACTTCACATCCATCTGGAAAACCTTAAAGCCCTTATATGCAACATAGGCCATAAATAATCTGATGGCTTCAAGTCTGTATACTGGTGCAAAGGTCTGATCAAAATCAATCCCTTCTTCTTGCCCGTATCCTTGTGCAACCAGTCTTGCTTTGTTCTTTGTAATGATGCCCTTTTCATCAAGCTTGTTACGGTAGACCCATTTGGTTCCAATCACATTTTGTCCTTTGGGTCTTGGTACTAACTCCCAAACTTTACATCTCTTGAATTGGTTGAGCTCTTCTTGCATAGCAAGGATCCAAGATGGATCGGTGTTTGCTTCTTCAAACTTCTTCGGCTCAATCTGTGAAAGAAAACTTAAATGTAAAACTTCGTTAGTTGTACCTCTTCTCGTTAGAACTCTACTTGAAGGATCTCCGATAATCTGATCAGCTGGATGATCTCTTGAATATCTGACTCCCAGGTTACTTGCATTTTCAGGAGCAACTTGAGGTTCAGCCACCTCTGGAACATCTTCTTCTTCATGAACTTTTTGTTCATCTTCAGAGTGATATGAGATCTCTTCTACCAACTTTGGTGCATCATCTGTGGAATTTACTCCATCTTCCATAGTGAGTTCCTTTAGCTTTTCACCCGCATCTTCAATGAACACACTAGACGAGTTGCTATGCAGCAGGCTCGTCTCATCAAATACAACATGGACTGTTTCTTCTACCACCAGAGTTTTCTTATTAAAAATCCTATATGCCATACTATGGCTACTATATCCTACAAAAATACCTTCAAAACATTTTTCACTAAACTTGGTTGTAGGATGTTTCCCATTGTTAAGTACATAGCATTTACTGCCAAAAATTCTAAAATATGAAATCTTTGGTTTTCTGCCCTTTAGAATCTCATATGGGGTCTTACGATGGTTCTTATTGATGAGTGCTCTGTTTTGCACATGGCAAGCTGTGTTTATAGCTTCTGCCCAAAAATATTCTGGAAGAGCAGAATCACTCAACATAGACCTGCCAGCTTCTATGAGGGTTCTATTCTTTCTCTCGGCTACTCCATTTTGTTGTGGAGTACGTGGAGAGGAAAACTCATGGGAGATACCTTGACTTTCACAAAACTCTATCATGGCCCCAGACTGAAATTCTGTTCCATGGTCACTTTTGATTTTGACCACTGAACAGTCAAGTTCATTCTGAATAAGCTTGACAAATGTAGTGAATATGCCAAAAGTTCCTGACTTAAGTTTTAGAAAGAACACCCATGCAAACTGGGAATAGTCATCAATAATAACCAAGGTGTAAGCTTTCCCACCTAAGCTTCTAACTGACATTGGACCAAATAAATCCATATGCAGCAGATGAAGACATCTGGTAGAATTATTGCCAATTATGCTCTTAAAGCTAGCCTTTGTTTGCTTACCCATTTGGCAAGCATGGCAAGGGCTTTCTTTAATGCATTTAACTTTGGGGGCATCCCTTACCAAGTTGTGAGAAAATAACATAGATATAGTTTTGAAATTAATATGTGCTAGTCTCTTGTGTCATTGGTCACAAAGAGATGCACTATCTTTGGCAACAAAACACACTGGGGTAGAAGACTGTAAACATATAAAATCCAAACAGTATATACCACTACTCCTAGAGCCTGTTAAAATAGTTTCCGCAGACACGGACATCTTTATCAGGCATTTATCTCTAAAGAACTCAACGGTGTAGCCTTTGTCACACAGTTGGCTTATGCTAATCAGATTGTATTTAAATCCCTTCACATGAGCTACACGTGTGAAAATGACTGAGCCGTTAGTTATTGAACCATAGCCTATAATAATACCTCGTTCAGATCCGCCAAACTTTACTTTAGGCCCGTTCTCAACTAGAACATAATCCTGAAGTAATCTTCTTCTCCCGGTCATATGCCGAGAGCAACCACTGTCCAAATACTAGATAGGAATTTCGTCGGCCTTTGGACATTCCTGCAAGCATGATCAATACCCCTTAGGAGCCCAAACATTTTTGGGCCCTTGGTTCCTTATTAGTGGAACACCACTTGGAACATTAACTTTGCAAGTGGTCGGTCTTACACTGTTAACTCGTGGAGTTCTTGGCACAGTATGATTGAACCAACAATCTATGGCAAAATGACCAATTTTGCCACAACACCAGCATTCAAATCTATTGTATCTCCTCTTTGTGTTCTGCTGAGCCTTTTGAACGGGTGGCTTTGCAGGAGGAGCAACCTTGGAGGTAGAAGCCTCGTTGGTGCAACATGCACAATTCTTAGGCACAATAGGCTTGACCTGCGGTGCCTTCTTAGCATTTGATCCATGAACGAATGGTCCATGATGCTTTAATTGAACTTCCTCATAAGGAGCCTTGAGGGAGCTAGATCCAAAGTTTCTGGGTTTGGTCCACACTGAGTTCACCTTGGTAGGCTCAACATGGGTTGGTCTGCTGAAGTGACCATAAATGCTCTCAAAATCATAGGTGTTCGTAGGAAGAATCACCTTCTTGAAAGTTGGAGCACAATGTGGACCCTTACCCTTTTCTTTAGCAGCTCTTCTTTTGGCTGACTTACTTAGGCTCTTTTCAGCAACATGGCCCAAACCACTACTACCAGAACCAGCAGTGAAAGTGTCTATAATAGGCAAAACTGTCTCGGGCTTAGAGAAGTTCATTGTGATCTTCTTTTCAGCCTCAAGCTGTTTCATCAAATCATTGATAATTTCACTCTACTGAATGCCTGCTGAAGTGGACTCGGAGAGAGCAATCTTCAAGGATAAGATTTCATCCCTGAGTAGGTTAGATTCTTCAATCTCCTTTCTCAGGTTTGATTCTTGATTCTTTAGGGATTGAATCTCCTTTGATTGAGTTTTAACAAGCTTTCGACACTCATTAAACCCCTTCAACATTTCCTCATACTTAGCAGTCAACTCAGAATCCTCTTCCGAGTAGTAGTTTTCATTAGCATCAGATGTCATCTCTGAACATGAAAGAGGTGTAGAAGATAATACCTGACCGGTGAAAGGAACAATATCTTTGTCATCATCTGACATGGCCATTAGACTGTAGAAGCAGTCTTTTGTGAGACCTTTTCCTCTATATTGACCAAATTGGTCTTCTGTATCAGGTTGAGCCATCAGTCCAAAGAATGCCTCTTCATCTGAATTAGACTCATTTGAGTCACTATCACTCAGAGTCTTGGACTTCTTGGCAACAAAACTCTTCCCCTCTTTCTTCTTTCCTTTGAAGGACTTCTTTTCTTCTTTTCTTGAAGATTCCTTCTTCTTGTGTGGGCAATCAGCTATCATGTGCCCTGGCTTTTTACAACAATAACAAACAGGTTCAGTATAATCGTGTTTGTTCGGTTTAGAACCATACCTGTCGTTTCTGTCACAGTGTGATCTCCTGTGATCTCTTGAGGAAGATGAGCCTTTTCTCATTTGTCTCCTCTTGCTAAGCAACTTTTTGAATTGCTTGGAGAGGAGGGAAAATTCTCCTTCAGATAGTTCTGATTCTTCAGAAGTGTTTTCAGCTTTATCCTCAGAAGACTCATCCCTCACAGGGGACAGAGCCCTGCTTCTCCGGGAGCTTTCAACCTTTAGAGCAATGGTCTTCTCCTTACTAGAGCTCCTTCTGCTTTCCTCTTCTGACTTCCTGATATTCAACTTCAGCTCATGGGAGAGCAGCTTCCCATATAGAATCTGTGGCTCCGTAGTAGCCAACTTACCATATTCTCTGATAGCTATCACCTTGGGGTCCCATTCCTTAGACAGGGATCTAAGGAATTTGTCGTTTAGTTCATCCACGGTGAATTCTCTTCCATAGTTTCTCAGACCATTTACAATCTTGAAGAATTTCTCGTAGGTGTCAGAAATTGTGTCTTTGCCTTGTTGCTTGAAGGCTTCGTATTCTTGGTTCAGCAAAGACTTCCTGTCATCTCGAACTTCTTCAGTACCTTCCATCAAAACCATAATAGAATCCCACATCTCTTTTGCAGACTTGCAGTGAATCAGATTTTGTAGCATTGAATCATCAATTGCACCTGCTATGATGTGCTTTGCTTTCTTGTCCAGAGTGACAAGTGCAATTTCATCCTTTGTCATGTCCATCAGTTTCTTTGGCACTTGTTTGGTGGCATCAATGGTAGAAGCAACCATGGGAATATGGGGACCTTCCTTAACTATCTGGGAGATTCGGGGATCATTTGCTTCCATGTAGAAGATAACTCTTTCTTTCCACATGGGGAAATTCTCCTTAGTGCAAACTGGGAGCTTGGAGGAAAACCTTTTCATGCCTCTGTCCATAGATAGAGATCTTGACAACGTAGAAGGATCTTTAATCTAGGTGTTAACCTCTTAAAGATAACCTCGCTTTGATACCAATTGAAAGAAATCATTGTCTACCTAAATCACCTAGAGGGGAGGTGAATAAGTGATCTCTACTGCGATTGCGGAATAAAAATTTAGCACACACACAATAATAAATATCACAGCACAGAGACACAAGATTTATAGAGGTTCCCCAATGGTGGGTACTCCTCTCTCCCGCTCCGCCTATCTAGCACTTTGGGCTAGCGTCGACAACTTCACCAAAACTCAGATTTATCAATAAATCCTACACTCGGAGACAACGGCTCCTACAAACTCGGAGAACAACCTCTCCTACAAACTCAGAGTAAACAACTCCTACAATTCGGAGTAAACAACTCCTACAAAATAACTCGGAGTAAAAAAAAACTCCTACAGGAATTAAATAAAGTTTGAAACGAAACTTCTCTTGAATCTCAATAGAGATTAACTTCAGATCTGGAGAGACTGAATCTTCTTCTTCCTTTAGAGTGAAAGCTTGGATCTTCAAGGATTAGGAAGAATAAAGAATCGACAAACCTGATCTGAGTAGGCCCTTTGATTAATTTGAAAAGATCTTCAATATAAAGAGCAGCAACTAGATCAAAGGCCTTCTTATCTGAGAAATCTCTAGCAACACTGAAGAACGAATCTTGAGCGGCGCAGACTTTAGATCTCAGAAACTTGTTCAGCAAGAGAGAAAAAACGGTTAGCTTCTTTTTAACAATCGGGTGATTTCTTGAGTTTGCCCTAAAAATAAAAGATTATTTATAGGGAGACCTCCAACGGCTCGGGCGACAAACAAGGAGAGATCACCACGTGTACTGTACATGGCGGCCAACCCTAAATTTCAAAAAACGAAACATAAAATTGAAATCCGTCTGTCCGTCATTCGTCGAGACTTTACGTGAACATTCGACGAATTGACTTAGCCATTGAAAAATACTTATCAAAGCTTGAAAACTGCCTTCTGTTTTCATTCGTCGGAATTCGTCGGGAGTTCTCGAGAACATTCGACGAATTGACTTAGCCGCGCATTTTCCTTCACAAGTCTGCCTTTTTGACTTCTGTTTGCGTTCGTCGATATTCGTCGGGAGTTCATGAGAACATTCGACGAATAGACTTAGCCGCAAAAATTTCTTCTTTAAACTAGAAATTTGTCTTCTGTCTGGATTCGTCGAGATTCATCGGAACTTCACGAGACATCTCGACGAATTGACTTAGCAAAAATTTCTTTTCTCCTGAAAACCTGCTCCACTCCTCAAACTTGAAAACCTTCAGTTATGAGTATATGAAGTACACCTCAATAGAGAGATTACACATGGACCAACACTTTGTTCTACACAATGAGGGATTACATTGTCTAGAACTGTGTTTGGTGATCTGCAACCTGACTTTGGTGTGCACTTAGCATTAAGACCTGTCATAACACATCTAAACAGAAATCATCAAATACATCCTCAATTCAATTTAGTTCACTAGGGGACATCTTCAAATCCAAGTAATTGTGGATACAATACCCAACACCTTATTTTCCGCCTCCACCTGACCGTTGCTTCTCGGGTGGTGAACCGATGCGAACCTGAGGTCGATGCCGAGTTGGGTGCAGAAGCTAACAAACTCTTCGCTAGCAAATTGTGGCTCATTGTCTGTCACTATAGCCAGAGGGAGCCCGTGCCTGCAAATTATCTCTCCCCACAAAAAATTTCTTTACCACTTGAGATGTTACCTTGGCTAGGGCCTTCACTTCCACCCATTTGGAGAAGTAATCGATCATAACTAACAAGAACGTCCTCTGGCCACTGGCTTGTGGGAAAGGGCCAACTAGGTCCAACCCCCATATAGCAAAAGGCCAGGGGGTCGTGATGGTCCGGAGCCTCTGGCCCGGGAGGAGTTGGAGCGGCGCATAGAGCTGACACTTCGAACATCTTCTTGCGAACTCCGCCGCATCTTTGCTGAGAGTTGGCCAGAAGTAGCCTTGTCTCAACACCCTCCCCTCCAGAGTTCGGCTCCCGGAGTGACTTCCACACTCCCCGAAGTTAATTTCTTCTAGGACTCTCGGAACCTCCTCCTCGGAAACATAACGGGCCAGAAGTCCCGAGAGTGTCTTCCTATACAGCCCTCCTGCATGCAAAGAATAATAAGCTGACTTATACCTGAAGCGTCGTCCGTCTATGTCTTCTTCAGGAAACTTCCCCGATGATAGGAAGGTGATGAAGGGATCCATCCACGAGACCCGCTGATCCACCTCCATCAGTTCTCCTTCCTCGATGGTGGGTCGGAAGAGTTCTGAAACCGTCCCCCTGCTTGGGGACCGAACCTAGCTAGGAGGTCCGCGGGGGTGCTCTCTTCCCTTGGCACGTGTTTGATGGAGAAAGTGCGGAATTGCCCGATGAACCCCTTGACCTTCTCCAAGTACCGCTGGAGGGTCGGGAACTTTGCCTCAAACTCTCCCTTGACTTGGCATGCTACCACCATGGAGTCCGTCGAGACCTCCACATCATGCACTCTCAGTTCCCGAGCCAACCGCAGGCCCTCTATCACCGCCTCGTACTCAGCTTGGTTGTTGGTAACCGGGAAGTGGATGTTCAAAGCTTGTTCGATCTTTGTCCCTTGGGGGTTCACAAGGATTATTACCCCTCCATAGGAGTGCTTCCCTGAGGAGCCATCCAACAACATCTTCCATGCCACCGGGGGGGAGGGGATTCATGCTCCTCCACTTCAGTTGCGTAGTCAGCCATGAAGTCTGCCACTGCTTGGGCCTTGATCGACGTCCTGGGTACGAACGTAACATCAAACTCACTCAGCTCCACGGACCACTTCACCAACCTTCCCGAGTGCTCCACCCCTTCCATGACTTTGCGAAGCGGGTGATCAGTCACTACCTTGATTGAATGTGCCTGAAAGTAAGGTCGGAGCCTCCGGGCCGCCACTATAAACGCGAAGGCCATCTTTTCCAGAATCGGGTACCGGAGCTCTGCCTTCCTCAGCACTCGGCTGACGTAGTAGATGGGGAATTTCTTTCTCCCCTCCTCCCGGACCAATACTGAACTTACTACCTCAGATCCTACTCCCAGGTATAGGTATAGGTCCTCTCCCGGTCTCGGCCCTTGGAGTATGGGGATTTGGGTGAGTTTCTCTTTCAAAGCCTAAAAGGCTCCCTCACACTCTGGGGTCCATTCGAATTTTTTGTTTCCACTTAACACCTTGAAAAAGGGTGCACACTTGTCTCCCACCTAGCAGAGGAACCTGCTGAGTCCGGCCAGCTTTCCAGTGAGGCTCTGAACCTTCTTCGAGTTTCTTGGTGATCCCAGCTCCATTATCGCTTTGACCTTATCCGGGTTAGGCTCCACCCCCGCCGGGGTAAGCAGGTGACCCAGGAATTTCCCTCGGCTTGCCCCAAAGACACACTTCAGGGGGTTGAGCTTCATCTTATACTTTCGCAAGGTCCTAAAGGTATCTTCAAGGTATCGGAGGTGGGATTCAAGCTCCCGACTTTTTACCATGAGATCATCGACGTAGACCTCCAAGTTTCTCCTCTTCTGTTCTCGGAAGACCCTGTCCATCATTCTTTGGTACGTGGCACCTGCATTCTTGAGCCCGAAGGGCATCATCTTATAACAATAACACCCATCCTCCGTGATGAAGGAGACATCTTTGATGTCAGGGGGTGCATGCGAATCTGATGATAACCTGAAAAGCATCTAAAAAAGACTTTATAGGGAAACCGACGACTGAGTCAACCAGCGCGCCAATTCTAGGCAAGGGGTAGCAATCCTTGGGGCACGATTTATTAAGCAAGGAAAAGTCGATACACATTCTCCACTTACCTCCCCCCTTCTTCACCATGACCACGTTAGAGACCCAGCCTGGATACTGGATCTATGATACAAACCCCGCATGTATGAGCTTACCCACTGAAAGTGGAGGTTAGATCTTAAGTTACTCTAGAGGGGGGGGGGGGGGGTGAGTAGAGTATTAAAACTTTTCCTTAGTTTTATAGCGGAATAAAAAATAGTTTTATATATATGTGTAAGCAGAGTGAGTAATAAAAACTAAGTAAAGAAAATCAGCACAACACAGAAAAGAAATCAAACACAGAAGACACAAGGAGCTATAGTAGTTCCCCAATAAATCTGGGTACGTCTACTCTTCTACCACCCTTGGTAGGAATCTACTAGGAATTTTTGATAAGGTGCCCTCACACCAAGGGATTTTTGATAAGGTGTCCACACACCAATGGGAGTTTGATCAGGTGCCCAATTCACCGATAAGCTTTTGATAAGGTGCTTAGAAACCAAACAAGGATTTTTTGATATGGTGTCTTGCCACCAGTGAGTTACACTTTTGAAGGGAGTATTAACCATGTACAAGAGAGGTGAGAAAGAGTTTATAGTGTTCTTCTCCGTCAAGATGCTGAGAGAAGGCTCTAGTGGATTTGTTATAAAGCTCCCCCTGTCTGATAGAAGTATTTGACAGATGGTGGAGAAGCTTTCTCTTGAAAACACAAATCTTCTGTAGCAGATTGATCTGGAAGAAAATAGTTCTTCAGATTCTTTGTTGCTCTTTTAGAAGACTTGAACTTGCAGCAGATATTTGAGAGATGGATCTTTGAAGAAGATTTTCTCAGAGAAATGATGATTGCTGCTTGAGGAAGAAGAAGACTGAGAATAATTTTTCTGGATGTTCTTCCTTTTCTTTCTCTATACTTGTTGTTCTTCTCTCTCTGTATTCTGTAAGAGTATATTTGAATTCTGTCGAAAGCGTGAGAGAATAAACTCTGTCTTGATATATTCTATCTTTGGAATAGAATAATCAGGATTTAGTTCTTTCTTGGAACTGTAACAGAGACAAAACAACTTTTGCAGGTCCTTTAATTCCTTAGCCGTGAAATACTCCTTTGCATTAATTGTCAACGGCTATTTCTGTCTTGGAAAAAGAAAAGAAAGAATATAATAACTGAATATAATATTCTTACTTATCTGACTTGAATATGTCCAAAGATATTTGAATAGATCCGTTAAATTCGTCGATCTGTGTTCAGAGAACTGATAAATAACTGATCTTTAAGAATTAAATACTCTGGGGACTGTATTTGTCGAACCGAGCTTCAATAAAGAATCTGTCGAGCTCTGGATGAAATCTGTCGAGCGCTGGCAGGAATTTGTCGAGCGCTGGCAGGAATCTGTCGAGCCCTGGCTGGAATCTGTCGAGCACTGGCAGCCATTTGTCGAGCGCAGAGATGACTGGATTTCGTCGACCGCTTCCTTGATATTTCGTCGATCGCCGTCCGACGAATGCTGAGCGCGTTCGATGAATGCTGAGCGCCGTTCGACGAATGCTAAGACTTAGTGAAATTTCCAGTTCTAACAGCCAAATATCTTCCTAAACTCTTGACCCATAAACTATACATTGGGGTCAACTTGTCCTTAGTCAACATATAGTGATCCTAGCCCAAATCACAAATAGGGTTGTTCCAACAATCTTCCCCTATTTGGGTTAGGACACTATTTGACAAAAGTTGAAAAATAAATAAATGCTAAAACATAAAAAACAACAGAGTATGAATATATCTATATATTTAAATATTTTATCAGATATAAAGTGAAAAGTACTCTGAGTTTTGAAAATACATTTCAATAAAAAATAAAACTGAAAATACAATCAGAACCTTGATTTTGCTGAATTCTGCTGCTTCTGAATTCTGAAATTCTAATTTTGTCTGATCTGTGTTGTTCTGAATTCTGATCTGAACTGAACTGTATTATTCTGAATTCTGAATTGAATCTTTATCTGATTTCTGAATGTGTTAACTACTCCTCCTTTTGATCAGCTTTATAATTTTGATTAGCTATGCTGTAGTAATAACTGATATTGAATTTGCTATATAAAAGTTCTTTTTCTGAGCTGTATCTGCATCTGAATTACAGAATACTTTTCTGAAACAGCAAACTGTAATTAGCAAGTTGCTGTAAGCTTTATCAAGCTTTTCTTCAAACAGTAACTCCCCCTGATAGTGTCTCCCCCTGAATTCTGGAGGTTCTTCAGCTTTCTCTCCTTGCCTAGTTCATAGAACAACTCCCCCTAAGCAAAACAGTGCATCAAATGGAGCTTGTTCATAAAACTTCTCCCCCTGCCTAGTTTCAGGAAAGGCCTGAAGCTAGGCCCCTTGAAGAAGGGACATTTGATGGAGGTAGGGAAGGATGCAAGATTTATATTGCTGTTGTTCAATTTCATTTGCATTCTTTGTCTTGAGAGTGTATACCCTTTCTTTTATTTTTGCAACTGATAGTTTGATCCCAATTGAAAGTGCAATTGAGTATCTATGTTCTACTTTGATACCAATTGAAAGTCCTCTAATAGATAATTTAGCAATGATCCTAAGGTTTACATGTCCTAATCTCTTATGCCAAAGTTCACTAGGTTTGCTTAAATCACTAAATAAACAAACTTTTGAAGTAGATGAATTGATATTTACTAAATATATATTACCATGCCTAATACCAGATAAAACAATAATATCATCAGTAGATTTAATAAGGCAATTTAATTTATTAAATGTTACCTGATAACCTTCATCACATAACTGACTTATGCTGATGAGGTTGTGCTTTAGTCCCTTTACATAAGCAACCTCTTTGAAGGTGACTTCTCTAATCTTGACTTTTCCATAGCCTTTGGTCTGTCCACAGTTGGAGTCTCCAAATATAACTTTTGGTCCAAGCTTTGCCTTGTAGTTGTTCAGGTTGGCCTTGTTCCTTGTCATATGTTTTGAACAACCACTGTCCAAATACCATTTTTCACTTGTTCTTGGACAGCTGTGTACCTGCAAAAACAAAAACAAAAAGAACTATTTGTTCCTGACCCAGACAACCTTGTGTCTTTTTGTATTTCCACACAAATCTGAAATAAAAGATATTTCAGGTTGGTCCTTGTAACCTTGGGGATGATATCTCCTTGGAGGTATAATCCATTCAGTGAAAGGATTCTTAGAATGTGAAGAATATGAATTGTTCAGATTTGCTGTATAGTTTCTGTTATATAAACAGGGCTGAGTTCGTCGAGCTCCGTTCGACAAATGACTGATATTTTGTCGACCGCCGTTCATATAATTACTATATAGAAAATCTATTTTCAGAGTTCGTCGAGCTCTGTTCGACAAATTTGATGCATTTCGTTGAGCTCCGTTCGACGAATTCTACTGAATTCTGCTTTTCTCGACAGTCTTACTTGAAATATTTTTATTTTCATCTACAACCTCTTTGCTCTTTGTAGAGATGAATTTTATATGTGTAGATAATATATTCTTCTTAATTAGAGGTGGCTCACTTGATGAAGCACCCAAGCCAAGTTTGATATTAAGTTTAGCATTTACTGTGCTTGTGATATCCATCAGTTTGATGCTTCTCCCATTTAGGGATTCTTCAAATTTCTTGGCCTCAGAAAGTTTATTCTCAAGGAGAATAGTTTGTTCTCTAGAGACAGCCAAATCTTTCTTAAGATTTACATTTTCTTCACTTATATTTTTCATTTCAACTAGCTTTTGTCTGAGTGAGATTATTTCTTTCTCAGATTTAATTAAGTCTAAGAAAAGAACCTTGAATTCATCTTTGAATTCAACCGAAGTAAAATCAAAGGTAGATATTACCTGATCTGCATCATTTTCAGCTTCAGATTCTGATTCTTCATCTGAATTGCTTGTTGAGGCATTGATAGCCATCATACAGAGAATTCTTTCTTCTTCATTATCTTCATCATCAGAGAGCTGGATGATGAATCTGATTCAGTTTCACTCCAAGTTTCAGCTACAAATCCTCTTCCCTTCTTTTTGTGTTTGTGGGAGGAAGATTTGCTGGAGTTTCTTCTTTCTTCCTTTTCTTTTCTCTTTTCCTTCTTGTCCTTCTTGTTTTGATTTTCTGGACAATCAGGTGCTATGTTAGTTTCCTGCAACCAAAACATATAATTTCTTTAGAATTGTTTTTGTCATACCTTGGCTTTTCCCTTGATCTGGAGTCCTTCTTTCTGAAGTATTTCTTAGCCATTTTGTAGAATCTCTTAGCTATAAGGCTCATGAACTCCTCATTTTCAGAAGTCGTTCCTTCTTCTTCTGTAGCTTTGAAGGCAATGTTCATGTCCTTCTTTGTTGAAGAGGAAGTGCTCACTTGTTCATCTTCTCTTGTCTTGATGAGTTGCTCATAGGATTTGAGCTTTCCTAGCAGTGTCTCAGTAGTAATCTCATTGAGGCTTCTGACTTCCTTGATAGGCCAGATCCTAGAGTCCCAAGTGCTGGGGAAGCACATTAGGATTTTGTCATTGATCTCAGTTAATGAGATTTCCTTGTCCAGTGTTCTGAGTTCACTTATGATTACACTTAATCTAGTGTACATATCTGCAACTGATTCTTTTTCATCCTTTTTGAAGTTCTCATACAGAGAGATCAAGTGAGATCTTCTGTCTTTTCTTTCATCAGCAGAGCCTGCAACCAAATTGTTGAGAGAGGTCCATATCTCTCTAGCTAAGGTGCAGTCCACCACTTTCTGAAAGATGTCATCAAACATAGTTTGAGCCATAATATTCATGGCTATTACATCAGCACTCCTTTGCTTCTTTTGTGCTTCTGTTCACTCAGGAGGTGGGACAGCATGGTTGTCTGTTGTTGCTTCAGTACTTGTTGATGCTGAGGGAGCAGGAGGTCCTGTCAATATGACATTAAAGATTTCTTCATCAATAGAGCTCATATAAAGCCTAATCCTTGCTTTCCACATTGCAAACTTACTGAGATTGCACATAGGAGGTCTTGTGCTTGAATACTTTTTGTTTTGTGCCATGAGTTTTTAACAGAAAATAAAAACAATAAAAACTCTAAAATAATTTAAGATCTAATTGATCTTTATGATTCAGGTGTTAGCCTGTAAAGAATCAACCAACCTCTGATACCAATTGAAAGTGGAGGTTAGATCTTAAGTTACTCTAGCGGGGGGGGGGGGGGGGGGGGGGGGGGGGGGGGTGAATAGAGTATTAAAACTTTTCCTTAGTTTTATAGCGGAATACAAAATAATGTTATATATGTGTGTAAGCAGAGTGAGTAATAAAAACTAAGTAAAGAAAATCAGCACAGCACAACACAAAAGAAGTCAAACACAGAAGACACAAGGAGCTATAGTAGTTCTCCAATAAATCTAGGTACGTCTACTCTTCTACCACCCTTGGTAGGAATCCACTAGGAATTTTTGATAAGGTGCCCTCACACCAAGGGATTTTTGATAAGGTGTCCACACACTAATGGGAGTTTGATCAGGTGCCCAATTCACCGATAAGCTTTTGATAAGGTTCTTAAAAACCACACAAGGATTTTTTGATAAGGTGTCTTGCCGCCAGTGAGTTACACTTTTGAAGGGAGTATTAACCCTCTACAAGAGAGGTGAGAAAGAGTTTATAGTGTTCTTCTCTGTCAAGATGCTGAGAGAAGGCTCTAGTGGATTTGTTGTAAGGCTCCCCCTGTCTGATAGAAGTATTTGACAGATGGTGGAGAAGCTTTCTCTTGAAAACACAAATCTTCTGTAGCAGATTGATCTGGAAGAAAATAGTTCTTCAGATTCTTTGTTGCTCTTTTAGAAGACTTGAACTTGCAGCAGATATTTGAGAGATGGATCTTTAAAGAAGATTTTCTCAGAGAAATGATGATTGCTGCTTGAGGAAGAAGAAGACTGAGAATAATTTTTCTGTGTGTTCTTCCTTTTCTTTCTCTATACTTGTTGTTCTTCTCTCTCTGTATTCTATAAGAGTATATTTGAATTCGGTCGAGAGCGTGAGAGAGTAAACTCTGTCTTGAAATATTCTATCTTTGGAATAGAATAATCCGGATTTAATTCTTTCTTGGAACTGTAACTGAGACAAAACAACTTTTGCAGGTCCTTTAATTCCTTAGCCGTGAAATACTCCTTTGCATTAATTGTCAACGACTATTTCTGTCTTCGAAAAAGGAAAGAAAGAATATATTAACTGAATATAATATTCTTACTTATCTGACTTGAATATGTCCAAAGATATTTGAATAGATCCGTTAAAGTCGTCGATCTGTGTTCAGAGAACTGACAAATAGTTGATCTTTAAGAATTAAATACTTTGGGGGCTGTATTTGTCGAACTAAGCTTCAATAAAGAATTTGTCGAGCTCTGGCTAAAATCTGTCGAGCGTTGGCAGGAATTTGTCGAGCGCTGGCAGGAATTTGTCGAGCGCTGGCTGGAATCTGTCGAGCGCTGGCAGCCATTTGTCGAGCGCAAAGATGATTGGATTTCGTCGACCGCTTCCTTGATATTTCGTCGATCTCCGTCTGACGAATGTTGAGCGTCGTTCGACGAATGCTGAGCGTCGTTCGACGAATGCTGAGACTTAGTGAAATTTCTAGTTCTAACAGCCAAATATCGTCCTAAACTCTTGACCCATAAACAATACATTGGGGTCAACTTGTCCTAAGTCAACATATAGTGATCCAAGCCCAAATCACAAATAGGGTTGTTCCAACACGCACCTCCTCTCAGATGGGTCCCTCCAGCTTGTCTGCTATGGCCCTCCTCTTTTGACGGATGGGGCGGGTGTCGGGGTTGAGATTGAGGCGGTGGTAAGCCAAATCTACGTCGATCCCTGGCATCTCCGCGGCGCTCCAAGCGAAGACATCCATGTTCTCCTGAACGCAGACGAGAATCTGCTTCTGCTCCTCCAGGCTGAGCTCCCCGCTGATCCTGACTTTCTTCACCACTCCGACTCGGGTGGTGACTTCGAGCTCCACGACCTCCTCCACGGCCTCCAGCCAAGATTGTTCTCCCCATTCTCCTCCTTGCTCCTGTCCTTCTTCCTGGACCTCCATCACCACTTCCGCCCCTTCCTCCTGGGCTTGACCCTCTACCTCTTCCTCCTGCATCGGCTCCTCCGACCTCTGCTCCATCTCCTCCTTCTGGTCTTCTCCTCTAAGTCCTGCCGGCTCACCCATCTCCTGGTCCCATTTCTCTGCCTTGGCCATCCAGGAGATGGTGTTGACCGCTGTCACGTAGCATTGCCTTGCGACCTTCAGATCTCCTCTGATTCGGACTTGGACTCCTCCGTCATTGAACTTAAGGCACTGGTGGAATGTGGAGGGGACACAGCGGAACACGCTGATGAGCGGCCGTCCGAAGATGGCGCTATAGCTACTAGGGGCATCCACTATGACAAAGCGGCAGTTCCTGGACTGCCCTCCCAAAACCACATGGAGTCCTACTCCTCCCTCTACTTCCTTCCTCTCCCCGGAGAATCTAAACAACGGACCGTCCGAGGCCAACACCCTTCGCGTCTCCACCTCCATTCCATCGAACGCCTTCTTGAAAATAACGTTGACCGAACTTCCGTTATCCACCAGGTTTCGGGAAACTGTGAAGTTCTCGATCGCCGTCTGAATGACCAACGCATCGCAGAATGGGTCTTCATAACCTGACATGTCCTTCTGGGTGAAGGAAATCTTCTCTGTCGGGGGCGGGGCTAGGGATGTCGAAGCCACGCTACGACGATAGATAGTATGGAGGCTCGCCTTCCGGGTTGCCTCAATCCCTACCCCCCTCCCCATGGATCACCCCGATCCCCCCTCGGGTGACCAAATCGGCCCGGTCCTCGCACCTTTCCTCCTCTTCCTCCCGAGGCTCGACCTCCTCGATCCTCACCAGTTGCTGCTGTCACGGCGCGGGCACTCGGGCCCTTTTTGTCTCCAGGAACTCCGGGCAGGTGGCCGTCGCGTGACCTTCCTCGGCATGGAAGTCACAGTACGGCAGTGTCACCTCTCCCGTCTCAGCCTCCGGCATCCTATTCCTTCTTCTCCTTCCTGCTCCTGCTTCTTCTCTCGCCTCTTCTCTCCTTCCTCTTCCTCCCCTTCCCCGCTTGATTGCCATATCTTGTTGGGGTGGAGGAGGCATCGGCCTCAGACCCTGACTCCATCCCAACTGATGGGGTCTTCCTTGACCCCCATAGAAGTTACCACTCCGCGGGGCGTAACCCCTTCCCTGACCTTGCATTCCTCCGTCGTGCTGCTTCTACTCCCCCTCCGGGGCCTTGGGCTCTTCCCTTCTCCTCACCTCTTGCTGTCTGACCTCTGGCTCACTGAGCTTTGCTAGCCTCTTGGTGAGTTCCGGGTTGGCCTCCTCACTCTCGATTTCCTCCGCCACCCTCTCCATCAGCTCCTCCTAGGAGACGGGGGCTTTCCTCTTCAAAGCCATCTTGAAGAAACTTTCCCTCAGCCCGACCGTGAAGGCGAGCTGGAGTGCAAACCCAGGCATCTCCTGAGTGAGCAGCACCTCCTCCTGGAACCGGTCCACGTAGCGAGCCAACGACCCCTTCGGCTCCTGCTTCACTTTGAAGAGAGATTCGGCGTCCTTCTTCCTCTTCTTTGAAGTTGAGAATCGCAACAAGAAACTTCGGCGCAAATATTCAAAGGCGTAGATCGATCCTGTAGGGAGTTGATGGAACCAGTCCCTGGCCTTTTCTTTAAGGGTGACGGCGAAGAGCCGACACTTGAAAGCATCTGACATCGGCCTGATAGAGACCGAGTCCTCAAAAGACTGGAGGTGCTAGACGGGGTCATCCCTGCCGTTGTAGTACACCCTATCCCACTCCCCGAACCCTACCGGGACAGGCGCAGAAAGTACCAACTCGCAGAAGGGGCTTCCTCCTCCTGCCACCCTTTCTCGCTCCACACGCCCCCAAGCTCCCTCGCCAGACTTGGGCTCGCGAGGACCGTGCTCGCGAGAGCGGCGTTCGCCTGAACAACCCCCACAGTCACCGCATCCTCTAGGCGCGCGCTTGCCTGCGCCGCGCTCGCCGGCACAGAGCTTGCCGGCACAGAGCTCGTCGGGCTGGCGAATAGCACTCTCCCCTCTAGGTCATGCACTGACCCTCCGGCGACTTCCTTTCCGGCCCTTCCCCACGGGGCATTCTCGCCGACAGCTGCTGGGGGAGAGGTTGCCTGAGGTGCTGGGGTCGCGAACTTACTTCGCAGTGCCACGACAGTGAGCCCGAAGGTGTCGAGCACCTCCTTCCTGAAATCTGCGAACATCCACGGCGTCACCTCCTGAGGTGACCCGCTGAACCCCTCGCCTTGATCTTCGTCTCCTGCCATCTCCTCCTTGGAATTTTCTTGGACCAGCCATGCTCCACGCTCACCGCACCAAAATGTTGAAAGCGATTTCTCGGCCTCTTGTGAAGCTCGGGGCCTCACCAAAATGAGGGGCAGCTAGCCTTTACTGATCCCTCAGAGAAGGTAGACTGAAGACTAGGAAAATGACTAAGACCTCAGTCACAGCGAGGAGGTCCCTCCACTAACCCGGAAGATCGTTGAGCGCTTCCCCTCCCAAGCCAAAGCTGAGACTCGGGCACCTTGGAGAGCTCTGGAAATGCTAGCCAAGGAGAGCCTGAAGAGAGAGAAGGTGAAGTGAAGTCCCCTCAAAAGGTGCCCTTTAGGTCTTATTTATAGGTTTTCTGATCTAGCCTGCAAGTAGCAGGATTCCGGCTTTTGATTTTACTATCCGCACCCCAAATGGGTCTGCTAACAGCCAAACTCCGCTGTTTGGAGAGGCTAAAGACAGACCACCAAGGGTAAAAGGGTAATTTGGCCCCATCAACCTATGGGCAAGAAACTGCGAGAACACTACTGCCGAAGCTCTCGCGGGCCTTCTCGCGAGTCCTGCTCGTGATGCCTCTCCTAGGCGATCGCCCTGCGAGGACCTCGCTGGCCCCCTTTGGCGGTATCTGCCGAGGTCTGGTCTCGCGAGCCTTCCTGCGAGACCGCTTCTTGAATTCGTCATGCACAGAACATATTTCGTTGAACAGGGACGAGCTCGACAAACGCAGAATGTTAAACTGTTCGTTGACCGCTGAGACGGGATGTTCGTCGACCGCTGAGATGCTGGGATCGAAGCAAGCCGTTCGTTGAACGCAGCAAACAATTCGTCGAACGCAGCAAACAATTCGTCGAACATAGAATTGAGTTCGTTGAACGCTGAGGCTCAGTCTCGCGAGCCTTCAGCGAGACCGCCTCTTAACTTCGTTGAACATAGAATACACTTCGTCGATCACGGAACATTTTGTAGAACGCTCTTCATTTCGTCACACTCTCTTCTTCGACCCTGAAAAACTTCCTCAAACTGCCCGCGAGATTCTATCTCGCCGTCCATTCTCGCTCGCCAGATAGAGAGCATTTAGAGAGAGACTTCTCGCCCACCCCTCCTGCGAGGTGTCTGGCCCTTTGGCCTTCCTCCTTTATTACTTCTTTCGTAATGTCTTCCCAAACCGCGCCCCCTTTCCTGGCGAATATCGGGTTTGTACAAGGTGGATGGACGAGTGGGCATATAGAGTGGAAGAGAAGGCTTGCATAATGGAAGAGTAGGCTCACATAGTGGAAGAGTAGGCTAGCGAAATGGAGTGGAGGGTGATGGTGGATTTGGTGGCGAACTTCAAACACACATATGTTGGAGTTACCATTATGATCTAGAAGTGGTCAAACATGTAGTCTCACTGCCAACGCGATATGAGCCTGCAGGGTCGCACATAAGAGCATGTGGAGAAGATGGAAGATTGACTGTTTTGGTAAAGGTTACCAATCACCATATAGAATGGGGGAGGTCCAGCAAATGTTGCTGTCTGAATTCGTCGGGTTTACACAGATAGAATCCATCGGGTTTTCACGGATAGAATTCGTCCGGTTTTCTCGGATATGATTCGTCGGGATTCGTCGTATGTGATTCGTTGGAATTCGTCGAATTGTCCCGTGAAAACTCGACGAATGCTGTTCCGTGGAATCCCGACGAATTGTAACAGAAACCCCAATTCTGCTGTGTGGTCTGCGAATAGCGATTCTTCTAGAAGCCTGTTTATGCTTTGGGTATAAATAGATCTTCTTTTAGGGTTCTCAGCGCTTACGAATACTTTAGCCGATGGAAGGTGTTCCGCCCGAACCCTAGACGGAAGGAGTTCCGCCGCCCCGTTCGCCTCTGTCGACCTCCTCTTCGACGATTGTCGCCGGTGTTGTTCTTCCTGAAGCGGATCTAGCAATCCGTGGAAGCGCAAGGTGCAGTCTTCTTCTCCCGGCTCGTGTGGACTGCTGTAGAGACGTAGACATTATTCTACGTGAGGACTCGGACAGCCGACGACGGGACTTATCTTCTTGGAGCATCTAGGTTGGATTTGATCCAACTCCGCAAAGGTAATTTTCAAACCTAGCAATTTTGTTAACTTCTTGATTCAATATTCATGGCCCGATCCAAATTCCTTTTGGGTTATTCTGTTTATTTCCGCTGCGCCTACATGTGATGTATGGTTCTAGAAAAACCCAACAACATATAAACAAGATAATTTCATAAACATGAAATAAACATTATAAATCAAGGTTTAATGTGCACATGATCAATAACATGGAGATCTAGTTACATTCATCAAAACAAGATGAAAGAGTGCAAGAAATCGACCACATATGAAGCCTCATTGAGATTCACGATAGGAATCGTTGGGTTGTCAATCCGCGTCCTATCTCGGTCTACAACTACGTTCGGGGTAGAGGAAGGTTGTCACTCCCTCCCAATGGACCCGTCTTCTTCGTCTCACGACCCGATCTACTACGCTGCACATCTTTCCTTGCTTGATGATGAGTGTAGGAATAGAATCCACTCCTTGGAAGCTCTTGGATGATGGAGGCAAACTAGGTCAAAACCTTCATGGAAGGTGGAAAAAAATGGAGCTGGAGCTCCTCTTACGATGGAAATGGTGGAAGAAGATGATGGATCCCGTCTAGGGCGGAATCTGTGGCTTTTATAGAAAAGCAACCAGAATTTGGTCACGCATGGTCGAACGCATGACCGTGCGTGAACCGTGCGATATTAATTGCATAGGAAGCCTAGGAAGACGAAGCAGAGCATGTAACATCCCGACTTTTGTTGGGTCACTAGACCCTAGTGGACCCAATAAAAGTAACCACAAAGGGATAGAAAGTAACCCGAATAAGGGATGTTGTGCTAGGAAACTCCAAATTGACTACCGTCAGTTCTGTTAAACTCATACGACGGTGGACCCGTAGGTTAAAAGTTTAAGGATTCTAGACTGCACAGTAGTACACCCACACACATTCCACTTCCATTTTCGTCAGTTTTTGCAAAATTACATTACTTTTGCAAGTACCGATGTTCGTCTGTTACTTCTCCAGTAACAGGAGTCCAGTAACGGAAGGTCTTCCTCTAGGGGACCAGGACCATCCTGCCACTCCACCACCAGTACCGGCCGCTCCAGCTGCAGTCCCTTTTACTGAGACCGACCTAGGACGGACACTGACAGCACTGCTGGCCACCTTTCAGACGACCATCTTACGGCCACCCCAGCAGCCCACCGTGCCCACAGACCTACTGACAATCTTCCGGGGGATAAGTCCCCCTATAGTACATGGCACCGAATCCGCCATGCAGGCAAAAGAGTGGGTAGAAAGAGTCGAAGAGCTATTAGTCGGTATGATGTGCCCCGTCGTTGTCGCAGTGTCCCTGGTGGTAACATTGTTAGAAGGCTACATTCGAGACTGGTGGAGGGCAGCCAGATGCTCCACATTCAGAGGGCGACCACTCAGTACGATTCTCTAGGGAGAGTTTTCTGAGGTCTTTCTGGAGCACTTTATCTCCGATGCTGACCGAGTTGCACTATAGGAGCGGTTCCTGCACATCCGACATGGAGAGAGGACTGTGCCAGAATACCAGTGTGAGTTCATTCACTTAGCACGTTTTGCGGGGACTCTGGCAACAATAGATAGAGACAGAGATGCTAGGTTCTACCGAGGACTGTGTGATGATCTTCGATGGGCCTTGATCATGATTTCACAGTCTACCTTCCACACGATCGACACACACACTGCAGCATTAGAGATAGACCAAAGGATGGTGGCCCAGCAGCGAAGGGGACATATGGATGTTCCCCGGACTCAGGGCCGAGAGAGAGGAACCGGCCCTCGAAGGCAGGATCGAGATAGAAGGCATCATCACCGCCAACAACCACCTCCTTCCCCTGCCCGAGCCCCTACCCCGCCGGAGAGCCCTCCCCAAGCCACCCCCGTCGCCACCCCTCATGGCAGCTCAGCCCTCCACCTCCCGAGTGCTTCCTTTACAGGTGGATTCCCTCCCCTCCCCCTTCCTACCCCCAGGGGCATGCCGGCCGCACCCCTCCCCCCATCGTCGGAGCACGCCAGTGCCACCCGAGCCATGTCCAGTCCTGGGTGGTGGCTCGGTCGTGTGAGCCTCACCCCAGTGCTAGTGGTGACGCCGGGGGAGCAGGTCCCCACCTGGGACCTCTGCTCCGGGGGGCTTGCAGGTGCCACTGGAGACGCGTTCTCCGGCGGCCCTGCCGCATCCCTTCGTCGGAGCAGAGGTCCCCGGGTGGGGACCTGCTCCCCCAGCGCCACCACTGGCGCTGGGGTGAGGCTCACACGACCGAGCCACCACCCGGTCCTGGACATGGCTCGGGTGGAGCTGGCGTGCTTCGGCGACCGGGGGGGGGGCGACATGCCCCCGGGGAGTAGGAAGGGGGAGGGAAGGGCATCCACCTATAGAGGAGGGGCTCGGGAGGTGGAGGGTTGAGCTGCCATGAGGGGGTGGCGACGGTGGTGGCTTGGGGAGGGCTCTCTAGCGGGGTAGAGGCTCAGGCAGGGGGAGGAGGTGGCTGGTGGCGGTGACGCTGCCTCCTATCTCAGTCCTGCCTTCGAGGGCCTGTTCCTCTCTCTCGGCCCTGAGTCCGGGGAACATCCATATGTCCCCTTTGCTGTTGGGCCGCCATCCTTTGGTCCATATCTAATGCTACAACATGTGTGATGATCGTGTGGACGGCGCCTCAAGTCCTTGTAGTGTTGTGCTTCGGCAACCGGGTCGTCATCAGAAAGTGGTGGCGGGGTCGCGCCATCAATCCTCCTCCACTCAAAATCAAGCATCTCCGATGTGTGGTCCGAGAGGTAGCGGCGGAGAAGATCGGCATCCAGTCGTTGAAGCTCCGTCGCAAGGACCCATGAAACGTCTGAAGGAGGGCGATCACGCCAACGGATGAGGAATCGGTAAGTAGCACCCTCCGAGGTAGTAAGTGGCTCCATAGCAAGTATCATGTCCGGAGTGAGAAAAGTCTTCAGAAACCTGGGGAACATATCAGTAGTAAAAATAAAAGTATGCGACTTACCATACGGTGAAATACCTGCGGGGACAGATAGAGAGAGGTCATCCGTACTACCACTCCCCAACGCATTAGAAGATTTGGTGGAAGGAGAAGACGTCAAGGAATTCAACTCATGTGGAGGCGATACGAACATCGTAAAATCCGAGACATTAAAAATAGGGGAGATTCCCCATTCGGCAGGCAAATCCAAAACAAAAGCGTTGTCACCTATTTTCTTGATGAAGGTGAAATGATGATCAAGGTCTGTCGAAGATCATCACGCAGTCCTTGATAGAACCTAGCAGCTCTGTCTCTATCTGTAGTTGCGAGAGTCCCCGCAAAATGTGCTATGTGAATGAACTCACGCTGGTATTCTGGCATAGTCCTCTCTCCCTGTCGGATGTGTAGGAACCGCTCCTAGAGTGCAACTCGATCAGCATCCAAGATAAAGTGCTCCAGAAAGGCCTCGGAAAACTCTCCCCAGAGAATCGTACTGAGTGGTCGTCCTTTGAATGTGGAGCGGCTGGCTGCCCTCCACCGTCTCGAGCGTAGCCTTCTAACAACGTTATCACCAGGGACACTGCGACAACGGCGGGGCACATCATACCGACTAATAGCTCTTCGACTCTTTCTACCCACTCTTCTGCCTGCATGGCGGATTCGGTGCCTTGGAAGATAGGGGGCCTTAGCCCCCGGAAGGTCGTCAGTAGGCCTGTGGGCACGATGGGCTGCTGGGGTGGTCATAAGATGGCCGTCTAAAAGGTGGCCAGCAGTGCTGTCAGTGTCCGTCCCAGGTCGGTCTCAGTAAAAGAGACTGCAGCTGGAGCGACCAGGACTGGTGGGGGAGTGGTAGGATAGTACTGGTCCCTAAAGGAAGACCTTCCGTTACTGGACTCCGGTATCTGGAGAAGTAACAAATGAACATTAGTACTTGCAAAGTAAGGGAATTTTGCAAAAACTGACGGAAATGGAAGCGGAATGCGTGTGGGTGTACTACTGTGCAGTCTAGAATCCTTAAACTTTTAACCTACGGGTCCACAAGGCTTCCACTGCGTGGTTTGTCCCGAACCAAGAAACGGAATCTGGGAAGGGAGGATCTAAAGACTGCCCCATATGGTCGGATCGTGGTAGCTCTGATCCATTTGTGCCTCTCGTATCCTGTCTCTAATGTCACATTGTATCTCCATCCAATATAGCTGAGCTTAGTAGTCCATAGGGTTTCTGCGGGTAATAAGGATGATGTCTAAGTCTGCCAAGGACTTGATCAACTTTCCTGGTACCAATTCTAGCCAATTTCCGGTCACCGGAGGTTGCCGACTTAAGGCATCTACAGCCTTGTTGGCCTTGCCAGGGTGGTATTGGAGGGCGAAGTTGTAATCCCACAAGAATTCTAACCACCAGCGTTGTCTAAGATTCAACTCCTTCTAGGTGAAGATGTACTTGAGACTTTTATGGTCAAAGAAGATTTCAAATCTTATTCCGTATAAATAATGTCTCCAGTCTTGTAGTGTGAACACTACAACACCCAGTTCTAGGTCATGGGTTACGTTGTTCAGATCGTGAGCCTTTAACTGTCGTGATGCATAGGCGGCCACTCTGTCATGCTGCATTAGTACAGCTCCTAACCCATTTAGTGATGCATCAGTGTAGATTTGGAAGCCCTCGGTGCCTATGGGGAGTATCGGTATTGGAGCGGATGTTAGGCGGTTCTTTAGTTCTATGAATGCTACTTCACATTCAAGTGTCCATTGGAGCATTGTATCCTTTTTGGTGAGGATCGTGAGGGGTAAGGCGGTCTTGGAAAATCCTTCCACGAATTTGCGGTAGTATCCGGCGAGACCAAGGAAGCTTCTGATATCTGCTGCTGACTTAAGTGGTGGACAATTCCGTACCGCTTGTACTTTGGCTTGATCTACTGCAACCCCGTTATTGTTGATCGTGTGCCCAAGGAACCCGACTTCCTCCATCCAGAACTCACACTTACTGAAGTTTGTGAAGAGTGAGTGTTCTCGTAATTTGAGTAGTACCATTTGGAGATGCCTAGAATGGTCAACCTTGCTCTTCGAGTAGATGAGTATATCGTCTATGAAGACGATCACAAAGTGGTCTAAGAAGGGTTCAAATATCTTATTCATTAGATCCATGAAGGCTGACGGGGCGTTGGTTAGTCTAAACGGCATTACCATAAACTCGTAGAGCCCATAGCGGGAGCTGAAGGCTGTTTTGGGGATGTCCTCTTCTCATACTCGAAGCTGGTAATAGCCAGACCTTAAATCCATTTTGGAGAAAACGGACGCGCATTGCAATTGGATGAATAAATCGTCTATCCGGGGTAGCGGATAGGTATTTCAGATGGTCAGTTTATTCAGTTCCCTGTAGTCGATGCACAGACGCAATGATCCGTCCTTCTTCTTGACGAATAATACAGGGGCTCCCCAAGGTGAGGTACTCGGACGAACAATACCTGCATCGATTAGCTCCTGTAGTTGGATTTTAAGCTCGGCTAGTTCCTTCGGGGACATTTGATAAAATTGGAACGATACAGAGAAGATTAGCATGGCCCTTGTGCAAGGATGACACGCATAAATCAGACCTGTAGGTTAAAAGTTTAAGGATTCTAGACTGCACAGTAATATACACACACACACGCATTCCGCTTCCATTTCCATCATTTTTTGCAAAATTCCCTTACTTTTGCAAGTACTAATGTTCGTCAATTACTTCTCCAGATATCGGAGTCCAGTAACGGAAGGTCTTCCTCTAGGGACCAGTACCATCCTACCACTCCACCACCAGTCCCGACCGCTCCAGCTGTAGTCCCTTTTACTGAGACCGACCTGGGACGGACACTGACAGCACTGCTGGCCACCTTTTAGACGGCCATCTTATGGCCACCCCAGCAGCCCACAGTGCCCATAGACCTACTGACGACCTTCTGAGGGCTAAGGCCCCTATCTTCTGAGGCACCGAATTCGCCATGCAAGAGAAAGAGTGGGTAGAAAGAGTCGAAGAGCTATTAGTCGATATGATGTGCCACACCATTGCCGCAGTGTCCCTGGTGGTAACGTTGTTAGAAGTCTACGCTTGAGACTAATGGTGTAAGATCCCCCTCCTCCTTACCGGAGAGTTCCCAGATCTTATGCCCAATACTGCCGTCTTACGGTGACACCAACTCGCGGGTTAGTCATCACCGCTCGACGCCGCTCCTACCGGCTAGTTTGAGCATAACACATGCCAATTTGCAAGAAGTAATATCACAAATATGACAAGTCCACAACACAGCACATATATATACGTATAAAAAAAAGTGCAAATAGTCCACAATGAGTACAAATCTAAAAGAGTGCAAGGACTTAAGCCCGATACATATCCAAAAGAAAATACTAATGACACAGCACTCTCTCACACTACACTAAGAGGAAGCAACTCAAAATACTCTCCAACCTGTTGTCGTGTGGTAGTAGTGATGCGCGACATCTGCTCCTCAGCGTCTACCGTCTCATCCCGCCTGGCATACTACGGCTCCTGCTCCTCGATCTCCTAGTGTTACGGCCACAACCGACCGTTAGTCAAAAGGACTAAGCCATTTGTCCTTGCCTCCCCACCACTCCTAGGTACCGAGCGGGAGGACGAAGCAGAGGACAACAAGGGGTAGAAGAAAGTACAAGTGACATGGATAGTATTAGCAGTATAAAGAATAAGTGAGCAGTGAGAATAACAACAATATGTATTAAAGAAGTAAGAAGGACAGCAGTAATAAGTAAATAATGAGCAGTAAATAAATAAATGCAGCGCAAGTGAAATAATAAGAAAATTACCACACTATCATCTAGAGTACCTTAACTTATATGAATGCTCATACAAACTTATAAGTTAAGATTTACGGAATTATAACTTATCATATAAAAGAGCCCATACTAATTTATATGATAAGGGTCTGCAAATGTATATGCCTACAGTATGTATGTATGTTATGTTATACTATGTTCATACAGTGCAACTCACTCACACGACTTTGCGCGCACAGACCTTTAGTTCCCGCTTTTCAGAGGTAGCAAGCCTCTCAAGTACTTCCGTCGTGGCAACGGAATCAGTGGATCAGGCACTCCACTTCTAGGTGGGTATACACACTACCGGACCTAGACCTACGTACGTTGTTGTACACGTCCTAGGTGCACTTCTGTGAGCTTTTACGTACTCTTGATGGCATCTCGCCAGACTTTTATGGCCAGGGGTGTGTTACTAGGGGTTGCCTGCTAGACCGTAGTGAAATGACTTACTGGCCCTATAACTCACCACACCCCGCCAAGGTCAAGGTACTGCCACTGGTGTGACACATGGACTCGTACTGAAGACCCGCCATTAGTTTATGCACATGCAAGGTTTATCACATCACTGAGACTCCAGCTCGTAGTACCAACTACTCTCGAACTATTCTGACCCCCCTAATAGAACAAGGTTTACTTTTCTCAATCTATCTTAGTTATGGTTACTCTTATTTGTTACTTAGGCGACCATATCCATTTAAGGTGAATTCTGAACTTCCCGAGGTCCACCCATTGACGGGCTCGTAGCGGAACTAGATGGTATTCTGAGATGACATCCCAGACCCTCCTTTCTCAGAATATTTATTCTTATTGGTAACTACCCTTGTTAAGGTTACCCTCATGGTTGCTCTATACTACTTAAGTATGATTTAGATTTCTTTTAGGTAACTGATGACCTTTTACAAATGCGTGGTGCAAATCCTTAGGTGTTCACCTAAATACTCATATCTAACCTTGGATGCATCATGACCACCTTAATTGTCTAGGTGTCACTATAAGTACTACGGATAGAAAACTCCCAAACTTACTTCAATTGTTCACCGAGACGTGTTTCCCGTTCACTACTCTCTGTAGGGCAGAATTTCTCCAATTAGCCTACAACTTATGTGGACTGTAATTATGTATGCCCTAATGTTGTGTTTCAAATTTCATATCATTCTCACATGATTTGCCTAGCCTACACTCTACCCAAAGATTTTACTATCCGCAAACCAACTCTAGAAGTGAACTAGTTTGATCTCTATGGTGTGAACTTCACTATTACATGTCCAAATGACCTAAACTTTTTACCATATATTAATCATGACCTGATTATAGGATGGTCATAAATTCATAATTTTCCCAACTATTTTTGTCATTTATAAAAATACTTTAATGATGATGCACACCTCACTTTACACATGAAGTACAACTTTCTGAATTTAAAATGTTCCCAATAATTTATCAATGATATAAAATGTACTATTATGATGGCTGACTGAATTTCTAGATTTTTTCATAATTATTAGGACCACCATTTAAATATTCAAACATTTATTCCAATTGGATACATTACACAGTAGGTACCAAATTACTGGTTCAAAAATTCTACAAAAATTACCATAGACTTATAATGATCAAAATACAGTCTAGCCAAATTTTCATAATTTTCCAAATAATATTGGCCATATAAATTCCACTATTACATAAGTGTGACAAATGGTATTTTTGGTAATTTGCAGTGTGAATGACTTCCAAAAATCCTACCAAAATTTCCAGAGATATATTTCAAGGTAAAACATCATGTGACAGAGTATTGGATTTTCCCCTAGATTTTAGGTGATGTTTATTCCATTAATACACTTTGTGACAAAATCCATTAAGTTCAAATGACTAAGAAAATAAATTCCAAAAATTCCAACAAAATTTCCAGAGGTGTATAACATCCTAATTTGTCATATATCAGAAGTTCAGGTTTATGCTAAGTGGTTTGATCACTTTTATTTGATTAATATATTTATGTGACAAATACATTATTGCTCAAATATTTAGGATTTTTCTTCCAAAAAATCCTAATATTTCTAAAGATGATACCCTCCTTTATGCTAGGTATGTTACCAAACTTTCATGAGCTTACCACCAGTCATAAGCGATGAAATTACAAAATAAACAAATGTGTTATATGCACACCACCTCTCCATACATCACATTCCTATGAAAATGAGATATTATGATCTACAGTGAGCCAAATGGTCTCAAATTTTGATATGTTACTCAGTAGGGTCTAACATTCATACCACCCAATATTTGGGTCATTTTGCATATATTTAACCATAATTATTTCATTAATATGAAAAACCATATTTGGCATAAAACCATAGAAAAATGTTGCCCAAAAATTACGATTTTTGGGCAGGGGGTAAATCTATGCTATTTACAACTATGTCTATAATATTAGACTGATCCATGTATCCATGAAGTCTAGATCTACAAAATAAGGTCTGAACACCTTTTTGGACATGTCTCAATAAAATAGCCCTACAATGGGCTGTAGGTCACCAATCTTGGTGATTCAAAGCCCTATAGGTAGTATACATCAAGGGATACAAAAGTTATCTCAGACACTTCAGCCTAAAACAGCCTCTAAGGGGCCTTAATATTTAATTTAAAATATGCATAAAGTGTGACAATTCATTTCATTTATGTTAAAGTGGTCTGCGTATAACCATCAGCCTGAAATCAGCGGCCCTGATTTCGTCTCCTACCTCCAGCCAACGACCAGGAATGATTCCAGCTGGGCCACCTTCCATCTCCATTTCCCGGCAACCTAAGGGCCACCACTACCGGCCACCACCTCCACCACCTCCGTTGAGGTGGTGGCTACCGCCAGGCGGCGACACGGCTGCCGGAGATAGCTCCTCCAGCGATCCCGAGCTTGAAGAAAAGCTCAAAAAATCTCCCTCCTCCTCGCATGGGATCGGGCTCAATTGAGCCCAATTTCTCTCCTAATTGGTTCTATATGCTAGCATAGAGGGAGAGGGGAAGAAACATACCTCGATTGTGGCTCGGCGGCGTGTGCTCCGGTGTGCGGCCATGGATTTCTTCGTCTCTGGCAAGCTTGCCCGATCCACCGATTCCCCGCCATTTTCTCTGCTCTAAGAGGCTAGCTCGACTGCTAAGGACCTTATGAAGGTGATGGAGGGGTCAAATGAGGGAGAGGTTTGCTGTATAGAGAGAATGGTGAGGGGGGTGTTCGGCCATGACTTTTACAGTCCCTACCCTACTGTTTGGGTGGCTACCATGCCTGAAAAGACTGTTCATGGCCTAAGGAATTTGGATGGGGGTTTGGGCTGAGGTGGTGGGGGCCATGGAAGCCCCTTCACTCCAAAATCATTTTTCCCTTTAAGCTTTTTGGGGAAAATGGAATTTTTGGCCCCATGATCATCTCCTCTCTCCAAAATCAATTGTGGTGTGCTAATAAGTTTGTGTCATGCTGGTTAGGCATGGGGTGGGGTCTTGGTTCGCTTGGATTTCACCTGGTCTTTCAATTTCTCCTTTAAGGCCTTATGTTGACCATGGTTGACTTTTGGGTTGACCTTGTCAAATTAGTGGGTGGGTTAGCCTCACTTGATGTCCATGAGTCCTATGACCTTACCAAAAGTCCATTGGGTCATGGTGTGGCTTCAATTTGGCTAATTGATCCATATGGTTTGAGTTTGACCCAATTTGGCCTAAGGTTGACTTTTGTCAAATTGAAGGGAATGGTTGACCACTTGATGGGGATTTTGGGTCCATTAGATTCCTAATGGGGTTATGGGATTAGGGGTCAAGTCAATTTGACCAATTGAAGGCCAATTGGTCCTTGATTGGGTTGGTTTGGGCTATGTTGACTAAAAGTTGACTTTGATCAATACCTTGGGATTGAGTGAAATTACTTAGTGATTGTTGGCCTAATGCCCTTCCTTAGTGGTTAGGGTAACCTAGGTGAGGTCAATTTGAGGCATTGCAAGTCAATTGAGTCCAATTGTGTTGAATATGGATATGTTGACTTAGGTTTGACTTTTGTCAATTTGGCCTATTTTGGTGACCAATTGTTGGGGGTTCTTGGTCAAAAGGATCTCCTTTAGGGTTAGGAACATAGTGGTGAGTTCAAATTGTACTTGTGAGTGCAATTGGGTAGTTTGACCAATGTTGACTTGTGTACCATATGGGACTCTGTGTGAGTTCACCCTAACTCAAGGGGTCCTAAGGTCACCCCTTGTCTCAACTCACCCTTCTCTCCTCATGTTATACCTGATAGTTTGTTAGGTGTAGTCAATATTATCTAGAGGGGGGGGGGGGGGGTGAATAGGTTTTACTTATTTTCTTTATATAATCCTAATGTATCTAGCTGCAGAAAACTCAATCACAGAAAGCACACAAGGATGTATAGAGGTTCCTCAAGACAGGGTGTCTTGAGTAGTCCTCTTTCCCCCTTCACCTTTCTAACAGTGAGTTAGACAAGACCACAAACTCCAATCTCAGCTCCTTGAGCTTACACCACAAGTTCCTCAGAACTTCTCAGATCAAGAGTGATCCTACCTCAGGCACAACAGCCCTACACTCAGGCTCAGCAGCCCTACACCTCAGGCACAGCAGCCCTACACTCAGGCTCAACAGCCCTACAGCTCAGAGTTCTGTAACTCCTACCACTCAGAAATCACACAGATTTCATACCTCAGACCTATCAAGAAGTCCTACCACTCAAGCTGTCAACACAACTTTACACACAGGCTTAACAGCCTTTCACTCAGGCAACAATGCCTTACAAAGAAATAAGAGAGTTTGTATTAAATACAGAAGACAAAAGGTTTACTCTCAGGTCTTTTGATTTCTTTCTTCAGATCTGAAAGACAGCAGCTTCAGATTTGAATCACCTTGATCTTCTCCTTCAGCAAAGCAGAAGATCAACTTGCCCTTCTTGATTTAGTACAGGAAGAGATAACTTATCTCCTTCAGAAGATTAACTCCAGCTTCAGAGAACAACTTCAACTGGCTGGAACGTGAAAGCTCGAGTGCGGTTTGTAGCAAAAGCTTTTCAATGAAACAGTTGTAGTTGTTGTGCCCTAGCTTTTGCTTTTATACCTCCAGAAGGCTTCAACGGCTATTTCAATCCTCCTGACACAGTATGGGGCAGATTGGAGTTGCTTTTCCCTTTTTATTTTCGCTTGCGCCAAAAGCAGATCCCATTAGCACATTTGAATCTGTCTCAGCGGTTGGGCTGAGGCAGCTTCCAGTCTCAGCGGTTGGGCTGAGACAGCTTCCAGTCTTAGCGGCAGCTCCAGTCTCCTTCTCAGCAGTTCCGCTGGGACAGACACAAGTCTCAGCGGTTTTCCTCTAACTGCAGCTCTGCAAGCCCAGACTCCATCTCAGCGGCTGGACTGAGACAGAGATGTCGTCTCAGCGGTTTTGGGCAGACTGTTACCAATACTATTCCTTGTCTTGGAATAACCTAACCATGCATGTTTATGAGATACAAATAGGGTTTATCAAATACAACTTGTACTTTGTATTTGAGTGTGAGGCCTCTTCAAATTAAAGGGACATTGAGGGTCAATTTCCCAACAATCTCCCCCAATATGAAGAAGGCAGAACACTCTCAAATGCAAGAGTACATGACTTATAAATTTTGATATATATCAATGCTGCATTGAATTCATCATATTAAGCAAACAGATTTTATAACAGATGATCAGAAATATATATCCATAGCAGATAATCAATCCATCATTGTGAGTTGAAAGATATGACAATGCATCTCATAATAACATAACCAATAATACCAAGGTAAAACTTAGCTAAATCTCAGATTAGTGTTTCAGATAAAGCAGTATTTAATTAACCTCAGTTTGCACAAAATATTTTAGACAGATTCTAGTTCAATCACCATTCAACCATTCCTAGGAGTTTTATACATTAAATCAATATTTTCTTTTCTTAGAGGAAGAACATTCAGGAATCTCATCAACAACTTCTTCTTGGGCTGCAGGCTCCTTGTCTTCAGCAGGTACAATAGTGTCTTCATTCAGATTTGTAGCTGAGTCCTTTTCAGCATTGGTTGCCTTAATCTCAGTAATCTTCCTCTTGAGCTCTTGCCTTCTAAAGTACATAAAAGGTTTTGGTATGTACCTAGATGGCATTCTTTGTGGGTTATCTTTCTTGACTAGGTTTTCTTTGAATACCTTATCTCTTTTAGTGTTTCTTTCAAGATGTCTTATCCATTCCTCAGCTGGATATAACTTATCAATATCTTTGCACATCTGACCATGGCTTACCCAAGCATTCAGGATTATCTTCTTGGAATCATCACTCCAGTATTCAAAGTCAGGGTCTCTCCTATTTTCATCCCTTTGGTTGGCCATGAATTCCTCAGTGAGCAATACATGCTCTCTTTCTCTTTGCTCTTTCAATCTCTGATTTTGTGCTGTTGCTTCTTGATGAGGAAAATCCCAGTCTTCTGCCCTATTAACATCTAGTAATGGCAGGTTCAGAGCAATCCTAGTGCCTTGTAGCACATTCAGTGTGAGGTCAGAATTAATGTGTGCATTTGTATTCTCCCCCTTTCTGGCTTCTTCATATATTTGTTGATTGAGGTCTTGCTTAACTGTTGTGATTGTGCCAGAGAGAGTTTGGAAGACATTCTCAAGATCAGCTTTGAAAGTGGAGGTCAGATCTAAAGTTACCCTAAGGGGGGGGGGGGGTGAATAGAGTATTAAAACTTTTATTTAGTTTTATAGCGGAATTTAAAATACTGTTAAGTATATGTGTAATCAGTGAGAGTTAAAGATAAAGACAGAAACAGTAAAAAGAAAATCACACAGAACAAGCACAGAAGACACAAGGAGCTATAGCAGTTCCCCAATAAATCTGGGTACGTCTACTCTTCTACCAACCTTGGTAGGAATCCACTAGGAGGGTTGATCAGGTGCCCTAGCACCAAGGGTTTTTTGATAAGGTGTCCACACACCAATAAGCTTTTGATAAGGTGCTTAAAAACCACACAAAGATTTTTTGATAAGGTGTCTTGTCACCACTGGGTAAACTTTTGGAGGGAAAATTAACCCTGTACAAGATGAGATAAAGAGGTTTAGAGTGTTCTTCTCTGTCAATGATCTGAGAGAAGACAAGATGGTGTTGAAGCTGAAAGCTCCCCCTGTCTGATGAGAGTTGATGACAGTTGGTGGACAGAGCTTTCTCTAACACAAGTCTTTTGTAGCAGATTATCTGGAAGAAATGAATCTTCAGATTGTTGTTGCTCTTTGAAAGACTTTAACTTGCAGCAGTTCTGAGAGGTTGAGTGTTGTTCTCAGAATGATGAGGGTACTGCCTTGAGTAAGAAGAAGACTGGGAAAAATGAATAATGTTCTATCCTTCTTCTTCTTCTTTCTCTGATACTTCTGTTTGTTCTTCTTGTTCTGTAATAACAGAGAGACTGAGAGGGATTGTTGAATGTATCTCTGTGCATTGTCTGAAGGAGAAAATCGACTGCAGTATATGTTTTCTTTTCTGATGACTTGTATATTGTTTTCAAATTCAAATCATCTACTTTTAAGGAATATATTATTCTGACTTAAATCCTTCTTGGAACTGTGCAGCCACCCAAAGCAGTTTTGGCAGGTCCTTTCAATTCCTTTTGTCGTGAAAGATGCCTTGGCATTAAATGTCAACGGCTATTCTTTTTCTTGGAATAGAAAGAATATAAGGATATAATAAATAAGAAAGATATCCTTACATAGCTGACTGAATACGTCCAAAAAGAAATAAATATATCTGTTATTCTGTCGATTTGTTTTCAGAGAACTGATATCCAACTGAAAATATTTATCTGACCTTCAGAAAGGAATTTGTCGAGCACTGGATGGAATTCGTCGAGCGCTGATGGAATTCGTCGAGCGCTGCTAGCCATTTGTCGAGCGCTGGAACTGGCTATATTTCTTCAGTCTGCTGAGAACAATTTGTTGAACGAAGCTGGTCATTCGTCGAACGCCACTCGCCATTTGTCGAGCTTGAATTTTCCAAAGTTCTGACTAATCTAATCAGCCTAAAAACTTGACCCTAAGACAATACAATGGGGTCAATACAGATCCTAATCAACATATAGTGATCTTAGCCCAAATCAGTAATAGGGTTGTTCCAACAATCTCCCCTTATTTGGGTTAGGATACTATTTGACAATTAATCAAATAAATACAATAAAAAACATAAACAGCAGAGCATAAAATATATGTTTCTGACAGAATGAAAAATTCATTTCAGCAGATTGAATAAAACTAGTGCTCTGAGTTCATTATAATCAAAAAGTTTAATCAATAACAAAAAAATAACTAAATCTGAACCTCTTTTTTTCTTTGCTGATGGAGGTTTGAAGATTATTTGCCTGTTTGGATCTTGAGATTTCTTCTTGCTTAGGTAGAGATCTTGAGCTCCCAGTATAGTTTGAGATTTAACATGAGGAACAAAAGCTTCTGGGTGCATATCAATATATTCTTCAGCATTGAAAAATTCTTTGGAGTTGTACTTGTCAAGTTCTTTCCTTCTGTAGTCAGACATGGTAGAAATGTTTGAGAAATCTTTACCTTCTGATTTTGCTTTGTTGATCTTGGCATAAGCAATAGTTTCCTTGAGCCTTGCCATTTGAGATAATCTTTCTTCTTCAGGGTCTGGAAGATAGGGAACATATTCTGAAATATCAGTTTGATCTTGAAGATCACTTTGAGGATTTCTGATCTTGTGGAAAGATCCATCAGAAATATGAAGTTTGTATTCTGAAGATATTTGAGGTGAAATAATGGCTTGACCTTCTTGTAAAGCAAGTGCTGATTTCTTAGAAGGAGGAGCACTGGCTGATCCAGAGGCTTGAGAACCACTAGAACTACCAGGTCTTCCTGATTGTTGAGAGCTGGGCTTCTGAGAGAAAGATGATGGTGCTGCTGAGCCTGCTGCTGGAGGAGGAGGAGGATGATTATATTTGACAGATTTGTCAGAATAGTAACCAATTTTCCTCATCTTCTTCCCTCTTTTGTTCTCATTCCTTGAGAATTTCATCCAATGAGGTGTACCTTTGTCAAGAGTAATATTATGAAGAACATAATATGGAATATCATTCTCAGGATTTGGAGGCTTGGGAACAACCTTTGACTTAGCTTTTCTTTTCTTTCTTTTCCTTGATAATGTGTCATCAGAATCACTGTTATCATCATCATCATCTTCAGAGTCAGAAGAAGAGATTGGCTTATTATATAAATCATCAATTGTTTTGATTACTTCAAGAGCTTTTAATCTTTCTTCTTCAGCTTTGTCAAATTCTGCATCTGTCTCTTTCCAGATTTCATCAAAACTTGGCATTGGTTCTTCATTCCATAAAAGAATTGGAGGTGAGGAAACAATTCTTGAAGCTGTTTCATTTGATGGAGTATCATCTGATGGAGTAGGGGGATCTTCTATATCATCTAGAAATTCTGCAAGATCATCCTCATATTCTGCAGAAGTGTCCTTCATCTGAATATCTTGATCAGAGATTGAAGGAATAGAAGAGATGAAACTTTTTATGATGTCAGAATGAGTCTTCTGAGGAAGGAATATCAGATCCTTTGATAAATCCTCTATGTGTACTTTTGGTGACACCCTTGATGTATATTTAGTATCAAATTTTGATAATAAGCTATGCAAATCACAAGATATTATTTATTTCTTCTATAACTTGTATATCAACCATATCTGTATCATAAACTATAATTGAATCTTCTTTACTTTGTACTTCTGGAGCAACTTCTGCTTCTGGAGCTTCTTCACATGACATCTCCCCCTGCCTAGCTTTAGGGACACCTGAATCTAGGCCCCTAAAAGAAGGGACATCAATAGAGGAAGGAAGGGAAGAAAGCTTAGCAGATAAGGTAGAAATAGCTTGGAGGACTGGAGCAAATTTTGAATCCAGGAGTTGGTTTATTTTAGGAAGAATGTGATCAAAAATTTGATCAGCAATAGAGGTGATGTTGAGAGATAGATAATCTGATGGAAGTGATGCAGATGGTTGTGAAGTGGATGGGATGAAAGTTGGTAGAAGGATATTTCTGACAGTTTCAGAATGTGTGGAAATGCTATCTGGATGGTTTGAACTTGAGGGATGAATTGGTGACTGATGTTCATCATGTATTGGAGATGGAGGTGGAATAGGTGATTTAGGTAGAGTTGAGGAATTGAGATTAGTGTTGATAGGAGATGGAGGAGGGGAAGGCAGTGGTTCTGGAGATAGAGGGGAAATATCATTGATAGGTGGTATATCAGTTGAAAGAGGTGGTGGAGAGTTTGGAGGTAGAAATTGTTCAGGAGACTGTTGTGCAGGTGGAGATGGGATATGAGAAGGAGAAGGAACTGAGGGAGGAACTTCTGGAAGGGTAGAGGGAGTGACTTGGTCAGTCCTTGTGTCCTCAGATGTTTTCCTTGTCCTAGAAGCATCAGCTCTTGTATTCTTCTTGGGGATTACCCTATCCCACTTAGCAAAGAGTGTCGAGGTCAGCCTCTTGCTGGCATTTATAGTCACCTTTGGTGACACCAGAAGGTCTGGATGCCTTTCCTGCGGGAAAATACCTATAACTCTTCCAAAACTGACACTATCTTTAGAATTTTCTTTTTAATCAATTCAAAGAGAATTGATCCCCAGTTAATTTTCTTCTTCTCCATCAAGGCCACCATCAACAGAAATTGGTGCCTGTTGATATAGTCATGCCCAGAAGTCTTGCCCAGCAAGACTTTTCCAACAATGTCAGCTAAGAACTTGTAGTCCTGAGACAAGTTCTTTTTCAGTAAGTGATTAGTTCCAGTTAAGTGACCCATTTTGAGTAAAGCTTCATCAAATTGTTCTGAGCTTATGTCTAAGTCATCATCTCCATTCTCAAAACCAAAAATTTCAGTAAGAATGGTGGAAGAGAGAGAGACTTAATGACCTGAGATGGTGCCAGACATCTTCTCATCCTCTGTCTGAACAGTATGAACCCATTCTTTAATTTCTGCAACTGGTATTTTCTGCCTGGTGCTCAAAAACTTCTTTAGATGTTGGTCTTCCAGTAGTTGAAGAACATCCTTGAAGATTTGGTCAGATTGTGCAAAAGAATCCGTGTCGATATCAAAACCTGCGTCAAACTTCATTGAGTGCAGAGAGGCCCGAGGAATCGCCATTGTTCCTGCAAAGAAAACGAAGATCAAGTGCAGAGGGGAACTGGAGGGAAAGACGATTTCTGTAGGCGCAAACTTAGAAAGAGATAAAATAAAGCTTATATAGAAGGATCGAAGAATGAGGGCGCATTCGTAGACCGCTGTTCGACAAAACCTAATAAAATTAGAAGTCGAAAAGGCTTTATTTCTTCGTCAGACTGCGTACGAAAACACCTTTTTCGTCGACCACCGTTCGACAAATGAAACTGTCTTTATCGATTCTGAGGTTAACAGGTTTTGTCAACTGCCGTTCGACAAATGGTTCAAATTTGTCGTCCTTCGTTCGACGAATTTATGGGATAAATAGAAAATTTAATTTTTAACAGATTGAGTCTCCATCTATCATTCCTAGTTGATTTATAAAGAAGATGTTCTTCTTTTCATTCAAGGGCTTGGTGAAAATGTCAGCTCTTTGCAAATCAGTAGAAATGAATTGTAGGCAAATTTTGTTTTTATCCACATTATCTCTAAGGAAGTGGTGCATAATTTCTATGTGTTTAGTCCACAATATCTGTGAGCAGCAACTGCCAGCAACTATGTATTCAGCTTCAGCTGTTGATGTAGACACATGTTTGTTTCTTACAAAACTAAGACACAATCCTATCACCAAGAAACTGACAAGTTCCTGATGTGCTCTTCCTGTCTACTCTGCATCCAGCATAATCTGAATCTGAGAATCCAGTTAATTCAAATTCAGATGTTGTTGGATACCAAAATCCTAGATTAGGGCAACCCTTTATATATCTTGAAATTCTTTTTAGTAAAATAAGATGAGATTCTTTAGGGTTAACTTGAAACCTAACATAAATACATGTAGCAAACATTATATCTGGCCTACTAGCTGTTAAATAGAGTAGAGAGCCATCAATTGCCCTATACACTTTCTGATCAACAGGTTTCCCTGATTCATCAGTATCAACAACATCATTATAGCCCATGGGTGTTATCATGGTAGGGGAATCAGACATTCCAAATCTTTTCACTAATTCCTTAGCATACTTAGATTGGGAAATGAAGATTCCTGATGGGGTTTGCTTCACTTGAAGACCAAGGAAGTATGATAATTCACCCATGCTACTCATTTCAAATTTAGATTGCATTAGTTTAGAAAACTTTTTGCATAAATTTGAATCTGTAGAGCCAAAGATAATATAATCTACATATATTTGAACTAGTAAGGTTTGATTTTTATGTATCCTGAAAAATAATGTTTTATCTACTATGCCCCTACAGAAATTATTTTCCAAAAGAAAATTAGCTAAAGTCTCATACCATGCTCTGGGAGCTTGTTTGAGACCATAAAGGGCTTTATTAAGCTTAAATACATAGGAGGAATGAGTTGGAGAGATGAAACCTGGTGGTTGTTCCACATAGACTTCTTCTTTGATGTCTCCATTTAGAAATGCACTCTTCACATCCATTTGATATACTTTGAACTTTTTATATGCAACAAATGCAAGGAAGATTCTGATTGCTTCTAACCTTGCAACTGGTGCAAAAGTTTGATCATAGTCTATTCCTTCTTCCTGTGAGTACCCTTGAGCTACTAACCTAGCTTTGTTTCTCACAATATTGCCTTGATCATCAATTTTGTTCCTGAAGACCCACTTGGTGCCAATAACAGGATGACCTTTTGGTCTTGGAACCAAATCCCATACCTTGTTCCTCTCAAACTGGTTGAGTTCCTCTTGCATTGCAAGAATCCAGTTTGGATCTTGTTCTGCATCTTTTATGGTTTGAGGTTCAACTTGTGATAGGAAACAAGTATGCATCTGATTTTGGTGTAGTTGATGCCTTGTTTGAACACCTGCTGTGATATCACCAATTACTTATGAAATTGGATGATCTCTAACTGTGATGTGGTCAATAATTGGAGTTGGTTCAGCAGCAGTATCCATTTGGGGAATTTGTTCAGCTGTTGTGTTTTGTGGAGGATGTTCTGCTGTTACTTGATTTAGGTTAACAACAAGATCTGGATGATCTTCTTCTTCACTATCTTCAAGAGTTTGAGGTGATGGATGCAGTGAATCTTTTGTCTGTAGATTTAATCCATAAAGCTCTTCACATAGAGCTGGTACCTACAGATTGTTTTTGGTAGAAGAATTCTTCTCCTTGTAAAACATGTTAGTTTCATCAAAGGAAACATGCATAGACTCTTCTATTTTAAGAGAAGAATTATTAAATACCCTATATGCTTTGCTAACTAATGAATATTCTAAGAAGATTCCTTCTTCAGATTTTGGTTCAAGTTTTCTAAGATACTTTTTATCATTGTTATGAACAAAACATCTACATCCAAAAGTTCTAAAATAATCAACTTTAGGTTTCTTCCCTTTAAGTAATTCATAGGGAGTTTTACCCTTAAGTTTGTGTATCAAACTTCTATTCAGAACATAATTTGCTGTGCTGACAGCCTCTGCCCAAAAAGATAGGGGCAAGTTAGCATTTGCAAGCAATGTTCTTGCTGATTCAATTAGAGTTCTATTTTTCCTTTCAACTACCCCATTTTGTTGAGGAGTTCTAGGAGCTGAGAAGCAATGCCTGATACCTTCCATCTCACAAAATTCTTGCATGAGAAGAGACTCAAACTCAGTGTCATGATCACTTCTGATCAATGCAACTACAGTAGAGTACTCAATCTGTATGCTCTTAAGAAAATCTGTAAGAACTTTAAAGTTATCTGACTTTTCTCTCAAAAAGAACACCCAAGTGAATCTGGAGAAGTCATCTACAATAACTAGAGTGTAAGACTTCCCCCCTAAACTCTTTATTGCTATAGGTCCAAAAAGGTCCATATGTAGCAAATACAAGATTCTAGGCGAATCACTTTTAGATAATGATTTAAAGCTGTTTTTGGTTTGCTTGCCTAACTGACATGCCCTACAAAGACCTTCTTTCTTATATGATCCTAATGGTAAGCCTCTAACAAGATTATCCTTAGCTAGTTTAGC